>OY728162.1:1083952270-1085202270 GCA_963277665.1 Viscum album | reverse complement strand
TTTGGATCATGTCATTGATTTCTTGGATGTATAATGTTCTTGTATTTTGTTTTTTATGAAACCCTTGGTAAATAGCTTTTGATCTTGGGGACCTTTAGTGGTTAATATTTAATGGTCATATGAGGCCTCTGATGGTGAAGGCATCATGGTTCTGTTGGCAATGCGTCGATGGGTGATATCAAACTTTTTTCAAGTAGTCAAACACTAGTGGGTCAAACCATATTCCTTGGTAACCATTAAAATCCTCTTAATGTACTCTCCTAAAATATTTGTGTGTGTCTCCGTTCATGATGTCTTCATTGAGGTACTATGATAGATTCATTATTACATCGTGCTAATGTTTTAAATGTTGGTGGGCTTCATAAGAGTTATATATCTGGTTTTCATGATGGATGCATAGATTTTTATTAATACATGGTCAGTTTTGTGTGATACCTAGATTCCTGTGTAGGAATTCCTTTAATGGAATCTTGGATACCATCCATATTCACTTGAATTGACTACTAGTAGGATGCAAATATGAGCTCTATAAATTATCATATGGGGACATTTTTTACTTTTAAAAACATCTCACTTTTATAAATGGAGTGTGGACTACTTGGGTTAGTTTCTTTTGATCCTGTTTAATGAATCATATGTCATCCGAGACATTTTTTCGCGGTCATTAGAGGTGTTTAAAGGGTAATGATTCCAGTGGGATGGATCAGTGTTACCACATGTTCATGATGAGGAATGATAATGTAAATGGTCAGATGATGCTACGATCAGGGAACGTCTCTTGAAGATAGGTATTGACTTCGATGAACATAATCAATGTAAAAAATTAGTTTCCTTTAAAAACTAATTGTCCTTCAGGTTTTAATACACAAGTTGCCTAAGCCGTGTGTTTTAGAGATATGTCGACGGAAGTGTCCTGACTTTTTTTCCTTCTTTTTAAATGTTATGATCAGTGATAGACTATTTTTGGGAACATCATTAGGTGGGCACGAGTGTGGTATGTTTTGACTGACACATGTCCATAAAAGTCATATTGTCCTAGTTAAATGGGGTTGGTGGGAGAATGAATGTTTGGTTATTCAAAATCATATTTGGAGAATCATTATAACTATTAGGGTTATTCTTTGTAAGGAACCTCCGATAATGGAGGTTCCATGGCTCATAATATCCCCTTTCTGATGCTAAATCCTATGGTTGGGAGAACCTTTTACAATACGTTTAATAAGATAATGATGTGATTATGTCTCTACCTATATGGGCTCAGGTTATATTAGTTTTATGGTTTGGTTCAGAAAATGAGCATTGGCTCAGGTTTTTTTATGGATTTAGCGTCACACGCTAATAAAGTGCTTGATGTTTTATTTGGAATTCAAAAGTGAATGCAGGCGTTTGAACGGAACTGTATGACCCTTTTAGGTCGGTTTATGTTTATTTTTTCCCAAAAGGCTTGTCAAGAATGCTGTGTTTTAAGGATTAGATGTTGTAATGACCCCTTTTTGTACAGGATTAAAATTCATGGAAATTTAAAAATTTGAATTTACTTAATCGGAAATTTTTTAAAATGAGCTTAGAAATGAAATTCCAAGAGTTGGAACACTTACAAGTTTGTTTTTATGAATCCATGCATCCCCTAGTAGCAGACCGTGTAAGTATAGTAGGGTAGCCAAAGTGACTTGTATGGGCTACACATAGTTTTCCCAAATCATGTTTCTATCTCACATGGTTAGTTCTATTTAGGTAGTAAACGCACAATATTCCTCGCATGGTAGGTGCACAGTTAGTGTAACCGTTTGGGACAAATCATGAAAGTTGATTTCTTAAGCAGGGGGTATTGTATGTCTAGTGCATGGCTTGGCTCAACTGTGAGGAAAAAACTTGACACTTCGTTTTTAGGTGTAAAATAAATAAATGAAATTAATGACTTTAAAATTTCATTTCCTTCTTTCGTTCCCTTATAGAAGTTTTTTTGAGCCTCCTATCCTTCATGTGATTCTTCTCCTCGTCTCTAATCTAGGCATAGAGATATCTCATGAATCCATTGTCCGAATCAGAAATTTTTTGACTCTATGGATCAAAATCGGTATGCACCTTCATCCTCTCTAATCAATTTCATGCTCATCTTTCCATCTAAAATTCTATTTTTGTGAAAAATCAATTTCCCAATTTTTAGGGAAAATTTATATTTCATATTTTTCTTCCATGCCTAATCGATTCAAAATATAATAAAGGGTGAGTGTAACTTCCTAAGCACGTGGTAGGAGGACTATAAAATTTTCCCGAATTTTCCATCATTTATGAATACTGAATTTGTGTTGCACGCTGGCCTTTGCTAACTATCACCAGTTAATCGGTTTTCTCATATAAAATTTATCCTTACACCTTGATTCACGTATATTGATCATTGTTTATGTATTTCGAGATTTTTGTACTCTTTTACTGTCACACCATGTGTGTACGAAGTAAATTTACCATTTATAATTAAATTATTAGAAGCTCCGAACTCATTTTATGAATTCCTCTTATATGATAAATGGAATTTTCCCTTGTATATCTTGTATAATTGAGGATGTCACCTTCTATATGCTGGTTGGACCATTATAAATTGATTTTCCATAAGTGTTGACTCCCTATAATGATTCGTTTGATAAATAGATTTTTTGTGATTAAAATTCATAACTATGATAAATTATTTATTTATTAACAATTTCATATTTTCAAAAAAAAAATCTTTCACTTGGGGTGTGCTATCTTAAAATCTAAAAAAGTAATGGTTCCTGATATAAACCATGTTTAGCATGTAGCAATTTTTCTTCTTCTGTGTTTTTATGTCATGTTTTGGAATATAGTATGTTTTAGATGTGGCGTTTATTGAAGCTATAAAATGATTTTCACCCTTATATATATGGATAATAAAGTAGGTTCCCCTAAAGGGAATGGATTTATTATAAATGGGTTTACCCATGTAGGTACTATCCAATTTGAACATGGTAACTTATTATAATCTTTTTGAACCTTGATATATGAATTTACATATTTTTTTAAATGGAATGTATTAAATTTAATGGAATAGAACATGTTGGATTGTATGCCTTGAATGAATTAAATGGTTTAATTGAACCATAGTGTAATGGGTGGAATGTCCACACCGTTGATTTCTTGTTTAAGTATATGCTTAATTCTAATTTTAATAAATGGAATACCCTTATTTATATTGGGTTATTTAAATAAAACCATGATCGGTTTTTCACATTGATTGTATTGTAATTATGACGATGAATTTATATAAGGGGCTTATTAAATATAAGGTATGATAGGTATTTCCTCATGTAAATTTCGTATAAATATGATTATGCCTTATAAATGGTACATTGAATGATGGTAACAATTATATTAATCATAGAGGCATCATAATCTCTTAAATCAAGTATTGAGTGTGGAATATCATCCCATTGATATTGTATGGGTGATAGGATTTACATGCCACATTCCATGATCAGAGGGTTTACATGGTGTCTCACTCACCATTTAGTGTATTGTAAAATGATTTCTTTATATCTATAGGGATGTAGTGTATGTACCCTATTTCAAGAGCTTGTTGGATAGTTTTGACTTGTTATGGATGTATAAATTACACCATGTTCCATCCAGCAAATAGTATTCCATGTATATGGCTATTTGGAATTGACACACATGGTTCATATAGGTCTTTTAAATATAAAATTATAATATATTTATATAATTAATCTATATATAGTTCCTGATCGGACTTTAATTTTTTCCAAGAGATGAAACAGGTAGATCCACCAGGTGTCCTTACGAAATATGTGTTGGTTGGTAGTTTATTTATTTCACCAATGATTACTTTTCAGTTTTCTTATTTTCTAACACTACATTAAAACTACTTTACCTTATATTCATGGTCTATAATGGTCATAGACACTATGGGTGGAAATCTACTATGATTCATATCTCACACCCTACTCAGTCCACCAATGCACTAGGGGTACTCGAGTGGACCATTATTTTCACAAGATTATGGACCCTTTCTTGTGCTATTTGCTAGTATCTAGTTGTTATGAGCATATGAACATGCTAGATCGTGGGATGCTCAAGGTAATCTCCTTTCATATTTTTTCCATTATTTATTTACGTATTGTATTGTAAAAATTCCATATTGTATTGTTCATTATTTTATTTATGTATCATTATCCGGACATGCCTATGTTTTTTGTATATTGGCATTGCCTATATTTTACTTCTAGTTTATATAATTTATTCTTCATTTATTTACTTTTTGATTTCCCACTCACCTACTAAAATATTGAGTGTATAGTCCCCCAAATATCAACTCATTAGACCCTCACTGCAAGTTAGTAACGTCTAGCATATGGAGAGACACACTTGAGGCCATTTGACCCACCATTCCAAACACTGACTTAGTAAAGAGCTTGGTTAGAATGTTACATTCTTGATCATGTTTATTTTTTTATGTTAATCAGTACAAAGATTCATTGATATATCATTCGTCTTGAAAAAAATGATCGATGTTCCCCATAGTGTAACAATGGGCTATAGAAATCCTTTTTCTAAATCAACATAAAATTTTTTATTCAATTATTATACTTTTATGGGCTCGATTTAATAGGTTCTCTTTGATACATTCATAGAACATTATATAGTGTCCATTGATTAAAAACATCACATTATAGGGTACGACCATGAAGATCCTTGGGAAATATATCAGTATATTATCTTATAATTGGCCTATATCAAATGTTTAGTTCTTAATAACCCATTTGAGTCTATATTCCCTTTTAATTCTATATTAATACCCAGGTTATTGGGATATCCAATAAATTCCTAATATCACATCAAAATTTCTCATGGAAATAATAACTATATTTATTTGAACTTTCTTTCCACAAACATCACTTGAGGAAGAGTTTTATTCTTTAGACGCAATCAATGAACCATTAGGTGTTCTTACGGATAAATTGGTAGCCAATGTTATCACTCCTGAATCTATATCCTTAAAAACATTCATGAAATGAATGAATGAGTAAAACCATAATTGAAAAAGACACTAATTAATTATGAATAATTATTATGTGCACCCTCCACAACTTAATTATCATGATCCCCCTTTCTAGAAATGATTGCAATGAATCTTCCTTATTCCCTTGATCTTGGAGGCTGACGATACTTATTATCTTCATCATCCCTTGGACATCGGCAGTAATTTTTATAATATGTAAAATCTATTAATTTGAATCATTGAAGTGTAGTTGGTTCATTAGTTGAATAATTAAATTCCTATATTGTATTGATTGGACACTTCTCCTCCTTGAAATAATTTTTAGTTTGGTTGTCATTCCTTACAAACTTGAAAAATTCATCATTTATCAACGATAATTACGTGGGGTTTCCTCCTAGAATTTTAGTATAGATGTGGGTTTCTTTTGATCCATCGATATTATTTTTCATCAGAGTCCCCATAAAACTCTATTTTATATTTATTATCTTCAAATACATGGGATGAGTCGTCAATATAAATTTCTACCTTGAACACACAACATAATATTTTTTATAAATACCAAAATATCTAACAACAAATTCCATTTCAAGAAATTATTTTGGAGAAAATATTTTTGGGATTTACAGGATATGATTATTTGAAGGTTACACATCGTGTACCTTCAGTATATGATGTGTCTTCAGTCAAAGTTCTGAATTTATGGACGTGATACACAGAAGATTCATATGGACACGAATGCAATGTGGAATGGGGGTACACGCCATGTACCTTTAGTAAACATTGTATACTAGGTCAAGAAGTTCTAAAAGAGTCCCTATAAATATATCCATCCATCACACCTTTGGGAGTCATCTTATGGATGGATTTTAAAGGGGATCCACCACCGAACCAAGGCGTAGCCACCTGCACTACCAATTTTTGTAGGATTTTTCCTTTATTTATTTTTGGTACCCTCTCATGGTTAGAATGACTAGGTGATTTCATTATACTAGTGAAATATTGATGAATTGGAATTGAATGTAATGTATTTTATAATTAATGAAATTCATGTTGGGATTTCACATTTTCTCTTCAATTCTATCTTTTTCGGATGACTTCTTGCATGACCGTTGTGAGTGGGGTTCAGGACAGTGTTTAATTCCATTATATTTTTTAGCATCACCATTGCGTGAGTGAACATAATACATCTATTTAATGTGGGATCTAAGGATTAGATTTCTTCCATCAACAATGGGTTTATCTCGTCTCTATGTTTCAATATGGTTTTGGGTTTCCCATTATCTGCAATCCAAAGTACCTGACCATGTGAAAATGAGAGTTCTGGATGGAGTGTGTTTGTCATAACCATTGAACTCACTATGACTTGATTCCATCAAATATATGATTATTAATTAAATATATTATAACTTGTTATCTCATGAACATTGAAACATTACTGCCCAACACCCTTTTATATTGTCTTCCCCCACCTTCTCTATAAATCTAATGCTCAATAATCTAGATTTAATTTATTCAAATTGAAATTAACTTATGTTTATCTTATTTAATTAATATTTTCTCCAACCATATCTCTATGGGTTCAAACTCAGACTTGAAATAATGATATTATCCTATTGTTTAGTGTTTTTAGTACTTTGGAAGTGGATTGCCCCATATTCAAAGGTCTCGTATGGGGTAATCACATTTCAAATGAAAAGGTGAAGTGTGATAGTTCTTGATCACCTATTTGAGTTAAATGTTGGGAATTATTTTAAACATTGGTTTCAATCACTATAAACTCCCCTGAAAAATCTTCTTCATTTCATAATCTAACAACATTAAATTTTTCATTGCATATATATATATAATTTATATTTAATGCATGTTTTAAAAAAACCCATTTATATTAGAATCATAGTTTATATTAGATAGATTATAATAGTTATAATAGGAATAGAGTGTGTGTAATTGGCTTCATTGAGATCGACCCTAGGGTGTGCCATTAAGATTCATTCTTAAGAAAAAATAAGAATCCATGTGAATAGTGAAACACAATTGAAAATATGTGTTATCTATTTTGGTGCTATTTTCAAGGATGCCAAGCTCTTATGTACTCTATTATTCATAAATAAAAAAGGAAATTCAATGCTTATCATTATTTTTTAGGTCATGATTGATTATTTTTCTGATTTATCATATTCTTGGCCTAGTGATGATTTCTATAGCAGGGTGTATTTTTGAATATAAGATCATAGGATCTACAAAACCAATTAGATAACTTTTCAACCCTCATTCAAGAATGCATTGTCTGATGGTCCGAAAAACCACAACAAAAGAAAATTGATTCAGATGATATTAATATTGTTACACCTACCATTGATATCGAAGAACCCATGGATGATGTGAAGATGCAATTTATATATCCTATCCTATCTCCATGTCCATTGCTTCAAAATGTTATTGAAGGAGATATTTTGGGTGATACAACTTTGGGAGATCAAAATGCATTGAAAGAACACAAGTTTGATTTTGTTTATTACAAAAGATAAGTTATCCTCCATTATTTTTCAATGAAAAGTAATTACCTCCCTACCTCTATCGTTCATTGGAATAGGATGATCAATTCTCTACTACTAATGAATTCCAAGTGGCCTTGCCTTAAGATATCATGATTCAAGATTACCTACATGATATGGAATATTTTTATATTGAATCATCATGTTTCAATCTCATTCAATTTGAATTATTTTCTAACCTTACCTTTTCAATATTTTCTGTAACAACATCACATGAGCAAGGGAGCTATGTTGATGTTGACGAATCCACACAATTTATGGAAGTGAAAAAAGAGGAACCATTCTGTCCACCTCTCCCGTCATTCTAGTCGTACCACAATGCAATTGGAGAGGAGATGATTAATTCTATCCATGGGTTCCTCTATGACCTTTATAGGATATATAGAACAAGGTGAAATATTTTCTGGTGGTTCATGAGCATGAAACCCCATCCACCTCTAGATTTGGGTTAACCCACTACAACGTCCAAAATAGGGGTAGTAAAAACCTATAACCATCATGGGGGCCAAAAGACGCATTATCCCTTTTCATTAGTATTTCTATTTATTTTTATGTTTCCCATATTTTGTTATTTCATTTATTCAAGTTTAATACAGTAGCATCTAGGATAATATCTCAAGGATTCCAATTCAAAAATAAATTCATCTTGTATAGTCATTTCCCTTTTGTTTTTATTCCCTTAAATTTATTTTTTGTTTAAATAAAATGAAGGGTAGTGTAATTTATGTTCGAGTGGAGTGTTGACTTGCTAGTTGTTTTTTATGTACATTATTTTTTATTCATTTTAGTAAGATAGAGATTCAATGAATATTCCTATCACTGTTCACACATTAATTGATTTTTAGAGAGCTGAAATGATTTTTGAATGTAATGGATTTAAAATTATAGTTGATATGAATCCTTTTTCCTTGAATTGGATTTTCAATCATTTTTTGGAGTTTGACTAATTTTTGAAATCCCATAGAATGAAACATTGACTCAAAATATTTTTCCTATCCTATGAGGTATTCTTAACCATTTTCAATTATTATTTTTAATACCCACACCTTCTTGAGAGAAACATGGACTTTGTGTGAGAACCAGAATCTATGATTTTTTTCATTCAAATATTTTAATTTAACGGAATATCTTTTATATGATTGTGTAATGGATTTGGATAGAAACATTTTATCCAAAGAGAATCCCTTAAATTTATCCTTTGTTATCGCTTAGATTCCATAAAATCACTTATAGGTTTAAGCCTCATTACAGGCTGATTTATCCTAACCTACCCACACTTTTAGCTTTTTTCATGGATATTTCAGGTTTGACTCTGGGGAAAGGGAATTTTGTGTGTGTTATTTGGGATGTGTATCATTTTTTGGTGGTGTTAAGTGTGTTTAAATATGCTGGGATGTAGATTATGAGAAAATTGGGCTTGAGTTATCATTCCATTATGCTTTATTTGTTTCATCTAATCATCCATCTTCATTAAAAAAATTGAAAAATAAAAAAGGGATATGAGTATGAATTTATCAGTGTACATTCATTTATGACTCATCTACCTTGATAAAATTAAGGTCAGGATTTTCATTCATCCGTTTTATACAATTTTCATATCATTCTCTCTGAAAAAAATGAAAAAATAGAAAATAGCGTTATGCCTTTCTGGAGCTTTACAAAAAAAATATAAAAGAAGAATATGGGGGAGACTATAGTTGATACCATTCTTTGAAATCATTGATTTAATCATGTACCTTGTCACAAAAAATTTGGTGTTGTTTTGTTTCACATTATTAAGGGTAGATTACAAAATAATTTCATATGTATTAATTTGATTATTCATGAATTATACCTAAATGTCAAACCTACTCTTTCTAGCCATAAAATCTCATAAATTTTCCCACCAACCCTAGTCCACAAAGTCATTTAAACCATTAATTAAATAAATAATGATTGAAAATATTTTCATGTTTCACACTGTAGTGGAATGAGAATTATCACAATCTTAGGGTGATACATGCAATATCCATGTATGAGCATCACTATAGATTCAATTTCTATTGAGTGAAGAGTAACATAAAATTCAATGTGACGTATATTGTTATTGGTCCATGGATAGATTAATGAAGTTGAAAAAATTTAAATCTAAGGATTGAAATCAATAGGGAATTATTTTATATATTATACGTTATGGAATTATATTTTCTATGTGATCATGGATGTTTTATCATTTTTAATTATCATGTGGGCAACCATTTCAATATATGATAATTTCTCAGTAGTGTAATGTTTAAGTGTGGTGGATTTATGATGGTAGTATTTTCAAAAAAATTTATTTGTAATTCAATGTTTTTAAACACACCATAGGTTATTTTAATGGGAATTTGTCACCTTCTTTTATTTTTTGATAATTTTATATGAAATGAAAAATGGTTTAGTTTTGTGATTTTAAATAATTTTAATTAATTATCTATTTTATTATGAATCAACAAGAAACATCGCACCGAAAGTGACAAAAAGGGGCATGGAAATATATTGTTAAACGCGATGTATAACTGGAAAATATAGAGGAACAACTACACACCTTGTACCAAATGTACATGTAGTGACTTCCTCAAGAGGAATTAGCTGCGTATAACAAGTCATGATGAGAAAAAAAGATGTGAACTAATACTACATGACATGATTCTCAAGTACATGACATGTAATGAGTCATAGTTTTTAACTAAGATTCACACTTCATATTTACGAAGAATTATGAAGAAGCACAGGGGGTACACGACGTGAACTCCCGGTACACATTGTGTAGCCAGTCAACTAGTCAAACCCGTATCTGAAAAATCGATGTAGTAGAGGAAAACATGGATCCGAAGTGCATGATGTGTAACCCTAGTACATTTCATGATGAATACATCACCCTAAAAATTAAATGTAATGATACGTGTTCCTTGTGGGATTTTACGCATAAATTGAGCCATTTGAATCCCGTGCAAATAATTATTGTGCAGATAAACTCTATGATATCCCTAAGTTGGCCTATTTAATCTCATTGTATTACTTATTTTTTATTTTCTAAAATAACTTTACTTTTAAAATATTTTCCATCTTCTTCATTCATCTCCTTCGTTTCTGTTTACCTTTATGTGTTCTCATATAGTCATTCCCCCCTTAACTTTAACAAAAATGGAGAACTATCCCTGAAAATTGTTGAAGGGAGGAAATGATTCTTTGATTGTGATCCATGTTCCCCAATTTATAATCTATTTATTTAATTTTATTAATGTTGGTACTGGTTGAATTGATTACGGTCTGCGATCTCCATGTTTTTACTATCATCCAAATTCTTCTTCTCATTTATCGATCATCCTTTTAGTCACAATCAATGTCATGCATGCTATGGAGTATGGATTAGGTGGTGTTTTTTAGTGAAGAAATATCCAAGATGATATTTGGGGGAGGATTTAACTGTATGTAGAGGTCTTTGTATAGGGTAGTCACATTTCAAATGAGAAGGTGAGGTGTGATAGGTCATGATCACCTCATATAATTCAATATTGATAATTCTTTTAAACAATGATTTCCACCACCATAAACTCCCAAGAAAATTTCCATTATTTATTCTTATAACAATAGTAAATATTTCCAGGAATTAATATAAATATATATATTATATTTACATTTAATGCATGTTTTCAAAAACCACAATTTAAATTAGTATCATAGTTCATATTAGTTAGTTTATAATAGTGACAATAGGAAGACAATGAATGCAAGAGTCCTCCATTAAGATCGACCCTAGGGTGTACCACTAGGGTATATTCTTAGGAAAAACTAATAATTTAATTGA
Source organism: Viscum album (assembly GCA_963277665.1). Classification (NCBI taxonomy): domain Eukaryota; kingdom Viridiplantae; phylum Streptophyta; class Magnoliopsida; order Santalales; family Viscaceae; genus Viscum; species Viscum album. Next base: position 1,085,190,854 of record OY728162.1, on the reverse strand, counting down.
ATAGAGAAACATGACAAAAAATACATGTTATTAATTTCTCACCGTTGCTGATGATGTCATGTGATTACAAACAATGTTTTTCATAAATAAAATAAACCCAAAAAAATTCAATGATATCATTCTTTAGTACGTTGAGATGGATTATTTTTATGATTTCTAATATTATTGTCCTATTGATGATATTTATATTCGGGGAGATTTTTTTAATAGAATATCAGAGGAGCTACAAAACCAATTGGACAACCATTCTACCCTCATTCAAGAATCCACTGTCTGATGGTCAGAACAACCCCAAATTAAGGAAATTGATCTATAAGGTATCATGATTGTTCCACCTACCTATAATTTTTATGAACCATAGGAATACATGAATATACAACATAAAGATCCAATCCTCCCTCCATGGCCATTTCTTGAACAATTTCCTGAAGGATACATGCCATGTGATACAACTGTGGGAGATCAGCACACATTAAAAGAACATTTTTTAGATTTTGTTAAAGAAAAAAAGGTAAGTGAACCTCCAATATTTATCAAATTATAATCAGTACCTCTATACTTATCTATTTCACTAGAATAAGATGATGAATTAACTGATAAAAATGAATTCACAGTGGCCTTTCATGAAGAGATTGTGATTCTTTCTAACATACATAATAGTGTTGATTTTTATATAGATTCTTCATGTTTTAATCACATTCAAGTATAACTATTTTATAAATTCCCATTTTCTGAATTTTTTTATAATAGAATCACATGAGAAATCGTGGGAAGTTGTAGTTTAAGAAGAAATAATAAATTTGTGGTCGTGAAGAAAAAGGATCCATTCATTCTAAATCTGTCATCATTCTAGTTATACTACATTTTAATAGGGGAGGAGCTGATGTACTCTGTCCATCAGTTCCTCCATGACCAGTTCAAGATAAAGAGAAATGGAAGAAAGATGTTTTTGTGGTTCATGAGAAAGAAACCCCATCAACCTTTGGATTGGGGTTAACCCACTACAACATCCTTGCTAGGGGAAGTAAAAACCTAGAACCCACTTGGGGGTCAAACCCAGAATTACAACTTTTATTTATCCTTACTATTTAATTATATGATTCCCATATTTTCGATTTTATTTTATTTAGGTTTAATATGGTATCAGTTAGGACTGTAACTCAAGGATACCACTTCAAAAACAATGTCTGGTTCTATCTTTTATTCTATTTAGTTTTTTTCCCTTATATTTATTTTTTGTTGATCTAAAATGATGGGTAGTGAAATTTAACTACGAATGGAGTGTTGATAAGATAGTTGTGTTACTTATGTTCATTATTTTTTTTATAAACATTTTTATTAACCATGATCTTAAATGAATATTATAATCATAGATCACACATTAATTGATTTTTTGGGAACTAAAATGATTTTTGAATGAAATGGGTTTTAAATTATTGTTGATATGGAAACATTTTTCCTGAGTTGGATTTTCATTAATTTTTATGAGTTTGACTAATTTTTGAAATCAATGACTAAGAAAAACTGACTAAAAATATTTTCCCCATCCTATGAGGTATTCTAAACAATTTTAAAATATTCTATATAATACCCACACATTATTGAGAGAAACATGGACTTTGTGTGTGTACCAGAATCTATGATGTTTGTCTGTCAAAGATTTTTATTTTATGTAATATCTCTAATATTATTGATTAACTAATTTTTATAGACACATTTTATTCTGTGAACTTCCCTTATATCTATCATTAATTATCCCTCAGATTAGATGAATTTCCATATTGTTTTAAGCCACTTTACAAGCCTATTTTTACGTACCTACCCACAGTTTTAAAATTCTTGCATGGATATTCCAAGTTTGAGGGTTGGCGAAGGGCCTTTTGTGCGCTCTATTTTGGATGTGTATCATTTTTTCGTGGTGTAACGTGTGATTCAATAATTTGGGATGTGTATTACAATAAAATTGGGCTTCAGTTATCATTTCATTATACTTCAGTTTATTCTTTTGATCCTCCGTCTCCATTAAAAAAATGGGGAAATTAAAAAATGTTTATGATCTTAAATTTCTCATTGTACATTTCTTTTGACTCATGTCCCTCTCTAAAATTAAGGGCATGATTTTGATTCATCCATTATATTTAATTGTTATCCCATCCTCTAGGGAAAAATTGAAAAAGTAAAAATAAATATGATCGTTTCTTAATCTTTAGAATAAATGGGGGGGGGCACATGGTTGATATCATTCATTGAAATCACTAATTGGATCATGTATCATGTCACGAAAATGGTTGTGGTGTTTTGTTTTACATTATTAAGGGTCAATGAATAAGTAATTTCCCATATTTTCACTTGATTATTCATGAATTATTCTTAAGAGTCAAAACTCCTCTTTCTTGTCATAAATTATCTTAATCATTTTTCTACCAACCCCAAGCTACATGGTCATTTGAACCATTAATTAAATCCATCATTATTTAAATTATTTTCATGTTTCAAACTATTATGAAATGAGAATTTTCACATGTATATGGGGATACATGCAATCTTCAAATATGAGCGTCACTCAAGATTCAATTTCACTTTACTGTAGAGTGACTTAAAATTCAATGGACGTACATTGTGATTAGGCCATGGATGGATTTATAAGAATGAAAAAATTTAAATGTGATGATTGAAAATGAATGGAATTTTTTTTCATACAAGATACATGATGGAATTCTATTTTCTATGTGATCATGTATGTTTTACCCATTACAATTGTCATGTGGATTTTGATTTGAATATATGATAATTGCTTGGGATTTCAATTCTTATGATTATGGGATTGATGAAGATTGTGTTTTCACAAAATTAACTATGTAATTCAATGTTTTTAATCCATTCATAGTGTTATTTAATGGGAAGTTTTCCCATTTTTATATTTTTGTGTTAATTTGAGATAGAATTAAAAAATGGTTTAATTTTGTAATTTTAACTAATTTTAATTAGTTCTGTATATCATGATAAATCACCAAGAGACATCACACTACGAGAAATGAAAATAGGAACGACTATAAATTTTTAAAGGCAATGCAGAACTAGAAAATAGACAAGAACTAATACACACTGTGTAGCACAAGTACATGTTATAACTTCTATAAGTGGAATATGATGCGTAGAACAGGTCGTGATGAGAAAACATGTTGTGAACTGCAAGTAAACAACATGAGTTTTATGTACACGACATGTACTGAATCAATGTTTGCAACTGAGATTCTCCTGAGAGAATTTTGCAGATGTTTGAAGACTCTGAGGGGTTAAAAGACGTGAAATCATAGTACACGTCGTATTTCCAATCAACCAATCAAATCCGCATATGTGGATTCAATGTAGTGGAAGATAAAAAAGATACTAATTACAAAATTTGTAACCCATGTATAATTCATTATGAAGAAGGAACCCTGAAAACTAAATGCAATGCTACAAGTTCCCCGTGGGATTTCCCTATAAATTGAGCCTTCAGAATCCCTTTCAAATCATTCTAGTCTGGAAAAACATGAGGATAACCCTTCGTTATAATAATTTATCTCTTTTTAGTATTTACTTTTTATTTAGTAATATAATTTTACTTTTAATATACTTTTCATATACTTCATTAAACTTCTTATTTCTTTTTTATCATTATGTCTTCTACCACCGTTTTCCCTTCTAAACACCATCAAAAATAGAGAATTAACCATAGAACATGTTCAAGGGAGGGAACAATGCTTTTATTGAGTTCCATGTGCATTAATTTCTAATATATTTATTCAATTATATAAATTTCAATGATGTTTAAATTTATTATTTTCTGAAATATCTATGTTTTCTCTATTATCAAAATTCATCTTCTCATTTATCGATCATCCTTCTTTTCAATATCTATGTCATGCATATGATAGGGTATGGGTTGTGTAGTGATGTTTGATTAACAAAATATCCAAGATGATTTTTGGATGAGGATTTCTATGTATGCAATGGTCTCAGTATGGGGTAATCAAAATTCAAATGAAAGGTGAGGTGTGATAGGTCTTGATTACCTCGTGGAATTAAATTTTTGGAATTCATTTAATCAATGATTTCAACCACAGTAAACTCCCAAGAACAATTTCAATAATTTATTCTTCTAACAATATTCTGTATTGCATTGAATATATACATATATATATATTATATTATATTTAATGCATGTTTTCAATATCCCCAATTTATATTAGTATCATAGTTTATATTTGTTAGTTTATAATAGGGATAATATGAAGAGAGTATGTGCAAGAAGCATCCTTGAGATAGACCCCAGGGTGTTCCACTATGTTTTATTCTTAGAAAAAAATTAGAATTTAATTTCATAGGGAAACACGACAAGAAATAATTATTGTCAATTTGGAACTGTCCTCAGGAAGTCCAAGAGCTTACACACACTATCTTTCACAATGAAATAAAAATCCCAAAAAACCAATTCAATGCATATAATTCCCTTTTAGGCCGAGATGGATTATTTTAGTTATTTCTCATATTCATGGCCTATTGATGCTTTTTATAGTAGGGGTGGATTTTTGAATAGAAGATTAGAGGGGTTGTAAAATCAATTGGATAACCATTCTTCCCTTTTTCAAGAATCCAGTGTTTGATGGTCAGAACAACCACAAATAAAGGAAATTGAGCCAGAAGATATAATGATTGTTCCACATACATATGATATCAAATAACCCATGGAATACACGAAGATTCAACATGAATATCCAATCCTCTCTCCCTGGACATTTAATGAATAGTTTCCTGAAGGAGACATGCCTTCTGATACAGCTATGGGAGATCAATATGCATTTTAATAAAATTGGTTAGATTTTGTTGAAGAAAAAATGGTAAGTGATACTCCATTATTTTTCAAATAATAATCAGTACCTCTATACCTCTCTATTTCATTGAAATAAGATGAATAATTCTCCGCTACAAAAAAAATTCACAATAGCCATTCCTGAAGAGATCATGATTCAAGCTGAACTTAATGAAAGTGATGATTTTTATATGGATTATTCATGTTTAAATCACATTCATGTAGTATTATTTTATAAAATCCCCTTTCATGAATTCTCTGTAACAGCATCAACTGATAAAGGGTTGTAAGTTGATGTTTAAGAAGGCACACATGTTGTGGGTGTGAAAAAAAGATGACATGTTCTTTCTACTTCCCCCCTCATTCCAGTTTTACCAAATTTTAATTGGGGAGGATATGATGTACAATATCCCTGGATTCCTATGTGACCAGTTCTAGATAAAGATATCTAAAATAAATAAGTTCTAGTGGTTCATTAGCAAGAAACCCCTTCCATCTATGGATTGGGGTTAACCCACTACAACTACCTTGATGGGGGAAGTAGAAACCTAGAACCAGCTTGTGGCTCAAACCCAGCATTATCCATTTTCATTCCCCTTTCTATTTATTTTTATGTTTCTTATTTTTTCATTTATTTTATTTAGGTTTAATAAGGTATCAGTTAAGATCCTAACTCGATGCCTCCACTTCAAAAATAATGTCAGGTTTTATATTTTATTCTCTTTAGTTTTTATTCCCAAATATTTATTTTTTGTTGATCTGAAATGAAGGGTAGTGGAATTTAAATTTGGGGGAGTGCCATGTTGTGTACTAGAGACTCAAAATGTGTATTTGTACTTCACAACATGTTTTTTTATCATGACATTTTCATCCGAAATTTCCCTCATCCAATGATGTCACGGCATGTACTTATAGTACATGACGTGTAACCATTTTTCTTCACATTCCATCTTTGATTTATCTTAAAAAATATGGTGTCACACCACTTCGCTTCTCTCATGGATTGATGGGTCTTTTTGCTCATATTTACTTCTATTTTTGTTCCTTCATCAAATATTCATCATTTCCTTACATAAAACAAAAAAAACCATTCCAAAAATGGAAATATTAATAATTTAATTACCCATATTAACACATAAAATGTATTCATGAAATACACTTATCAAATACCCCCATACATAAACCATTCATGTCCTCATGTATAAAATATCATCATGGAATTCAGAGGACACCAATGTTACAAATATTCAAATTTCAAAGCAATAAAATAAAACAGTTTTCAATGTCAATTCATATCTTCAATAATCATTATAAATAATATATTTAATTTCCCATTTTTCAAAGAAATAATCAATTCATTTATTTCAATTTTCCCCTTTCAAAAATGATGGAACTTATCCTTTCATTCATTCAAGCTCCTCATTTCATTATTACTAAACATTCCATGACATGATATACATCACTTGAATCTATTCTCTCATCTCCCATGATAAAATTGATGTGGAGTTACAATATTATCATGGGAACTTGTTCCATATCCACAGTCTTTTAAATGAACGAAATTATTCACATTGTAAGGAAAAAATTAGATAATTCATGGGGTCTTTCAATAAAGGTTCAAATGAATCTTAGGTAGAAGGTTGGTATGATTAGATGTTTTAAAAATTAAGGTTCAAGGAGGTCGTTTATCTCTTAAGTACAATCCGTGATATCAAAAATAAATGTGAAATGAAATTCTCTCAATCAATATAGCAACTCCCACGTCCCCTAAAACACAAAGTGAGGTCATGATCAATTTAATCATAATGAATGATTTATGTACCCTATGGAATATATTTTTATTACTTTTGTACATGTTTTTTATTTTATTGAATGTTATGCTTAGGTCAAACCCCACATCTATCACCTTTCCACATACAATCAGAAGATCATCGGTTTGGAAAATAGATATTTTTGTTTCCCATATCAGAACTCATTTTTCACTTTTTGTTTCTTTTTGTCATTTTTTTTAATTTTTATTTTGTTCAAGAGTACAAACGAAATAGAGACTACAATGAATGAATCAAATGATCATTCTTGTTACCCAATGTATCACCCCCAAATTTTTCCCTAATAATGTATATCATCCATTCAACCATGATTCCCCTTACCCCAACACTTTTACTTTAAATTATCATGAAAATACCAATGGTTGAATAGAAATGGATAAAAATGGCTTCAAATAAGGCTCATTAATATAAAGGTTGATCATAGATTATATGGGATAATGAGAAATTGTTGTAAAGGTGGTCATTAATGATATGGGATTTGTAAAAGATTTCTCAATCATTTTAAATGTATTTTTTTACATTCATTGATTTGACATGTTCATAAACATGTTCTTGTCGCTATCATGTCCCAAGATCACTTAAGAAATATGATCATGAATAAATGTAAAGTACTTGGTCTAGAAATATTATTGGGAATAAGAGATATGATATTGGAAAATCACTCAGATTTGACTAATAATAACAAAAAAATTCACATGAATTTCTGAAATTCAAAGGTTGAAAAATGGTGGGAAATTTCATTTACATGATTCAATCAATTATCTCAAATAATGTGTCCTTATTACAATATTGATTCTTAAATTTTAAATATCAAATTATCCTTTTAAATTATTCAATCTCATTTAAATTAAGATCTAAAAAATCGAATCATGTGATTCTTAAGAAACTCATGCCACATAGATAAGTCATGTGAAGCATGAATTCAAGTATTGGCATCTAATTTTCAATTAATTTATCGAATATATTTTTGGACACAAATATATAGAATTTAAATGTTTAAACAATAAATGAACTCTTTTTACTATGATTCTCAGTACTTCTCTTTCATTATCCAAGGATTTCTTCTACAATAATGATCCTATAAAAGAAAACAAGTCAATAAACACAAGGATAATGTCATTAAAGTTAAAATATATATGAGGGAGTGTGATGCATTATTGAAAAATTCCTAATAAATAATTTCAAATATAAATTCATATTATTGGAAATAAAAGTATTAAAATGAATGAAAAGGATAAATCTTTGTACGATCCCCCATGTGGGACCTGAATTATTATTTCCCAAAGTGGGCAGTACCAGTTGTTATCCACACATTGATGGTTGTTAAGGATTCATTTAAATGAACCAAAACATGTGTATTTTCTCATAATCCACTTATTAGTTCTTGTTTAGGAGGACTCCATGCATAATGTACACCATATCTGCCCCCTTCGTAATGTGTTATAGCATGAATGGTGGGGGTAGGATGAATAATGGAACCTCCATTATTTCTATGTGTGAAACAACATATATTTATTCTTATACTCCCTCTTGTGAATATTCAATGCTGTCTGAGAGCTCTAGGTGTTCCTTAATAGGTGAATCTTCATTTTAATCATTTTCTTCTATGGAATAATAATAGTTACCTGGTTTTAAAAATTAAAAAATGTTGGGAGTAATAATAAAATTAGTTCCCATAAAATAAAATGAGTTGGAGATAAAGAATGAATCATATCCCAAAATTGTTATGAAATGAACATCTTCGTCAATTGAACTTGTCTCTTGTAGTTGATCAAAACTATATTGAGGTATGTAGTCAGGCTCCTCCACCTCATGTTTGGTTGCATCATCATGGATATCTTCAGGGAAATATAGGAATAATACTGGAACTTCATTCATGGCCTTGAATCTCTAAATGTCTATTTGGAGTTCATCAGCCATGGCCATATAATCATCAATAGATATCCATATTGTTATTCCTCTTTCCTTCTATTTGAACCTTATCATTATAGCATCATACCTTCATTAGAGGGCCTACATAGTGTGGTCTATTTCTTTTTCCATCACCTGTGAGTAATTATTCTATTTATAATAGTTACAATTTGAATACATAACTGACAAATGGGTTTTCTACATTTTTTTAAAGAAAACAATGAAAATTATTTATAAAAATGTGAATTTTGAAAAAGTGATCTAATTAACTTTTCATCTCCTTGGAAATGATGCTAGTTTTGACGGACGCCTATCATGGGGCATGGAAAAAGAACATTTCTATTCCATGTATTGTAAATAGATCAGAAATTAAAGAATATGAAACTTAATCAAATCACCATTCCCTCCCTTGAAGAATTTTTTGAGTTTTTTCTCCATTTTTGTTGGAGTTTTGAAGGGAAAAATGATTGGAGAACACATAAAGATAAAAAATGTAATATTGAGATGAAGGATGAATATTTCTAATATCTCAAAAGAAAAATTCTATTAAAAAATTAAAATTAAATACTACAATGATATTATAGAGGCCAACAAATGTCTATCCCTGAGTAGCTCCACAACAGATTGATTTTCAAGGGATGATGAAGGCTCAATTTATATGGAAAATCCCACATGGGACTTACAACATCTCATTTAATTTTTAAAGTTTCAACTTCTTCACAACATGTTCTAGGGTTACATGTTTTTTAATTAATATATGGGTTTTCCTCCACTACATTGAATCCACGGAAACTACTTTAACTATTTGATTGGCTACACGACGTGTATTGGGAGTTCTTGTCATTTACCCCCTCTGCATCCTGTGAATTCTATAAAAATATATTTTATGAATAACAGTTTGAAACATTTACTCACTACACGTTGTGTTCTTGAGACTCATTTCATTTAGTTGCAGTTCAAAACATGTTTTCTCTTATTGACTTATTATGTGAATCCAATTCCACTTGAAGAATTCATGAGATATACTTGTAGTACTTGGTGTGTAGTTGTTATCCTTCATTTTCCAATTCTGCATTGCCTTTATAAATCTATTGTATCACCACATTACTTCACTCATGTTGTAATGTTTCTTGTGGCTTCATCCTAAAATGAAATATTAATTAAAAGTAGTTAAAATTCTAAAATTATACAATTTATTTATTTCATCTAAAGTTGACACAAAATTCAAAAAATTTGACAACTGGGCAACAAATAACACTATATGTTGTTTAAAAACATTGAATTATTGAATAAAACATGTGATAATATGAGCTTCATCAATTTTTTATAGCCCCAGAGTGAATCATTAATTCCCTATGTGTCTATGAAAAAATAAATTTTTAGAACCCAATCTATGTTGCTTTAAAAAATAAAATGTAGTATTATTAATGATTGAGGTAGAACCCACATAGATAATGATTTTATATTGAATATAATTTCCAAAGATAAATTTTATTAAATTGGAGAAGGTGGTGGGGAAAATATTTATCTGACTGATTTTTGGAAATCAAACAACGAATGCAAATCATATTGATTGATTGGTTTGAAAATAGATTTTTAAGAGCATGTTGGGGAAATGTAATTTCTAGGTTCAGATGAAATTTGTTTTAATATTTTATTAATTTATAGTTGATGTTAGAGTTTAGATGAGTTATATCCAGTGGTCAAGGTATCTCATCCTGAACATGAAAATCCGTTATTTCCATGGGTTTAGTTATATAGGATTTCACTGAATCGAGTTAGTCTCAATACGATATTTAGACCTTATTACCCCTAAAATTGACAATTTTCATTGCTACTTTGGTTTTATTTGTAACACCCCAAGATTTCATAGTGTGTTATTTCTTCAAAATAATTCAATATGATTCACTACACGCAACACCGAGTTAAAGCACGCCATGAATTACCAAACAAGTTTTTCAAAAGAGGTTATGAATAGTATTAACTATATTTTAAACATTATATGATCCTTATAATTTTTGAATCCATATTATAAGTTTCTTAGACATAATATAAGAACAAATCCATTTTTTTCAGATAAAAGAAGTATTTTTCAAAAATGTACTTTTACCAACTTTAATAGTGAACCCTTTTTAAATCCAATATTTTAAACTTTTATATATTCAATTTGACTAAATAAATTCAATTCATTAGATTGGGGAAATAAAAAAAATTACATTGTAACACCCCAAGCTTCCACGGTACGCTTCTCTTTGAATAATATAGTAGCGTGTGTTGTACACAACTTCAAGTTCTAACACACACTACAACCAATCAAACTAGTCGTAATGAATATTAATACCTACTCTTTAAAATTTTATAAATTTTATCTCTCAAAATGGACTTCATTTTTGGATTCGGAGTATCGAATTTAGCCTAAGGTGAAATTTTGGTACTTTTCAGATAACTTTAATATTTTGATGAATAGTTAAAACTACTAAATTTTAATTAAAAACAACTTTTTTATTCAAAATAATTAATAGTGAGAAATTATGAATTTGAGTGGTTTTAAAGTATAATTAGAATATATTTTTACCATTTTATCCAATGGTGTTAATTATAACTAATTTCGATTTGAAATTGGACATAAACAATTGTCAATCTTTTGATATATATTGTTTCTTAAAAACACGCTATTTGTTGTGACAACGTGAATTAATTATAAAATTAATTAATGCAACTTATATGTTTGGAATTTTTTAAAATACATATCATTTTTGAATTCGGAATATCAATTATAGCTTAGGGTGAAATTTTGGCATTGTTCTGAAAAACTTCAATTTTTGATGAATAGTGAAACTACTGAGTGGTAGTTAAAAAACTGAATTTTTCATAAAACCTAATTTTACCACTTCTTTTATTGGAATTTCGAAAATCTGAGAGACACGGATAATATGAAGGAGTAAAATGTGGTTAAATGAGATGAAAATTATTTTTGGTGAATAGTAACTTTTTACTTTTATTTACCACCGTTAAAAGTAAATATGGTAATTAAGGGTAAAAATGATATTACTATTACCCTAACACATGTCCTAATTATATTGGACAAGTTTATCTAGATCAAAAACAACCTTATGAATAATATATTATCATTTAGGTCCACTTGAATTAGATTATGACATTTATTATTATTTAATTCAAAGAAGAGTTAAAAGAGTTAAAATCAAAGTTTATTTACTAAAACATTTTTAATATAGGGTAATACATAAGATAAATTCGAATGTAAATATTAATTATAAATCTAAAACTATTTCATAAATTATGATATTTTATTTATAATTTTTATACATTAAAAAATTTAATTTATTTATGACACAATGATGATGAAATAATTACCTAATTAATGAAAAATTGGAATAATTTATATTATAAATACCCAAATAAATGAAATTTGAGACTTTTTATAAATGCCAATATTTTTCTAGGATAATAGGACATTTTAGGATTGATTTAATTAACTTTTTTGGAAGTAATCATTCTGTTAGGAGTTCTACAAAAATTTATTATTGAATAGTGTCAAAATTGACATAAAAGAGTTTTTAAAACAAATATTATATTATTAATTGATATTAGATTCCTAAAAATATAAGGATCGGCCAAGAGACTTATATCACGATATATATATCATTAATGGACCACTTGGAGGTCTCTTGGATGTATATAGTAAGTTTATTAACCATATAATATAAAAATACAAAGAGACATTGTAAAAGTGAAACTAATTAACTAAGGGTTAAAACTTAATGATAAGGTTAATATAATGACCCAATCCTATCTAAATTCTATTGGTTGAGTGGTTTTCGACCCATCCCCACATTAACCTTTAAATAATCCTCATTGGAGCCATTAGAAACCGAATATTAATTTATTATAAAATAATATTTCTAGCTTTTCCAAAGCTGCCCCTCACCCCTCTTATAAATGGGAACTCTCCCTTCTCATTAACACACACCTTCAAAGCCTTTTGGTTCGGCCAAAATCTGCCCAAATAATCTCTCGACTTCCCTCACTTCATCCTAGAGGCCTTCCTTTAGTTAGAAAGACAACTTAAGGAGCCCTTTTGATCAAATCAAATGGAAGAACCCGAAGAAGAGGAGGTTAAACATAACATCGACTAAAGGAAAGTGCAAGGTAAGAGGTTTTCATCTCACTCCTTATTCCCGTGATATTCATGACATATTTCCATTATTACCTTTTGTGTGGTGTATTTACTGACCGTTATTATATTCTTTGTGTAATATGTTTTAATTTATGTGTATTTACATATTCATTGTATGATACATCTTTCATGGGTTGTATGTTTCGTAAGTTACAAAACTGGTAAGAGTTAATTTCACAATCTCTTTATTATACGAGGTTGTTTTTACATTAGTATCTACAGGGACATATTTATTATCCATGTACTTGTTTTGTGAAATATTTTTCAAATGGATTATTTTAAGGTACTTTTTACTAAAACATCATTTCAAATGTTTTAAATATTTATTCTTCTAAATCATTCTCATTAATGTCCATATCTTCAAAATAGTTTTTAAGGATTTATTTATATGGACATGAATGTTTTTTTTAATTTTAATTCCTTTCAAAAGCTTCAATGTGGTATTCGACACTTTGATTCAAAAATGTATTTTAATGACTTATTTTCTAAGATGTGTGACTTTTAAATGTTTTCATGAAAAAGGGGTATTTCTCTCATAGAGATTTACAAATCAATCTCTTCTATGTCAAAATCCATTAATGGATTTTAAACTTGTTTTGATGTTGATTTATCATGATACAAATCTTCCATATTGTTTTGAAGGTTTTGTGATATATTTGCCTGTGGATGTATTATTTTTTATACCATTCATGGTTTATGGGGAAAGTATTGACATTTCTCATGCTAGTTTTAATACAAATTTTTATGCTATATTTCGTCCTCTTCTTAAGATAAATGTGTTGGACTAGTATGTTCCGGGTTAGGTACCGGTAAAAGTAAGCCCTCCGGGTTGGTGTCTGGTTATTAGAGGCACTCCGGGTTGGTGTCCGATTATTATAGGCACTCCAGGTTGTTGTCCGGTCATTAGAGGCACTCCAGATTGGTGTCCGGTTATTAGAGGCACTCCGAGTTGGTGTCCAGTAATTAGATACACTCCGGTTTGGGTTCCGGTTATAGTTAGCCCCTAGGCCTTGGCACAAGGCCTTGATAAAGAAATTAAAGTTTAGCATTATGCATTCCATCATTATGAAAGTGGTTAGTGATATTGCATGTGATTATTCAATTAGTAGAATATCCATGTGAATAAGTAAATGGAATTATTTCATTTTATTTCTACCATATTATGCCGAAGTTCAAGTTTAAAACAATTTTGTTTTATTTTTATACATTGACATAAATGTGTATTCTTATTTTTGAAAGTTTCTGTTGTATTGATTACCCTTACTGAGCATTTGAGCTCACCCCTTTCTATGTTTTATTTTTCCCAGGATTCCAAGAAGTGTAATGTGAACGATATGCAGGGTTAAGAAAAGGGAATAATGGCATTCATAAAGGATTATTTATGTTGTTTTGTATGTTATTATGTGTAATGTAACATTCATGTATGTAATCTATTTTCCAAGACTGCTAAACAGATCGGTTCTTCGGGGCTTGGTTCCTTGTAATCATGCGAATGTATTAAAATAATGCACCGACTCTGGGTCACTGGGGTCAGGGCGTTACAGTTGGTAGTAGAGGGAGGTTAGCAATAACCTTGGAAACTAGATTTAGATAAACTCTGATTGAAGAACATATCCCTAAGATATACTTTGAGGATTAGTATAGAAGAACTTTCTAGAATTCTGGTATTGTAGAGATTTTGTGAGTTTTCTAAGCAATAAATCCCTGTCTGGATATGACTAGGTAGAGGCGGCTCTGGCACAGATGTACCTAGGGCTAAAACCCAAAAACACCACTTTGATCTAGACTCAAACGGGAACTGGTGCACGAAAAGGGGCCTTGCTACACTCTTGCTTACGACACTCCCGGGGGATATGCTTAGGATAATTCTCATTTTATTTACAAACCATTATGAAGGGATCATGATTATATACTTACTCAAAGAAAACATTTTTTATGATTATGGATTATATCCATAAACTGTTCAATTTACATTAGGAATAATTTATTGCAATTCATAAACTGACCTAGTTTATGATATTGTATAGAAATGACGCCCAATAGAAGAAATGTGAACTCCAGTAATATGTATGATCCAAAGTGTAAGAAGGATCGTATCTTTCATGGAATTAAGACATCATTTAGAATGGAAATAGTCTCCCACGTATTATCATCATATGAAGAAATAGTATCATGTGTGGATAAGATAACTAAATATTTTACTAAGTCCTATGGATTTGAAGGGAAGCAAGAGAAGAAAAGTATGGAAGTGCGAAAGATGGATAAAAGGAAGAGGGAAAAGTATAATTTCCCCATATGTGATAACTGTGGGAAGAAACACCCTGGAACATGCTTGAATGGAATGGGAGTTTGTTATAAGTGTGGAGGAAAAGGGTACAAGTTACATGACTGTAAGGGTAAGAAAATGGTTTCAAATGTACAATGCTTCATTTGCAATGATTTTGGACACTACGCGAACCTATGTCCCAGTCATCAGAATATTCCACAAATGATGCTATTGGATAATCATCAAGTTATGATATTACCACGTATATAGAGGAATGATTAGAGTTCTTATGTTGATTATGTCATTTGAGTGTTGTATCAACAATGTACTTGTTATAATAATTACGGATTATATAAGGATTGTATTGTAGTACTATTTCATTAAGGACTTCAGATTGTGTGGAACAAAGAAATGTGACTCAATAGCAGGATAAATTTTTGGAAAATATATGTTTGAGAGAATGATAAACCATAATATAGTTCTGATACCGAGGTAGTGATTTTAGAATAATACATGATTGATTTGGATAAATTATATTGGATATTCTTGACTACCTTGAAAATGATTAATGATTTTTATAATCCATCATTGTTGGAGTTTACAACATTTTTGGATTTAAGGAGTATATCCATTATTATTTAATGATTAAGGGATACTGAATGTAATCAATAAGGTTTTATGGTAATTAAGGATGTTGTAGTGTTTTAAAAGAATACATGATGAAGGTGTTCACATGTTATTATGCAGAAAAAAGGATCTTCATTTTTGGACTAAAGCATTTTGGATAGTTCTAGTTTGGATTATTTTTGTATTTCCATAAAAGGACAACCTGGAGGTTGGGTGGCAACCTATCACCTCCGGTAAGGCTGCGAGACTTGAACCCACAACCGAAGGGCGATAAGGGTGTATCACCTACCACTGGACCATGTAATGTCCATGATTGAATAATGTAGTTTTTTTTAAGATCTGGTAGATGAATTATAAATTCGTTTTTTAACCCTATACGCATAGGATAAATAGAATATATATTTTTTATGTTCTATTATCTTTTAGAGTGAAAGATGAGATTGTGGTAAAAATTAGTTAAAGGATGGAACTCTACTTGTCAAGAATATATATTTCTTCTTCTCTTATTCTATGAAAAATTAATTCTTATACATTATTTAAGGAATCCTAAAACCAAAAATGTGTTATCCTAATACCCTACATTTTGTGGAACCGATGGTATTTCAAATCATCATAGATTGATGAATTTAATGACCTCAATTTTACACTTGTTTGTGATTGATGACCTGAATCACTACCTATAAATATTTACGTTTTTCCTCCAATTATATGTCTCTAATTTCAACCAATGTTATCCTAATCGAGATCATAATTTGGTGGTGACCCTTTCATTTCTCTTTTCCTCTTATTAAGACTAAATTTTAATAACTCAATTTCCGATGTGGGTTTTCCCACAATGATATTTTCTATTTTCAACCTTTTATTTTCAAAGAACAATTTCAAATTGTGAGGATGCAATTTATTGAAGGAGGGGAGAATGTAACACCCCAATATTTCTTAGAGTATTATTTCTTCAAAATAATTCAATAACTTGCACTACACGCAACACCGAGTTAAAGCACACCATGACTTACCAAACAAGCTGTTCAAAAGAGGTTATGAATAGTATTAAATAAATTTTAAACATTATATAATCCTTATAATTTTAGAATCCATATTATGAGTTTCTTAGACATAATTTAAGAACAAATTCGTTTTTTTGGATAAAAGATGTATTTTTCAAAAATGCACTTTTACCAACTTTAATAGTGAACCCTTTTTAAATCCAATATTTTAAACTTTTGTATATTCTAATTGACTAAATAAATTTATTATTTATAATTGGGACATAGTAATATTTACAATGTAACACCCCAAGCTTCCACGGTACGCTTCTCTTTGAATAATATAGTAGTGTGTGTTGTACGCAACTTCAAGTTCTAACACACACTACAACCATTCAAACTAGCCGTAATGAATATTAATACCTACACTTTAAAATTTTATAAATTTTATCTCTCAAAATGGACTTCATTTTTGGATTTGAATTATCGAATTTAGCCTAAGGTGAAATTTTGGTACTTTTCGGATAACATTAATATTTTGATGAATAGTGAAAATTACTAAATTTTAATTAAAAACAACTTTTTTAATCAAAATAATTAATAGTGAGAAATTATGAATTTGAGTGGTTTTAAAGTATAATTAGAATATATTCTAACCATTTTATCCAATGGTGTTCATTAGAATTAATTTCACTTTGAAATTGGACATAAATAATTGTCAATCTTTTGATATATATTGTTTCTTAAAAACACGCTATTTGTTGTGACATCGGGAATTAATTATAAAATTAATTAATGCAACTTATATGTATGGAATTTTGTAAAATAGACATCATTTTTGAATTAGGAATATCAATTATTTCTTAGGGTGATATTTTGGCATTGTTCTGAAAAACATCAATTTTTGATGAATAGTGAAATTACTAAGTGGTAGTTAAAAAACTGAATTTTTCATAAAACCTAATTTTACTGCTTCTGTGATTGGAATTTCGAAAATCCAAGAGACACAGTTAATATCAAGGAGTAAAATGTGGTTCAATGAGATTAAAATAATTTTTTGTGAATAGTAACTTTTTACTTTTATTAAGCACGGTTAAAAGTAAATAGGGTAATTAAGGGTACACATGATATTAATATTACCCTAAAACATGTCTTAATTCTATTGTAAAAGTTTATCTCGACCAAAAACAACTTTATGAAGAAAATATAATCATTTAGGTCCACTTGGATTAGATTAGGACATTTATTATTATTTAATTCAAAGAAGAGTTAAAAGAGTCAAAATCAATGATTATTTACTAAAACATTTTTAATATACAGTTATACATAAGATAAATTCAATTGTAAATATTCATTATAAAGTTAAAACTATTTCCTATATAATGATATTTTATTTATAATTTTTAGAAATTAAAAAAATTTAAGTTATTTATGACACAATGATGATGAAGTAATTACCTAATAAATGAAAAATTTGAATAATTGATATTATAAATACCCAAATAAATGTAATTTGAGACTTTTTATAAATACCAATAATTTCTAGGATAATATGACATGTTAGTATTGATTTAATTAACTTTTTTAGAAGTAATCATTCTGTTATTAATTTTGAAAAAATTAATTATTGAATAGTGTCAAAATTGACATAAAAGAGTTTTTAAAATAAATATTATATTATTAATTGATATTAGATACATAAAAATATAAGGTTCGTCCAAGAGACTTATATCATGATAGCTATATCATTAGTGGTCCACTTTGGGGTCTCTAGGATGTATATAGTAGGTTTATTAACCATATAATATAAAAATATAAAGAGACATTGTAAAAGTGAAACTAATTAACTAAGAGTTAATACTTAAATATAAGGTTAATACAATGACCCTAACCTGTCTAAATTCTATTGGTTGAGTGGTTTTCGACCCATCCCCACTTTAAAATTTAAAAATATCCACTTTTGAGCTATTATAAACAGAATATGAATTTATTATAAAATAAATTTTCTAGATTTTTCAAAGGTTCCTCTCACCCCTCTTATAAAAGGGCATTCTCCCTTCTCATTAAAACACAGCTTCAAAGCCTTTTGGTTCGGCCAACCTCTGCCCAAATGCTCTCTAATATTCTCTCACTTCATCCTAGAGGCCTTCCTTTAGTCATAAATCCAACTTAAGGAGACCTTTTGATCAAACCAAAAGGAAGAACCCGAAGAAGATGAGGTTAAACGCACCCTCGACTAAAGGAACGTGCAAGGTATGGGGTTTTCTCTCACTCCTTATTCCCATGAGATTCATGCTATATTTCCACAATTTCCTTTTGTGTGGTGTATGTACTGCCAATTATTATATTCTTTGTGTAATATTCTTTAATTTTTGTGTATTTACATATTCATTGTATGATACATCTTTCATGGGTTGTATGTTTCGTAAGATACCAAACTCGTAAGTGTTAATTTAACAAAATCATTATTATACGAGGTTGTTTTTACATAAGTATCTACTGGGAAATATTTATTATCCATGTATATGTTTTATTAAAGTGTTTTCAATGGGATTATTTTAAGGTACTTTTTACTAAAACAACATTTCAAATTTTTTAAATATTTATTCTTCTAAATCTTTCTCATTAATGTCCATGTCTTCAAAATGGTTTTTAAGGATTTATCTATATGGACATGAATGCTTTTTTAAAATGTTAATTCATTTCAAAAGTTTCAAAGTGGTATGGGACACTTTGATTCAAAAATGTCTTTAAATGAATTATTTTCTAAATTGTGTAACTTTTAAATGTTTTCATGAAAAATGGGTATTTCTCTCAAAGAGTTTTACAAATCAATCTCTTCTATGTCAAAATCCGTTAATGGATTTTAAACTTGTTTTGAAGTTGATTTATTATGATAAAAATATTCCATATTTTGTTGAATGTTTTGTGATATATTTGAATGTGGATGTGTTATTTTTATACCATACATGGTTTATGGGTATAGTATTGACATTTCTCATGCTAGTTTTAATACAAATTTTTATGTTATATTTCATCCTCTTCTTAAGATGAATGTGTTGGACTAGTATATTCCGGGTTGGGGACCGGTAAAAGTAATCCCTCCGGGTTGGTGTCCGGTTATTAGAGGAACTCCGTGTTGGTGTCTGGTTATTAGAGGCACTCCGGGTTGGTGTCCAGTTATTAGAGACACTCCAGATTGTTCTCCGGTTATTAGAGGCACTCCGAGTTGGTGTCCGGTTATTAGATGCACTCCGGGTTGGGTTCCGGTTATGGTTAGCCCCTAGGCCTTGGCATGAGGACTTGATAAAGAAATTAAAGTTTAGCATTATGCATTCCATCATTATGAAAGTGGTTAGTGATATTTAATGTGATTATTTGATTAGTTGAATATCCATGTGAATAAGTAAATGACATTATTTCATTTTATTTCTGCCATATTATGATGAATTTCAAGTTTAAAAGGATTTTGTTTTAGTTTTATACATTGACTTAAATGTTTATTCTTTTTTTGAAAGTCTATGTTGTATTGCTTACCATTACTAAGCATTTGAGCTCACCCATTTCTATGTTTTATTTTTCCCAGGATTCCAAGAAGTGTAATGTGATTGATATGTAGGGTTATGACAATGGAATAATTGCATTCATAAAGGAGTTTTTATGTTGTTTTGTATGTTATGAAGTGTAATGTAACATTCATGTATGTAATCTATTTTCCAAGACTGCTAAACTGATATATTCTTCGGGGCTTGGTTCCTTGTAATAATGCCAATGAATTAAAATAATGCACCAACTCTGGGTCACCGGGGTCGGGGAGTTACATTATTATCTCTAAAATTGTAATGTTTATTTTAATTAGATTACCAATTATCATGATATAATGAAAATAATGGAATTTGGAAGATGAAGAATAAAAATATCCCAATCCAAATTCATAAATAATTATAATAATTAAATATCACACACCTTCCCCCATTTGTTACATCACCCTATAACAAGATGAGTTTAACCCCTCATCCTAGTGATGCATGAATAATCAGGAAGTATAAAATAAAATATAAATAAAAGAATGAACTTGGATAGAGTGAAACAACTTCTCTCTAAGCTTGTCTCTCCAACCAATTTTGAATACTCCAAACGTGTAGCCTTGGGCTCTATTTATAGGCACTAGAAAGGTCATTCCTAACATCTATCACGATGTGTCCATTGTGGTCACATTGTGTATTGGAGATACACTTTTTGTTAATCTTCATGATACGTGGGTGGATCTCTGCTGATATTTTGGAAATTTGACCACCTACACAACATGTACATGGCCTACAAGTCATGTATGTTGATCTTCATTTTCATCTGCCTGCGCGAATCTCTTGGGAATCTTGTACGTGAATTTAGACCAATTACTAATGTCATGACTTGTACTAAAATTACATGATATGTAACCTTTAATTCCTCAAGTCTTGCTAATCATGGAATAATCTACTCAAAATCAAATCTAGAAAAATGTCATGTTGTTTAATGAACTTACACGACAAGTATTGGTCTTTCACGGCATGAGAGGACATCATGACATGTCTTTGTGTTGGAATTCCTCTCTTATGAAGACACGATGTGTACATGTGGTACATGACATATAATAGTGTTTTTATAGAATTTTCAGCATCATTCTTCCTCAAAAAACTGGTGCGGCGCAGCTTCTCTTTGCTTGCAGCGCAAATTTCATTTTGCATCATTATTCACCCTTTTTCAATCCTTTTAAATTGTTAGTTGTATACGTCCACAAAAAAGAAAACAAGTTAATTTTCTCAAAATTTCTCAAGAATATTCGTTTAAGTGAACAAATCTATACACTAACTAACTCAAAAAATATATTCATGAATTTCACTTTTCAAATCACAGACACTTGAATTCAGCATTCTCCTCGTGGATGAAATCTCACATTACTACAAAGGACATTTACCTTTTCACCATTTAAATGAAATTTCAATAAAAACATATGATGAAATAGAAAATTAAATTTTCAAGCATCACATATAGAACAAATAATTAACTCCTCATTTTTCACAGAATGAAACCAACCATTTATTTTTTTCTCTTTTTAATTTTCCATGTCCCTTCATTCATCCATTTCCTTTTTCCAATTTATTATCAGTGTGCATTCCATTTTCAATGAACCTTACCTGAATATTTAGACTAATTATATGGGTATAAATGTAAATATATTAACGCACATACCTAAAAAAACATGTAACTTACCATAGGCTTTCATGGCATCTAGCATCTCCACCGTATAAATATGGAGATCAAAATTAATAATGAGGGCTTCACCATTTATGATCAAATGACTCTAATGCTTCAGGTTAGGTTGGTAAATGATATAAATATAATGGTTCAAAAAAGAGTTATGACTATAATATAATTTTCATGATAACAAAAGATAATATCAACAAATGTCTCCGTTTACAAATAATATCTCTCTTCCCCCAAAAATCTCAATATTGGATCCTGATACATGTAAGTGTAATGAATAAATCAACCACTCATTCTTTTTTTTCTTCCTTTTTTCATTTTTTCGAATGTTTTTCTCAAGAAAAATATCGCATCCAACACTTAACCACATACAATAAAAAAATGTCAATCTGTAAAATGGTGATTTTTTTTCATCACAAAACATAATCCAAATTTCATTTACCAAGAGAGGTTAAAATTAAAATACATTGAATGATACATGGCCTCTCCCAGATCACAATAGAGATTCCCCATAAAAATATCTCAATGAAGTTTATCTTAGTACACCCATAAAAATTCATCCCCTACACTTATTCTTTTAAATATCATGAAAAATATTTAGAGGAAGGTATGAATGGATTCAATAATCTTATAACATGGATAAATTCCTAACAAGGAAATTTATGTATTCTATTGAATTAAAAAGGATTAATTCAAGGTAGGTCTCTAGATAAGGGCTGATAAACGAATTCCTCAATCATTTTATATGTGATTTTCTTCAGTCATAGCTTCAATAAGATGCAGTGTATGTTCTACAATAATACATGCCTGTGTTTCTTAAGAAATATGTTGTATAAGTAATGGAAAATGTTGCCTTAGTGTATGCCTCAGGGATGAGATGAATGGTTCTTTCAATTACTCTAGGAAATGCATAGTAATAATTAAAACAATCAATGAAAACAACAGAAATCCCAAACATTTCCACCTCTATGAAAAATATCATCTATAATTATTAACATTCTACCTAAATCAAGATTTGTAAAATCCTAATCCAAAATTAATCTATACTAATTTTTTTCTCCATTTTTCTCATTAAACTTTATTGACAAATAAATTTAAATTCTGGTCCAGTTGAATATCATAGGTAGTTTCATGTCTCCTAGATCATTTTGTTTAAATAACAATTCATGTGAAGGCATGAAATTTAAAATTAAATCTCTAAAACTCCTAACATGTGGGAAATATAGTATAAATTTTTTTAATTTTGAAACTCTTACTCCCTTTATCTGTGGTTTTTCAATGTTATTTGTGCAGTTCAGTCTGCTCATATTCATGATGTGTACCCAGCCATCAGAACGTGTAATGTTCTTGGTGCTTTTTCTTTTAATATTTGTTATTTGTTGTGACTTTATTTCTTGATATTCCTATAATTCAATATAAAAGAAGTGAATTCACAAGCCATTATCAATGAATTTTAAAACATTTGGAATGATAGCATGTGTGCCTCGAAAAACATAAAATAAAGGAAAAACAAATCACTAAATTTTCCTCATGGAATCAATTTTGTTTAACGTTATAGGATCAACCTTAACTCTTTTATCTCATGTGATAGATTATTGAAAACTTTGTGCCAATTTTTTTCCCCAAATTGTCTTAGTTGTGTCCTATCAATATTGGATGACTCCTATTATATTTCTATGAAAAACTTGATTCTTTCAGACAACAGTACTTGCTTTATCTTCATTGGACCAATCCACCATTTCTTCCTCAATCCTAATGAACTGAATGGAATTTCATATACCATCCAAACTTTTTTTCCTCTCTTATTTATAGTGGATTTAGTCTATCCTTTGGGGTCATCTTCCCTGGTCTTCATATTTTCTGTCTTCTTTGGTTGAGCATCCTCTTCCCCAACATCCCTTTTCTAATGTGATTCTTAAATCTTAGAAACATCCATATCTTCAGCTGTCTCTCTTTAATGGAACTCATCATACTATTGTACATCATAGTTCATTATTTCTTGGTTGATGTTTATGCTCACTTTATCACTTCAAACTCTCTAATACATTTCTCCATTTTGAACATCGATTAGCGCATGCCCTATGGCAAAAAATTGCCTTCCCAGAATTAGTGGATTACTTTCATCTTATATATCTAGCACTTGAAAGTCGACAGGGATGTATAATTTTTATTCTTTGATAAGGAAATATTTTATTACTCCTTGGGGATGCATTAATATTGAGTATTCTAATTAAAGTGAATCTCTTTTGGGATTTAAGAAATCCAGTCCCAAACTCTTGAAAGTCGTGTATGTAATTATATGGATTCTCATGGATAAGTGAAATTAATATTTACCACATTTGTTAGCTTCAATAAATATTGGAATATAAAATCTACATGGGTCTCGTAGATTGGTTTCTAGGTCATTTTACACCACTCCTAAACACCATTGTGTGAGTGGGATTGTTCCAATCTCTTTCAGTTTCGTCTTGCTTCTTACTATCTCTTTCATGAATTTCGCATAAGTAGGCATGTTCGTGATAGCCTCTACAAAAAATTATCCTAATGTGTATTTTTTTAAAATTATCAAGACACATAAATCTCTTCACACCGATCTTTGTTTTGACATCGGATCTAGAAAATGTGTCCTTGTATTGTATAGAAGAGGCACTTATTCTTCTGCTTCTACTACTTGTTCCTTGTCATCATCAAATCTCTCTTCTCTTGATTCCACTTGTGGTCATCCTAAAGACACTATTATAATTAATTGTGTTTTATTTCCACTTATAAACTCAATGTAATTTAGATATCCACATGGGAATTCATAAATGAATCATGGAAGATCTCCACATATTATTTCTTTATATTTTCCTAGGATTGGGCCAACCTGACTCTGCATATTCGGAAATGTGGTATTTTGGTAGGATGTTTTATCTCTTATTTCATTGATTGAAACCCCAAATTCTTTGATGAATGTTGCCAGCATCTCCTCCAAGTAGTAGACATGGTTCATCAGTGTTCTCCCTTACATTTCTTTTTGTTGGTACCCTTGTGGTCTTTATTGATACCCTTGGCCTTGTTGTTGTTGCGATCTTCATCCCTAAAATTGATTTCCATAATTATAATAGGAATAATTGGAATCTTGTACATCGGTACCTTGGGTATTTTATTACTGGATGATCATAATATCCATTTTCATTCTTAGTAACTCATGTTGCACTGCCATTCAGTAATTATTGTTTTACTTCATGATCTCCTCTCCATTGCATCCCTTCACATTGAAATTGAAAACCATTTCTCATCATCTCATCCAAATGTTGGTAGATTTCTTCATGTGATTTCTTCATCAGTGATCCTATAGCTATAGCAGCTAGAATCATTCTTTTTCCTTGTGAAAAATCCCTTATATAATGTTTAGATTAGCACCCAAAAATCTATTCCATGATTCAATAATAGAAATGATAATAATTCAAAACACGATACCAATTGAATGAAATTATTGTCAAATTGACTAATGAAATAAAAAACATTGATACACACCCATTTTGACTAATTCCTCTCTCTATGGATTTAACCAATCACAATTCGGTGATCTCCAACAATGAATAAACTGTAGTCCATCGGGAATAAATTTGATTAGAGATATTGAGAATGAAAATGAATGAAATGATAAATTGAAATTAAAAATAAAATCATTCAATGATTACATAAATTAATGGAAAGAAAAACAAAAACAAAACCTATCTACAGAGGAACAAATCCCATCAATGGCCTCTTGGTGGTTGCACATCAAGAATGGAATTGTCTGAAATTAATTGTCGAGGTGCTGTAAATATTGGAAAAATTGGTCATGATGTGTAGTAGAGGTACACAATGTGTACTTTCGATCTGCATAAATTTCTTTGGATTTTGTATCTACAGTGTGCAAGGTTTATATCTCATGAATTTATGAAGTTTTACCAGATACACATCATGTACCGAGCGTTCAAGATGTGTACCCAACATCGAGCTGCCATTTTTCATGGATCCCTCAAGGATTTCCCTCTATCTGTTTTGAATGGAGTAATTTCATGTATTGAGGACTCACAATGTGTACTGGATGTTTCTTCTTGTAGTTTCGAGGCTTGGTCATAGCTTGCATCATTACATGGGTATGTTATGAACTACTAGTACACTATGTGTATGGATAGGTAACAATGTTTCAAAATTATTTTCTCATCCTTAAGAAAAACCTCAACATAATAATACCCAGCATCCACACATTAGTAATTGAATTTTCAAATTATGATTCCCATTAAAACATATTCTATCTTGAGATTTTTGAAGCACAAATGCTACCTAATAAAGAATCTCCAATATCATGCTTCATGAAAAATATGCAATTCATTATATTTATAGCTTTGCACACATAGTTTTCAACCATTCATCAACCCCAATTACATTTATGATTTACCTCAACATAAAAATTTCCACTCATCCCTCAAGGTAACATTTAATAGAGTTATGATCATATCTCAAGTACATGCTCCTAATAATTTTCATGCATTGAAACGACTTTATCCACTATGTAAAGAAAAATATCAAATTATTCATGGGGGATTTGAAATAAGGTTCATATGACTATGTGGATTATGGTAGGTAGGTAAAATGTTTGAAAATCATGTAAGTCTCAGGGATGAGTCTAAACTACAACACATAATAAATGATATTCAAAAGACAAGCTCAATGAAATGATCCTCACAAAAAATGTAATTCCATCTCACACCCCCCCTAAATCTCTATGTAATGTCTCACAAACAAAGTAATTATAATGAAATATAATCATTTCTTATTGTTCCCCTTTATTATTCTTTTTGTTTTTGAATTTCTTTTTTGGAATAAACCTCACATCCACCATTCAACCACATATGATAAAAATAATAAATCATGAAAATGGTGATTTTTTATTCTCCAAATTCAAAACCCGTTTTTTCTTTCATTTTTTTCAAAATATGACATAGGATATGTCTCACATCCACCATCTAACCACATATTATTTTGACATCATCGGTCTAAAAATGGTGATTTTTGACCTACCCGAGAAACAAACCTTTTTTTAATTTTTCTTCCATTATTTTTATTATATTTTTTAACAAAAAGAGGAATATACAATGGAATATAATGAATGTAAATATTATGCTCCCCTAGAGTCCAACAAAAACAAAATTTAGTCTCCCCTAAAGTTATCACATCCCATATCCACTATACAAAACCCCTCCCTTACACTCATTTAATTAAATATCATGTACAACATTTGGAGGATGTTAGGAATTGATAAAATAAGCTTGTAACATGGCTCAGTTCCTCACAAGGCAATTCATGACTTCTAAATGCATAAAAAATATTAATTCAAGGTTGGTCTTGGGATAAGGGATAACAAAATAATTCCTCAATCATTATAATTTACATTTTTATTTAATGGAAAGGGAAACATGTAAACGCCCAATGGAGCAGTCAGGGACAGACAAGACTATGGGGGTCTAAAGTGATGAAGACCCAGGGAATCTTCCTTAAAGATAATATTACCAGTCAGAGGTAGACTATGAATGTCATGAAAAAACAAGCACTTTGGTTCAAGAAAGCCACATGCTTCTTTGTAGTTTGCTTCTGTATTACCCTCTCACAATGTATGGGATGTCTTAATTCCTTTTTCAAGAAGGTGGAGGCATTTACGAATAAGATATTCAATGGACCAAGGCACAAAAACAAGCCCCTGGAGAGCATTTGAAAAAAGTATGGAATCTATCTCAACCTCCGCATGGATTAGGCTCCTTTTTCAGCGCACATTGAGACCCATCAGCATGGCCTTAGCCTCAACTAAATGTGAAGTATCATCGCCCAACCAAGAAGTGAAGGCCATGATGGCCGAACTAGATGAGTCACAAACGATGACCCTACCGCACATAGTTCCCAAGATTCATGAACTATCAGTATTATGTTTGTATCCCCCCGTCAGATGATTCCATTTAAGCCAGTTACCGTAGTGGGGGTTAATGACTGAAGGAGGATTGTTGTGGGAGGGAAGAAGCCATTATAGAGTAGGAGCCTCCTTCTCGGTGTTGAGTGCCCTGACCATATCAATGTGGAGATTTTTGATGCTGACAATGATCACATGCACAAACAAAGACACCCCCATAGGAAGATATCTATTACATGCTTTCAACATGCTCCAGCAGCCAGCATGCAACACCAGAGAGTGTGATATTTTCTATGGGCCCTGAATACCAGATCCATGAAACCATCGAAGAAGAAAGGGTTGATCTGCCATAGTTGAGACAGAATAACTGGTGATGTCAACAAAGCATTACGAAACCTCTCTCGCCCAATCACTCTCAAAGAACAGGTGGATTGATCTTTCCTCCTACTACCTTTTGTAGAAAACACAGTGGGAAGCCATGCTCACACCGCAATGTTTCATGTTTTACTCAGTGGGAATTTCTCTGTTGCGGATCCACCAAGAGAGGAAATTATATTTTGTGGGAATGGGCTTTTCCCAGAGAGCGTCACTCCATTCATCATCACCGGCTAGCATGGCCTGGATCTAACAAAATCCTTGGATGTGAAAGAGCCTGAGGATAAATGGATAAACACACACCGGTACGGATTCAAGGTGATGTCAGCGAGTTGAGAAATATTCATCTGATCCTTGGTGAGGACATAATTAGTGGAGGAAGAGTAGTTACTGGCCTCCCTGAAAGATATATTGGTGGCATGGAAGCTCGGATACCTGATGATCTTCGTGCACCCGTTATCGTTCCAAAATGAATCCTCCCCTGTATCGATGATCCAGTGGGTGTGCTGCCTGGGAGAAGCTACAAAGGGTCCAATATCCCACCAAAAGGGGTGTCGGACCCCTGAATACCCATCCCCGACGTTGCTATAATGCATGGTTTGCCCCCACAATGTTCACTTCTTCACTACCTCCCATGACAATTTCGCATGCGTACAGGAGATGGAGTCATCGAGGCTATAAACGCAAATACGACTGTCTCTGATGGGATGGGCCAACCTCTTCCAAGAGGCACAGTTCCTCCTTCCCTCAGACATTGGTTCCCATATGGAACTATAAAATATTTTGTCCATATTGTGTATAACCCCTTTGGAAACCTTGATAGTAGAGAGTGTGTGGATCAGAGTAGCCAAGAGAACTCTATTATACAAAGATATTTTAACACCAAAGGATAGAAATAGATTCTTCCAGTTAAGCACCCTTTTCGTGATTCTACAAGAAATGTTATAAAAATTTCAGATGCGTTAATGCTTCGAGGAAATTGGGGCTCCTAGTTATTGCATGGTGAAGCTACCTTTTTGCACGCCCAAAGAATGCCTCACTTTAAGAGAACAACTATCAGATAAATTACGAGAGATAGAAAAAGAGTTCATTTTCTTATTTCTGATCTGGCCACTATAGAAACAATAGACCACCAAAGCTCTATTAATGCCTCACATTGACCTGCTAGACACATTGGTGAAGAGAATAGTGTCGTCCGCAAACATAACATGAGAAATAGAGGGGGACCTCGACCTTCTGCTGAAGGGAAGAATCTCACCTGTGATGATGTTGTGGAAAATGAGGCAGCTAAGGAAGTCCTAGATAATGATGAAAATAATTGGGGATAGTGGGTTGCCTTGCAGAATGACTGTGACAATCAATCATGGCAATGCATATGAATAATTAAATCTATTAATGAAAACATCCGAAATTCAAAACATATCTAAATCTCAAAAAAATACTACAATGATTAACATACTCCTAAAATCATGATTTTTGAAATACTAATTCAAATGCCTATATCTACCAATTCATTTCTCTGTTTTTCTCATTCAAATATATTTACAAAAAAATTTAAATACATAGCATAATAATTATCCCGAGTAGTTTATGTCGGATAGATCATTTGATTAATGAAAGAATCAAATGTAGGACATGAAAATAAAATTTAAAGTCACCTAACATTTAAAAATATGGTGAATATAACAATAAAAATACCTAATTGAAACCCTTACTCCCCGTCCAATTGATGGATCAACTACTTCTTGTAGCTTTCTTTTCCCTGCCACTTGTGCCATTAATGGGCCTTAAAATTAATAGAAATAAGTGAAAGTACAGGCCCTTAAAATATACTAAAAATTAATATGGGAATTGAAATTATATAATAAAATAAAATTTAATTCTATGAAAATAATAAATCTAAATTCCTAGAAAGCAATAAACACAATGGGTTGCATCCCAAAAGATTCTCTTTTTAACTATCGTTTAGCTCATCCATACCTGGGTTAGCCGATTAGGGTGTGATATAAAGATAACCATCTCATAGTTACACAATATTGAAGTTTATGTCCTCCCTTCTTAGCCTGAAACATCCCACATAGAATTGGTGGGGATCTCATAGGTGGTGACCACAGTCTGAACCATATTAGTATTTCTTCCTCTTCCTTTTCATATTATTCTTCAACTTCATTATCATATTATTTATCTTCTTCTTCATATTCTAGTTTTTTCCTTCTCCATTGTGATTCATAACCTTCATGTTAGGAATCAAGGTCTCCCTCATCATCTTCTTCTAAACTATAAAAATAAAGGGCATCATGATTACAATATAAATATTTATCAAAATTATTACTTTCCTCTTCTTTGTTTTTCATGTTTGTCCGATTGTAATGCTCCTAGTAGAATTTTGGATTTAGACTATGGGGTGTTTTGAGTTCAGTGCATGTGTATAGTTGTGGGAACTCATATTCACGACTTCTTTCTTATTTAATATCTATGAGTAGTTATTCCATATCATCTAGTAATAATGTGAACCTGTCCTTATTAGTTATTCCGCTCTACATCCCTACCATCACAACTCCAAATACCTGGTCTAGTAAAAATTAATAAAAATAATAATGAAAATGAAATGTTAAATTAGTAAACATAACTGATGGTAAAAGAACTTGTCTAAATTATTCAACTAATAATTATCCACTCCTATCCCCGGAAACGATGAGAAATGTTTGATATCCCTACGTGAATAATTAATTCGAGATGGCTTACCAAATATAGAAATTTAAAACATAAAGTAGAAAAAAATATAATCTACAGTGTAGTATAAGAATTGAATGTCCATTTCTGAACCCACTGAGATAGGGTTAGATAAAATATTAATTAAATAATGTAAACCTAAGATAATTTCAATTTAAATACAATAAATCTAAAATTCTTATCATTTGATTTGGGGAGAAGGATTGGGAAGATAATATAATAGGGTGTTGGGAAGTAATGATTCGAGGTTAATGAGATGACAAGGTAAAATATATTTAATTAACAATCGTGTACTTGTCAGAATCTGGTCTTATTGAGTTCAATGGTCATAATATTCACACTCTATCCACAACACTTCTTTCCTCATGGTCAGGTAATTCAGATTGTAAATAATGGGTAACTTGAACCTTATTTAATCATAGGGACAAGATAAACCCAATGTTCATGGAGGATATCTAATCCCTAGACCCCACATTTAACACATTTATTCAGTCCACTTAGGCAATGGTCATACTAAAATATAGAATGAAATTAAAATCTATCAAGAACCCCGCTCATAAATTTCAGAAGAGATTGAATTTTAAAAAGATATAATTTAAGATAAAATGCAAAATACCAACCTAAAATGCATTTATTATAAAATACCTTACATTCAATTCACCTTCATAATGAATTCACAAGAATAATGATATCACCTGTTAATGCTAACCAGGAGTAGGTATAGAAAATAAATAATGGAAAAATCCTACATAAATTGGTGGAACAAGTGGTTGTGCCTTCGTTCGCTGGTGGCTCCTGGTTCTGCTCCATCTAGAAGATGATTCCCAAAGGTGTGATAGAGGGATCTATTTATATGTTATTGTTGAGATCTTTCTTAACTGGTACATGATGTGTACTAAAGGTACACAAAGTGTACCCCTGGTTTGCTTCCATGTCCGTGTGAATATTCCACGTATAATGTCCATAAATTTGGAACTTTGACTACTGTCACATCGTATACTGATGGTACATGAAATCTAACCCTGGAATCATCAAATCCTGTGAATATAGGAAAAGTATTCTCCAAAATAAAATCATGAAAAATGTCACGTCATGTACTAGTGTTACATGATGTGTACTTTTCATATATGGATTGTTTTATCATCATGACTTTTCTAGCAGTGTCTTTCTTCTCTGTTGAATTCATGATGTGTAGTCAAGTTACATGATGTGTAATAGTATCACTCTAGATTTCAGATCCTCTTAATCCTTAAAATTCTAATGTCATGCATCTTTGCATCGACCGCACCACGATTTGTGTTTAGGATCCAAAACCCACACTTTTTATTCCATTTCCACAAATCCATCATTTCCTACCATAAAACAAAAACACTCAAATAATCACAAGTAGGAAATAATATTCAATTAATTAAAATAATGAGCACATTAATGTACTTAAAAAAATATTCATGAAATAGACTTATCAAATCCCCCCACATTTGAATTCAGCCTTGTCCTCTAGGATGTAATCTCATGATACTAAAAAGGGTATTTACCTTAGCATGATACAAATATAATTTCAATAAGATGATTGATCAAATGAAAAATAAAATATTTAATCACTACATTGGAGAATTCATCAACGCCTCTTTTTTTGATTAATGCAAATTAATCATTTATTGTACTTTTTCTATTTTGAAGTAGCCAATCCTTTTTAGTCATCCAACATCATTATTCAATTAATTATCAATATGTGTTAAATTTTAAATCTACCTCACTTGAATTTTTTCTGCTAATTATCAAGGAAAAAAATGTAAATACAAAGGTGCACGTACCTCAGAAACATGTATCATACCATAGGTTTTCTAGTTATATAACATATCCACTGTGTAAAGAGAAAATCAGAAGTAATTATAAGGGCTTGATCGTTATGGTTCAAATGAGTATGAGGCTTCATGGAAGGTAGGAAAACGATGAAAAAATAAAGCCCAAAAGGGGGTTTTAATCTAATGATTTTTTCATGATATTAAAAAGTTAGTTCAATGAATGTCTCCCTTTTCAGATGTCATCTCCCTCATGCCCAAAAAAGCTCAATGTTGACCCACGATAAATGTAATCACACTGTATGAATCATCCTCTCTTGATTATTTATTCTTTTCTATTTGTTTATTTTTTGAATCTTATCCTTAGGAAAAATATCATATCCATCTCCTAACCACATATGATCAAAAGAGAGTCAGTCTGGAAAATGGTGAATTTTGAACCTCCGAAGCATCACATAAATTTTTTTTCATTTTTTTCATTGTTTTTACTAGATAAGTGTATAATTAAATACAATTAAATATGTCACAGACTTCCCCCAAATGAAAGTCATGATTATCCCCAATAAAATATCCCTAATTTAGTATAGTATATCCCAATACAACCAAATTTTCCTCCCCCACAATTATTCTTTTCAATATTATTCCAAAAAATTAGAGGAATGTAGGAATAGATATAATAGGCTTATGACATTCCTCATTTCCAAAAAAATAAATTCACGGATTCTACATGCATAAAAATGACTTAGGGAATGTCCATTCTTAGGATAAGGGCTAATCAAAAGTAATTCATTAATCATTTTAAAATTGGTTCTATTCAGTCATAAATTCAGTAAGATGCATTGAAAATTATAGAAGAAAAAATTATTGAGTTTCTCAAGAAATAATTGATTGAAAAAATGGAAAGTATTAGCTTAGTGGATGTATCAGGGTTGATATGAATGGTTGGGTTAACTAATAATGGAAATTCATTCAAACAATTTAATCAATTAACTCAATCATCAGAAATTCAAAAAATCTTCAAATATTAGAAAAAAATCATCTATAATGATTAACATGCTTCAAAAATAATGATTTTTCAAATCCTAATCACCATAATTCCTTATACTCATTATTTTCTCCATTTTTTCTAATTGAAATTTATTGACAATGAAATTTTATGAAATTGGATAATAATTATCCTACGTAGTTTCATGGATCCTTGATTATTTGAGTAAAGATTAAATCAATTGTGGGGCATGAAATTTTCAATTAATGATATAAAACAATTAAAATGTAGTAAATACATTAAATAAATATAGAATTGAAACTATTACTCTCCTTAATATTTGATGCATCTAACATGGGTTCTATTGGTTTTTCCAAAACCCATTCATGACATGACAGTTCCCATCAAGATGTGTCATGTATCTGAATTTTCATCACCTAATTTTTTTTCATTCTCCCTATAGCCTTCATGGTCCTATAAATATAAAATGAATCAAGTGAAATCACATTCCATAATAATGAATTTGGAAAAAATATTTGGGGATGATTGATTTTTCCTAGAAGTTGAAAACAAATAATTAAAAATAGTAAAAAAAATCAGGTTTTGACAAAAAAACATTTTTTGTTCTCTATTGTTGGATCAATCTTACCTATTCTGATCAGGTGTGTGATAGTATGAAAGAGGTAACCTGATCAAGATCTATGAAATTTCAAAGACATGATTCCTCAGTGTAGGTTTTTCCTCTCCCTTTTTTTAAATCTAACTTTACCATCTCTTTATGGATCACTATTTCTATATCCATAGGCCCAATATAGTGGTTCTATACCCTTATTGAATAACCAAATGGAAGGACACTAATTTCCCAAACATGCTCTCCTTCTTTGAATTATTCTTGAATGAATATTTCACCACTTCCTTCATCGTTTTCCAAAAATAGCATATCTTTCTTAAACATTTTCTTACTTCCTTATCCAGTCTACACAACAGATAAATTATCTCCCTTTACTTGGAAAATAAAATCATCTTATTTTATCAAATTAAATATATAAAATTCATCAAATGGTTCTTCTAGATTCTTCATTACCTGGTGCAAATAGATTATTACTTCTGATCTTCCAACTCTCAAACTAGCTCTCAATTTTAAACATCAATTAGTTCCCTGCCTAGAGGTATGAACTGTACTTTAGATATAATTGAATTCTTCACATCATCAATTTCCATCACCAAAAAATACTATAGAAAATAGAAGTCTTCTGCCTTGACAATGACATCTTCATGTAGTCCTCATGCATGTCTCATTGTGGTATCGACTAGTTGAAGCATAACTTGAGTTTGGTGCACTACCTTCAATCCCAGGATATTGATTGTTTCATATGACATTATATATACACTATAATCTAAAACACATAAGGGTATACCATACTCATTAGTACCAATGGTAATTATAATGGAAAAAATACATGGATCCCTTTGTTTCTTCTCTAGGATGCTAAAAAAACTATTGAACATTCACCTTCTAGCGGAATGGTAGCTAATCCATCCATATTCTATTTTCTCATCACTAAATCCATCAAAAATATTGCATAAATAGGGATTTTTTGTGGTCCTAGGTATAATTACCTATTGAATTATAAAACGAAATGGGTGGAAATAAATTCTCAGTAATAGAAAAATAACAATGATCCATATAGAATATGAATAAAGGCATGTGATATAAAATGGTACTTGGATAAATGTTGGATTAAAATAATGAATAAATCATAATATATTATAATAATCAATGATATAATATCATAAATTATTTTATGAAATTATAGAATCATAAAATTACCAACATGAGAGTATAAAACATAACCAATGTTTGGGAACATGTGATAATTATTATAGACCATAGAAATAGAACATTAGATTGTGGTATAAACATAACCATAGAATTATAAAATTATGAACAAATTTAACTTCAACCAAGACATTTTTTAATGTCTTGAGCATAAAACCAATTTTTATACAACACTTTCTGAACATAACAACAATTTCCACAAACCATGTGGTGAAAATAATAATATTTCGTACACATCATATAGTGAATATCACAACAATTCCCAGGAATAAAAATTATTTCTAATGAGACACAAAACATTAACCCCTGAATTAGAGGGATAAATAGGACCTCAACTATTACATGATGATAAAAAATACCTATGTGTGCTTTAAGAAAAGAATTTATTATTCATGCATAACATAATTAACCTATGGGAAAGGAATGGGGTTCATGATAATTTTTTGTATACAATATCATTATCCATACATAGAAAAAAGGTATATGGTATTATATTGGATAATATCCTAGGGGAAACATAATTTTCATAAAATTATTCCAATATAAGTAATTTTCAGAAAACCATTATAAATCTTCAATGACAAATAAGAACCAATATCCCTTTTTTTGAAAACATTTAATAAAGAAAAAAATCAGAAAACAATAGGAATATGAAATTATTTAAAGACCCACAAAATCATGGAAAGGAATATTATTAATCAGAAATGTCCATGGAAGTGGGAATAAGAATCCAAGTGGTAAATATTAAAAAAACGATATTTTGAAACCTTTAAAAACAATGTCAAAATTTACCTATATGGAAAATATGAAGCATAGTCCTTTTTAATCCTTTGTGAATAAATTCAAATATAATTGAAAGTGAAAATTAACATTCTTAGAAATATATCGAAAAAAACTCTTTCAAAATAAAAAGAAAATATATATGAAGAAAAAATGTTTTCGTTGACATAAATACATTTAAATAAATGGTTTAAAATAAAAAATCTTATTGATTTTAAAATGAACTCAGTGAAATATAGAACATAATAAATAACATAAAATAC
Organism: Viscum album; assembly: GCA_963277665.1. Lineage (NCBI taxonomy): Eukaryota > Viridiplantae > Streptophyta > Magnoliopsida > Santalales > Viscaceae > Viscum > Viscum album. The sequence goes on along the minus strand of OY728162.1, from coordinate 1,085,154,225 downwards.
CATGAGTACAACTAGTGTCCTGAAATAATATATTAAAGTCATATTATATAAACCATATACATTAAAATAATGCATGATATTAAACATGTCTTAGTTCAGTTAAATGTAGATAAAATACCCTTACTAATTTGGTGACTTTTGAATCAAAATATATTGAAAGAGAAAAACTGATACGAACTTTTAAATCACTTAATTTTCATGCAATTTATAACGAAACAGATAATTGGTAAGCATATACAACATAAAAATTGAAAAAACTATTGAATATAGAATATGTATCAATGAAATAATATTTATATGAGAAACACCTAAATTGGATTCATACTTTGTCCAAAATTCTCTAACCTTATTACTCCTCGAGAAACTCCAACAAGTTTCTTATATTGGTCTTTTGGGAGAAAAATACCTATATAACATAGTAAATTGATTTATAAAGGGTTTCAGTATATTTTTTTCTAAAAAATAGGCTTTATATATGAGGGTTATTGGGGTGGTGAATGGAACCATTTATAAGAGTGAGGGGTGGAATTTTTGTAAATATTCGTTACAATTTATTAAAATCGTGTCACATTCAAGGGTATGCATATAAAATAATATAAAATAAAGGAGAGGGAGAATTTCATAGTCAGTTCACCTCTCATACACACAAATAATGGACAATATTTAAAATATTTTAGGACTTTCCAAATTTATTTAACGTTTTCCCATAATTTTATTTTACCATAGTAACTGATTTTTTACCTAGGTAAATTATTTTTATCAAAAAAAGAAATTTATGCTATTTACTATTGTTAAATTGAAAATTTTAAATTAAAATCCAATCTAATACATTCAATATCTATATATAAAAAATATTTTTTTTAAATGTATGCATAATCCAAAAAAACAAATATTTTGAAAAAATTCATTTTTAAGAATAAAAAAAGAATGTATATTATTGATTATTAAGAAAATTATTGGTTTATGATTAAAATAATATGAATATTTTTACATTAAATGTAATACCAAATCAAATTTATAATTTGTAATTCCAAATTAATGAAAATATACCAAATCAGTATTTTATTAGGACATAATAACATAGGTTCAAAAAAAGTCAAGTAGGGATTTATAAACCAAACAAGTTAACATTAAATTTCTAATTTTACTCAATAAATGAATTTTATTTCATGAAAATATTTTCATATATTTTAAAATATTTATTAAATCATATTATTGTCATAAATGTTTTGGTTTTTGAAATAACATTATTTTGAATTATCACTTAAAAATCATTATTTATTGAAACCCCCACAATTTAACTTAGACCTTATTGTGAAATGATGAGTCTAAATAAATATTTCATACTAAATAAGTTATAAAATTTGGAAATTTACCATTTTAATTAAACATATATAATATACAGTAATAAAAATGTTATTAAGGAAAACATTTTTGTTTAGCTATCAATAATAAATTGAGGGATCGTAAAAACTAATTAATTAATAATTGAATGATAATAATTGTTTTTAATATTTATTCCTTTAATTTTATAAATAATATTGATTTCTGTAATTTCATAATTTTTTTAAATTTAAAAAAAATGACAATTTATAAAAACAGTTTTCTTAGATCCAATCATATTACGTAAGTGGATTGAAATATTTTAAGTCTAAAATAATATTTTATGTTTTTATTAATTTCTTCTCTAAATATATTTCAATGTTTCTTAATGTTTATTTTAAAATGAGTTATTCTCTTTTGTTTTTTGTTTTAGGAATCACAAGATATTGAACATGATAAATTTATTCAAAAGTTAAATACATAGTAAAACTACATGGTTCTACATATATAAGGGTTTTGAAATCCCAAGTTCCTCACTATGAGGTGTAACCAGTCTTTTTTGTTATGAATAAACATTTATTAATGCGTTTCAGTTTTAAATATCATGAACTTATCAAGATCAGGTTCATGAACATGTTTCCTCTACCCTGTATTGATGACTTACCCAATAGACTACATTTGACTCAATAATTATTAAAGAGTTATTTTCTATGTATATATCATAAATTAAGGGTAAAGAGATATGATATGTAACACCTAATGTTTTTATAAACCATTTTCTAATAAAATAAAATTCATTTATTTCTTGTTTTATAAACTATAAAAATTTAATCTTGTACAACATGGAAGACTGGTTTAGCTTGTATTGTATACAACACAGAGTTTATATGAAACAAAATTTAATTATTGTAATTATTTAAAAAATAAAATTATATCCTATAAATTTAAATGGATGATATGAATAGAATTAAATAAATTATGAATATTCGGTTTACACATGTAGAACACTTAAAAAAATGTTTTTCTAAAAACTATTTCAAGGTGGACATGTGTGTTTTATACCAATAAAAAAATTAATGACTATTATTTAATTATATAAATGAATATTTTATATATAATATATTCAAAATAATGTGTAACAATATTCTTATGTGTTTTCTAGAAATTATATATGAAAAAGTCCAATTTATCTCCTAAAAGAAGTAATTTTAAAAAAATGAAATTTTGTCGCCTTTTGATGGAAGACTTGTTGTAAATCTAGAATTGACACTTTTATAAAACCTATTTGAAAAAATAAACATATTCATTGAAATCAGAACAACAAAATTTATTTTTTTGTGAACATTTGATATTTTTCTAAGAGGTTTCATGTTTTGAATAATAGTGAAAGAGATACTGAATTTTAATTGATCAATTTTTTTGATATAATTTAATTAAAGAGTTAAAATGTGTTTTTTGTTATTTATAATGTATAATAAAATATAATTGTTATCATTAAATCCAATAAATGTCATGGGAATCAATTTTAAATTGATTTTGGATATAAAAACATATCAATATTTTGGAATATTTTTCTTTAACAACATGTTTTCTCAATCAATCAACAAGATTAATTTTTAATAATTTTTTGAAAATTTAGAGATTATTATTATGAAAACATGATTCAGTATATGGAATAAAAATGTATAAATTCAATTAATAGGCTCCATTAGTTTTTAGATACTATTAATAGGAACATCAGTGATTTTTCTTACCATGGCTAATGGTAAATCAGGTAAATTAAGTGTGAAACTAATATTATAAATATTATAATACTTCTCAACACATTCCAAACTGATTTTTTCAGTTATTTAATTTGAACCATAACACATATGGATTGAAATTGAATAATTTAATTAACAATTTTCCATGAAAATGACTTTTATATTATTATAATCAACAAGAGTGAAAAATGTCACACTCTTACTTCAAATAAGTATAATATTTCTTAATATGTTGTAAAATAGAAGATATGATCAACTATATATATTATTATGAAATACATGAGTTTTAAATACATCATGGATTTTTTTTAAATTTCAGTGAAGGAATAATTATCATAAATAATTTCCCAATGTTGATTCAGTAATTATTCAATTAATGAAAAATCGATTAAATGATATTAGAAATATGAAAATAAATATAATTTGGATTAATTAAGGTAATACACAAGTTTTACAAGATTTTATGACATGTAATGAGTTTATTAAATCAATTCATTCTAGGTTATATTTATATATTTATTATCTTAATTCTAATGTAATGATAACTGTTAAAATTGACACTGATGATATTTTATGAAAATTAGTTAAAAAACATAAGAATCATAAATAATGAAATAGGTGATAATTATTGTGTATAATATCATAATTTTACCATTAAATTTTTTATTGATGGATTATAATTAAAAATCGCCTCTTTTTAATCTTTGAAATATTGTTACCATAGCTAAAATTTTAATATGTAAACAAAGAATTAATAAAAAATATAAGGTTTGAGAAATTCCAAAGTTCCCCTAACCTACATTATAAAAGGACACCTCCTGCCTCATCCCATTTCACCACGTTGAGCCTTTAAGATCGACCAATTTCTGAAAAATTCTATGATAAACATCCCTATAAACATTCTATGGGCTCTTTGCATCCAAATGATCAAATATAGAGTCTTTTATAGGATATCTAAAGTAGATTTTCGAACAAGAGGTAATCGCTCTAACTAATCACTATCAATTTTTAATCTTTCATACCTCTAGAAAATAGATGATATATATCATATAATAATAACATGATAATTTCAAATATGCTTAAAATTTTTTTATTATTATGAACACACCATGATACATCCTTGTCCCCATTGAACATGTATTGAATGTAACTCTAGTGCGTATATACTACTTTCCATTTCCTCATATCGATACAATTCATTTTCCATCACCATATTCTATAAGTGGGAATTATGGTGTGTTTAATATTTAAATATGATATTTATGTTTATATTATAATTATTGAATGATAATATAATTTCAACATTTTTACAACATAATATTTTATGAAATGGTAACGTCTCCCATGTGTACATATGGATTATCATGTCCATGAGGTGATATGATTTGATTCATCTATATTTCACATGGGTGGTAAAAAGAATTATTTTAATGAATATATATGATATATATAACTTAAAAATTTATATTTAATTATAACATATCATATATTTCTATTCTATTCCGAAGAAAATAAAATTAAAACACCATTCATGCATACATACAACCTACCGTCTCCATGAACACTGTCTTTTATTTTTTATCTCCAAAATTTATGAATCACCGTGACTAAATATATAATTAATATACTTACACATATATATATATGATATTTATATCATGGTTATCTTTCTTTATATGATGAAATAATGATCTAATTAAGGGGACCAATAATAATAATCCATATCATGTACGAAAAACAATGTGGTTATTAACTGAAACAAACATTAACATGGAATTTTCAATAAGACAGTAATATAAAGTCATAATTAAATCATACATGGTATTATATATATGTGTATGGTTATATGGAATATTTATAACAATCTTATATTTATATGGTAGATTTTTTCTCACTTTAATTTATGGGGGAAACACAACTTATGCACAACATATTTTTTCTACGTGGTGTATATACTGACCATTAGTGTCTTTTATGAGATTTATTTTTGAATATTATGGTATTTCCATATCCATATAATTTTTGTTCTATCATTAGACATGTGATTCTATTGATTAAAATTTTATAAGGGTTTATTTCAAAATCTCTTCAACATTTGGGATTATTTCATTTTAAATCATCACTATGGATATTTTTCTTCCATGTCCATTTTTTTCTAAAAATGATCTCAAAATGGTTTTATTATTCTCCTATGAATATCTTAAGTTATTTTTCCCACATTTAACCTTTTAAAAAATGGTTTTAAAGGAATATTGTTTTTTTGTTTCCAAATAAATTACTTTATGAGTTTTTTTGAAAAGTACACTTTTTTAACTTATACATCATGATATGAATATTCCACTGTTATGATTCCTTAATCATTTAAAGTGTTTTTTACAAGCATATAAGGTTATATTAAAGTAAAATATTTAACTTTAAAATTATGTGTCTCTTTAAAAAAATATTTCATAATGGAAATGAGATTTTCCTCATGAATTATTTCAATTAATCCTTCAAGGTGATTTTCCTTATAGGATAACATTATTCGATGTCATTTATGATTTTATAAATATTTTAACCAATGATAACATCAAATAATGTTATCTTATAAGGAAAATCACCTTCAAGGATTAATTGAAATAATTCATGAGGAAAATATCATTTCCTTTATGAGATATTTTTTTAAAGAGACGCACAATTTTAATGATAAATATTTTACCTCAGAATAACCTTATATTCTTGTAAAAAACACTTCAAATGATTATGAAAACATAACAGTGGAATATTCAAATCATGTTGTATAAGTTAAAAAAGTGAACTTTTACCAAAAAACTCATAAAGTAATTCATTTGGAAACCAACAAAAAAATATTCCTTTAAAACCATTTTGTAAAAGGTTAAATGTGGGAAAAATTACTTAATATATTCATAGGAAAATAATAAAACTATTTTGAAAACATTTTTTAAAAAAATGGACACAAATTTCCCTAGTGTAGATTTAAAATGAAATAATCCCAAATGTTGAATAGATTTTGAAATAAACCCTGATAAAATTTTAATCAATAGAATCACATGTCCAAGGAAAGAAAGAAAATTATATGGATATGAAAATAACATAATATTCGAAAATAAATCTCATAAAAGACACTAATGGTCAGTATATACACCACGTAGAAAAAATATGTAGTGCATAAGTCGTGTTTCCCCCATAAATTAAAGTGAGAAAAAATCTACCATTTAAATATAAGTTTGTTATAAATATTCCATATAACCATACTCATATATATAATACCATATATGATTTAATTATGACTTTATATTATTGTCCTATTGGAAATTCCATGTTAATGTTTTGTTTGAGGTAATAACCGCATTGTTTTTCATACATGTTATGGATTGTTATTATTGGTCCCCTTAATTATATCATTATTTAATCATATCTAGAATGATAACCATGATATAAATATCATATATATATATACATATATTCATTATATATTTACTCATGGTGATTCATAAATTTTGGAGATAAAAAATAAAAGACAGTGTTCATGGAGACGGTAGGTTGTACATACACATGAATGGTGTTTTAATTTTATTTTCTTCTGAATTGAATGAAAATATATGAATGTTATAATTAAATATTAATTTCAATGTTATATAAATCATATATATTCATTAAAAATAATTCTTTTTACCACCCATGTTAAATATAGATGTAACAAATCATATCACCTCATGGACATGATAATCCATATGTACACACAAGAGACACCTACCATTTCCTAAACGATTAGGTTGTAAAAATGTTGAAATTATATTATCATTAAATAATTATAATATAAACATAAATATCATATTTAAATATTTAACCTACCATAATTCCCACTTATAGAAGATAATGGTGGAAAATGAATTGTATTGATATGTGGAAATGGAAAGTAGTATATACGCACTAGAGTTACTTTCAATACATGTTCAATGGGGAAGGGGATGTATCATGGTGTGTTAATAATAATAATAAAATTTAATCATATTTTTAATGATCATGAAATTATTATATGATATATATCAGTTATTTTCTAGAGGTATGAAAGAGTATAAAATGATAGTGATCAGTTAGAGCGATTACCTCTTGTTTGAACACCTCCTTTAGATATCCTATAAAGGACTATATATTTGATCATTATGATGCAAAGATCCCATATAATGTTTATCGGGAAGTGTATCATAGAATTATTTAGATATTGGTCGATATTAAAGGCTCCACGTGGTGAAATCGGATGAGGGAGGAGGTGTCATTTTATATTGTAAATTAGGGACTCTTTGGAATTTCTCAAAATATTAACTTATAATTAATTAAATATGAATAAAAATATATGAAAATGATAGGTAATTAAAATATAATGTGTAATACTGTGTAATACCATGAACCAATAGATTTATGAAAAGTTTATTTTTTTAATTTTAAACCTTATCTTTTTTATTAATTCTTTGTTTACATATTAATATTTTAGCTATAGTAACAATATTTCAAAGATTAAAAAGAGGCGATTTTTAATTATAATCCATCAATAAAAAATTTAATGGTAAATTTATGATACTATACACAATAATTATCATCTATTTCCTTATTAATGATTCTTATGATTTTTAACTAATTTTCATAAAATATCATTAGTGTTAATTTTGAAAGTAATCATTACATTGGAATTAAGATAATAAATCTAGAAATATAACTTCGAAAAAATTGATTTAATAAACTCTTTAGATGACATAAAATCTTTTAAAACTTGTTTATTACCTTAATTAATCCAAATTGTATTTATTTTCATATTTTTAATATCATTTAATCGATTTGTTCAGTAATTGAATAATTATTGAATCATCATTGGGAAATTATTTATGATAATTATTCCTTCACTGAAATTTTCAAAAAAAAACCATTATTTATTTAAACCTCATGTATTTCACAATAATATCTATAGTTTATCATATCTTCTATTTTACAACATATTAAAAAATATTATACTTATTTGAATTAAGAGTGTTACATTTTGTCTCTCTTGTTGATTATAATAATATAAAAGATATTTTCATGGAAAATTTTTGATAAAATTATTCAATTTAAATCCTTATGTATTATGGGTCAAATTAAATAAATGAAAAAATCAGTCGGGAATGTGTTGAGGATGTATTATAATATTTATAATATTAGTTTCACCCTTAATTTGCATGATTTACCATTAGCCATGTTATAAAAAATTACTAAAGTATCTATTAATAGTATCTAAAAACTAAAGGAGCCTATTAATTGAATTTATAAATTTTTATTCCATATATTGAATCTAGTTTTCATAATAATAATCTCTAAATTTTCAAAAATTAATTAAAAATTAATCCTGTTGATGGATTGATAAAACATGTTGTTAAAGTAAAATATTCCAAAATATTGATATGTTTTTATATCCAAATTCAATTAAAAATTAATTCCCAGGACATTTATTGGATTTAATGATAAAACTTATATTTATTATAAATTATAAGTAATAAAAAACACAATTTAACTCTTTAAATAAATTATATTAAAAACATTGATCAATTAAAATTCAGTATCTCTTTCACTATTATTCGAAAACATGAAACCTATTAGAAAAATACAAAAAGATATAAAAAAATTTGATATCCTGATTTCAATGAATAAGTTTATTTTTTCAAATAGGTTTTATAAAAGTGTCAGAGCTAGATTTACAACATGTATTCCATCAAATGGCGACAAAATTTTATTTTTATAAAATTACTTCTTTTATGAGATAAATTGGAATTTTTCATATATAATTTCTAGAAAACACATAAGAATAATTTTACACACTATTTTGAATATATTATATATATAATATTCATTTATATAATTAAATAAGAGTCATTTATTTTTTTATTGGTATAAAACACACATGTCCACCTTGAAATAGTTTTTAGGAAAACATTTTTTTAAGTGTTCTACATGTGTACACTGAACATTCATAATTTAATTAATTATATTAATATCATCCATTCAAATTTCTATGATATAGTTTTATTTTTTAAATAATTACAATAATTAATTTTTGTTTCATATAAACTCCATGTTACATACAATGCCAGCTAAACCAGTCTTCCATGTTGTGCAAGATTAAATTATTGTAGTTTATAACTCAAGACATAAAAGAATTTTAATTTATTAGAAAATGGTTTATAAAAACATTAGGTGTTACATATCATCTCTCTTTACCCTTAATTTATGATATATATATAGAACATAACTCTTTAAGAATTATTGAGTCAAATGTAGTCGATTGGGTAAGTTATCAATACAGGGTAGAGGAAACATGTTCATGAACATGATCTTGATAAGTTCATGATAATAAAAACTGAAACTCATTAATAAATATTTATTCATATCAAAAAATAATTGTTACACCTCATAGTGAGGAACTTGGGATTTCAAAACCCTTATATATGTAAAACCTTGTAGTTTTAATATGTATTTAACTTTTGAATAAATTCATCATGTTCAATATCTTGTGATTCCTAAAACAAAAAACAAAAGAGAATAAATCATTTTAAAATAAACATTATGAAACATTGAAATATATTTAGAGAAGAAATTTAAAAAAACATAAAATATTCTTTTAGAATTAAAATATTTCAATCCACTTATAAAATATGATTGGTTCTAAGAAAACTGTTTTTATAAATTGTTATTTTTTTAAAATTTAAAAAAAAATTATGAAATTACATAAATAAATATTATTTATAAAATTAAAGGAATAAATATTAAAATCAATTTTTATCAATCAAGTAGTAATTAATTAGTTTTTACGATCCCTAAATTTATTATTGATAGCTAAACAAAAATGTTTTCATTTATAACATTTTTGCTACTATATATTATATATGTTTAATTTAAATGGTAAATTTCCAAATTTTATAATTTTAGTTTTATGAAATATTTTTTTAGACTCAAAATTTCATAATAAGGTCTAAGTTAAATTGTGGGGTTTTTTAATAAATAATCATTTTCAAGTGATAATTAAAAATACAGTTATTTCAAAAACCAAAACTTTTATGAAAACATTATGATTTAAGAAATATTTTAAAATATATGAAAATATTTTCTTGAAATAAAATTCTTTTATGGAGTAAAATAAGAAATTTAATGTTAACATTTTTGGTTTATAAATCCCTACATGACTTTTTTTGAACCTAAGTTATTATGCCCTAATAAAATTCTGATTTGGTATATTTTCTTTAATTTGGAATTAAAAATTAAAAATTTTATTTTTTGTTACATTTAATGTAAAAATACTCATATTTGTTTAATCATAAACCAATAATTTTCCTAATATTCAATAATATATATTATTTTTTTATTCTTAAAAATGATTTTTTTCCAAATATTATTTTTTTGGGATTATGCATACATTTACAAAAAACAAGTTTTATATATAGAAATTGAATGTATTATATTAGCCTTTAATTTAAAATTTTCAATTTAACAATAGTAAATAGCATAAATTGCAGTTTTTTGATAAAAATAATTTACCTAGGTAAAAAATCAGTTACTATGGTAAAATAATATAATGGGAAAAAGTTAAATAAATTTGGAAAGACCTAAAATATTTTAAATATTGTCCTTTATTTGTGTGTATGAGAGGTGAACTGACTATGAAATTCTCCCTCTCCCTTATTTTCTATTATTTTATTGGCATACCCTTGAATGTGACATGATTTTAATAAATTTTAAAGAATATTTACAAAAATTCCACCCCTCACTCTTATAAATGGTTCCATTCACTACCCTAATCACCCACATATATAAAGCCTATTTTCTAGAAAAAAATATACTAAAACCCTTTATAAACCAATTTACCATGTTATATAGGTATTTTTCTCCCAAAAGACCAATATAAGAAACTTCTTGGAGTTTCTCGAGGTGTAATAAGGTTAGAGAATTTTCGACAAAGTATGAATCCAATTTAAGAGTTTCTCATATAAATTTTATTTCATTGATACATATTCTATGTTCAATAGTTTTTTCTTTTTTTTTGTTGTATATACTTACCACTGATCTGTTTCATTATAAATTGCATGAAATTAAAGTGATTTAAAATTTCTTATCAGTTTTTCTCTTTCAATATATTTTGATTCAAAACTCACCAAATCAGTAAGGGTATTTTATCTACATTTAACAGAACTAAGACATGTTTATTATAATGCATTATTTTAATTTATATGGTTTATATAATACCACTTTAATATATTATTTCATGACATTATTTGTACTCATGGTATTTTATGTTCTTTATTATGTTTCTATATTTCACTGAGTTCATTTTGAAATATATAAGATTTTTTATTTTAAACCTTTTATTTAAATGTAAGTATATCCACGCAAACATTTTTTCGTCATATACATTTTCATTTTATTTCGAAATAGTTTTTTTCTATATATTTCTAAGATTATTAATTTTCACTTTCAATTATATATGAATTTATTCACAAATGATTAAAAAGGAATATGCTTCATATTTTCCATATATGTAAATTTTCACATTGTTTTTAAAGGTTTCAAAATAGTGTTTTTTACTATTTACCACTTGGATACTTATTCCCACTACCATGGACATTTCTAATTAATAATATTCCTTTCCACAATTTTGTGGGTCTTCAAATAATTTCATATTCCCATTGTTTTGTTATTTTTTCATTATTAAAGGTTTTCAAAAAAGAGGGATATTGGTTCTTATTTTTCATTGAAGATTTATAATGGTTTTCTGAAAAGTCTTTTTATAGGAATAATTTTATGACAATTATGATTCCCCATGGATATTCTCCAATATAATACCATCTACCTTATTTCTATGTATGGATTATGATAATGTATACAAAACATTATCATGTACCCCATTCCTTTCCCATAGGTAAATTATGTTATGCATGAATAATAAATTCTTTTCTCAAAGCACACATAGGTATTATTTATCATCATTTAATAGTTGAGGGCCTATTTATCCCTCTAATTCATGGGTTAATGTTTTATGTCTCATTAAAAATGATTTTTATTCCTAGGAATTTTTGTGATATTCACTATATGATGTGTACGAATTATTAATATTTGAACCACATGGTTTGTGGACATTGTTGTTATGTTCACAAAGTGTTGTATAAAAATTGGTTTTATCCTCAAGACATTAAAAAATGGCTTGGTGGAAGTTAAATATTTTCATAATTTTATAATTCTATGGTTATGTTTATACCACAATCTAATGTTCAATTTCTATGCTCTATAATAATTATCACATGTTTTCAAACATTGTTTATGTTTTATACTCTCATGTTGGTACTTTCATGATTATATAATTTCATAAATTAATTTATGATATTATATCATTGATTATTATTATATATTATGATTTAATGATTCTTTTAATCAAACATTTATCCAAGTACCATTTTATATCACATGCCTTAATTCATATTCTTTATGGATCATTACTATTTTTCTATTATTGAGAATTTATTATCACCCCATTTGTTTTATAATTCAATAGGAAATTATACCTAGGACCACAAAAAATTCTTATTTATGCAATATTTTTGAAGGATTTGGTGATGAGAAAATAGAATATGGATGAATTATCTACCATTCCACTGGAAGGTAAATGTTCAGTAGTATTTTTTAGCATCCTAGAGAAGAAACAGAGGGATCCTGGTATTTTTTCCATTCTAATTACCATTGGTACTAATGAGTATGGTATATTCTTATGTGTTTTATTTTCTAGTGTAAATATAATGTCATATTAAACATTCAATATCCTGGGATTGAAGGTGGTGCACCCAACTCATGTTATGCTTCACCTAGTCGATTCAACAATGAGACAGGGATGAGTACTACATGAATATGTCATTGTCAAGGTAGACAACATCTATTTTCTATAGTATTTTTTGGTGATGGAAATTGATGATGTGAAGCATTCAATTATATCGAACGTACAGTTCTTACCTATATGAAGGGAACTGATTGACGTTTAAAATTGAGGGCTAGTTTGAGAGTTGAAAGATCAGGAGTAATAATCTATTTGCACTAGGTAATTCAGAATCTAGAAGATCTAGTTGATGAATATTATAGATTTTATTTGATAAAATAAGAGGATTTTATTTTCCAAGGAAAGGGAGATAATTTATCTGTTGTGTAGAATGGATTAGGATGTAAGAAAATTTTTAAGAGTGATATGTTTTTTTTGGAAAATGATGAATGAAGTGGAGAAAGATTCATTCAAGCTTAATTCAAAGAAGGAGAACATGTTTGGGAAATTAGTGTCCTGCCATTTGGTTATTCAGGAAGGGTAAAGAACCACTGGATTGGGCCTATGGAGATAGAAATAGTGTTCCATAAAGAGATGGTAAAGTTAAATTTAAAAAAAGGAGAGGAAAAACCTACACCAAGGAATCATGTCTTTGAAATATCGTAGATCCAGATCAGGTTACCTCTTTCCTACCATCACACAGCTGAGCAGAAGAGGTAAGATTGATCGAACAATGGAGAACGAAAGAGATTTTTTTTAGAAAACCTGTGTTTTTTTACTATTTTTAATTACTTGTTTTCTACTTCTAGGAAAAATCAATCATTCCAAAATATTTTTTCAAATTTCATTATTATGGAATCTGATTTCACTTATTTCATTTTATATTTATAGGACCATGAAGGCTGGAGGGAGAAAGAAAAAAAATTAGGAGAAGAAACTTCAGATACTTGACACATCTTGATGGGAACTGTCATGTCATGAATGGGTTTTGGAAAAACCTATACAACCCATTTTAGAAGAATCAAATATTAAGGAGAGTAATAGTTTCAATTCTATATTTTTTTAATGTATTTACTACATTTTAATTGTTTTATATCATTAATTGAAAATTTAATGCCCCACAATTGATTTATTCATTACTCAAATAATCAAGGAGCCATGAAACTACTTAGGATAATTATCATCCAATTTATTAAAATTTCATTGGCAATAAAATTCAAATTGGAAAAATAGAGAAAATAATGATTATAGACAATTATGGTGATTATGAATTGAAAAATCATTATTTTTGGAGAATTTTAATCATTATAGCTAATTTTTTTCTAATATTTGAAGATTTTTTGAATTTCTTATGATTGATTTAATTGATTAATTTTTTTGTATGAATTTCCATTAGTAGTTGACCCAACTATTCGTATCATCCTTGAGACATCCACTAAGCTAATATTTTCCATTTTTTTAATCAAATATTTCATGAGAAACTCAATATTTTTTTCTTCTATAATTTTCAATGCATATTACTGAAATTATGACTGAATAGAACCAATTTTAAAATGATTGATTCCTTACTTTTGATTAGCCCTTATCCTGAGACTGGACTTGCACTATGTCATTTTTAGGCATGTAGAATCTATGAATGTATTTTTTTGGAAATGAGGAATGTCATAAGCCTATCATATTCATTCCCACCTTCCTCTAATTTTTTGGCATAATATTGAAAAGAATAATTATGAGGGAGGAAAATTTGGGTGCATTGGGATATACTATACTAAATTAGGGATAGTTTATTAGGGAGAATCATTATTTTCATTTGGGGTAAGTCTGTGACAAATTTCATTGTATTTAATTATTCACTTATCTAGTAAAAACAATGAAAAAAATGAAAAAAAAATTATGTGATGCTTGGGAGGGTCAAAATCACCATTTTCCAGATATAAACTCTTTTGATCATATGTGGTTAGGAGATTGATATGATATTTTTCCTAAGGATAAGATTCAAAAAAACAAAAAAATAGAAAAGAATAAAAAATCAAGAGAGGATGATTCATTCAGTGTGATTACATTAATCATGGGTCAACATTGATCTTTTTGGGGGATGAAAGAGATGACATTTGAAATGGGAGACATTCATTGAACTATCTTTTTAATATCATGAAAAAATAATTATATTCAAACCTCATTTTGGGATTTATTTTTTCATTGTTTACCTACCTACCATGAAGCCTTATATTCATTTGAACCATAATGATCAAGCCCTTATATTTACTTCATATTTTCTCTTTACACAATGGAGATTTTATATAGCTGGAAAACCTATGTTATGATACATGTTTCTGAGGTACGTTCACCATTCTATTTAAATTTTTTTACCCTGATAATTAGTAGAAAAAATTAACGTGAGGTAGATTTAAAATTGAACACATATTTATAATTAATTGAAAAATGAAGTTGGATGACTAAAAATGATTGGCTGCTTCAAAATAGAAAAAGTACAATAAATGATTAATATTCATTAATCAAAATATAGGAGTTGATTAATTCTCCAATTTGATGCTTAAAGATTTTATTTTCCATTTGATCAATAATCTTATTGAAATTATATTTGTAGCATGCTAAGGGAAATACCCTTTTTAGTATCTTGAGATTACATCCTAGAGGACAAGGCTGAATTCAAATGTGGGGGGATTTGATAAGTCTATTTCATGAATATGTTTTTGAGTACATTAATGTGATGATTATTTTAATTAATTGAATATTATTTCCAACTACTGAGTATTTGAGTTTTTTTATGTTAGGAAATGATGGATTTGTGAAAATGGAAAGAAAAGTGTGGGTTTTTTGATCCTAAACAGACATCGTGGTGCGATCGATTCAAAGAGGCATGACATTAGAATTTTAAGGATTAAGAGGATCTGAAATCTAGAGGGACACGATTACACATCATGTAACTTGACTACACATCATGAATTCATCAGAGAAGAAAGACGCTTCTAGAAAAGTCATGGTGATAACACAATCCATGTATATAAAGTACACATCATGTGACACTAGTACATGACGTGACATTTTTCATGATTTTATTTTGGAGAATACTTTTCCTATATTCACAGGATTTGATTATTCGAAGGTTAGATTTCATGTACCGTCAGTGTACGATGTGACAGTAGTCAAAGTTCCAAATTTATGGACATTATACGTGGAATATTCACACGGACATGGAAGCGAACCAGGGGTACACTTTGTGTACCTTCAGTACTCATTATGTACCAGTTCAGGAAGTTCTCAACAATAAATTATAAATATATCCCTCAATCACACTTTTTGGAATCATCTTCTGGATGGACCAGAACCAGGAGCCACCACCGAATGAAGGCACAACCACTTGTGCCACCAATTTATATAGGATTTTTCCTCTATTTATTTTCTATACCCACTCGAGTTTAGCATTATCAGGTGATTTCATTATTCTTATTAAATCATGATGAAGGTGAATTAATTGTAAAGTATTTTATAATTAATGCATTTTAGGTTGGGATTTTTCATTTTATCTTAAATTATATCTTTTTCGAATTTAATCTTTTCTGAAAATTGTGAGCCGGGTTCTTGATAGATTTTAATTTCATTCTATATTTTAGTAGGTCCATTGCCTAAGTGGACTGGATAAATGTTTTAAATGTGTGGTCTAGGGATTAGATATCCTCCATGACCATTGGTTTTATCTTGTCCCTATGATTAAATAAGGTTCACGTTACCCATTATTTTCAATCTGAATTACATGACCATGAGGGAAGAAGTGTTGTGGATGGAGTGTGAATATCATGACCATTGAACTCAATGAGAGCAGATTCTGACAAGTACACGATTGTAAATTAAATATATTATACCTTGTCATCTCATTAACCTCGAATCATTACTTCCCAACACCCTATTATATTGTCTTCCCAAACCTTCTCCCCAAATCAAATGATCATAATTTTAGATTTATTGTATTTAAACTGAAATTATCTTAGGTTTACATTATTTAATTAATATTTTATCCAATCCTATCTCAGTGGGTTCAGAAATGGACATTCAATTCCTATACTACAATGTAGATTAGTTTTTTGTGTACTTTATGTTTTAAATTTCAATATTTGGTAACCCATCCCGAATTAATGATTCACGTAGGGATATCAAAATTTTCGCATCGTTTCCAGGGATAGGAGTGGAGAATTATTAGTTGAATAATTTAGACAAATTCTTTTACCGTCAGTTATGTTTACAAATTTAACATTGCATTTTCATTATTATTTTTATTAATTTTTACCAGACCGGGTATTTGGAGTTGTGATGGTAGGGATGCAGAGCGGAAAGACTAATAAGGATAGGTTCACATTATTACTAGATGATATGGCACAACTACTCATAGATATTAAATAAGAAAGAAGTCATGAATATGTGTTCCCACAACTATACACATGCACTGAACGCAAAACACCCCATAGTCAAAAGCCAAAATTCTACTTGGAGCATTACAATCAGACAAACATGAATAACAAGGAAGAGGAAATTACTAATTTCGATAATTATTTGTATTTTAATCATGATGCCCTTTATTTTTCAAGTTTACAAGAAGATGATGAGGGAGTCCTTGATTCCTAACATGAATCTTATGAATCACACTGGAGAAACAAAAAACTAGAATATGAAGAAGAAGGTAAAGAATATGATACTGAAGTTGAAGAATATTATGAAGAGGAAGGGGAAGAAAATGTTTCACCCACGCTGACTATGTTGAAAAACTAATTGAATCTTAAATAAAAGAAGAAGTTAAGGATATGGTTGTAGAACAAGAAGTGGTCATTGAAGAACCCAACACATACAGTGAGTCTAGAAAGATACTGAGATTTTATTAGAAATACTAATATCGTTCAGACTGTGGTCACCACCTCTGAGAGCCCCACCAATTCTATGTGGGATGTTTTTGGCTAAGTAGGGAGGACATCAACATCAATATTGTGTAACTATGATATGGTTATCTTTATATCACACCCTAATTGGCTAACCCAGGTATGGCTGAGCTAAAAGATAGTTAAAAAGAGAATCTTTTGGGATGAAACCCATTGTGTTTATTGCTTTATAGGTATTTAGATTTATTATTTTCATAGAATTAAATTTTATTTTAGTATATAATTTCAATGCCCATATTATTTTTTAGTATATTTCAAGGGCCTAAAATTTCACTTATATCTATTAATTTTCAGGTCCATCAATGGCACAAGTGGCAGGCAAAAGAAAGCTACAAGAAATAGTTGAACCATCAATTGGAAGGGGAGTAAGGGTTTCAATTATGTATTTTTATTTTTATATTCCCCATATTTTTAAATGTTATATGACATTAAATTTTATTTTCATGTCATGCATTTGATTCATTCGTTAATAAAATGATCTAGGTGACATAAACTACTTGGGATAATTTTTATTCTATGTATTTAAATTTTTTTGTAAATAAATTTGAATGAGAAAAACAGAGAAATGAATTGGTTGATATATTCATTTGAATTAGTATTTCAAAAATCATGATTTTATAAGTATGTTAATCATTGTAGATTTTTTTTTGAGATTGTGATATGTTTTGAATTCTTGATGTTTTCATTAATAGATTTAATTATTCATATGCATTCCCATGATTGATTGTCACAGTCGTTCTGCAAGGAAACCCACTATCCCTAATTATTTTCATCATTATCTAGGACTTCCTTAGCTACCTAATTTTCCACAGCATCATCACAGGTGAGATTCTTCCCTTCCGCATAAGGTCGAGGTCCCCCTCTATTTCTCACGTTATGTTTGTGGACGACACGATTCTCTTCACCAATGTGTCTAGCAGGTCAATGTGAGGCATTAATAGAGCTTTGGTGGTCTATTGTTTCTATAGTGTCTAGAGCATAAACATGAAAATGAACTCTTTCTTTATCTCTCATAATTTATCTGATAGTTGTGCTCTTAAAGTGATCCTTTCTTTGGACGTGCAAAAAGGTAGCTTCCCCATGCAATACCTAGGAGCCTCAATTTCCTTGAAGCCTTTACACATCTGAAATTTTTATTACATTTCCTATAGAATCACTAAAAGTGTTCTTTACTGGATGAATCTATTTCTATCCTTTGGTGTTAAAATAGCTTTGGTGAATAGTGTTCTCTTGGCTACTCCGATCCACACACTCTCTACGGTCAAGGTTGCCAAAGGGGTTATACACAATATGGAAAAAATATTTTCGTGTTCCATATGGGAACCAATGTATGAGGGAAGGAGGCACTGGGCCGCTTGGCAGAGGTTGGCACATCCCATCAGTGAAGGTAGTATTAGCATTTATAGCCTTGATGACTCCATCTCTTGTATGCATGAGAAATTGGCATGGGAGGTGGTGAAGAAGAAAACATTATGGGGGATAACCATGCATTATAGCAACGTCGGGGATGGGTCTTCAGGGGTCGGGCACCCCTTTTGGTGGGATATTGGTCCCTCTGTATCTTTTCTCAGGCGGCACACCCACTGTATCTTCGATACATGTGAGGATTCTTTTTGGAACGATAACTGATGCATGGAGATCATCAAGTATTCTAGCTTCCCTGCCACCAATATATCTTTCAAGGAGGCCAGTAACTACTCTTCCTCCACTAATTATGTCCTTACCAAGGATCAGATGAATATTTCTTAACTCATTGACATCACCTTGAATCTGGACTGGTGTGTGTTTAGCCCTTTCTCCTCTGTCTCTTTCACATCCAAGGATTTTGTCGGATCCAGGCCATGCCAACCGATGATGATGAATGGAGTGACGCTCTCTGGGATAAGTCCATTCCCAAAAAATATAATTTCCTCTCTTGGAGGATCCGCAACAAAAAAATTCCCACTGAGTAAAACATGAAACATTGTGGCGTGAGCATGGATTCCCACTTTGTTTGATGCAAAAGGAAGTAGGAGGAATGCTCAAACCACATGTTCTTTGAGAGTGATTGGGCGATAGAGGTTTGGGAATGCTTTAGTGCCATTACCAGTTATTCTGTCTCAACTATGGAAGATCAGCCATTTCTTCTTCGATGGTTTCATGGCTCTGGTATTCAGGGCCCGTAGAAAATATCACACTCTCTGGTGTTTCATGCTGGCTACTGGAGCATGTTTAACGCACGTAATAGATATATTCCTAAGGGGTCTCTTTGTTTGTGTGTGTGATCATTTTCTACATAAAAAGTATCCTCGTTGATATAGTCAGGGTGCTCAACTCCTAGAAGGAGGCTCCTACTCTACAATGGCTTCTTCCCTCCCACAACAATCCTCCTTTAGTTAATAACCCCCACTATGGTAACTGGGTTAAATGGAATCATCTGACGAGGGGCTACAAACAAAATACTGACAGGTCATGAATCTCGGGCACTATGTGCGGTAGGGTCATAGTTCGTGACTCATCTGGATCAGCCATCATGGCCTTCTCTTCTTTGTTGGGTGATGGCACTTCACTTTTAGTTGAGGCTAAGTCCATGCTGGTGGGTCTCAATGTGTGCCAAAAAAGGAGCCTGATCCATGTAGAGGTTGAGATAGATTCCATACTTGTTTCAAATGCTCTCCAGGGGCTTGTTGTTGTGCCTTGGTCCATTGAATATCTTATTCATAAATGCCTCCACCTTCTTTAAAAATGAATTAATACTTCCCATACATTGCGAGAGGGTAATACGGCAGCAAACTACAAAGAATAATGTGGCTTTATTGACCCGAAGTGCTTGTTTTTTCATGAAATTCATAGTCTACCTATGACTGGAAATATAATCTTTAAGGAAGATTCCCTGGGTCTTCATCACTTTAGACCCCCATAGTCTTGTCTTGCAAAGACTGCTCCATTGGGCATTTGCGTGTTTCCCTTTCCATTAAATAAAAATGTAAATTATGATGATTGAGGAATTCTTTTGTTAGCCCTTATCCCGAGACCAACCATTAATTAATCTTTTTGATGCATGTAGAAGTCATGAATTGCCTTGTTAGGAATAGAGCCAAGTCACAAGCTTATTTTATCAATTCCTATCATCCTCCAAATGTTGTACATGATATTTAATTAAATGAGTGTGGGGGAGGGGTTTTTTATAGTGGATATGGGATGTGATAACTTTAGGTGAGACTAAATTGTGTTTTTATTGGACTCTAGGGGTGCTTCATATTTACATTCATTATAATCCATTATATGTTCATATTTTTGTTAAACAAATATAATAAAAATAATGGACGAAAAAATAAAAAAAGGTTAGTTTCTCAGGAAGGTCGAAAATCACCATTTTTAGACCGATGATGTCAAAATCATATGTGGTTCGATGGTGGATGTGAGACATATCCTATGTCATATTTTAAAAAAAAATGATTGAAAAAACGGGTTTTAAATTTGGAGAATAAAAAATCACCATTTGCATGACTTATTATTTTTATCACCTGTGGTTTAATGGTGGATGTGAGGTTTATTCCAAAAAAGACATTCCAAAAAAAGAATAAAAAATTGGAACAATAAGAAATGATTATATTTCATTATAATTACTTTGTTTGTGAGACTTTACCTAGAGATTTAGGTGGGGTGTGAGATGGAATTACATTTTTTGTGAGGATCATTTCATTGAGCTTTTCTTTTTAATATCATTTATTATGTGTTAGAGTTTAGAATCATCCCTGAGACATACACGATTTTCGGACATTTTACCTACCTTCCATAATCCACAGAGTCATATGAACCTTATTTCAAATCCCCCATGATTTATTGTGATATTTTTCTTTACATAGTGGAGAAAGTCGTTTCAATGCATGACAATTCTTAGGAGCATGTACTTGAGATATGATCACAACTCTATTAAATGTTACCTTGATGGATGAGTGGAAATTTTTATGGTGAGGAAAATCATAAATTTAATTGGTGTTGATGAATGGTTTAAAACTGTGTGTGCAAAGCTATAAATAACTTGAATTTCACATTTTTCATGAAGCATGATATTGGGGATTATTTATTAGGTAGGATTTGGGCTTCAAAAATCTCAAGATAGAATATGTTTTAATGGGAATCATAATTGGAAAATTCAATTGCTAATGTGTGGATGCTGGGTATTATTATGTTGAGGTTTTTCTTAAGGATGAGAAAATAATTTTGAAACATTGTTACCTATCCACACACATAGTGTACTAGTAGTTCATAACATACCCAAGTAATGATGCATGATGTGAACAAGCCTCAAAGCTACAAGAGGAATCATCTAGTACACATTGTGAGTCCTCAATACCTGAAATTACTCCATTCAAAACAGATAGGGGGAAATCCATGAGGGATCCATGAAAATTGGCAGCTCGATGTGGGGTACACACCTTGAATGCCTGGTACAAGATGTGTATCTGGTAAAACTTCATAAATTCACAATATTTACACCTTCCACGGTGTAGATAAAAAATAAAATGAAATTTATGCAGATTTAAAGTACACATTGTGTAACCCTACTACACATCATGACCAATTTTTCCTATATTTACAGCACCTCGATAATGAATTTTAGACAATTCCATTCATGAGGTGAAACCACCAAGAGGCTTTTTTTTTGGATTTGTTCCTCTGTAGATAGGTTTTGTTTATGTTTTTCTTTCCATTCATTTATGTAATCATTAAATTATTTTATTTTTAATTTCCATTTGTCTTTTCATTCATTTTCATTCGCAATACCTCTAATCAATTTTCATCCCGATGGACTACAGTTTATTCATTGTTGGAGATCACCGAATGTTGATTTGGTAAATCCATAGAGAGTGGAATCAGTCAAAATGGGTGTGTATAAATGTTTTTTATTTCATTAGTCAATTTGATAATAATTTCATTCAATTGGTATCGTGTTGTGAATTATTATCATTTCTATTATTGAATCATGTAATAGATTTTTGGATGTTAATCTAAACATTATATAAGGGTTTTTCACAAGGAAAAATCTTGATTCTAGATGTTATAGCTAGAGGATCACTGATGAAGAAATCACATGAATAAATCTACCAACATTTGGATGAGATGGCGAGAAATGGTTTCCAATTGAAAAGTGAAGGGATGCAATGGAGAGGAGTTTATGAAGTAAAACAATAATGACTGAATGGTAGTGCAACAAGAGTTTCTAACAATGAAAATGGATATTATGATCGTCCAGTAATAAAATCCCCAAGGTACCGATGTTCAAGATTCCAATTATGATGATTATAATTGTGGAAATCAATTTTAGGGATGAAGACCGCAACAACAACAAGGCCAAGGGTATCAATAAAGACCAAAAGGGTAACAACAAAAAGCACTGTAAGGGACCACATAGATGAGCCATGTCTACTAGTTGGAGGAGATACTGGAAACATTCATGATAGAATTTGGGGTTTCAATCAATGAAATAAGAGATAAAACATCCTTCCAAAATACCACATTTCCAAATATACAGAGTCATGTTTGGCCAATCACAAGAAAATATAAAGAAATAAAATGTGGAGATCTTACATGATTCATTGAAGAATTCCCATGTGGATATTTAAATTATATTGAGTTTATAAGTGGAAATAAAACACAATTAATTATAATTGTGTTTTTAGGATGACCACAAGTAGAATCAAGAGAAGAGAGATTTGATGATGACAAGGAACAAGTAGTATAAGCAGAAGAAGAAGTGCCTCCTCTATACAAAACAAGGACACATTTTCTAGAACAGATGTCACAAAAAATGATCAGTGTGAAGAGATTTATGTTTCTTGATAATTTTAAAAAATACACATTAAGATACTTTTTGTAGAGGCTATCACGAACATGCCAACTTATGTGAAATTCATGAAAGAGATGATAAGAAACAAGAGGAAACTGGAAGAGATTGGAACAATCCCACTCACACAATGGTGTTTGGGAGTGGGGTAAAATGACCTAGAAACAATTCTAAGAGACCCATGTAGATTTTAAATTCCCATATTTATTGAAGCTAACAAATTTGGTAAATATTAATTTCACTTATCCACGAGAATCCAAATAATTACCTACACGACATTCAAGAGTTTGGGACTTTATGTCTTAAATCCCAAAAGAGATTGACTTAAATTAGAATACTCAATACTAAATCATCCCAAAGGAGTAATAAAATATTTCCTTATCAAAGTGTAAAAATTATACTTCTCTGTCAACATTCAAGTGCTAGATATATAAGATGAAAGTAATCCACTAATTCTGGGATGACAATTTTTAGCCACATGGAATGCCCTAATCGATGTTCAAAATGGAGATGTCTATTAGAGAGTTTGAAGTGATAAATTGAGCATAAACATCCACCAAGAAATAAAGAACAATGATGTCCAAGAGGATGATGAGTTCCGATAAAGAAAGATAGCTGAAGTTGTGGATGTTTCTAAGATTTAAGAATTACATGAGAAAAGGGATGTTGGGGAAGAGGATGCTCAACCAAAGAAGAAAGAAAATATGATGACCAAGAATGATAACCACAAATGATAAAATAAATCCACTAAAATGAAGAGAGGAAAAAAATTTGGATGGTACATGAAATTCCATTTCTTTCATTAGGATTGAGGAAGAAATAGTGGATTGGTCCAATGAAGATAAACAAAGTACTGTTGTCTGAAAGAATCATGTTGTTTAGAGAAGAATAATAGGGGCCATCCAATATTTATAGGACACAACTAAGACCATTTTGGGGCCCAAAATAGGTACAAATTTTTCAATAATCTATCACATGAGATAAAAGAGTTAAGGTTCATCCCATAACGTTAAACAAAATTGATTCCATGAGGCAAATTTATTGATTTGTTTTTCCTTCATTTTATGTTTTTCGAGGCACACATGCTATCATTCCAAATATTTTAAAATTCATTGATAATGTCTTGTGAATTCACTTGTTTTCTATTTATTTACAGGAACATCAAGAAATAAGGTCACAACAAATAACAAAGATTAAAAGAAAAATCACCAAGAACATTACACATTCTGATGGCTGGGTACACATCATGAATATGAGCAAACTGAACTGCACAAATAACATTGAACGACCAAAAATAAGGTGAGTAAGAGTTTCAAAATTAAAAAAATTTATACTATATTTCCCAAATGTTAGTAGTTTTAGAGCCTTAATTTTAAATTTCTTTCCCTCACATGAATTTTTATTTACACAAAATGATCTAGGAGACATGAAACTTCCTAATATATTCAACTACCCCAGAATTTAAAATTATTTTTCAAAAATTTTTAATGAGAAAAATGGAGAAAAAAATTATTATCGATTAACATGTGGATTAGGATTTTATAAATCTTGATTTAGGTATCATGTTAATAATTTTAGATGATATTTTTCATAGAGGTGGAAAAGTTTTGGATTTCTGATGTTTTCATTGATTGTTTTAATTATTCGTATGCATTTCCTAGCGTAATTGAAAGAACCATTCATCTCATCCCCGAGAAATCCACTAAGGCAATATTTTCCATTACTTATACAGTATATTTCTTAAGAAACACATGCATGTATTATTCTATAACATACACTGCATCTTATTGAAGTTATGAGTGAAGAAAATCACATATAAAATGATTGAGGAATTTTTTTAGTAGCCCTTATTTAGAGACCCACCTTGCATTAATCCTTTTTAATTCTATAGAAGACATAAATTTATTTGTTAGGAATTTATCTATGTTATAAGCCTATTTTATCCATTCATACCTTCCTCTAAATTTTTTTCATGATATTTATAAGAATAAGTGTAGGGGATGAATTCTTATGGGTGTACCGGGATAAACTTCATTGAGGATATTTTTATGGGGAATCTCTATTGTGATCTGGGAGAGGCCATGTATCGTTAAATGTATTTTAATTTTCACCTCTCTTGCTAAATGAAATTTGGATTATGTTTTGTGATGAACAAAAATCACTATTTTACAGACTGAAATTTTTTTATTGTATGTGGTTTGGTGTTGGATGCGATATTTTTCCTGAGAAAAACTTTCGAAAAAATGAAAAAAAAGGAAGAAAAAAAAGATTGGTTGATTTATTCATTACACTTACATGTATCATGATCCAACATTGAGAATTTTGGTGGAGGAGAGATATTATTTTTAAAAGGATACATTTGTTGAGATTATCTTTTGTTATCATGAAAATTATATTATAGTCAAACCTCTTTTTTTAGCCTTTATTTTTATATAATTTACCTTCCTACCTTGAAGCATTAGAGTCATTTGATCCTAAATGGTGAAGCCCTCATTATTAATTATGATCTTCGTCTTTACACTGTGGAGATGTTAGATGCCATGAAAGCCTATGGTAACTTATATGTTTTTATAGGTATGTGTGTCAGTCTATTTAAATTTATACCCTAATAATTAGTGTAATGATTCAAGTGAGGCTTATTGAAATTGGAATGCGTACTGATAATAAATTTGAAAAAGGAAATGGATGAATGAAGGGACCTGGAAAATTCAAAAGAGAAAAAAAATAAAAGGTTGGATTCATTCTGTGAAAAATGAGGAGTTAATTATTTTTTCTACATGTGATGCTTGAAAATTTAATTTTCCATTTGATCATATATTTTTATTGAAACTGAATTTATATGATGAAAAGGTGAATGTCCTTTGTAGGAATGTGAGATTTCAACCATGAATAGAAGGCTGAATTCATGTTTCGGTGATTTGAAAAGTGAAATTCATGAATATATTATTTGATTTAGTTAGTGTCTTGATTTGTTTACTTAAAACAATATTCTTGCGAAATTTTGAGAAAATTAACTTGTTTTCTTTTTTTTGGAAGTATACAACTAACAATTGAAAGGATTGAAAAAGGGTGAATAATGATGCAAAATGACACTTTGCGCTGCAAGTAAAGAGAAGCTACGCCGCACCGGTTTTTTGAGGAATAATGATGCTGGAAATTCTATAAAAACACTATTATATGTCATGTACCATATGTACACATCGTGTCTTCATCAGAGAGGAATTCTAACACAAGTACATGTCATGATGTCCTCTCACGTCGTGAAAGACCAATACTTGTCGTGTAAGTTCATTAAACAACATGACATTTTCTAGATTTGATTTTGAGTAGATTATTTTTTGATTAGAAAGACTTAAGGAATTAAAGTTTACAAATCATGAAATTTTAGTACAAGACATGACATTAGTCATTGGTCAAAATTCACGTACGAGATTCCTAAGAGATTCGCGCAGGGAGAGGAAAATGAAGATCAGCATACATGACGTGTAGGTCGTGTACATGTTGTGTAGGTGGTCAAATTTCCAAAATATTAGCAGAGATCCACCCACCTATCATGAATATTAACAAAATGTTGATCTCTCCTACACAACGTGACCACAATGTAAACGTCGTGATAGATGTCGGGCATCACCATTCTAGTGCCTATAAATAGAGCCCAAGGCTACAGCTTTGGAGTATTTGAAATTCGTTGGAGAGACAAGCTGAGAGAGAAGTTGTTGCACTCTATCCAAGTTCATTCTTTTATTTATATTTTATTTTATACTTCCTGATTATTCATGCATCACTAGGATGAGGGGTTAAACTCATCTTGTTCTAGGTTGATGTAACAAATGGGGGAAGGAGTGTGAAATTTATTTATTATAATTATTTATGCATTTGGATTGGGAAATTATTATTCTTCATCTTCCAAATCCCTTTATTTTCATTTTATCATGATCATTGGTAATATAATTAAAAGAAACATTAGAATTTCAGAGATAATAACACCAAATTAGAATTGACCATTGTCAATTTTAGGGGTAATCTGGTCTAAATATCCTATTGAGACTAACTCGATTCAGTGAAATCCTATATAACTAGACCCATGGAAATAATGGATTTTCATGTTCAGGATGAGATACCATGACCACTAGATATAACTCATCTAAACTCTAACATCAACTATGAATTAATCAACAATTAAAACAAATTTCATCTGAACCTAGAAATTACATTTCCCCAACAAGCTCTTAAAAATCAATTTTTAAACCAATCAATCAATTTGATTTGCATTCGTTGTTTTATTTCCTAAAATCAGTCAAATCAATATTTTCCCCACCACCTTATCCAATTTAATAAAATTAATATTTTTAAATTATATTCAATCTAAAATCACTATATATGTGGGTTTGACCACAATCATTCCTAATACTATATTTTAATTTATAAAGCAACATAGTTCGGGTTCTAAAAATTTATTTTTTCATAGACACGTAGGGAATTAACGATGCAATCTAGGGCTATAAAAAATTGATAAAGCTCGTATTATCAAATATTTTATTCAGTTATTCAATGTTTTTAAACTACATATAGTGTTATTTATTGCCCAGTTGTCAATTTTTTTGAATTTTGTGTTAATTTTAGATGAAATAAATAAATTTTATAATTTTAGAATTTTAACTACTTTTAATTAATTTTTCATTTTAGGATGAAGCCTCTAGAAACATTACAACATGATTGAAGTAATGTAGTGAGAAAATAGATTTATAAAGGCGATGCAGAATTGGAAAATGAAGGATAACAACTACACACCAAGTACTACAAGTAAATCTCATGAATTCTTCATGTGGAATTGGATGCACATAGTATTTCAATAAGAGAAAACATATTTTGAACTGCAAATAAATGAAATGAGTCTCAATAACAGAACGTGTAGTGAGTCAATGTTTCAAACTGATATTCACAAGATAGATTTTTACAGAATTCACAGGATACAGAAGGGGTAAACGACAAGAACTCCCAGTACACATCGTGTAGCCAGTCAAATAGTTAAAGCAGTTTCCGTGGATTCAACGTAGTGGGGGAAAACCCACATCTTAATTAAAAACATGTAACCCAAGAACATGTTGTGAGGAAGTTGACACTTTAAAAATTAAATGAGATCTTGTAAGTCCCTTGTGCGATTTTCCATAAAAATTGAGCCTTTATCATCCCTTGTAAATCAATATATTGTAGAGAAACTCTGGGATAGACCATTGTTGGCCTCTATAATATCATTTTAGTATTTAATTTTTATTTTTAATAGAATATTTCTTTTAATATATTATAAATCTTCATCGTTCATCTCTAACTTTCATTTTTTATCTTTATGTGTTCTCCAATCGTTTTTCCCTTCACAACTCCAACAAAAATGGAGAACAAACCCCAGAAATTGTTCATGGGAGGGAATGGTGATTTGATTAAGTTCCATATTCTTTAATTTCTGATCTATTTACTATACATGAAATAGAAATTTTCTTTTTCCACACAACATGATAGGAATCCGTCAAAACTATCGTCATTTCCAGGGAAATAAAAAGTTACTTAGATCAATTTTTCAAAATTCAAATTTTTATAAATAATTTACTTTGTTTTCTTTAAAAAATCAGAAAACCCATTTTTCTATTATGTATTCAAATTATAACTTTTATAAATGAACAATTACTCACAGAGGATGGAAAAATAAATAGACCGCACTATGTAGGTCCTCCAATGAAGGGATGATGCTATAATGATAAGGTTCAAATAGAATGAAGGAGGAATAGCAGTATGGATCTCAATTGAATATTTTATGGCCATGGCTGATGAACTCCAAATAGACATTCAGAGATTCGAGGTCGAGATGGAAGTGCCACTATTATTCCTAGATTTCCCTGAAGATATCCATGATGATTCATCCAAACATGAGGTAGAGGAGCCTGACTAAAAATCTCAATATTGTTATGATCAACTCCAAGAGACATGTTCAACTGAAGAAGATATTCATTTCATAACAATTCTGGGATATGATTCATTCTTGATCTCCAACTCATTTGATTTTATTGAAACTAATTTTAGTATTACTCCCAACATTTTTTAATTTTTAAAACCAGGTAACTATTATTATTCCATAGAAGAAAATGATTAAAATGAAGATTCACCTATTAAAGAACACCTCGATCTCTCAAAAGGCATTTAATATTCATAGGAGGGAGCACAAGAAGAAAAATATGTTGTTTCACACATAGAAATAATGGAGGTTCCATTATTCATCCTACCCCCAACATGCATGCTATACCATATTGTGAAGGGGGAAGATATGGTGTAGTTTATCCATGGAGTCCTCCTCAACAAGAACTAATAAGTGGATTATGAGAAAATACACATGTTTTGGTTCATTTCAATGAATCATTAACAACCATCAATGTTTGGATAATAGCTGGTACGGCCCACTTTGGGCAATAATAATCCAGGTCCCACTTTAGGGATCATACAAAGATTTATCCTTTTCATTCATTTTAATACTTTTACTTCCAATATTATGAATTTATATTTGAAATTCATTGTTAGGAATTTTACAATAATGCAGCACACTCCCTCATATATGTATTTTCTTTAATGACATGATCCTTGTGTTTATTTAGTTGTTTTCTTTTATAGGATCATGATGGTAGAAGAAATCATTGGACAATGAAAGAGAAGTACTAATAATCATAGTAAAAAGAGTTCATTTATTATTTAAACATTAAAACTCTATAGATTTTTGTCCAAAAATATATTCTATACATTAATTGAAAATTACATGCCCATACTTGAATTCATGCTTCACATGACTTATCTTTGTGACATGAGTTCATTAAGAATCACATAATTCAATTTTTTAGATTTTAATGTTAATGATATTTAATGATTTAAATGGATAATTTGATTTTTAAAATTTAATAATCAATATTGGAATAAGGACACATGATTTGAGGGAATTGATTGAATCATGTAAATGAAATTTCCCACCATTTTTCAACCTTTGAATTTCAGAAATTCATGTGAATTGGTTTGTTATTATTATTCATATTTGAGTGATTTTCCAATATCATATCTCTTATTCCCAATAATATTTACAGACCAAGTACTTTCCATTTATTCATGAGCATATTTCTTAAGTGATCTTGGGACATGTTAGCGACCAGAACTTGTTTATGAACATGTCAAAGCAATGAATGTAGAAAAATACATTTAAAATAATTGAGACATCTTTTGAAACTCCCATAACATTAATGACCAACTTTACATCAATTTTTCATTATCCCATATGATCTATGATTAACCTTTATAGGAATGAGCCATATTTGAAGCCATTTTTATCCATTTCTACCCAACAATTGGTTTTTTCCTGATATTTTAAAGTAGAAGTGTGGGGGTAAGGGGAATCATGGTTGAATGGATGATATACATTATAAGGGAAAAGATTGGGGTTATACATTGGGTAACAAGAATGGTCATTTGATTCATTCATTGTAGTCTCTTTTTCGTTTGTACTCTTGAAAAAACAAATAATGAAAAAATGACAAAAATGACAAAAAGAAACAAAAAGTGAAAAATGAGTTCTAATTTGGGAGACAAAAATATATATTTTCCAAACTGATGATCTTCTGATTATATGTGGTAAGGTGATAGATGTGGGGTTTGACCTAATCATAACTTTCAAAAAAATAAAAAAAACATGTACAATAGTAATAAAAATATATTCCAGAGGGTACAAAAATAATTCATTATGATTAAATTGATCATGACATCACTTTGTGTTTTAGGGGACGTGGGAGTTTCTATATTCATTGGTAGAATTTCATTTTACTTTTATTTTTGATATCACGGATTGTACTTAAGAGATAAATGACCTCCTTGAACCTTCATTTTTAAAACATCAAATCATACCAACCTTCTACCTTAGATTCATTTGAACCTTTATTGAAATACCCCATGAATTATCTGATTTTTTCCTTACAAAGTGGAGAATTTTGTTCATTTAAAAGCCTATGGATATGGAACATGTTCCCATGATAATATTTTAACTCCACTTCAATTTATTCATGGGAGATGAGAGAATTGATTCAAGTGAGGTATATCATGTCATGGAATGTTTAGTAATAATGAAATGAGGAGCTTGAAGGAATGAAAGGATATGTTCCATCATTTTTGAAAGGGGAAATGTAAAATACATGAATTTATTATTTCTTTGAAAAATGTGAAATTAAATATATAATTTATGAGGATTATTGAAGATATGACTTGACATTGAAAACTGTTTTATTTTATTGCTTTGAAATTTGAATATTTGTAACTTTGGTGTCCACTGAATTCCATGATGAGATTTTGTACTTGAGGACATCAATGGTTTATGTGTTGGGGTATTTGATAAGATTATTTCATGAATACAATTTATGCATTAATATGGGTAAGTAAATTATTAATATTTCCATTTTTGGAATGATATTTTTTTTGTTTTACGTAAGGAAATGATGAATATTTGATGAAGGGACAAAAAAAGAAGGAAATATTAGAAAAAAACCCATCGATCCATGAGAGATGTGATGTGGTGTGACACCATTTTTTTAAATATAAATAGGAGATGGAAAGTGAAAGAAAATAGTTACATGTCATGTACCATAAGTACATGCAGTGGCATCATTGAATGAGGAAAATTTGGGATGGACATGTCATGATAACAAAACATGTTGTGAACTAAAAATACACATTGATAGTCTCTAGTACACAACATGACACTCCCCCACACTTAAATTCCATTACCCTTCATTTCAGATCCACAAAAAATAAATATATGGTAACAAAAACTAAAGAGAATAAAATATACAACCTGACATTATTTTTGAAGTGGCGGCATCGAGTTAGGATCTTAACTGATACCTTATTAAACCTAAAAAAATAAATGAAAAAAATAAGAAACATAAAAATAAATAGAAAGGGGATAGAAAAGGAATAATGCTGAGTTTGAGCCCCAAGCTGGTTCTAGGTTTCTACTTCCCACATCAAGGTAGTTGTAGTGGGATAACCCCAATCCATGGATGGAAGGGGTTTCTTGCTAATGAACCACTATAACTTATTTATTTTAGTTATCTTTAACTAGAACTGGTCACAGAGGAATCCAGGGATAGATTACATTATATCCTCCCCAATTAAAATGTGGTAAAACTTTAGTGATGGGGGAAGTAGAAAGAACATGTCATCTTTCTTCACAGCCACAACATGTGTGGATTCTTAAACATCAACTTACAACCCTTTCTCAGTTGATGCTGTTACAGAGAATTCATGAAAGGGGATTTTAGAAAATAATACTATTTTAATGTGATTTAAACATGAATAATCAATAAAAAAATATTCACTTTCAATAAGTTCATCTAGAATCATGATCTTTTCAGGAAAGGCCAATGTGAATTCATTTGTAGCAGAGAATTCATCATCTTCATCCAATGAAATATAAAGGTAGAGAGGTACTGATTCTTTTTTGAAACATAATGGAGTATCACTTACCATTTGGTATTTAACAAAATCTAACCAATGTTATTCAAATGCATATTGATCTCCCACAGTTGTATCAGAAGGCATGTCTCCGTCAGGAAACTCTTCATGAAATGTCCAGGGAGAGAGGATTGGATATTCATGTCAAATCTTCATGTATTCCATGGGTTATTTGACATCATATGTATGTGGAACAATCATGATATCGTCTGGCTCAATTACCTTTATCTGTGGTTGTTCTGACCATCAAACACTGGATTCTTGAAAAAGGGAAGAATGGTTATCCAATTGATTTTACAGCCCCTCTAATATTCTATTCAAAAATCCACCCCTACTATAAAAATCATCACTAGGCCTTTTATATGAGAAATAACAAAAATAATCCATCTCAGCCTAAAAAGGAATTATATGCATTGAATTGTTTTTTTTGGGTTTTTCATTTCATTGTGAAAAATAGTGTGTGTAAGCGCTTGGCCTTCCTGACAACAGTTCCAAATTGATAAAAAGTATTTTTATTTGTGTTTCCCTATGAAATTAAATTATAATTTTTTCCTAAGAATAAAACACAGTGGAACACCCTGGGGTCTATCTCAATGATGCTTCTTGCACATAATTTCTTCTTATTCTCCCTATTATAATCTAATAAATATAAACTATGATACTAATATAAATTGGGGATATTGAAAACAAGCATTAAATATAATATAAAATATTTATATTCAATGCAATAAATAATATTTTTAGAAGAATAAATGAATGAAATTGTTCTTGGGAGTTTACGGTGGTTGAAATCATTGTTTAAATGAATTCCAAAAATTTAATTCTATGAGGTAATCACGACCTATCACACCGCACCTTCTCATTTGAATTTTGATTACCCCATACCGAGGCCATTTCATACATATAAATACTCATCCCAAAATAATCTTGGATATCTCTTAATCAAACATCACTACACAACCCATACCCTATCATATGCATGACATAGATAGTGAAAAGGAGGTTGATCAATAAATGAGAAGAAGAATTTTCATGATAGAGAAAACATAGATATTTCACAACATAATAAATTAAAACATCATTGAAATTCATAGAATTGAATAAAGAGATTAGAAATTAAAGAACATGGAACTGAATCAAAGCATTGTTCCCTCCCTTGAACATGTTCTATGGTTAGTTATCTATTTTTGTTGGTGTTTAAAAGGAAAAACGGTGGGAGAACACATAAAGATAAAAAAGAAATAAGGAGTTTAATGAAGAATAAGAAAAATATATTAAAAGTAAAATTATATTACTAAATAAAAATTAAATACTAAAAAGATATTATAGATGATAATGAAGGGTTATCCTCAGGTTTTTCCAGACTAGAATGATTTGAAAGGGATTCTGAAGGCTCAATTTATAGAGAAATCCCACGGGGAACTTGCAGCATTGCATTTAGTTTTCAGGGTGCCTTATTCATAATGAATTATACATGGGTTACATATTGTGTAATTAGGATCTAGTTTATCTTCCACTACATTGAATCCACATATGAGGATTTGATTGGTTTATTGGAAATAAGATGTGTACTGGGATTTCACGTCTTTTACCCCCTCCGAGTCTTCAAACTTCTGCAAAAATCTCTCGTGAGAATCTCAGTTTCAAACATTGATTCACTAAATGTCGTGTACAAAAAACTCATGTTGTTTAATTGAAGTTCACAATATGTTTTCTCATCACAAATTGTTCTACGCATCATATTTCACTTATAGAAGTTAGAACATGTACTTGTGTTGCACGATGTGTGTTCATTGTTTTCTATTTTCTAGTTCTGCATTGGCTTTAAAAATTTACAGTCATGCCTATTTTCATTTCTCGTAGAGTGATGTCTCTTGGTTCTTTATCATGATATACAGATGTAATTAAATGTAGTTGAAATTACAGAATTAAACCATTTTTTAATTCTAGCTCAAATTAACACAAAAATATAAAAATATGAAAACTGCCCATTAAATAACACTATGAATTGATTAAAAACATTGAATTACATAGTTAATTTTGTGAAAACACAACCTTCATAAATCCCATAAACATAATAATTGAAATCCCAAGAAATTATCATATATTCAAATTGAAATCCACATGACAATTGTAATGGAGAAAACATCCATGATCACATGGAAAATATAATTCCATCAAGTATCTTATATGAAAAAAATTCCATTCATTTTCAATCATAACATTTAAATTTTTTCATTCCTATAAATCCATCCATGGCTTAATCACAATGTACGTCCATTGAATTTTATGTCACTCTACAGTCAAGTGAAATTGAATCTTGAGTTATTCTCATATTTGGAGATTGCATGTATCGCTATATACTTGTGACAATTCTCATTTCATCATATTTTGAAACATGAAAATAATTTAAATTATCATCTATTTAATTAATGGTTCAAATGAATATGTAGCTTGGGGTTAGTCAAAAAATGATTAAGATAATTTATGCCTAGAAAGAGGAGGTTTGACTCTTAAGAATAATTAATGAATAATCAAGTGAAAACATGGGAAATTACTTAGTCATTGACCCTTAATAATGTAAAAAAACACCACAACCATTTTTGTGACTTGATACATGATCTAATTAGTGATTTCAATTAATGATATCAACCATGTTCTCCCCCCATTTTTTTGTAAATATTAAAAAAGGATCATATTTATCATTATTTTTTCAATTTTTTCCTAGAGGATATGCTACCAATTAAATATAATGGATGAGTCAAAATCATACCCTTAATATTAGAGAGGGACATGAGTCAAAAGAAATGTACAATGAGACATTTAATATCATCGCCATTTTTTAATTTCCCCATTTTTTTAATGAAGATGGTGGATCGAAACAATGAACTGAAGTTTAATGAAATGATAACTGAAGCCCAATTTTATTCTAATACACATCCCAAATTATTGAATCGCACCTTACACCACCCAAAAAATGATACACATCCAAAATAGAGCACACAAAAGGCCCTTCGCCAACCCTCAAACTTGGAATATCCATTCAAGAATTTTAAAACTGTGGGTAGGTACATAAAAATACGCTTGTAAAGTGGCTTAAACCAATATGGAATTTCATAGAATCTCAGGGATAATTAATGATAGATATAAGGGAAGGTCACACAATAAAATGTGTCTATACAAAGTAGTTAGTCAATAATATTAGAGATATTACATAAAATAAAAATCTTTGACAGACAAACGTCATAGATTCTGGTACTCACACAAAGTCCAAGTTTCTCTCAATAAAGTGTGGGTATAATATAGAATATTTTATAATGGTTTAGAATACCTCATAGGATGGGGAATATATTTTTAGTCAGTTTTTCTTAGTCATTGATTTCAAAAATTAGTCAAACTCATAAAAATTAATGAAAATCCAATTCACGGAAATAGTTTTCATATCAACAATAATTTAAAACTCATTTCGTTCAAAAATAATTTCAGTTCCCTCAAAATAAATTAATGTGTGATCTATGATTTGAATATTTATTTAAGATCAAGGTTAATAAAAATATTAATAAAAAAATAATGAACATAAGTAAAACAACTAGCTTATCAACACTCCATTCGTAGTTAAATTTCACTACCCATCATTTTAGAACAACAAAAAATAAATATATGGGAAAAAATCTAAAGTGAATAAAAGATACAACCGAACATTGTTTTTGAAGTGGTAGCCTTGAGATACAGTCCTTGCTGATACCATATTAAACCTAAATAAAATAAAATAGAAAATATGGGAAACCTAAAAATAAATAGAAAGGAGAAATAAAAGTTATAATTCTGGGTTTGACCCACAAGAGGGTTCTAGGTTTTTATTTCCCCTAGAAAGGCATTTGTAATGGGTTAACCCCAATCCAAAGGTGGATGGGGTTTCTTTCTCATGAACCACTAGAACATATTTCTTCCATTTCTCTTTATCTTGAACTGGTCATGGAGGAACTGATGGACAGATTACATCAGCTCCTCCCCTATTAAAATGTGGTACAACTAGAATGATGAACGATTTAGAATGAATGGATCCTCCTTCTTCACTAGCACAAATTTATTGTTTCTTCTTAAACATCAACTTCCCACCATTTCTCATGTGATTATATAATAATAAAATTAGGAAATGGGAATTTATAAAATAGTTATACTTGAATGTGATTAAAACATGAAGAATCTATATAAAAATCAACACTATTATGTTGTTTAGAAAGAATCACAATCTCTTTGGGCAAGGCCACTGTGAAATCATTTTTATCAGAGAATTCATCATCTTATTCTAGTGGAATACATAATTAGAGAGGTACTGAATATAATTTGATTAATATTGGAGGTTCACTTACCTTTTTTCCTTTAACAAAATCAAAAAAATGTTCTTTTAATGCATGCTGATCTCCCACAGTTGTATCACATGGCATGTATCCTTCAAGAAACTGTTCAAGAAATGTATATTGAGAGAGGATTGGATCTTTACATTGTATATTCATGTCTTCCTATGGTTCATCAACATTAAAGGTAGGTGGAACAATAATGATACCTTATATATCAATTTCCTTAATTTGTGGTTATTCTGACCATCAGACAGTGGATTCTTGAATGAGGGTAGAATGGTTGTCCAATTGGTTTTGTAGCTCCTATGATATTCTATTAAAAAAATCACCCCAAATATAAAAATCATCAATAGGAAAAGAATATTAGAAATCATAAAAATAATCCATCTCAACGTACTAAAGAATGATAACATTGAATTTTTTTGGGTTTATTATATTTACGAATAACATTGTTTGTAATCACATGACATCATCAGCAACGGTGAGAAATTAATAAAATATATTTTTAGTCATGATTCTCAATTCAATTAAATTCATAGTTTTTCATAAGAATACACCCTAGTGCTACACCCTAAGGTCGATCTAAATGGAGGACTCTTTCATACATTGTCTTCCTATTGTCACTATTATAAACTAACTATTATGAACTATGATACTAATTTAAATTGGGGTTTTTGAAAACATGAATTAAATGTAAATATAATATATATATTTATATTAATTCAAGGAAATATATACTATTATTATAAGAATAAATTATGGAAATTTTTTCGTGGGAGTTTATGGTGGTGGAAATCATTGTTTAAAATAATTCTCAGTATTGAATTATATGAGGTGATCATGAACTATCACACCTCACCTTCTCATTTGAAATGTGACTACCCTATACAAAGACCTCTAAATACAGGTAAATCCTCCCCCAAATATCATATTGGATATTTATTCACCGAACATCATTACCCAATCCATACTACATAGAATGCATGACATAGATTTTGACTAAAAGGATGATCGATAAATGAGAAGAAGAATTTGGATGATAGTAAAAAAAAGGATATCATAGACCGTAATAAATTTAACCAGCACCAACATTCATAAAATTGAATAAAGAGATTATAAATTAGGGAACATGGATCAAAATCAAAGAATCATTTCCTCCCTTCAACAAGTTTCAGGGATAGTTCTCCATTTTTGTTAAAGTTAGGGGGGAATGACTATAGGAGAACACATAAAGGTAAAAATAAATGAAGGAGATGAATGAAGAAGATGACAAATATTTTAAAAGTAAAATCCTTTTAGAAAATATAAAATAAATACTACAAAGAGATTAAATAGGCCAACGTAGGGATATCCTAGAGTTTATCCGCAAAATAATTATTTTCACAGGATTCAGATGGCTCAATTTATGGGGAAAATCCCACGAGGAACATGTAGCATTATATTTAATTTTTAGCGTGACGGCTTCATCATGAAATGTACTAGGGTTACACATCATATACTTCAGATTCATATTTTACTCTACTACATCGAATTTTCAGATACGGGTTTGACAAGTTGACTGGCTACACAATGTGTACTAGGAGTTCACGTCGTATACCCCCTGTGCTTCTTCATAATTCTTCGTAAATCAGAAGTGTGAATCATAGTTTCAAACTATGACTCACTACATGTCATGTACTTGAGAATAATGTCATGTAGTATTAGTTCAAATCTCTTTTTCTCATCATGACTTGTTCTACCCACCTAATTCCACTTGAGGAAGTCACTACATGTACATTTTGTACAAGGTGTGTAGTTGTTCCTCTACATTTTCCAGTTCTACATCGAGTTTAAAAATATATTTCCAGGCCCCATTTTGTCACTTGTGGTGCGCTGTTTCTTGTTGATTCATACTGAAATACATAAGTAATTAAATGTATTTAAAATCACAAAACTATACCATTTTTCATTTCATATAAAATTATCAAAAAATATAAGAATGTGACAACATCCCATTAAATTACCCTATGGTGTGTTTAAAAACATTGAATTACAAATAATTGTTTTTGAAAATACTACCATCATAAATCCCCCACACTTAATCATTACACTCTTGAGAAATTATCATATATTCAAATGGTTTCCCACATGATAATTAAAAATGAGAAAACATCTATGATCATATAGAAAATATAATTCCATAACGTATCATATATGAACTAATTCCCTGTCGATTTCAATCCTTAGATTTAAATTTTTAAAACCTCATTAATCCATCCATGGACCAATAACAATATACGTCACATTGAATTTTATGTTACTCTTTAATCAAGAGAAATTGAATCTATAGTGACGCTCATACATGGATATTGTATGTATCACCCTAATATTATGATAATTCTCATTCCACTATAGTGTGAAACATGAAAATATTTTCATTCATGATTTATTTAATTAAAGGATTATATGACTTTGTGGACTAGGGTTGGTGGGAAAATTTATGAGATTTTATGGCTAGAAATAGTAGGTTTGAAATTTAGGTATAATGCATGAATAATCAAATGAATACATATGAAATTACTTTGTAATATACCCTTAATAATGTGAAACAAAACACCACCAAATTTTTTGTGACAAGGTACACGATTAAATCAATGATTTCAAATAATGGTATCAACTATGTTCTCCCCCATATTCTTCTTTTATCTTTTTTTTTGTAAAGCTCCGGAAAGGCATAACTCTATTTTCCCTTTTTTCATTTTTTTCAGAGAGGATGTGATGAAAATTGTATAAAATGGATGAATGAAAATCATGACCTTAATTTTAGAAAGGTAGATGAGTCGTAATTGAATGTACACTGATAAATTCATGCTCATATCCATTTTTTTATTTTTCAATTTTTTTAATGAACATAGACGATTAGATGAAACTAATGAAGCATAATGGAATGATAACTCAAGCCCAATTTTCTCATAATCCACATCCCAGATTATTTAAACACACTTAACACCACCAAAAATGATACACATCCCAAATAACACACACAAAATTCCCTTCCCCCAGATTCAAGCCTGAAATATCCATGAAAAAATGCTAAAAGTGTGGGAAGGTTTGGATAAATCGGCATGTAATGTGGCTTAAACCTATTAGTGATTTCATGGAATCTAAGAGATAACGAAGGATAAATGTAAGGGATGCTCTTTGGATAAAATGTGTCTATCCAAATCTGTTACACAATCATATAAAAGATATTCCATTAAATTAAAATATTTGAATGATAAAAATGATAGATTTTGGTTCTCACACAACGTCCATGTTTCTCTCAAGAAGGTGTGGGTATTAAAAATAGTATTCAAAAATGGTTCAAAATACCTCATAGGATTGGAAAAATATTTTGAGTCAATGTTTCATTTTCTGGGATTTCAAAATTTAGTCAAACTACAAAAAATGATTGAAAATCCAATTCATGGAAAAATGTTTCATATCTGCTATAATTTTAAATCCATTAAATTCTAAAATCATTTCAGATCTCTAAAAATCAATTATTGTGTGAACAGAGATAGGAATATTCATTGAAGCTCTATCTTACTAAAATGATAAAAAAAGCACATAAAAAACAACTAGCATGTCAACCCTCCACTCGAACAAAAATTGCACTACCCTTCATTTTATTTAAACAAAAAATTAATGTAAGGGCATAAAAACTAAAGAGAAAGGAATATACAACCTGACTTTATTTTTGAATTGGAATCCTTGAGTTATTATCCTAGATTCTACTGTATTAAATTTGAATAAATGAAATTAAAAAATATGGGAAACATAAAAATGAATAGAAATATGAATGAAAAGGGATAATGCTTCATTTTTCCCCCATGATGGTTATAGGTTTTTTCTACCCCTATTTTGGATGTTGTAGTGGGTTAACCCAAATCTAGAGTTGGATGGGGTTTCATGATCATGAACCACCAAAACTTATTTGTCCTAGTTATATGTATCATATACATGTCATAGAGGAACCCATGGATATATTTAATCATCTCC
This sequence comes from Viscum album, assembly GCA_963277665.1. Classification (NCBI taxonomy): domain Eukaryota; kingdom Viridiplantae; phylum Streptophyta; class Magnoliopsida; order Santalales; family Viscaceae; genus Viscum; species Viscum album. The sequence continues at coordinate 1,085,112,622 of OY728162.1, read as the reverse complement.
TCCCCAATTTCATTGTGGTACAACTAGAATGACGAGATAAGTGGGAAGAATGGTTCCTCTTTTTTCACTTCCACAAATTGTTTGGATTCGTCAACATCTACTTACCGCCCATTCTCATGTGATGCTGTTACAGAAAATATTGAAAAGGAATGGTTAGAAAATAATTCAACTTGAATGAGATTTAAACATGATGATTCAAAATAAAAATATTCCCTATCATGTAGGTAATCTTGAATCATGATATCTTAAGGAAAGGCCACTGGGAATTCATTAGTAGTAGATAATTGATCATCCTATTCCAATGAATGATAGAGGTAGGGAGGTAATTACATTTCATTGAAAAATATTTGAGGATAAATTATCTTTTGTATTAAACAAAATCAAACTTGTGTTCTTTCAATGCATTTTGATCTCCCAAAGTTGTATCACCCAAAATATCTCCTTCAATAACATATTGAAGCAATGGACATGGAGAGAGGATTGGATATATAAATTGCATCTTCACATCATCCTTGGGTTGTTCAACATCAATGGTAGGTGTAACAATATTAATCTCATCTGGATCAATTTCCTTTCGTTGTGTTTTTCGGACCATCAGACAATGCATTATTGAATGAGGGTTGAAAAGTTGTCTAATTCGTTTTGTAGCTCATATGATCTTATATTAAAAAATTCACCCCTGCTATACAAATCATCACTAGGACAAGAATATGATAAATCACTAAAATAATCAATCATGACCTAAAAAATAATGATAACCATTGAATTTCATTTTTTTATGAAAAATAGAGTACGTAAGTGCTTGGACTCCATGAAAATAACACCAAAATAGATAACAAATATTTTCAATTGTGTTTCACTATTCACATGGATTCATTTTTTTCATAAGAATGAATCATTGTGGCACACCCTAGGGTCAATCTCAATGAGGCTAATAACACACACACTCTTCCTATTATAACTATTATAAATAGCTAATATAAACTATGATTCTAATATAAATGGTTTTTTAAAAAACATGCATGAAATATAAATTATATATATATATATATATGTAATGAAAAATTTAATGTTATTAGATTATGAAATGAAGGAGATTTTTCATGGGAGTTTACAGTGATTGAAACCATAGTTTAATATAATTCTCAACATTTAATTCAAATAGGTGATCAAGACCTATCACACGTCACCTCTTCTTTTGAAATGTGATTACCCCATACCAAGACCATTGAATATGGGGAAATCATCTTCCAAAATACTAAAAACACTAAACTACAGGATAATATCAGTATTACAAGTCTGAGTTTGATCCCATAAAGATATGGTTGTAGAAAATATTAATTAAATAAGATCAACATAAGTTAATTTCAATTTGAATAAATTAAATCTAGATTATTGAGCATTAGATGTGTAGAGAAGGTGGGGGATGACAATATAAAAGGGTGTTGGGAAGTAATGTTTCAAGGTTCCTGAGATAACAAGGTATAATATATTAATTTAACAATCATATATTTGACGGAATCAACTCATAGTGAGTTCAATGGACATGATAAACACACTCCATCCAGAACTCTCATTTTCACATGGTCAGGTACTTTGGATTTCAAATAATGGGAAACCCGAAACCATATTTAAACATAGAGACGAGATAAACCCAATGTTCATGGAGAAATATAATCATTAGATCACAAATTAAATAGATGTATTATGTCCACTCACGCAATGGTCATGCTAAAAACTATAATGAAATTAAACCCTATCCTGAACCGCACTCACAATGGTCATGCTTGAAGTCATCCGAAAAATATAGAATTGAAGAGAAAATGTGAAATCCCAACATGAATGTCATTAATTTTAAAACACCTTACATTTAATTCCACTCCATTAATATTTCACTAGTATGACGAAATCACCTAGTCATTCTAACCATGAGAGGGTACCAAAAATAAATAAAGGAAAAATCCTACAAAAATTGGTAGTGCATGTGGCTACACCTTTGTTCGTTGGTGGATCCTCCTTAAACTCCATCCATAAGATGAGTCCCAAATGTGTGATGGATGGATATATTTATAGGCACTCTTTTAGAACTTCCTGACCTAGTATACAATGTGTACTAAAGGTACATGGCGTGTACCCCCATTCCACATTGCATTCATGACCATATGAATCTTCTGTGTATCACGTCCATAAATTTAGAACTTTGACTGACATCACATCATATACTGAAGGTACATGATGTGTAACCTTCAAATAATCAAATCTTGTAAATCCAAAAAATATATTCTCCAAAATAATTTCTTGAAATGGAATTTGTTGTTAGATATTTTGGTATTTATAAAAAAAATTTATATTGTGTGCTTAGGGTAGAAATTTATATTGACGACTCATCCCATGTATTTGAAGATAATAAATATAAATTAGAGTTTTATGGGGACTCTGATGATAAATAATATTGATGGATGAAAAGAAACCCACATCTATACTAAAATTCTAGGAGGAAACACCACATAATTATCTTTGATAAATGATGAATTTTTCAAGTGTGTAAGGAATGACAACCAAACTAAAAATTATTGCAAGGAGGTGAAGTTTTCAATCAATACAATATAGGAATGTAATTCTTCAACTAATTCACCAACTACACTTCAATGATTCAAATTAAAAGATTTTACATATTATAAAAACTATTGCTGATGTCTAAGGGATGATGAAGATAATAAGTATCATCATCCTCCATGATCAAGGGAATAAGGAAGATTCATTGCAATCATTTCTAGAAAAGTGGATCATGATAATTAAGTGGTGAAGGGTGAACATAATCATTATTCATAATTAATTAGTGTCTTTTTCAATTATGGTTTTACTCATTCATTCATTTCATGACTTTTTTTAAGGATATAGATTCAGGAGTGATAACATTGGCGACCGATTTATCAGTAAGAACACCTGATGGTGCATTGATTGCGTCTAAAGAATACAACTCTTCCTCAAGTGATGTTTGTGGGAAGAAAATTCAAATAAATATAGTTATTATTTCCATGAGAAAATTTGATGTGATATTAGGAATTTATTGGATATCCCAGTAACCTGGGTCATGATATAGAATTACAAAAGAGTATAGACTCAAATGGGTTATTAAGAACTAAACATTTGATATATGCCAATTATAAGATAATATACCGATATATTTCCCAAGGATCTTCATGGTCGTACCCTATAATGTGATGTTTTTAATCAATGGACACTATACAATGTTTCTGTGAATTTGTCAAATAGAACCTATTAAATCGATCCCATAAAAGTATAATAATTGAATAAAAAATATTAGGTTGATTTAGAAAACGGATTTATATATCCCATTGTTTCACTATGGGGAACATCGATCCATTTTTTCAAGACGAATGATATATCAATGAAACTTTGTACTAATTAACATAAAAAATAAACATGATCAAGAATGTAACATTTTAACCATGCTCTTTACTAATTTTGCGGTTGGACTGGTGGGTCAAATGGCCTCAAGCATGTCTCCCCATATTCTAGAGGTTACTAACTAGCAATGAGGGTCTAATGAGTTGATATTTGGGGGACTATACACTCATTTTTTAGTAGGAGAGTGGGAAATCAAAAAGTAAATAATTGACAATATCAGAATAAATTATATAAACTAGAAGTAAAATATGAGCAATGCCAATATACAAAAAAGATAGCCATGTCCTAATAATTATACATAAATAAAATAATGAACAATAAAATATACAATTTTTACAGTACAATACGTAAATAAATAATGGAAAAAATCCCAAAGGAGATTCCCTTGAGAATCCCAATCTCTAGCATGTTCATATGCTCATAACAACTAGATACTAGCAAATAGCACAAGAAAGGGTCCATAATCTTGTGAAAATGAAGGTCTACTCGAGTACCCCAAGTGCATTGGTGGACTGAGTAGGGTGTGAGATTTGAATCATAGTAGATTTCCACCCATAGTGTCTTTGACCATTCTAGACCATGAATATAAGGTAAAGTAGTATGAATGTAGTGTTAGAAAATAAGAAAACTAAAAAGTAATCATTGGTGAAATAAATAAACTACCAACCCACACATATTTCGTAAGGACACCTGGTGGATCTACCTGTCTCATCTCTTGGAAAAAAATTAAAGTCTAATCAGGAACTATATACAGATTAATTATATAAATATATTATAATTTTATATTTAAACGACCTATATGAACCATGTGTGTCAATTAAAAATAGCCATATACATGGAATACTAGTTGTTGGATGGAACATGGTGTAATTTATACATCCATAACAAGTCGAAACAATCCAACAAGATCTTTAAATAGTGTACATGAACTACATCCCTTTAGATATAGAGAAATAATTCTACAATACTCTAAATGGTGAGTGATACACCATGTAAACCCTCTAATCATGGAATGTGGCATATAAATCCCATCGCCCATACAATATCACAGGGATGATATTCCGTACTCAACACTTTATTTAAGATATTATGATGCCTCCATGATTATTATAACAGTTACCATCATTCAAAATCCCATGTATAATGCATAATCATATTTATAAGAAATTTACATGTGGAAATACCTATCATACCATATATTTAATAAGACCCTTATATAAATTCATCATCATATTTATAATACAATCAACATGAAAAACCTATCATGGTTTTATTTAAAAAACCCAATATAAAAAAAGGTATTCCCTTTATTATAATTAGAATTAAGAATATACTTAAACATGATATCAACGGTGTGGACAAGCCACCCATTACACTATGGTTCAATTAAACCATTTAATTCATTCAAGGCATGGAACCCAACATGTTATATTCCATTAAATTTAATACATTCCATATAAATACGAAACATTTAAATTCATATATCATGGTTCAAAAAGATTATAATAAGGTACCATGTTCAAATTGGATAGTACCTACATGGGTTAACCCATTTATAAGAAATCCATTCCCTTTGGGGGAACCTAGTTTATTAGCCATACATATAGGGGTGAAACTCATTTTATAGCTTCAATAAAGGCCACATCTAAAACATACCATATTCCAAAACATGATATAAACGCACAGAAGAAGAAAAATTCCTACATGCTAAACATGGTTTATATCAGGAACCATTACATTTTTATATTTTAAGATAGCACACCTCAACTGAAAGAATGTTTTAATGAAAATATGACATTGTTAATAAATAAATGATTTATCATAGTTATGAATTTTAATCACAAAAAATCTATTTATCAAACGAATCATTATAGGGAGTCAACACTTATAGAAAATCAATTTTTAAAGGTCCACCAACATATAGAAGGTGACATACTCAATTATACAAAGATATAAATGGGTAAATTCCATTTATCATATAAGAGGAATTCATATAATGAGTTCATAGCTTCTAATAGTTTTATTATAAATGGTAAATTTATTTCGTACACACTTGGTGTGCCAGTAAAAGAGTACAAAAATCTATATATACAAAAAACAATGATTAATATACTTGTATCAAGGTGTAAGGATATATTTTATATGAGGAAACCGATTAACTGGTGATAGTTAGCAAAGGCCAGCTTGCAACACAAATTCACTATTCATAAATGACGGAAAATTCCTGAAAATGTTATAGACCTCCTAGCACGTGCTTAGGAAGTTCCACTCATCCTTTATTATGTTTTAAATCGATCAGGAACAGAAGAAAAATATGAAATAGAAATTTTCCCTAAAAATAGGGAAATTGATTTTTCACAAAAAAATAGAATTGGAGATGGAAAGAAGAACATGAAATTTATTATAGAGGATGAAGGTTCATACCGATTTTGATCCATAGAGACAGAAAATTCATGATTCGGACAATGGATCCATGAGATATCTCTATGCCTAGATCAGAGAAGAGGAGGAGAATCCCATGAAGGAGAGGAGGCTCAAATAGCTTCCATAAAGGAATGAAAGAAGGAAATGAGATATTAATGTCATTGTTGATGCTCCTTTCCGTCATAGAGTACAACGACTGAAAAAAGGGAAATACCTTAGTCCAAAGTGATTCATCCTTTGAAGAAACATCAAAAATCGATAAAGGGATGAACAAGGAGAACATTGCCCATAGGTCGTGCAAGTTCCCTCATGGTCGCGCAAGTACACTTGTGCACCACCTAGTGGTCGTGCAAGTCTACTTGCGCGACGCCTTATAGTCGTGCAAGTGACTTGTGCGACCTAAGTGATAACCACCCGGTAACCGCCCTAGGTCTTCTCCTGCCTATAAATAGACCCTGTGGGCCCCCCATTCGAGGATGATGTTTTTTCCAGAAACTCGGATTGAAGCTCCCGACGCCCAAGTCTCTTCTCAATGCTTCCGAAACACTTCTAAGGTAATTTCTTACCTAGAACGGATGATCTAAAGAGAGTGAGGAGGGAATAAGTGTTTAAATTCATCAACACCTGCGCATCTGAGTGGCCAGCCCTTATGGGAAGTGGCCACACTTGCGCGCCGCCTTACTTCTTTGATAGAACCTGCGCATCCCTTTGCTGGAAGAACCTCAACAGGATTCTAAAGGCTTTAATATAGAGTCGCTCAAGTATTTCAATGCTGGTTGAATATCGCGCAAGTACCCACCATGTCGTGCAGGTACACCTGCGCGACCAATACTTGCCCGCCCCCGCAATACTTGAGCGCCTTCCAAGACTTGCATGGCCCTTCCTTTTTGGGTGCCTATCTTTCCCATTTCACCCCTCTTAAGCCATTACACCTTTCCTTTTCATGATTCAGTCTTCAGGACACTCTTCAAATCCATTTATGGCATGATTTCTTGATTTGACTTCCTTATCTGAAAGGAATTCTGAGGAATATCACTCAAAACCTAGTGATTTAAATATCTTTATGTCACTAAATATGGATAGTTTATTCATTCAACCTCATCCTTTAATATGAGAGAATCCTTAACCTGGGTCTCCTTTTCAGGAATAATCCCCAGTCATAAGTCCTCTAATATGGGCATCCTCTTTATGAGTAAGCCCCAAGTCCCTTAATTTTTGGGCATCCTTCTTAGGAGTATACCCCAGATCCTCTAATTTGGGCTTCCTTTTCAGGATTAAGCCCCAGTCTCAAATATGGGCATCCTCCTCAGGATTAAGCCCCAAACCTTTATCCTCAACCTGGGCTTCCTTTTCAGAAATAAGTCCCAGTCATAAATCCCTTAACCTGGGCCTCCTTTTTAAGAGTAAGTCCCAGTCATAATCTTGGGCTTCCTTTTCAGGAGTAAGCCCCAAGTCCCTTAAATTCTCTTTAACCAGTCCTAATTTACGTTTAATCTGTGATTATTTCTCAGGAGTAAAACCCAATTATTAATCCTCTCCTGATTTGGATTTCCTTTTCAGGAATAAGTCCCAAGTTAGAGTATTCAAATCTCTATAAAGCACATATACCTTTATGGACCATGTTACTGGATTTTCTCCCTAAAGTAAATCCTGAAATTTATCTAGGCAGTCATACATACATAAGCCCCACATTATTTCTTATGATTTCATCTTTCATGGCACAATTGTCTAATTTTTACCAATACCTCTTGTTTCTCACACCGAGCATGACTCACGTGAGATTAGTGTGTAAAAGTAATTGCGGCATCCTTCTTTGAGCCATAAATCATAAACATCATACTTCCTTACTCGAACTACATGGGTTCTGATTCCTTTTCCAAAACAAAGGATACATAGGTAGCCCATCTATGGGTTCAATCCCAACTCTGAAATAATTCATGTCCTTCTGAATGACAATAATCTTCAAGTGCCCCACTGAGTGGCTTTAAAACCAGCCTGGTCATCATAATGACCAAGAGACTTTTATATAAATATTTTGAAGGATACCATTGACCAAGAATCTATAAATAGATATAGATGATTCTCTAATGATGAAGAACCTCGAATACATATAAAAGATTCTCTAAATGTCTTACATATTTAATCATTGATTGTTAAACTAAAAGAAAATATCATTTTATACTTGGTAGTGTAATAAGGATTCACGAACATAACTTAAATCTATAAAGAGAGTCCCGGAATAGACAATAATTGCCCTGAAAAAGGTGTGATGAGTCCGAACTCCCATCCTCTTGACCAATGCAAATTCCTAAGCCTCATCAGTTCAAAAACTAATGAAGCGCCTACATTTGGAATGTAGGTCCAATTGGATGTGGAATCATTGGATGTTTCTGGTTCTACAATCAAACCCGTTATAAACCGATCGGAACGTTTGAATCTCCAATCCAGGAGGTCATCCCCGAATTCCGAGGGAAACAAAAAATGGTGAACCTGACGCGAATCATTAACCAAGTTAAAATGATGTTTTACCTATTTGTTAAGCCCCTATTTAAAACTCAATAAGAGGGATAACAAAAAAAATCATTGACATGTGTGCTCATCCAAAGGATGAAGTGGCTGAATTTTATCTTGATTACGTCTGTTATATCAAATAGGCACTCTTTTCCAAGATCTTCTGTATTTCCATAATGGCTTCTCTCAAATTCACATCTGTGAATACTACTGCTGCAAATACCACTACTACTATTCCTTCTGGATTGTCATCTGCTCTAAGGATGACATCACCTACTCAGCGTCTTCAACGCTGGGTATCAAATGCGCTGGTTAAGGAGTACCGTCAACACGGTACCATCCCAACTCTGGTGGCTGCCCGACAGGCCCTCCAAGTGAACAACTCACACAGGTAATATAGACAACGACGACCAGTGATCAAGAGGCAGGCGGTGCTGACTACCATCTCCAACCGTTTCGGGTCGTTATCCCAGGAACAAAATTTCCATTCGCTCCCTTGCTCTGAGGAAGTGAATGAGTAGGTCCCTCATGGCCTTAATTCAAAAAGACAGGAGTCCTTCTCGAGGGTCCCATAAACAATTGCCACCAGACTCTTGAGGCAGTGCGCCCTCAACATGATGAGGGTACCGACTCCAGGCATTCGGCTCAGGTTCCACGAACCCAAGAAGGCATGATGAACCGCCAGAGACGGAATCATGTTAACAATGGGTAGGTTTTCATCCCTGCCATCTCCGAAGAATTCCACCAACCTAACTTGGTTTCAAACAAAGAGCATGCACACACACCTGTCCGTTTAAATTCTGATGTCCAACAGACTCGTCTGGCAGCACCACGCCAATCCCGCCAGGCAATTCCGGTGGAGTACTATAGGCAGGAACATACACCTGCTTATACATCACCAGTTAGTCAGTAGGCTCACCTGACTAAATATGATGGATCTCGTCAACCATGTTTGGAGAAGTGTAATCAGAAGGCATATACACCTACTAGTACTAATCAAGCCTACCAATAGTCTCGCTTGGTAGCACACAGAGAAGTCAGTCGGAAAGCTCTGACGAAAAACAGGAGACAGACTCAACTCTCTGCCTCCACACTTGAGTACTGTCTGGATTCACTGACAGGAAAAGGAGGACAGGAGCAGGCACATACACCTACTCCAAGCCCGGAATGGACGTATATCCTCATTCTGGCGGCTGAAGTCACCAAGAATATTTTGTCAATGGTGAAAGAGCAAAAGCAAATTCCTGCTCATATTCTGGATTCTTGTCAGGATATCACAACAGCTTCAACATCATCTTAGGGAAAGACAGATAAATCTATCCCTAGCAGTGGAGTGACACATCAACGGTTCACTCCGGAACTGACACACAAATTTGTTCCAGTCCAAGAGGGTTATGGGGCATACTCCCCCATATCATACGGACAACCAATTCAGGCACATACACCTAATTTGAGTGGAGATCGGCAGCTTAACCTGACCATCTTTTTTGATCAGGCACATACACCTGCTCAAAACAACCACTTTCGTCAACAAGTGGTTTCCAAAGCGAGTAAGAAGGCATCTAAGAAAAAGATCCACCCAGCACAGTCAGGAGTTCAAAGGACAATATCTAACCAGGCCTTGCTCAATGTTGGAGTTCTTGAAGCCCTCAGACATTTATCTGTTGGAATTCAAGATTCTACTCCCTCAGTTTCCAATAATGGGAACATTAATTCTGAAGGACTTCAATAGACACTTCCTCATGAAGGCTTGCTTCGTGACAATTCGGTCAATCTTGAAGTTTCATCTTCAGATGAGAGCCACAGTAACCCTCTATGTGGTCAGAAGACCAAGGAGCAAGAGATATCATCTTTTGTTGTAACCCATTATGGTGGTCCTCTTCATGATGATGAATTTCGCCGCAAAAGTCCTCTCCACAGTAGTGATTCAAATTGCCTGGAAAATACTCAAGTGGACAATGTAGTGCCGAGAAAGCCCTCATATCTTGAGGCACTTGCAAATGCGAAACCAGTCATGTCTGATGCTTTATCTCTAGCAAGTGAAATACTTTCTCAATCAGAAGATAGCCCAGGGTGTAGGTCATTCTCTGAACCACCCCTAAGTCATGCATCTTCTAGTTTGATCAATGATCTCTCTTCAAATCTTTTTGAATCCGATGAAGCAACAAAGAAACACCAACTCTGGTCAAAACAGGTAGAAGAATCTTCATTTAATGTTGAAGAGGAAATGCTGAACATGAGGAAAAAAACTGGCGAAAATTGAGGTACCAGTCATGTTTTGGCCTTTGGTTGACTCCCAGTATGACATTCCAAAGATGTTGACGGAAGATGGAGTCCATGATATTCGTCTCAACATATGGAAAACTCTTTGTCAATTGAAGAAGAAGGAATTATCTTATGATGAATATGAAATCATCTTAAGATAATAGAAGGGATACAATGTCAGATTGATTTGGCATCTCTATCAGTCTCTCGGTATCCAAAGGTTGAAAAGCAACATAGAACCCTTCAACGTTCATGCCTTGGCGCACTAAGAAAATTGCGTCAATTAATTGCCAATGCTCCATCTGGTGTTCTTATCAGAGGATAGGGTGTTTATGGAGAACTACATTTCACAGTGCCTTCCAGTCAGCAACGGCCACCGAAAATGGTCTCATGCAATGTTATTGCCCATGGCTGACCACAGTCAATGGGCTTTGTTCATAATCAAAAGCTTGCTCAAGAATAGGCTTCAACTAGTTACTCTCAAAATCAAGCATATAGCAATTTTTTGAATTGCTCCTTCATCAAACAGGCGAGAATATTGCACAAGCCTCTCATATGCAGAAAAAAAATCATCAAATGACAGAAGTTTCAGAAATCATCCAACGGTCTGTTGAACCAGGTGATAATATTGGATACAGGTTAATGCATCCGGCTAATTTCCGAACTAAGATTCGCAATATCAACAGAGCATTTAAGAAGGTCTCAGACATGGAATGTCAAGAGCCACCCCAGCTTGTCAGACTGGGGACTCCTTGAACCCAACCCTCAGAGTCAACAAATGGGATTTGAGGAGTTGAGCAGAAGCAGCAGGAACATCCCCAGTCCACGAGACTGGGGAATCATTCAAATCATAAATACCCTCCTCAGAGAATGTTGGTCTTTTCTCGATTGGGGAAGAATCCCCAAGAGGAACGAAGATCCAAATTATCAGGAGATTCCCTCCAAATTATAGCTCGTCAAGAAGTTCCTAAAGGATTGAATCAACAAAAGGTAATGTCTCATCAAAGACATGAAAGAAGATAATATCACATAAATTTTGATAGAAGGGATGCGATGCATTATGCATCAATCAATGTCTTCAATGCCGTTGTTTCTAATCCACCATAGGAGGCTCACTCAGGGGACTCAGATGAAGAGCGTCCTGCTCAAGAAAATGTACGCACCGATTCAAATGAAGAAGGTGTGCGTACAAGAAGTCAAATGATTACTCAAAACATAGGTAATCCACTTACCTCTCTCCAAAAAGTATCCAACAAAGGGAGGGGAAAGAATCAGGTTACATATCATTCCTCTAGAGAAGGTCAATCGCTCTCATTAGAGCAAAGGTTTTCACAACAGGAGGAAGAAATGAAAGAATTACGAAGGTTGAATGCAGAACTATTTCAGAGTAGTCTTCTTCTTATTAATGCTGATGTCTGACAGCCTAAGGAATTTTTTGCAGTTACATAGATGGATCAAGAATATACTTATTTATCAGTACACCCTTAGAGGTCTAATCCTGCGGGTAAAGTGCAACAACGGTTGGCAGTGCTACTATCAGTTGCAGCACCAACCACCACATCTGTCCAAGCTCCATTAATTGCACCTACTCAAGACCAAATTCAACTAGATGTTTCTCAAAAGTTAATAACTACTATTGAGTCATTAAGAGCTCGGTTAGAAACTATGTAAGGGGAACGGGCGCAAGTTCAACCAGAAAAGAAAGTATACCCTGAATGGGTAGATTCAATTTCTCCTCCATCTAGTTTTGGAAACCATGTTTTTCCTACTTTCAATGGATCAGGCGACCCTGAACAACATTTGACACATTACGTGTCTTGTTGTGATCCTATGATGGGAACTCCAGAGAAGCAAGAAGTAGTGAAACTCAGATGCTTCGTATGAACCTTGGAAGGACCAGATTTTGTCTAGTATACATGCTTTCAATCCCGGTCAATCATCGGATGGGAGGATCTTCGCCAAAAATTCCTTCTTCAGTTCAGCTCAACTTTTCCAAAAACGACAGTTTTTTATCTTACAAACTGCAAGAAAAGGGAGAATGAAGGAGTCTCTGGTTTCATTGCTCGCTGGAAGGTATTAACATATTCCTTGAGTTTAGCACTCCCTCAGGTGGAGTTGTTTCCAATCTGTGTGGAAAATTTGCATGACGAATTACACACACCATTGATCCCTGTGAAATACACAGGAGGGTTTCAAGGCCTTACTTAAATCGCTCAGCAGATTGAAGATTCCCTTATACAGGATAAGGTTAAATCTCGTGTAATTCCATCAGTTCCAGGAAGGAGAATGGGTAAAGCAGAGACTGCTACAATTATGCTTAAACAAGCAGTTGTACCTATTTCTACTTCAAAACCTTCATCTTCTCGAAGGGCTCCACCTCCTGAACTCCAAAAAAAATGGCCGTTTTGTCCAATTGATCAAAGAGATAAACGACAAAAACAATTTGAGGATTTTAAGAGTAAAACATACTCTTTCCAAAATGAGCAAGTTCCTGGTAACTTCATTTTACCTCTAGAAAATAATTTTTTCAATTACCAGTGTCGAAGAGGCCAAACAAGGAAGGAGATGAAGACTGTCCCAATTATTGTCCCTTTCATCAAATGTTAGGGCATCCCATACAAGAGTTTTTTGTCTTCAAAGACCTCCTGAAAAAGATGATCGACATGGGAAAAGGGAAGTTGAAAGGTTCTTCGACTCAGGTAGCATGTGTTACTGCTATAGTTCTAGAGGAGGAAGGTGAATGGAAAGAAGTCAAAAGCAGAAATGCACAGAAGTATGATGATTGGATGGTCAGAAAGACAATCAATCAGACTCATGCCATTTTGCGAACACAATTGAAGAAACCAATTTTGTATTCTGCCATGAATATTGCGGTAAAACCCTCATCATCAGAGGGAAAGTCCTCAAAGAAACAGTTTGATTCAAAGAAGGAAAATGAATCGGAAGAAGATGAGTATGTGTCAAAGCCTAAATTGTCTTTGACTCTGGCAGACATTATGCCATGTACTTCAAAACCACAGGCACCGCCCCATCAAACGGAACAGCCTAAACAGGCTATTCAGGTAGAGTCTTTATTAGACGAAGAGTTAATCTTCGGTTTTGTTAATATGATTCAATTAACAGATCTGTATTCCAGTCGTAATTTCTATTTTGATGATCCTGAATTCCATGTATCAAATAAGGGAATCAGAAGAAGTTCCCGAGGTTCAGGATACAGGGGAAGACCTGGATCTTTCCGAAGCCACTACTCCAATTCTACCCCTGCTAGAACTGTGTATGTAGCAGAAACTCGTGGTAGATCCCTTCAGCGAGCTCAAAAAGAACAAGCAGGTTCTTCTGCCAATAGTCAACTCAGTCTTGGAACAGTTATTTTGGAAGACAGATTGAAGATTCCATCTTCTTTATCTCAGCAAGTAAATGGATCTAATCGGTCTAATCTTCCAAAACCAAGGATTTTGCCAACTTCTATCCCAATACATGATGCATCAGATTCTAAAGCATCTGCTTCCAAGGTACCTGCTAAACCGCATATTCCTGTTGGGAAACGCATACCTTTAGATCAAAAAAATGATATATTGAAACACTTGGCCCAATTACCATCCAAGTTATCAATTTTGGATGCTTTGAATCTGTCAAAAGATCTTCGGGAAGCACTCATCGAAGCTTTGTCAAGTCCTCAGTAGTTTGAAGCTGAAATTGCTGCAGCTGAAGTCTATCACATAGAGAATAATCCTGCAGAATGCCAAGCAGTGATATCTTTTACTGATAAAGATGAAGATAATGTTGTGCATGGGAATATAAAACCTCTGTACTTATCTGCAAAATTCAATGATGTAGTTATCCGAAGAGCTTTCATTGACAATGGTTCAGGAGTCAACTTCGTGCCCATTCGTACACTTCGTCGATTGGGCCTCACCGAATCTGATTTATCTCCTTCTACCATGATGTTAAAAGGATATGATAAAAATGAACAAGAACCACTGGGCTACGTTACACTCAGAACACAGTTTGGAGATCTTATATCCAATTCGGATTTCATGATTGTTGATCAAGACTCAGCTTTCAACATCTTGCTTGGAAGACCCTGGCTACATCAGCATGCGGATATCCCTTAATCATACCATCAATGTCTCAAATACTATTTCAATGGTCAAGTTGGAACATTGTATGGTGATAAGGCCCCATTCAAGACCTGTGAGTCTCAATACATTGAGGTGGAATTTTATCACATGAAGGGAAGAGAGAAATCTACAATGAAAGAAATTACCAAAGTTAATGCTCCATATTGTTTGGAGAAGATTCCAATAAATCCATTTACACATGTGAGTACAGATTATGTGTTACATATCAGTCAAATTGAAAAAATAGGCCCAAATCAAAATAATCTTATGGAAGGATCCATAATGTCAATTACGGTAATCGAGCCAGACAACATGGGAGAAATTGGTCACCTACTAAACAGTGATGAAAGCACAAGTGGTGATGTCTTCATTTCATCTACTGAAATCCAACAGGTCTATAATTTGCCTATCAGGATAGAAGAAGTTATAGCAACATCGGAGGTGAATAATGATGTCAATTATCAATCCATCATCTCCTCTTTATTTCCCAAAGAAGGCCCTTTATCATCAATAGGGTTGGAAATGGATGCTTCTTCTTCAAAATGTGCAAATTTTGACATCTCTTCTGATTATGAAAATTTCGTTTTTTCATCTACTATGCAAGTAGAAATGGAAGAAATTGCACATGATGAAGAGGAAGAGGAAGATCTTAGAGATGCTCCTCCAGCATTTGAAGAGGGTATCTCTACCACTGTAGTTGAACTCAGAGAAATAAATTTGGGTACAGAGAAAGATCCATGCCCCACTTTAATTAGTCCGGCCATGACCCTTGTAGAGCATGAGATGTATATTTCTATTCTAATAAAAAATAAAGATATTTTCGCTTGGAACTATACAGAAATGTCGGGGCTTGATCTTGATATTGCTACTCATCATTTGGGTTTACGAAAAGAACATCGAGGATTTAAGAAAGCCGCGAGATGAACACACCCAACTTATGCTTCCAAAATTGAAGCTGAAGTGGATAAGTTGATCAAAGCTAACTTTGTCAGATAAGTTCAGTATCCCAAGTGGTTGGATAATATTGTCCCTGTAAAGATGAAGAACGGACAAATTAGGGTTTGCATCGATTTCCGAGATCTTAATCGGTATTGTCCTAAAGATGATTTCCCAGTTCCAATTAAAGAACTCTTAATTGATGTGACGGCTGTTTATGAAGTACTTTACTTCATGGATGGATATTATGGATATAATCAGATCTGAATGGCCCCAGAAGATGAAGAATCTACAGCCTTCAGAGCCCCTCAAGGTGTTTTTTTTTACCGGGTGATGCCCTTTGGTTTAAAGAATGCAGTTGCAACATATCAACGTGCCATGCATCGTATCATCAAACCTTTATTAGGGATGTTTATTGAATGCTATGTAGACGATTTGGTGGTTAAATCCAAACAATGTTATAATCACTTGGATGATTTGGAAGTCATATTCCACAAGCTTCGACAACATAATTTGAAGATGAATCCCTTAAAATGTGCTTTTGGGGTAACCTCAGGAATATTCCTCGGCTTATTTGTATGCCATCATGGTATTGATGTCGATCCTGAGAAGACCAAGTCAATACATGGTATGTCACCTCCTCAGAATTTGAAAGAATTAAGAGGACTTCAAGGAAACTTAGCCTATATTCGGCGTTTCATCGCCAATTTGGCAGGAAAAAGTTTACCCTTTACCAAATTATTGAAAAAGGACTCACTTACCAGTGGACTGAAGAATGTCAAGAAGAGATTGATGTTCTCAAGAAATACCTCTTGAGTCCACCATTAATCATGCCACCTGTTGAAGGAAGACCACTTATCCTCTATGTGATAGCTCTAGAGCGATCATTGGGTGCCTTTCTTGCTCAAAAGAATGATCCTGGGAATGAAAATAGCCTCTACTATCTCAGTAGAACTATGCTTGATGTAGAAACCCGGTATTCAAGTATTGAGAAGTGCTGCCTGGCATTAATATTTGCAGTCCAGAAACTGAGACACTACCTGCAACATAACGAGGTCCAATTGGTATCTCGCAAGAATCCGCTCAAATTCAACCTTAGTTGTCCAATGCTTACAGGATTTCTAGCAAGGCGGGCAGTTATTTTGCAGCAGTTCGACATTCAGTATGTATCTCAAAAGGCAATAAAGGGCCAAGATCTGGCTGATTTCCTGGCTGAACATCCTTTAGTAGAAGACACGTCTTCAGATATTGAACTCAGTGATGAGGAAGTTTCCTCTATCTAAGAGAGTCCTCAAACATGGGAAATGTATTTTGATGGTGCTTCCAGATGTCCAACAGGGAAGAAAATGGAAAATCCTAAATTCAACAAAGTTGGTTTAGAAATTGTAATCATTTCTCTAGATAAGGCATTGTTACCTTATTCCTTTTTATTATGGGAAGGTGGTACTAATAATGAAGCCGAATACCATGCTCTTATCATAGTCTTGGAGTTAGCGCTTCAAGCACAAGTGAATCACTTAAAGGTGAAAGGTGATTCAGACCTGGTAATCCAACAAGTCAATGGGGATTATGCCATCAGAAAATAAGAATTAATCCCTTTGTATGATTACATCAGAGAGTTAATGTCGGAATTCCCTTCAGAGCCGACATTTTCCTATGTCCCAAGATCACAAAATGCTCAAGCTGATGCACTGGCTAATATAGCCACAACACTAGCAGATCCAAATTGGGACGAGACAACCATCAGTATTGCCCACCGTCATGAAATTTCACATTATGTTCAAACCAGAACAGAGGAAATTAATGAAATTAGTCTCATTCCTGAATCGTATGGTCATACTACAGGATGGATGTCACCTATCAGGGAATACATTCAAAATGGAACACTTCCACCTGATAGAGCCGGGAAAGAACAAATCTGTTGACGTGTGGTCAATTTTACTCTTTATGATATCCCAAACCACCTAGAGAAAATTCTCTACAAATGTGGTTTTGATGGAGTTCTCTTCAGATGCATTGATGGTGAAGAGACAATGTCTATCAGGAAAGAAGTGCATGCAGGAGTCTGTGGTGCCCACCAGTCTGGACATAGATTGCCTGATCAAATCCGAAGGCTTGGATACTTTTGGCCTTCAATGATACAAGACTGTGTTAATTTCACAAAGAAGTGTTATTCATGCCAAGTACATGCCAACTTCATTCATCAACCTCCAGAGTTTCTTCATATAGCTAAATACTCGTGGCCATTTTCCACATGGGGAATGGATGTGGTGGGACCTTACCCTTCAGCTACGGACAAGCAGTTTAAGTACATTCTTACTGCTACTGATTTCTTTTCCAAATGGGAAGAGGCAGTACCTCTCAAAGAAGTCAGTTCTAAATGAATTGTTATCTTCATCAAGTCTAACATCATTACTAGATTTGGTGTCCCTCATACCATATTGACGGACAACAACACCAACTTCTGTTCTTCTGAGGTGAAGAAATTGTTTCAAGAATACAACATTAAATCCAACCATTCATCTCGGTATAATGTGGCGGCCAATGGCCAAATAGAAGCCTTTAACAAGACTCTTTCAAATATACTGCAAAAATGGTGGATAAAGATAAGAGGTCATGGCCCGATAAACTCTTTCATGCTTTATGGGATTATCGAACTACCACCCACAATGCAACGCGGTCAACTCCATATTCGTTGGTATATGTAATAGAAGCAGTCTTCCCAATTGAAGTTCAATTGCCTCACTCAGAGTAGCCATTTGTGATCAGTTATCTACAGATGAGCAATCCCAAAAGAGATTGAATGAATTGGAACGGTTAGATGAGAAAATATTGTGCACTTTGCACCATTTAGAAATCTATCAGAATCGAAAAGCACGAGCTTTTAACAAAAAAGTTCGTCTTCGCTAATTTATTTTGGGAGAATTGGTATTAGTTCTCAGAACTCCAGTGATACCAGGAAAGAAACCTCCCAAGCTTGATCCAAAATGGGAAGGACCTTATTTAATACATAGGGTCTACTCCAATGGAGCTTATTCATTAATTTCGATGGATGGAGAACTCATTACTACTCCAACTAATGACAGATTTTTGAAGAAGTATTTTGTATAAACTACAAAGTATTATCCCTTTTGTCCAACATGACACTAAACTGTAGAAAAAAATCCCCAATGCGTCCAACATGACGTAAATAGGGTGTTGTATTTTTTCCCCACAACATGACACTAAACTGTGTGGCACCAGTTCGTCCTTGCTATACGACGTTAAACTATACATCAACGGTCCATGCATATGACCCTAAACTATTTGCAACTCCCTTACGTTCAGCAAGACATTAAACTGTGATGTCCTAACTACATGACGCTAAACTGTACAGAAAGTTTGTGATACGTCCTACATGACATTAAACTGTATTTTGTCCCCGCAACATGACACTAAACTGTGCGGCACTAGTTCGTCCTTGCTATAAAACGTTAAACTATACAGCAACGGTCCATTTATATGACCCTAAATTATTTGCAAGTCCCTTACGTCCAGCAAGACGTTAAACTGTGATGTCCTAACTACATGACGCTAAACTGTACAGAGAGTTCGTGATACGTCCTACATGACATTAAACTGTATTTTGTCCCCGTAGCATGACACTAAAATGTGTAGCACCAGTTCTTCCTTGATATATGACGTTAAACTATACAACAATGATCCAGTATGACCTTAAACCGCAACTTCTTCCCACATGACGTTAAACTGTGAAAAATTTCCCTAAAAAGTCCAGTATGACCTTAAACTACACCATGGTCCTGTATGACATTAAACTGCACCATCCCTAGTCCTTGGATATGACCCTAAACTATTTTAAAGTCCCTTACGTCTAGCAAGACGTTAAACTGTGACGTCAAAACTACATGACGCAAAACTGTATAAAATCCCCTTACGTCCAGCAAGACGTTAAACTACATAATCATCAAAGGTCATGTATGACATTAAAATACACCACCGTCCAGCATGACCTTAAACTGCACCATTCACGGTCCATTTATATGACCTTAAACTATCCGCCCTTTTGTCCAACATGACACTAAACTGTAGTAAAAATCCCCAATGCGTCCAACATGACGTAAATTGTGTGTTATTTTGTCCTTACTGCATGACATTAAACTGCACAATCCCCCTTTTTTTGTCCAACATGACGTTAAACTGTATTGTCCCCACTGTCCTAACTACATGACGCTAAACTGTACAGAAAGTCCTTGATATGTCCTACATGACATTAAACATTATTTTTTCCCTGCTACATGACACTAAACTGTGCAGCACCAATAGTCCTAACTGCAAGACTTTAAACTGCATAGTCCCTTTATATGTCCTACATTACATTAAACTATGCATCATTAAGGTTGTTGTTACCTCTTGTTTCTCACACCGAGTATGACTCACGTGAGATTAGAGAAAACCTCAACCATAACACTCTCTCTGGGCTGCTAACCTTGTGTAAGTCCCAACATCATTTTTTTGGGTCATTGTCCCTAAGAATAACTTGATCATTAATTTATTCTTTAATTGAACTACGCAGATTTTGATCCTCGCCTTCCAGGCTGGGTACGTAGGCAACATCACAAGGTTCAAGCCCAAAAACAATCTCTTCACTTCAGTTCACCTTCATCTCATTCAATGTTGATTTGTGAAACCGCCTTTAGAATCAATATCTTTACATTTGATTCACTTTGGTCCTTGTTATACGACGTTAAACTACACAACACTTTTGTCTGGTACGACAATAAACTACAAAACTCCTTGATTTCCTCATTTGAGAGGGAACCATTATTTGCATTGATTTTTCAATCATGTTTCATTTCAAACGACTACGTGCATACATGGTAATGCCTAAACTTTTTATCTCGGGTTAAACCGTCATTGTACTAAAGTCCCCTTTCACCCTTCACATGTACAAACCAAATTTGTATAGAGGGTAGTTCTAGAACTACGTGGCCTTGATTCCCATCCTTATGGGATACGTAGGAACATTCGAGTGTCCCTCAAATCCAGTCCCAAGTCTTTTGGGCCTAACCCCAAATTTCACTTTCAGTCCCTTGGCTGAAACTTCCTCATGAAAACACACTGTGTGTTCATTATTATGGTCCGACCTCTAGGACCCTAAACTAATATCTCTCATACTTTCGTCATGCACGACGTTAAATTGCATTTCAAGAACTACATATGTCTTCATTCTCATTCTTATGAGATACGTAGTGAAGTCAAAAATTTCAGGACCCAGACACAATATGATTATGGTTATCATTGACCTATGTATCTCTATATGCATTGGACAATACCCATATTTATTTGTTATAATCCTAACCTTAAATATTTTCAGATCTTCATAACCCTATTCATGACTTTTAGTCACAAAAATTTCAAACTTCTGAGAATTCTTTTTCCTGACTATGCAGTACGTGCCCATAGGTGGCCTTGCATAAACAGTCCATATAACAGACTTGACAGCCGAAAGATACTATTTATTTGACTATGCAGCCAATTCCCTTAGGTGGCCCTGCATAATTCAACCCCCTAACGGGTTTGTTAAATGATGTTAACTTCATTCTTGGGAAGAATGCCTCTTTTTTCCTTATTTGTCTTAAACGACAGTATGTTGGGATCCCCAAAAAAATAGCCATCCTTAACATATTTGTCACATATCCTTTTTCATGATATGAATGTATTCAAGTATATGGTTTATTCTTCTTCCCTACGTTTGGGTCAGAACATCGTAGGAGTGATATTCATCTAGTTCTTCGATAATCTTGTCTGGAAATATCTTCTCCATATTCAAGTACCTCTTTCCATACAGCAAACTCAATACTTTAGAAAATTTGAATCTCCATAAAATTTCACTGGCTTTTAGCACTAGGAAAGTAAATTTCTGAGAGTTATTTTGCCTGACTATGCAGCACGTGCCCATAGGTGGCCTTGCATAAACAGTCCACATGACAGACTTGTCAGCCGAAAGATTCTATTTATTTGACCATGCAGCCAATGCCCTTAGGTGGCCCTGCATAATTCAACCCTCTAACGGGTTTTGTTAAATGATAGTAACTTCATTCTTGGAAACTACTTCTTCTAATGCCTTTTAGCTCTCTTTCATATCATTCCTCAGATTCAAATATTCTCAAGTCATAGCTTACGTATTTTCCCTCATACTTGAGTATGTTACTATTTTTTCAGATGAGTTGTCAAGGAATTGAGTCAATTATAATCCATTCCGGTCAAAGCTATTTCAACCATAAACATTAGCCTTTGTATGTCCAACATGCATGACTTTAAACTTCCAGATTTATTGTTTCTCATTTTTACCTCAGAGTCAAATCCTCATTTCTCTCCGGATCCAAATCTGAGGGGGGACTTTTGTTGAAGCTCCTTTCCGTCACAGAGTCTAACGACTGTAAAAAGGGAAATACCTTAGTCCAAAGTGATTCATCCTTTGATGAAACATCAAAAATCAACAAAGGGATGAACATGGAGAACATTGCCCATAGGCCATGCAAGTTCCCTCATGGTCGCGCAAGTACACTTGCGCGCCGCCTAGTGGTCGTGAAAGTCTACTTGTGCGACGCCTTATGGTCGTGCAAGTGACTTGCGCGACCTAATTGATAACCACTCGGTAACCGCCCGGGGTCTTCTCCTGCATATAAATAGACCCTATGGGCCCCCCATTCGAGGAGGATTTTTTTTTTTCAAAAACTCTGATTGAAGCTCCCGATGCCCAAGTCTCTTCTAAAAGCTTCCAGAACACTTCTAAGGTAATTTCATACCTTGAATGGAAGATCTAAAGAGAGGGAGGAAGGCCTAAGTGTTGAAATTCATCAAAACTTGCGCGTCTGAGTGGTCATACCTTAAGGAAAGTGTCCACACTTGCACGCCGCCTTACTTATTTGATAGAACTTGCGCGTCCCTTTGCTGGAAGAACCTCAAGAGGATTCTAAAGGCTTTAATAAAGAGTCGCTCAAGTATTTCAATGCTGGTTGAATATCGCGCAAGTACCCACCATGTTGTGTAGGTACTCCTGCACGGCCAATATTTGCGCTCCCCCACAATACTTGAGCTCCATCCAAGACTTGTGCGCCTCTTCCTTTTTGGGTTCCTTTCTTGCCCATTTCACCCCTCTTAAGTCATTACACCTTTCCTTTTCAAGATTCAGTCTTCAAGACACTCTTCAAATCCATTTATGGCATGATTTCTTGATTTGACTTCCTTATCTGAAATGAATTCTATGGTATATCTCTCAAAACCTAGTGATTTAAATATCTTTATGTCACTAAATATGTAGAGTTTATTCATTCAACCTCATCCTTTAAGATGAGAGAATCCTTAACCTGGGTCCCATTTTCAGGAATAATCCCCAGTAATACGTCCTCTAATATGGGCATCCTCTTTAGGAGTAATCCCCAAGTCCCTTAATTTTTGGGCATCCTTCTTAGGAGTAAACCCTAGATCCTCTAATTTGGGCTTCCTTTTCAGGAGTAAGCCCCAGTCTCAAATATCGGAATCCTCCTCAGGAGTAAGCCCCAAACCTTAATCCTTAACCTGGGATTCCTTTTTAAGAATAAGTCCCAGTCATAAATCCCTTAACCTGGGCCTCCTTTTCAAGAGTAAGTCCCAGTCATAATCTTGGGATTCCTTTTCAGGAGTAAGCCCCATGTCCCTTAAATTCTCTTTAACCAGTCCTAATTTACGTTTAATCTGGGATTCCATCTCAGGAGTAAAACCCAATTATTAATCCTCTCCGGAATTGGGTTTCCTTTTCAGGAATAAGTCCCAAGTTAGAGTATTCAAATCTCCATAAAGAACATATACCTTTATGGACCATGTTCCTGGATTTTATCCCTAAAGTAAATTCTAACATTTATCTGGGCCGTCATACCTACATAAGCACCACATTATTTCTTATTATTGCATCTTTCATGGCACAATTATCTAATTTTTACCAATACCTCTTGTTTCTCACACTCAGCATGACTCAGGTGAGCTTAGAGTGTAAAAGTAATTTTGACATCATTCTTTGAGACATCAATCATAAACATCATACTCCCTTACTCGAACTAAGTGGGTTCTGATTCCTTTTCCAAAAAAAAAGGATACGTAGGTAGCTCATCTATAGGTTCGATCCCAACTCTGAAATAATTCATGTCCTTTTGAATGACAATAAACTTCAAGTTCCCCACTGAGTGGCTTTAAAACCAGCCTGGTCATCATAATGACCAAGAGACTTTTATATAAATATTTTGAAGGATACCATTGACCAAGAATCTATAAATAGATATAGATGATTCTCTATTGATGAAGAACCTTGAATACATATAATAGATTCTCTAAATTTCTTACATATTTAATCATTGATTGTTAAACTGAAGGAAAGCTCATTTTATACTTGGTAATGTAATAAGGATTCACGAACATAACTTAAATCTATAAAGAGAGTCCCGGAATAGACAATAATTCCCCTCAAAAAAGTGTGATGAGTCCAACCTCCCATCCTCTCGACCAATGCAAATTCCTAAGCCTCATCAGTTCACAAACTAATGAAGCGCCAACCTTTGGAAAGTAGGTCCAAGTGGATGTGGAATCATTGGATGTTTCCGGTTCTATGAACAAACCCATTAGAAACCGATCAGAACATTTGAATCTCCCATCCAGGAGGTCATCCCCGAATTCCGAGGCAAACAGTCATTAATTTCATTATAGTTATATTACACCTAAAAACCAAGTGTCTAGTTTTTTCCACACAGTTTAGCCAAGCCATGCACAAGACCTACAATACCCCCTTCTTAAGAAATCAACTTTCATTATTTGTCCCACACGATTACACTAATAGTGCACCTACCATGGGAGGAATACTGTGTGTTTACTACCTAAATAGAACTATCCATGTGAGATAGAAACATGATTTGGGAAAACTATGTGTAGCCCATACAAGTATATTTGGCTACCCTGCTATACTTACACATTCTGCTACTTGGGGCTGCATGGATTCATAAAAACAAAACTTGTAAGTGTTCCAACTCTTGGAATTTCATATCTAAGATCATTTTAAAAAATGTCCCATCAATTAAATTGAAATGTTCAAATTTCCATGAATTTTCATCATGTACAAAAAAAGGGGTCATTACAACATCTAATCCTTAAAACACTGCATTCTTGAGAAGCCTTTAGGTAAAAAAATAAACATAAACCAACCTAAAAGGGTCATGCAGTTCCGTTCAAACGGCTGCGTTCACTTTTGAATTCCCAACACAACTTCAAGCACTTTATTAGCATATGACACTAAATCCATAAAAAAACCTGATCCAATGCTCATTTTCTGAACCAAACCACAAAACTGATATAACCTGAGCCCATATATGTAGAGACACAATCACATCATTATCTTATTAAATGTATTGTAAAAGGTTCTCCCAACCATAGGATTTAGCATCAGAAGGGGATATTATGAGCCATGGAACCTCCGTTATCAGAATGGCCTAACAAAGATTACCCCTAAGAGTTATAATGATTCTCCACATATGATTTTTAATAACCAATCATTCATTCTCCCACCAACCTCATTTAACTAGGACACGATTACTTTTATGGAAATGTGTCAGTCAAAACATACCACACTCACACCAACCTAATGATGTTCCCAAAAATAGTCCATCACTGATCATAACATTTAAAAAGAAGGAAAACAAGTCAGGACACTTCAATCGACATATCTCTAAAACACACGGCTTAGGCAAATTGCGTATTAAAACCTTAACAACATTTATTTTTTAAAGGAAACTAATTTTTTACATTGATCATGTTAATTGGAGTCAATACCTATCTTCTAGAGGCATTTCCTGATCATAGCATCATCTGACCATTTACACTATCATGCCTCATCACGAACATGTGGTAACACCATTCCATCCCACTAGAATCATTACCCTTTAAACACCTCCACTGACCGCGAAATAATGTCTGGGATGACGTATGATTCATTAATCAGGATCAAAAGGAACTAACCCAAGTATTCCACACTCCATTTATAAAAGTGAGATGTTTTAAAAAGTAATAAATTTCCACATATGATAATTTATGGAGCTCATAGTTTCATCCTCTTGTAGTAAAGTCAATTGAATAAGGATGGTGTCCAGGAGTCCGTCAAAGGAATTCCTACACATGAATCTAGGTATCACATAAAACTGACCATGTATTAATAAAAATCTATGCATCCATCATGTAAATCAGATATATAACTCTTATGAAGCCCACCAATATTTAAAACATTAGAACGATGTAATAATGAATCTATCATAGGGCCTCAATGAAGACATCATAAAGGAGACACACACAAATATTTTAGGAGAGTACAGTAAGAGGATTTTAAAGGTTACCAAGGAATATGGTTTGACCTACTAGTGTTTGACTACTTTAAAAAAGCTTGATATCACCCATCAACGCATTACCAACAGAACCATGATGCCTTCACCATTAGAGGCCTCATATGACCATTAAATATTAACCACTAAAGGTCCCCATGATCAAAATCTATTTACCAAGGTTTTCATAAACTACCAAATATAAGAACATTGTGCTTCCATGAAATCAATGACATGATCCAAAACATGTAAGACACAATGGCCTTGAAGGGCGACCAAGCATTTCTAAATGGTCCTATTTGTTTGTGTTCCTCCGACATGGAAGTGAAAATTTTTACTAGAAATGATGAAACGATTCCCCCCATAGTATTTTCCTAGTCATTTTATGGAAGAGTAAACTATCCACACACAATCACGCCATATCATATTCACCATAAAACTCAATTGTTTAATCAATTATTATAAGAACCAAAACCAAAATTGCCAATGTGTCAAAACACCATTGCTCCAAAAATGTATCCTTTGAAATGGTAAGAAAATGATTTATTTAACCCCCATGTCACTTTAATACGGTGATAACCCACCAACACACTTAACAGCACAAGGCCCAACAGTTACACAAAACTCAACTGGTTCTTCAAATAATTATGAAACTCAATGGGTACACATATATCAATTCTTTCTACCTTGAGACCATATGATCAATCAGAACAAAATGAATACTATCCATGTATTATTTTACACTACAAATTCATGTATCATATGGATCACATAAAAAACTGGATTAAGTCACACATTGTCTTATACGACCATAAAACATACTGATGACCCCCTATGTCACCCAAGAAAAGAAAACCAGGTCACAAGCCTTATAATGTTGTTGATCATGACATTATCATGTATAAAAATTATAAACTGATCATTACTCAATGCTCACTCCCATTAAAAGGGTTAATGATGTCATGACCACCCATCCGAAAAAGACTATCATTTCGAATCTGAGAGTCCTATTTGGAGAAACGACTCACAAACAACACCAAAAAACAAAAATATCATAGAGTATTGCAATGAATTTATGCTCTAGTGGTGAAACATGCCATTGTATATCCACTTACAAGGAATAAACATCAATTATTAATGAGGTCACTTTAACTAGAAAGTCACTAGGGTCAATTCCCCATTATTTAAACCATTTCTAAAAAGAGAAAAACCTTCAGAAAACACCCACGTTTCAATTCTAGGGAAACTGAAAGGGATAGTTTAATTTGCAATTACACAAGGGTTTGAATGAGGGAAACCACATCAGGTTCCATTTTAATCTAATTATGTTGATTCTTATTGAATATCTAAACATTTAAAAGATTTATAATTGTTCACCAAGGCATATAGGCTAGTTATATAAACAAACTTTTTTAAAAATTTAACTTTTATTGACATCCCTTTATAAATTAGAAAATATATCATATAAAGTCCCCATTAATAATATCATGATGTAACAGATAAGGAGACCATGGAAAGTCCCATTTTACCAACATGGGATTATTAAAATGCAACCCAATAACATTTTATTAATTATTAAAGTTTTAAAATAACGTTAGAGGGGTATCTCAAATGAAACTTGGCTTAACTAACCTACTTAGGTCTAGTTGTTCCTTTAATAATTTATCCATATGGGTCCTTATGCTCATGTAACAGAAGTAAATCCTTAATAACGATGTGAATTGATTTTAGATTAATATTAAATAGGCTATACATTTTAATAATTTTAGATTTATTGTGATTATACATCACAATGATTCAGTTTAATGGGTGGCCATGTACCAATTCATAATGAAGCCATAAACGTTATAGTTTGGAATTTGGCTTCCATTAATAAAAAATTCACATTAAAATTTTAAACATTCGTATCCTTTTACATTCTAAAAAAATTTGATAGATAAACAAACATGGACTAAAATATGATTCAAGTATACATGACACCACAGACCAATTATAATTCATTTATAGAAATTAAAACTAAAAATGGGTTGCCATTTTATTTCAATCCATTTATTTAGTACATTAAATGAATTATATATAGAATTGTAAGTAATCATATTATCACAACAAAAATATGCATAATATTACAATCAATAAACATATAAAACATTATAATTAACCATGAAACATGGTATATATTCCCCCAAGCACGGAAACAGATTAAAATGCTAAATAAATCAATCAATCCTGGTATATAAGAAAGCATGATGAAAATCTCCTCAACCGAAAAAAACTAATCATGAAGAAACACTCACGGCATTAAATCAATATTATCAAGTACCCTATTAATGGAACTCTATTTCATGGAATATGCATGACCTATGGATTTTTAAGTTCCTAGTATGATTCATGTAATTCTTAATCCATTCCATACCAGAAAAATGGTAAAATACAATAAATTACAAAAATCAAATTAGAAATGAAAAGTAAAACACCACCGAAGGTGAGATGAAAATCAATTGCAACATCGAACAATATGAAAAATAATCCCTTCTCATGCCACTTGGAATTTTCCCCGTACATGGGTTGATCACTCTCATAAAGAGTTATTTACCACGTGTTGAGATATTCCAGTATCCTACCTACCAGACCAATAAAAGAAGACAAATTGAAAAATAAACCTATTATACAACATTGAAACGTCCTGAACTAGATCACAAATAAGATGGTGGTTAGACAGGTGGGTCACATGTCCTCAACCACACCTCCCTGTATGCCTGAGGATACCACTATTGTCTGCTATTTTCATTTTTATTTACAGTTTTACTACTCTGTTCATGATGGTATATCCTCCACACTATCACCAAGTTATAGTATCATTATGATTAAATTTATGCATCTGTTGTATATAGGAATTGGTTATCTACTAATTTTAGTTTATATTAATTATTACACTATTGTCTGCTATTTACTTTTTGATTTTCAGTTTTTTTAATCTCACCATTGGGGTATTGTCTCTATAATGTCACCTCCTTAGTCCTTAACTGCTAGTCAATAGTCTCTGGCATATAGGGAGGCCTACTTGAGTCCATGGGACCCACTGGTCTGACAATCATCTTAGTGGTTAGCTAGGTCAGGATGTTATAATGTTGTATTAGGGCCTTATTTTTCAATTTGTCTTAGTATATTGTTATGGTAAATAGGATACTAGGAATGTCTCAACACGTGGTAAATAACGATGTATAGGATTTATCAAACCATGTATGGGTTAAATACCAAGTGGCATGATAAGGGATTATTATTCATATTGTTCGATGTTTCAATTGATTTTGATTTCACCTTCTGTGATTTTTATACCTTTCCTTGCTTATTGATTTGTGGAATTTATGGTATTTTACCCTTGTCCTAGTATGGAATGAATGGTGAATTACATGAATCATACTAGGATCATATAAATCCACATGCATGCATATTCCATTAAAAGATGTGACATTTATAGGCTACTTGTAGATTTTCATTTTATGCCTTGAGTGTGGTTCCATGATTAGTTTATTTATGTTGAGGTGATTTTCATCATGCTTGCTTATATACCATGATTGAGTGATTTATTTAGCATTTTAATCTGTTTCCATGCTTCGGTGAATATATGCCATGTTGCATGTTTAATTATCATGTTTTATATGTTATTTCTTGTAATAGCAGTACTATTTTTCTTATGATAACATTCTCAGTTACAATTTTATATATAATTCAATTCATGGGATTAATATATGGGTTTTGATTAAAAGGGAACCCATTTTTAGTTGCAAGGTGTATAAATGACTTATAATTGAGAAGTGGTATCTTGTATAGTTGAACCATCTTTTAGGCCTTGTTTGTTTATCTGTGGACATTTTTTAGAATGCAAAATGCTACTTAAGATTGAATTTTTAATTTGTTTTTGTTTTGATTAATGGGAGCCAAAAGCCAAAGTATAATGTTTATATATGATTTATGAATTGGTATATGGTACCCATATAAATTAATCATTATGATATATAACCATAATAAATCTAAAATTGTTAAAATGTAAAGGCTATTTAGTTTTAATATGAAATCATTTCAGATCCTTGTTAAGGAAATACTTCAATTACTTGGGAATAATGTCCCATATGGATAAATTCTTAAATGAACAATTGTACCATGGGAGGTTAGTTAAGGCATGTTTCATATGAGATACCCCACTATGGGTATTTTGGAACATAAAAAATTAATAAAAATGTTATTGGGTTGCATTTTAATGAACCCATGCGCATAAAACGGGACCTATAGAGGTCACCTTATCTATTACTTCATTATAATATCAAATGGGATTTTATATGATAAATTACCTAATTTATAATGGGATTTCAATAAAGGTTAAATTTTTAAGGAAGTAAGTTTATATAAAATGCTTATAGGCCATGGAGAATAATTTTGAATCTTTTAAATGTTTAAATATTCAATGAGAATCAATGTAATTTGGATTAAAATGGACCCATAGGTGGTGTCCCTCATTGAAACCCTTGTGCAACTGTTGATTAAACTATCCCTTTGAGTTTCCCGAGAACTGAAATGTGGGTGTTTTATGAAGGTTTTTCTATTTTTAGCAATGGATAAAATAATAGTAACTTGAGCCTAGTGACTTTTTATTTGACGTGACCTCGTTAACCATTGAAATTAATTCCTTGTAAGGGGATATCATGGGGTATGTTGCACCCCTATAGCTTAAATTACTTGAAAGAAGCTATGAGCTTTATGTTTTTTGGTGTTGTTCATGTGTTGTTCCTCATAATAGGACTCTTAGCCTCAAAATGACACCCTTATTTGGATGGGTGTTCATGACATCATTAACCCATTTTATGGGAGTGAGCATTGAGTAATGATCACTTACAAAATCTTATACATACCAATGGCATGATCGGCAGCTTCATAGGGCTCGTGACCCTGTTTTATTTCCTTGGCTGACACAGGAGGTCATCATTTTTTTTTCATATGACACAATGTGTGACTTGATAAAATTTTATATGTGATCCATCAGATACATGAATTCATGGGGAAAAAAATCAAGGGATAGTATTCAAGATGTTTTGATATCTCTTATAGAGATATGGTAGTATGAATTGATATGTGTGGTACCCATTTAGTTGCTAAATTATTTGAAGAACTAGTTGATTTTGGTGTAACCGTTGTGCCATGTGTTGTTAAGTGTGTGGGTGGGTTATCATCATAGTTAAGTGACATGTGGGTTAAAGAAATCATGTTACTCACATTTCCCAGGAGTAATTTTAGGATGATTTTGTGTTTTGACAGGCTGGTTATTATGGTTTTTGTTCTCATACCAAATGCTTAAACATTTTAGTTTTATGGTGAATCTGATATGGCATGATGGTGAGTGGATAGTTTACGTTTCCATTCAATGACAATGAAAATACTAAGGTGTGGATTTTTGAATTGGTTCAGGTAAATAGGTCCCCTTTCATGTCGAAGGAACACAACCAATGAGGACTACTGAAAACCATCCATATTGTTTTTACTTCACTACCATGTAGACACTTCTGTGAGCTCAGTAAATTATCATATGTGGACATTTTTTCCATGTACAAACATCCTAATTGTATACATGGAATGTGGAATAGTTGGGATAGTTCGTAGGGCTCCTATTTAATGAATCATTGGTTATCGCATATATTTTTTCAGGATCGTTGGTGGTGTTTATATGGTAATGATTCTAGTGGGATGGATCAAGGTTACCACCTATTCATGTTGAGGTGTGATAGTTTAAATGGTCACATGGTGGCTTGATCAGGGTACATATCTAGAAGTTAGGTATTGAATATGGTGAACATGATCATTGTGAAAATTAAATTCCTTGAAAAATCATTGTGGTTCATGCTAAAATATGAAATCCTCCTAAGACGAGAGTTTTAGAGATATTCGGACCAGAGTGGGATGACTTGTTTTCCACCTTTTTAAAAGTTATGGTTAGTCATGGACAAATTTTGGGAACATCGTTAGGTGGAGGCGAGTGTGGTATGTTTTGGCCAATTATTTTTCAGAAAATTAATCTTAGCCTAGTTATATGAGGTTGGTGGGATAATGACTATTTGATCATTCAAAATCATTTTGGGAGTGTAATTATAACTCTTAGGGGTATGCTTTGTTAGGCCCCATTGATAGTGGGGGTTCCGTGGCTCATTATTTCCCCCTTATGATGTCAAATCCAATGGTGGGGAGCACATTTGGATAGATGTTTAATAGAAAAATGAATTAAATTTTTTCTATACCTAAATAGTCTCAGGTAAGATCATTTTTGGAGTTTTGCTCGGAAAATGAGCATTGTCCCAGGTTTTGTATGGATTTAGTCTCATACCATAACAATGTGATTGATGTTATGTTGGGAATTAAAAATTGAAATATAAACATTTGAATGGATCTTCCAGAACATTTATGGTCGTTTTATGTTTTTTTGGTTCCTGAATTTTTCTCAAGAATGAGGTGTTTTAATGATTGTATGTTGTAATGTCCCCGTGATTTGTACAGGATGAAAAATCAAGGAAATATGAAAAATTTTATTTACCGGATGGTCAATTTATTAAACTAATATTCAGAATGAAGTTTTATGAATTGGAACGCATAAAAGTGTTTTATGTAGACTTAGCTGATAGCCTAAGAGATTACATGGGTGTATCATCGAGTTTTGGAAGCACCTATCCTTGAAATTACACATTTTGTTTCTCTAAGACAGGTACATGGATATTTTGAAACCGTGCTGCCCCTAGTAGTAGAAAATGCAAGTACAAGAGGGTAGTAAAAATGACATGTATGGGCTTCACAAGGTTTTCCCAAATCATGTGCCTATCTCTCTTGGTTAGTTCCATTTAGGAAGTAATCTTTCATTATTCATCGCATGGAAGGAGAACTGTTAGTGTAACCATGTGGGACAAATCATGCATGTTTATTTCTTAAGAAGAGGGTGTATTAGGGTTAGTGCATGGTTTGGCTAGATTGTGCGGACAAACCAGAAGATGTGTTTTTTAGGGGTAATGTAACCAAAATGAAATTAATGCCTTTAGGATTTCATTTCCTTCTTTCACGCCATCCTGGAAGGTGTCTGAGCCTCCTCTCCTTCATGGGTTTCTCCTCCTCCTCTCTAATATAGGCATAGAGATATATCTTGGATCCATTGTCCGAATCGAGCATTTTTGTTCTCTATGGATCCACATCGGTATGAAATTTCATCCTCTCTAATTTATTTCATGTTCTTCATTCATTATATTATTCTATTTTTGTGCAAGATCAATTTTTTTATATTTTGGGAAAATTTATATATCATAGTTTTCGTCAATTTTTAATCAAATCAGACCTAAATAATGTTTGGGTAGTTCTTCCTAAGAACAAGGTAGGTTGTCTATAGAATTTTCCCAAATTTTCCATCCTTTTTTAATAGTGAAGTCATGTCGCATGCTGGACTTTGATGAATGTCACCAAATAATTGGTTTCCTCATATTAAATTGATAATTTCACCTTGATACATGTATATTGATTCTTTTTTTAGATATTTAGTAAATATTAAACTCTTTTGTTGACACCCCATGGGTGTACCAATAAATTTCCTATTTATAATTATATTGTGAAAACATAGAACTCCTTTTAAGCATTACTCTTAGATGATTAATGGAATTTACCCTTGAAAATATTTTTATAAATGTGGATGGTACCATCTAAGTGTGGGTTGGAACTTTATAAATTGATTTTACATAAGTGTTGAATTCTTATAATGAATCCTTTGATAAATAGAATATTCGTTATTAAAATGCATAACTATGATAAATAATTTTTTTTAACAATGTCATATTTTCATAAAAAATTTGCCTCGATGGAGGTGTTTTATCTTCAAAACTAAAAAGTAAGGATTTTTTATTTAAACCATGCATATCATGTAGAAATTGTTTTCCTTATTTTATTTTATGTTATATTTTAGAATATGGAATGTTTGAGACATGGCCTTTATTGAAGCTATAAAATGAGTTACACCCCTTATATAGATGACTAATAAAATAGGTTCCCCCTAAGGGCCTTGAATTCTTTATAAATGAGTTTATCCATGTGGGTAATAGCCATGTTGAACATGGTACCTTCTAAGCAACCTTTTAAAACATGATATAAAAATTTCCATTTTTTATTGAAATTTAATGTACTAAATTGACTGGAATGCATCATTATGGATTTCCGGACTGGAATGAATTAAGTGGTTTCATTGAATCATAGTGTAATGGGTGGCATGACCACACCCTTGATTTCATGTTTAAGTAAATGCTTAATTTCTAACTGTAATAATTGGAATACCCTTCTTTATAATGGGTTATTTAAATAATACAATGATAGTTTTTTCCTCATGGATTATATTATAAATATGATGATGAATTTATATAATGGGACTACTAAATATAATTTAGTAGAGGTATTACCTCATGAAAATTTATTATAAATATGATTATAAATTATACATGAGATGTTGAATAATGGTAAGTGTTCAATTTATCAATGATGCATTATGATCCCTTACATCAAGTGTAGAATATGACATCTCACACCAGTGATAATGTATGGGAGATGGGCTTTACATGCCACATTTCGTAATTAGCGGGTTTCTATGGTGTCACACTCACCATTGAGAGTGTTGTAGATTGATTCATTTAGATCTACATTGATGTACATCATGTACGATATTACAAGATCATATATGATCGTTTATACTAGTTATGGATGTTTGAGTTACTACATGGTCCATCCCGCAAATAGTATTCCAGGTATATGGCTATAAGGAATCGACACACACTTGGTTCATATAGGTCAATGAAATATATAATTATAATATATATATAGTTACTCTATATATTTTTTCTTATCAGACTTTAATTCTATCCATGAGATGAAGTAGGTAGAGCCACCAGGTGTACTTAATAAATATGAGTGGGCTGTTTTTTTATTTATTTCATCACTATTTACTTTTCAGTTTTCTTATTTATTTACACTAATATCACAATACTTTATCAAATATTCATTGTCTAGAATGCTTGTAGAAACTGTGGGTGTTAATCTACTTTGATTCATATCTCACACCCTACTCGGTCCACCAATGCACTAGGGGTACTTGAGTAGAAATTTAATTTCACAGGACTATAGACCCTAGCTTGTGCTATTTTCCTATACCTGTAAGTTATGAGCATAGGACCATGCTAGAGCTTGGGATGCTCAAGTGAATCACCATTGGGATTTTTACTTTATTTATTTATGTATTGTACTGTATAAATTTTCTATTGTATTTTTTATTGTTTTAGTTATGTATCATTATCAGGACATGCCTGCATTTTTTGAATATTGGCATTAGCCATATTAAAATTTTGATTTATATTTTTTCTTCAAATATTTTCTTCTATTTACTTTATGATTTACCACTATGATACTTGGATCATGAGTGTATATTCTCCCCGATGTCACATTCTTATATGCTCACTACATGTTAGTAACCTCTAGCATATGGGAGACACGCTTGAGGCCATTTGATCCACCAGCCTAGCCACCATCCTAGTGGTGAGATTGTTCAAAATGTTACATTCATGATCATTTATGTCATATTTTCATGTAAATAAGTACAAAGATTCATTTATATATCATTAATCTTGAAAAAAGGATCGATGTACCCCATAGTGAAGTAGTAGGGTGTACAAATCCCTTATCTAAATCAACCTGAAATTTTTATTCAATTATTATACTTTAATGGGCTTGATTTAATGACTCTTTAATACAGACATAGAACATTGTATAGGTTGCAATGAAAAAAACATCACATTATAGGGGTAGACCATGAATATCCTTGGGAAATATATCATCATACTATCTTATAATTAGCATATATCAAATGTCGACTTCTTAATAAACCATTTGATCCTATATTCCTTTTTAATTTTATATCATAACCCATATTATTTAGAGATCATGGTCTTTCCTAATATAACATCAAATTTTCTCATATAGATAATAACTATATTTATGGGAATTATCATCCCAAAAGGATCATGTGAGGAAGAGTTGTATTCTTTAGACGCAATCAATGCACCATCATGTGTTTTTACTGATAAATTAGTATCTAATTCTTTCACTCATGAATCTATATCCTGAAAAACATTCATAACACTAATGAATGTGTAGAAACATAATTGATTAAGACTCTCGTGAATTTCGATTAAATATTATGGTCACCCTTCACCATTTAGTTATCATTATCCACTTTACCAGAAATGATTGAAAAGAATTTTCCTTATTCCCTTGATCTAGGAGGTCGATGATACTTATTAACTTCATCATTCCTTGGACTTTGGAAATGATTTATATAATGAATAAACTAATTTAATTTGAATCATTGAAGTGAGTGTGGTGAATTAGTTGCATCTTTAATTTCCAAAATTTTATTGATTGAACAATTCACCTCTTTAAAACAATTATTATTTTGGTGGTCATTCCTTACACACTTGAAAAATCCATCATTTTTTTAGGAAAATTTCATGGTGATTCCTCCTAGACTTGTAGTATATATGGGGGTTTCCTTTCATCCTTAAATATGATTTTTCATTCCAGACCCAATGAAACTATATTTTATTTTTATTATCTTCAAATGCATGGGTGGAGTCACCAATTTTAATTTCTACCTTGGGCACACAAAATAAAATTTTTTATAGATACCAAAATGACTTACAAAAAAAATTATGGAGATCTTAATGAGTCCCTATTTCCTTCTTCATTCATCTCCTTATTTCCTTTTTCTTTATTTTTTATCCCACGATTGTTCCCTTCTCAACTCCAAAACAAATGGGGAAATAACCCCGAATCATGTTCAATGGATGGAAAAATGCTTTGATTGAGTTCCGTGTGATTTAATTTCTAATCTCTTTATTCAATTCTATGAATTTTGGTGCTAGTTAGATTGATTATGGTGTGTGATCATCATGTTTTCTCTATCATCAAAATTCTTCTTCTCATTTATCGATCATCCTTCCTCTCACTATTTATGTCATGCATTTGATGGAGTATGGATTGGGTAGTGATATTCATAGAAGAGATATCCTAGATGTTATTTGGAGGGGATTTACCTGTGTCCATAGGTATCTATATGGGGTAGTCACATTTCAAATGAGGATATGAGGCATGATAGTTCATGATCACCTCATTGAATTAAATATTGGTAATTATTTTAAACAATGATTTCAACCACCTTAATATCCCAAGAACAATTTCCTTCATTTCATCTACTAACAATAGTCTATATTGAATTGAATATATATATATATTATTTATATTTAATGCTTGTAATCAAAAACCAAAGATTATATTAGTATCATAATTTATATTAGATTGTTAATAATAGTGATAATATAAAGACGGTGCAAGAAAGCGGACTCTTTGAGATCAACCCATGGGTGAGCCACAATGGTTAATTCTTAAGAAAAAATAAGAATGTAATTGAATATGTAAACAAGACTAAAAATACTTATTTTCAATTTGGAACCATTCTCAAGGAGGCTAAGAGCTAACACACATTGTTTTTCATAAATAAATAAAAAACCCAAAAACAATTCAATGCATATCATTATTTTTTAGGTAGAGATGTATTATTTTTGTGAATTCTCATTTTCTTGTCGTATTTATGATTTCTATAAAAGGGTTGATTTTTTGAATAGAAGATCAAAGGAGCTTAAAAAAAAATTGGACAACCATTCCACCCTCATTAAAGAATCCAGTGTCCAATTGTCAGAACGCCCAAAAATAAAGTAAATTGAGCTATAAGGGGTCATGATTGTTCCACCAACCCGTGATGTTTAAGAACCCAAGGATGACATTAATTTGAAACATAATGATTTAATCCTCTCACCCTGGATATTTATTTAATAGTTTCTTGAATGAGACATGTCTGGTGATACAACTATTGGAGATCGACACACATTAAAAGAAAATTCGTTAGATTTTGTTGAACACCATAAGGTATGTGATCCAACAATATTTGTCAAAGAATAATTAGTACCTCTCTACCCCTCTATTTCATTATAATAATACATTTATTTATCCACTAAAAAAGAATTCCCAGTGGCCTCTCCTGATGAGATCATGATTCTAGACATACTACATGAAAGTGGTGATTTAATATATATTATTTATATTTAGAACACATCCAATTTGATTTATTTTATGAATTCCCTTTATTGAATATTTTATGAAAACACCACATGAGTAATGGTATGATGTTGAAGTTAAGGAAGCAAGAAAGTTATAGTAGTGAATAAGGACGACCCATTTTATCTACTTCACCCATCATTCTAGTTTACCACATTTCAATTGGGGAGGAGTTGATGTAATCTATCAATGGGTTCCTCCATGACTAGTGAATGATAAAAATAATTGGAATAAGGAATTTCTAGTGTATCATGATCAAGAAACACCATAAAAATTCTGATTGGGTTTAACCTACTGTAACTACCTTTCTTGGGGAAGTAAAAACCCAAACCTTCTTGGGGGTCAATCCAAGCATTATCACTTATCTTTACACATTCTATTTATTTTTATGTTTCCTATGATTTTTCATTTATTTTATTTAGGATTAGTATGGTATCATCTAGTATTGTAACTTGAGTCTGTCACTTAAAATATAAATTCAGGTTATATCTTTCATTCTATTTAGTATTTTTTCCCTAAAATTTATTTTTTGTTGAGCTAAAATAATTAGTAGTGAAATTTAACTGTGTGGGGAGTGTTGAAATGCTAGTTTTTTTTATGTTATTTCTTTTTTTTATCCTTTTAAGAACCTAGACCATCAATGAATATTATTATCACTATTCACACATTAATTTATTTTGATGGAACTAAAATGATTTTTGAAAGAAATAGATTTTAAATTATTTTTTATATGTAAACATTTTCCTTTAATTGGGTTTTCAAACATTTTTATTAGTTTGAGTAATTTTTTAAATAAACGACCTCGAAACTCTAAATCAAAATATTTTCCCAATCCTATGAGGTATGCTAAACCATTTTCAAATATTATTCTTAATACCCACACTTTCTCAAGATAAACATGGATGTTGTGTGAGAACCATAATCTATAATTTTTCACTTTTACTGATTTTTATTTCATGTAATATCTTTGATATGATTGAGTAACACATTTGGCTAGACACATTTCATCCTAAGAACTTCTCTTACGCCTATCATCTGTTATCCCTAAGATTCCATGAATTTCCATATATGTTTAATCCACATTACAAGCCGATTTTTAATTACCTACCCACAATATTATTATTTTTCCATGTATTTTTCAGGATTGTATATTATTAGAAAATTGTGATTTAGTTATCATTTCGTTATGCTTCATTTCATTAATATGACCCCCACCTTCATTAAAAAAAAGAGAAATAAAAAAATGGGGATGGTCTTGAATTTCTCATTGTAAATTCTGTTTTGACTCATGTCCATCTCTAAAATTAATGACATGTTTTTAATCATCCATTATATTAAATTATGAGATCATCTTCTATGACAAAAAATGAAAAAATTAAAATAATTTTGTTCCTTTCATGATCATTATAAAAAATATATTAAAAAGAAAAAGGGGGATAACTTGATTGATATCATTCTATATAATCACTGATTGACTCATGTACCATGTTAAAAAAGGCAGTGGTGTTGTTTTTCACATTCTTATGGGTAGATGACTCAGGAATTTCTTATGTTTTCACATGATTATTCATGCATTATACCTATTATTCAAACCTACTCTTTTTATAATTAAAATCTCTTAATAAATTTCCAACTAACCCCAAGCTACGTAGTAATTTGAACCATTGATTTAATCTCTCATGATTGAAAATATATTCATGATTCACATTGTCATGAAATTATAATTGTCATAATCCTATGGTGATATGTGCATTCTCCTAGTGTGAGAGTCACTCCAGATTCAACTTCTCTTTATTGAAGTGTGATATAAAATTCAATGTGAAGTACATTGTGATTAGTCCATGGATGGATTTATGAGGCTCAAAAATTTACAATGTGAAGATTGAAAATGATGGGGTATTGTATTTCATATAGTATACATGGTGGAATTATATTTTCTATGTTATCATGGATGTTTTCTCATTTTTAATTTTCATGTGAATTTTGATTTGAACATATGATAATTGCCCATGGGTGAAATTATTATGTGTGGAGGACTGGTGACATTCATATTTTCACATAATTTACTATATAATTCAATTTTTTTAAATACACTATAGTGTTACTTTTTGGGATATTGTATCATTTTTTATTTTTATGATAATTTGAACTGAAATGATTTTTTGTTTTTTTTTGAATTTTATCTAATTCTAATTACTTTTGTATTTTAGTATGAAGAAACATGAAACTTCAAGTCTCGAGAAAATAAAATAGCATAGACAATAGATTTTAAAGGTGATGTAGAAATGGAAAATGGAGAATAAAGAATACACACAGAGTACCACTAGTATACATTGTGTCCACTTCAAGTGTAATTGGATGCACAGAACTAGTCGGGATGAGAAAAAAAGTTGTGAACTACAACTACACAAGATGAGTCTCATGTACACGACATGTAGTGAGTCAAATATTGTAATTTAGATTATCAAGAGAGATTTGGAAGAAATTATGCAGACTCAGAGGGGGTAAAAAATCTAAACTCCCAGTACATGTCTGGTAGCTAGTCAATGAGTCAAATCCATATTTTAAAATTCAATGTAGTGGAGGAAAACCCAGATCTTAATTACATGATGTGTAACCATAGTAAATGTCATGAAGAAGACGAAACCCTGAAAGTTAAATGTGATATTACAAGTTCCCTAGGTGATATTCCCAATAAATGGATCCTTAAGAATCCCTTTAAAATCATTATGGTGTGGAGAAACTCTAAGATAACTCTTCATTGGCCTCTTTAATCTCTTGTTAGTATATACATTTTATTTTGTAATATAATTTCACGTTTCAGATATTAGTCTTCCTTTTTATTCATATCATTCATTCATTTTTATCTTTATGTGTTCCCTACGGTTGTTCCCTTATCAACTACAACAAAAATAGAGAAAAAACCACAGAACTTGTTCAAGGGAGGGAATAGTTTATT
The DNA here is from genome assembly GCA_963277665.1 of Viscum album. Taxonomy (NCBI): domain Eukaryota; kingdom Viridiplantae; phylum Streptophyta; class Magnoliopsida; order Santalales; family Viscaceae; genus Viscum; species Viscum album. The sequence continues at coordinate 1,085,071,349 of OY728162.1, read as the reverse complement.
TATTGAGTTCCATGTGCGTTAATTTATAATCGCTTTATTCAATTCTTTGAATTTTTATTATCATTAAATTTATTATGGTGTGTGATATCCATGTTTTCTCAATCATCCAAATTCTTCTTCTCATTTATCTATAATCCTTATTATCACTATCTATTTCATGTATACGATGGAGTATGGATTGGGTAGTGATGTTTGGTAAAGAGATCTCCATGATGATGTTTAGAAGAGTATTTCCACTTATGCAGAGGTCTCGTTTTGGGTTAATCACATTTCAAATGAGAATGTGAGGTCTGTAGGTCATGATTAGCTCCTTGAATTAATTTTTTGGAATTCCTTTAAATAATGATTTTAACCACCATAAACTTCCAAGAACAATTGCCTTAATTTATTATTCTTACAATATTCTATATTTCATTGCATATATATATATATTATTTATATTTAATTCATGTTTTCAAAAAACCCAATTTATATTAGTTTCATAGTTTATATTAGTTTGTTTATAATAGTGATAATAGGACGACCGTGCATGCAAGCGACTTTCTTGAGATCATCCCTAGGGTGTTCCACTATGGTCCATTTCTAAGAAAAAATTAATAATTTATTAGAATAGAGAAATGAGACTAAAACTACGTGTTATCAATTTGGTTTAGCTGATGGGGAGGCCAAGTGCTTACGCACACTGTATTTTATAAATAAATAAAAAAGCCAAAAAAATAAATTCAATGCATATAATTGTTTTTTAGGTCGAGATGGATTATTTAAGTTATTTCTCATATTCTTGGCATAGTGATGATTTGTATAGAAGGGGTGAAATTTTAAAATGATCAGAGGGTCTGTAAAACCAATTAGATAACCTTAACGCCCTAATTCATGAGTCTGGTGTCGGATGGTCAGAACAACAACAAATATAGGAAATTTTTTTAGAAGAGATCGTGATTGTTCCACTCACCATTGATGTCGATGAACCCAAAGAAGACATGAATACACAACATGAAGATCCTATCATCTCTCCCTGGACATTTTATAAGAGTTTCCTTGAGGAGAAATTCCATGTGATACAACTATGGTAGATGAACATGCATTAGAAGAGTATTGGTTTGATTTTCTTTAATGCCAATAGGTCAGTGATCCTAAAATATTTTTCTCTGAAGGATCAATACCTCTCTACCTCTCTATTTCTTCGGAATAATATGATTAATTCTCTGCTACAAATGAATTCCCAGTATCCTTGCCTAAAGAGATCATGATTCAAGATGACCTTAATGAAAGTGATGATTTTCTTTATTTATTCTTCATGTTTCAATTTCATTCATGTTGAATTATTGTCTAAATTACCCATTCATGAATTTTTATTAACAACATGACATGAGAAATAGTGGGATGTTGATGTTTATGAAGCCACACATGTAGTGGTTGTTAAAAAGGACCGATTATTTCTACTTCTCACATCATTCTAGTTGTACAAAATTTCAATTGGGGAGGAGCTGATGTACTCTGTCCATGGGTTACTCCATGAACAGTTCAAGATAAAGTGAACTAGATGGAAGAAGTTCTGGTGGTTCATTGGAATGAAACCCATTCAACATTCGTATTGTGGTTAACCCACTACAATTGGCTTTCTAGATGTAGTAAAAACCTAGAACCATATTGGGGGTCAAACCAAGCAATATACCTTTTCATTCCCCTTTCAATTCATTTTTATGTTTCATATGTTTTTCTTTTATATTATTTTGGTTTAATACAGTAGAATGTAGGATCCTAACTAGATGATTCCACCTTAAAAATTATGTTAGGTTGTATCTTTTATTCTCTTTAGTTTTTCTTCCCTTATATTTATTTTTTGCTGAGTTGAAAGGAAGGGTAGTAAAATTTAAGTGTGGGTAGAGTGTCGCGTTGTGTAATAGAGACTCACAATGTGTACATTCCATTCACCACATGTTATGTCTTCACGACACATCCAGTGTAGATATGCCTCATCCAATAATGTCACGATGTGTACTCATGGTACATGATGTGTAACCATTTTTCATCATTTCACATCTCTGCTCCATCTTTAAAAATCCGATGTCATTCCACTTTGCTTCACTCATGGATCGAAGGGTGTTTCATCTCAAATTTCATTCTGTTTTTGTTCCTTCTTCATATATTCATCATTTCCTTCAATAAAACATAAAACAAATCAAATTATTCCAAAAATGGAAATTTTCATCATTTAATTACACAAATTAATGCATAAAATATATGCATGAAATACAGTTATCAAATACCTCCACACAAAATCCATTCTTGACCTCAGGTATAAAATCTCAACATGGAATTAAAAGGAAACCAATGTTTCCAATATTAAAATTCAAAAGAAATAAAACAAAACAAATTTCAATATCAAAACTAATCTTCAAGAATCCACATGATTTATAAATGTAATTTCCCATTTTTTTTAAAAAATCATGTATTTTACATTTCCACTTTTAATAATTATGGAACTTATCCATCCATTCATTCAGGGTCCTCAATTCATTATTACTAAACATGTCATGTCTTGAGGATGAAGGATGGAAAGATTTTTTGTTTTTAAAATTAAAGCTCGAGGAGGTGGTTTATCTCTTAAATACAATCAATGATATCAAAAATAAAAGTGAAATGAAATTCTACCTATAAATATAGAAACTCCAACTTCCCCCCAAAACTAAAAGTGAAGTCATGATCAGTTTAATCATAATGAATTATTTGTGTACCATCTTGAATATATTTTTTTATTACTTTTGTACTTTTTTATTTTTTTGAATGATATGATTAGATCAAAAACCACATCTATCACCTAACCACATATGATCAGAAGATAGTCGGTCTAGAAAATAGTGATTTTTTCTCCCAAAACATAATCCATTTTCACCCTTTTTTTATTTTGTCAATTTTGACAATTGTTTTTTCATTTTAATTTTTTTTTCAAGAGGAAAAAAGTAATAGAGATTACAATGAATATATATAATGGTTGTTCTCATTACCTAATACAGAACCCCCACACCTTTATTTTACAATGTATATCATCCCTTTCACCATTATTTCCTTTACCCCCACACTTCTACATTAAAATATCACGAAAATAACAAGAGTAGGGTATTAATGGATAAAAGATTCTTGATTTAAGTCACATTCCTCTAAATATTGATCATTGATTATATGTGATAAATAAGGTTTGATGTAAATGTGGATTTTAAGGATACATTTTTTCAAAAATATAATTCAATCATTTTAAATTTGTTTTTGTATAGTCATAGATTTGACAAGTTCAACAACATGTCCAGGTCGGTGACATGTCCTAATATCAGTCAAGAAATATGCTCAAGAATAAATGGGAAGTACATAGTCTATAAATATTCTTGGGAATGAGACATATGATATTGGAAAATCACTCAATAAATGATTAACAATAACAAATTAATTCACATGAATTTTTGAAATTCAATGAATGAGAAATGGTAGGGAAATTTCATTTACATCAATCAATCATTTGCCTCAAATCATGAGTCCTTATTTCAATATACATTTTTTATTTTTTTAAAAAATCTCCATTTCAATAATTCAATATCATTAACATATAAATATAAAACATAAAATCATGAGATAAAAAAGAAACTCATGTCACCTAGATATGTCAGGTAAAGCAAGAATTCAAGTATGGGCATGAAATTTCCAATTAATGTTCTGAACATATTTTTGGAAAAAATCTAAGGTTTTTTAAAAATGAACTCCTTTTCCTAGGATTATTAGTCCTTCTCTTACATTGTTCTAATCTTCCTTTTTCCCTCATGAACCTATAAAATAAAACAACTCAATTATTCACAAGGATCATGTCATTAAAGCTAAAAAATATAGGAGGGAGTGGGTGCATTATTGAATAATTCCTAAGAAGAAATTTCAAATATAAATTCCTAATATTGGAAATTTAAGTATTAAAAAGAATGTAAAGGATAAATCTGTGTAAAATCCGTCAAGTGGTCCCTGAATTTCAATTGCCTCTAGTGGGAAGTATCAGTTGTTATCTAACCTCTAATGGTGGTTAAGGATTCATTTACATGAACCAACACATGTGGATTTTATTATAATCCGCTTACATGTTCTTGTTGAGGAGGACTTGGTGGATATAGTAAACTAGATCCACCCCTTCTCAATATGGTACCACTTGTATGGCAGGGGTAGGATGAATAATGGAACCTAATTTATTGATATGTGTGCAACAACATATTTTTCTTCTTGTACTCCCTCTTGTAAATATTCAATGTCTTCGAGGATATCTAGTTGTTACTTAATAGGTAAATATTCTTTTTAATCATTTTCCACCATGGATTAATATGTTTCATTCAAATATAAAAATTCATAATAGTTCGGATCAATACTGAAATTAGTTTCTATAAAATAAAATGTGTTTTAGATCAAGAATGTTTCATCTACATGAGTTGTTAAGAATTTAATATCTTCATAAATCGAAAGTGTAACTTGGATTTGATCATCATAGATGGAGGTAAGTAGTCATGCTCATAAACCTCATGTTTGGATTCTTCATCATGGATGTATTTTGGTAAATCCATGAATACCAATGGCACTTCCTTCTTGGACATGAATCTTTGAATGTAAATTTAGAGTTCGTCGGTTGTGTCCATAAAATCTTCAAGTAAGATACATACTTATATTCATCTTTCCTTCTATTTGATCCTTATTATTAGATCATAGTCCATTCATTGGAGGTCCTTCTAATTGTATTCTATGTTTTCTTCCAACACCAGTGACAAATTGTTCTACGCATAATAATTTGATTTTACATACATCAAAGAAAAATGATTTTTTTATTTTTTTCAAATTAAAACCAAGATAATATTTAAATAAATGTTAATTTTGAAAATGTTATCGAAACAACATTTTATCTCCCCAAAAATGATGCCGGTTTTGATGTAAATATATCATTTTGTGTGGAAAAATAATACTTTTTTTCCAAATACAGTAAAGAGATTAGAAATTTATGAATGTGGAAGTTAATGAAATCAGTATTCCCTCCCTTGAACAAGTTTGAGGGTTTCTTCTCCATTTTTGTTGGAGTTGAGAGAGAAAAAAAGGTGGTAGAACACATAAAGATAAAAAATAAATAAGGAGATGATTGAAGAATATTTATAATATATTAAATGTAAAATTCCTATAAAAAAGTAAAATGTAAATTCTATAAAGGGAATAATGAGGCCAACAACATGCCATCCTAGAGTTTGTCAACACTAGAATGATTTTCTATGGATGTTAAAGGCTCAATTTATAGGTAAAATACCATGGAAAACATCCACTATCACATTTAATTTTTAGAGTGCCATCTTCTTCACAAAATGTATGGGGGTTACACTTAGTATAATTAAGATATGGGGTTTCCTCAACCGCGCTGAATTTGAAGACACTGCTTTAACTGTTTTACTAGCTACACGACACGTAGTAGTAGTTCATGTCGTTTACCTCCTCCATCTCATGTGAATTCTACACAATTCTATCTTGAGAATCTCGGTTTCAAACATTGAATCACTCTACATCATGTAATTGATACTCAAGTAATGTATTGGATGTTCAAAACATGTTTTCTCTTCAGGGCTTCTTATGCGCAGCCAATTCCTCTTGAAGAAGTCACGACGTGTGCTTGTGAGACATGGTGTGTTGTCATTCTACTACATTTTCATGTTCTGCATAACCTTTATAAATTTGTTTTCATGTCACTTTTCATAACTCGCGTCATAATGATTCTTGTGACATTATCATGAAATACAAAAGTAATTAAAAGTTGTTAAAATTCGATAATTAAATAAAAAATTCATTTCTACTCAAATTAACACAAAAATCTAGACATGTGATAACTTTCCATTAAATAACACTAAAATGGGTTTAAATACATTAAATTACATAAAAAAATATTTTAATATTTGAGATTCATCAATTTTTTATAGCCCCACAGGGCATTGTTAATTCCCTATGTGTCTATGCAAAAAAATAATTATAAAACCCAGACTATGGTACTTGATTAAATAAAATGTAGTATTAAGTATGTTTGAGGTCGAACCCACGTAGATGGTGATTTTATATAGAATATAATTTGAAATGATTTATTTTATTAAATAAGTGATGTTAGATAATAAATATTGATTGGATTGATTTTAGGAAAACAAAAGATGAATGCAAAAGCATATTGATTGAATGGATTAGAAATATATTTTGAAGAGCCTGTTGGGGTAATATAATTTATAGGTTCAAGTGAAGTAGGATTTAATAGGTTGATTAATTCATAGCTGGTGTAAGAGTCAAGATGAGGTAGATGCAGTGGTCATGATATCTCATCCTCAATAAGAAAATCAATTATTTCTCTTGGTCTGGTTATATAGGATTTCACCAAATTGAGTTAGTCTTGATACCATATTTAGACCTGATTACCCCTAAAATTGACAATGTTCCTTCCTTATTTGGGGTTATCAGCTATTAAATTTTAAAGTTACTTTTAATTAGGTTACCATTGATCTTGAAAAAATAAAAAAAGGGAATTGGAAGATGAAGAATAAAAATTTAAGAAGACAAATACATAAATAATTATAATAAATAAATCTGACACACCTTCCCCCTTTCGTTACATCACTATAGAACAAGATGATTTTACCCCCTCATCCTAGTGATGCAAGAATAATTGGGTGGGATAAAATAAATTATAAAGGAATGAAAAAACTCGAATAGAGTGCAATAGATTCTCCCCAAGCTTGTTTCTCGAACCGATTTTGAATACTCAAAAGGTGTAGACATGGACTCTATTTATAGGAGTTCGAATGGTCCTTCATGAATTTGGTTATGATGTGTACATTTTGGTCATGTCGTCTACTAGTGATCCGCTTTATGTTAATCTACATGACTCATGGACAGATCTCAGGTGAGATTTTGTAAATTTCCCCACCTACACATCATGTACGTGGCCTACACCTCATGTACTTCGAATTCGCATTCTCCTCTACCTGTGAGAATCTCATCGGAATATTGTACGTGAATTTTGACCAAAGATTTTTGTCACAAATTGTACTGAAATTACATGATGTGTAACCTTTAATTCATAAAATCTTGCAAATCATGGAATAATATCCTCCAAATTCAATTCTGAAAAAATGTCTCCTCATGTAATGAACGTACACGACATGTACTAGTGTTCCATGCCATGAGATGACTTAAAAAAGTATCCTAGTGCTGGAATTATTCTCTAATTAAGAAACGACATGTACATATGGAAGAAAACATATAACAATTTTTTACAGAATTTCCAGCTTTATTCTTCCACAAAAATTTGGTGGCATGCTTCTTCGCTTTGTTCGCAGGGCCAACTGTGATTTTTCATCATTATTCACCCTCTTTTCATTCCTTTTCAATTGTTTTTTGGATCATTAAATAAAACACAAAAGAAGTTAATTTGCACAAAATTTGGAATGAACATTTATTTACGTACACAAATCAAGACATTAACTAACTCAATAGTATATGCATGAAATAGACTTACCAAATCCCCCACACTTTAATTCATGCTCATCCTCAAGGATGGAATCTCATATTTCATCAAAGGAAATTCACCTTACAATGATTTAAATTTAATTTCAATAAATAAATTGATCAAATGGATAATTAAATTTTCAAGCAGCACATGTAGGAAAATTCATTAACGCCTCATTTTTCAAAGAAACAACCAAACCATGTATTTGAATTTTTTATCTTTTGAAATAGTAAATCCCCTTCTTTCATCCATTTCCATTTTTAATTTATTATCAGTATTCTTGAAATTTTAAATCAAAATCACATGAATAATTCCACTCATTATCAGGGTACAAATGTAAATATAATGATGCCCATACCTCACAAAAAACATGTAACTTACCATAGGATTACAAGGAATATAACATCTCCACCATGTTAAGATTAAGATCATAATTAATTGTTAGGGATTCACTGCTAAGGATGAAATGAATCTAAAGCTTCAGGGTAGGTAGGTAAATTATATAATAATAATGGCTCAAGAAAAGGGTTGACTATAATGTAAATTTCTTGATAACAAAAGATAATCTCAACAAATTTATCCATTTAAAAATATCATCTCTCTTGCCCCAAAAGGATCAAAGTTGGGCTATGATACAGGTAAGTGTAATGATTGAATAAACCAATATTTCTTTTATTCATAATTGTTTTTATGAAATCTATTCTCAGGACAAATCTTGTATCCAACACCTAACCACATACAATAAAAAATCATCAGTCTGTAAAATGGTGATTTTTGATCAACACAAAACACTTCCCAATTTTTTTTTAAATGAAGAGATGTGGATAATAAAATACATTGAAAGATACATGGAATATACAATATCACAATAGATATCCACTAGAAAAATATCCACAATTAATTTTATCCCAGTAGGTCCATAAGAATTCCTCCACTACAATTATTATTTTCAATATCATGAAAAAAATTTAGAGGAAGGTATGAATGGATAACACGGTCTTATAAAATTTCTCAATTACTAACAAGGAAATTCATGTCTTCTACATACTTAAAAATGAATAATGAACAGTGGGTCTCTATATAAGGGCTAATAAAAGAATGCCTCAATAATTTTAAAAGTGATTTTGTTCAGTTATAGATTCGATAAGTTTTATTGTAAGTTCAAGAATAATACATGCCCCAATTTATTAAGATATATTCAATAAAAAGAATGGAAAATATTGGCTCAGTGGTTGTCTCAGGGATGAGATGAATGGTTGTGTCAATCAACCATTGAAATGCATATGAATAACTAAATCAATTAATAAAGACATGAGTAATCGAAAACATTTCCAACATTAAGAAAAATATCATCTACAATGATTAACATGCCCCCCAAATCATGATTTTTCAAATCCTAATCCACATTTTTATCTTTACTTACTATTTTATCCATTTTTTTCATTCATATTTATTGACAATGAAATTTAAATTCATGGAATGTTAAATATTCTAGGTTTTTTCATGCCACCTAGAACATTTTGAGTAAATAATGATTCAAGTGAAGGAATGAAATTTATAATTAAATCTATAAAAATATTAAAATGTGGGAAATACAGAATATAATTTTTGAAATTTGAAAATCTTACTCCCCTTATATGTGGTGGTTCGATGTTTTTTTGGATGTTCTGTCTACTCTTGTCCACGATGTGTACATAGCCATCACGATGTGTAATGTTCTTGGTGATTATTCTTTTGATCCTTGTAATTTGCTGCTTCATTGTTTCGTGATGGACCTAAAATCAGAAATAAATAAAAGAATTCACATGCAATTATCAATGAATTTTAAAATATTTAGAGTGATAGCATGTGTCCTCAAAAAGCATGAAATAATGTAAAAAAGAAAAACTCGAGTTTCCTTCTGAAAACTCTTTTGTTTAGAATTGTTGGATTGAACATAACTATTTTATCTCATGTGACAGATGATTCAAAATTTTGTGAAACTTTGGGGTCCATGATTGGTCTTTGTTGTGTCATATCAATACAGGTTGTCCCCCATCATTATTCTCTGAACAACTTGATTCATCCTAATAGTAGTACGTGCTTTATCTCCATTAAACCAATCCACTATTTTTTCCTTTATCCTAATAAACTAAATGGAAGTCCATGTACCATCCAAACTTGTTATCATCTCTTAAATGTAGTGGATTCAATCACTCCTTTGGGGTAAGTGACCTTGTTCTTCAACTTTTTTCTTCTTCTTTGGTTTAGCATCCTCTTCCCTAGCATCCTTTATCTTATTTAATTCTTCAATCTCGGAAACATCCTCAAATTTATCTATCTCTATTTATATATACTAATTATCCTCTTGAACATCATAGTTCATCATCACTTGATGGATGTTGAAGCTCACTTTATATATTCTAACTGTCAGACTAATTTCTCTATTTTGAACATCGATTTGCACACACCATGTGGCTAAAAATGTTCTTCTCGGAATTAGTGGATTTTTTTACACTTCTATATACAGCACATGAATACTGATGGAGAATTATAATTTTTCCACATTGATCATGAAATCATTGATTACTCCTCAGGGATGCTTTACTATTATGTTTTCTAATTCAAGTGAAACTCTTTTGTGATTCAGGCCTTATAGTCTTAAACTCTTGAAAGACATGAATTAAATGAGATGGACTCTCCAAGCTATGTCAAAAAAAGATTTCCCACTTTTTTTAGATTCAATAAATAAGGGATTTTAAAAGCTACATGGGTCTTTTTGATTTGTTGGTAGGTCATTTGACACCACTCCCAAACAACTATTTGTGAGTGGAATTGTTTCAATCTCTTCTAGATTCCTCATGATTCTTCCCATATCTTTCATGAATTTTGCATATGTTCTCATGTTCGTGATAGCCTCTGAAAAAGATATAATAATGTGTAATTTATTAAAATAATCATGAAACTTAACTCTGTTCACATTTTTCATGGTTTTTCACATCTCTCTAGAAAAAGAATCATTGGTTTTTATAGAGGTGGATATTTTTCTTCTTCTTCTGCTACTTGTTCCTTGTCATCTTCAGCTTCCTCTTCGGTTGCTTCCACATATGGTAATCCTACAAACTCTATTCTACTTTATTGTGTTTTCTTTCCACTTCTAAACTGAATATGTTTTAAATAAACACATGGCCATTCTTCAATGAATCTTGGAAAATCTCTTCATTCTCTTTATTTAAGTGTCATTGTGATTTTTCCAGCTTGACACTCAAGATTTTGAAATGTGCTTATTTGGTAGTCTACTTCATCTTATATTTCCTTGAGAGAACCCCCAAATGCAGCCATGAATGTTTCCAGAGTCTCCTTGAACATGTGGACCAGGATCATCAGTGTGGGACCTTACATTTCTTGTTATTGGTAAGCATTAGGTTGTTGTCGATACCCTTGAACTTCATGTTGGTGTGGTCGTCAGCCCTAAAATTGATTTCCACAATTATAATCAGCATAATTGGAATCTTCTACATGTGTACCTTGGGGATTTTTTTATTGTCTGATCATAATATCTATCATCTTGGTCAACAACTCCAGTTTCACTACCATCCTGTAATTTTCGTTTTCTTCAAGAACACCTCTCCACTACATCCCTTCTCCTTGAAATTGGAAACTATTTCTCTCCATATCATCCAAAAGTTGGTAGCTTGCATCAATTTATTTCTTCCACAGTTATCCTCTTGCTACAAAATCTATAATTGACCTATTTTCCTACAAAAAAACCCTTATATAATGTTGAATTAGTTTCTAAGACTATATTTCATGATTCAATAATGGATATGATAATAAAGAGTTGCAACACGATACAAATTGAATTTAATTATGGTAAAATGGAATAATGAAATAAAAAACCTTGATACGCACCACTTTCGACTAATTCGTATCTCCTCTATGGATTTAGCTAATCATTGTTGGGTGATCTCCAATGATGAATAATTTGTAGTCCATTAAGAAGAGAATAGATGATAGGGATTGAGAAGGAAAATGAATGAAAAGACAAATTGAAATTAAAAAAATCATTCAATTATTACATAAATAAAAGGAATGAAAAACAAATAAAACCAATCAACAGAGTAATAGATCCCTAATGTGGCCTCCTGGTGGTTACACCTCAAGCATGGAATTGTCTAAAATGAATTGTTGAGGTACTGCAAATATAGGTAAAATTGATCATGATGTGTTGTAGAATTACATAATGTGTACCTTAAATCCACACCAATTTCTATGGATTTTGGATCTCCAGCATGGAACATGTTTCTCTTGAAAATTTATGATGTTTGACCAGGTACACATCTCGTTCCAAGTGCTCACAACGTATACCCCGCATCGAGCTGTCATTTTTAACTGATTCCTCATGGATTTCACACTATCCATTTTTACTGGCATCATGTCGTGTACTGAGGACTCACTATGTTTACTGGATGTTTCCTCTACTAGATTCAGGTCTTCGTCACAGCTTTTCTAATGACTTTGGAATTATTTTAACTACTATTACACTATGTGTATGAATATGCAATGATGTTTCCAAATTATTTTCTCATCCTTATGAAAAACCTCAACACTGAAATACCCAGGATCCATACATCAGCAATGGAATTTTCCAATTATGATTCTCTTAAAATCTTATTCTAATGTGGTATTTTTGAATCACAAATCCTAACCAGTAAAGAATCCTCAAAATCATTATTCATTTAAAATTTGAAATTCAAGACATTTATACCTTTTCACACAATGTTGTCATGATGTCATCAGCACCCATGCCATTTATGATTTACCTCACCATTAATTCTTCCACTCATCCCTCGAGGTAACAATTTAACGTAGTTATGATCATACCTCATGTACATGTTCCCAAGCATAGTCTTACATTGAATCTATTTTCCCTACACTGTAAAAAAATTCACAAATAATCATGGGGGATTTAAAGTTAGGATCATATGACTCTGTGGATGAGGGTAGGTATGTAAAATGTTCCAAATCATGTATGGCTCAAGGAGGAGCCTAAACTATAACACAAAATTCAAGATATTCAAAACACAAGATCGATAAAATTATCCTCACAAAATATGTAATTCCATATAAGACACCCCCTAAAGATCAAGGAAATGGATCACAAACAAAGTAATTATAATGAATGATAATAATTTCTTATTGTTACCCTTTTTTATTCTTTTTTTCAAATGTATTGATTGGAATAAACCTAACATCCACCATCTAACCACATATGGTAAATGTAATAGGTCTTGAAAATGGTGATTTTTTATTCTCCAAATTCAAAACCCATTTTTTCATTCATTTTTTTCGAATGATTCCCAATGTAAAGTCTCACATCCACCATCTAACCACATATGATTCTGACATCATCGGTGTGACAATGGTTATTTTTGAACTACACAAGAGAGAAACCATTTTTTCTTATTTCAATCTTTATTATTTATTATATTTTTTTAACAAGAAGCGGAATATTAAATTAAATATAATGAATGTAAATATGAACCTCCCCCATAGTCCCAAGAAAACACAATTCAGTCTCCACTCAAGTTATCCCATCCCATATCCACTATAAAAACCCCCTAACCCACACTAATTTAATTAAATATAATTTAAAACATTTAGAGAAAGTAATGAATAGATAAAATAGGCTTGTAACCTGGCTCAATTCCTTCCAATGATATTAATGAATTTTGAGGGTATAAAAAGGATTAATGAAAGGTGTGTCTTTGGATAAAGGCTAACAAAAGAATACCTCGATCATTTTAAAAGTGATTCTATTTATTCATAGCTTCTTTATGATGTAGTTCATGTTATAAAAGAAAAATGTTGAATTTATCATGAAATATACTATAGATTGAATGAAAAACATTGGCTTAGTATACATCTCATGAATGAGAGTAATGATTGGGACAATCACTCATTGAAATGTGTATGAATAATTAAATCAATTAATGAAAACATCCAAAATTCAAAACATAGAAAAATCTCAAAAAAATCATCCAAAATGATTAACATACTCCTCAAATCATGAATTTTAAAATCCTAATCAACATGCTTAAATATTGTAATTCTTTTCCCAATTTTTATCATTCATGTTTATTGAAAAAAAAATTTAAATACATGGAATTATAAATATCCCGAGTAGTTTATGAATCCTAGATTATTTTATTAATGTATTAATAAAATGTGGGGCATGCAACTAAAATTTAGAGTTGTATAACATATTAAAATATGGGGAATATAACTAAAAAAATTCATCATTGGAATGATTAATCCCTGTCCAATTTATGGTTCACCTTTTTCCTACTACTTGCTTTTCCTTGCCATGTGTGCCTTTGATGGGCATGAAAATTAATAGAAATAAGTGAATGTATAGGCTCTTGAAATATGCTCAGAAAATAACATAGGAATTGAAATTAATTACTAATATAAAATTAAACTCTAATAATGTAATAAGTTTAAATTCGTAGAAAGCAATAAAAACAACGAGTTTCATCCCAAAAGATTCTCTTTTCTAAATATTGTTTATCTCATGAATACCTAGTTTATCCAATTAGGGTGTGATATAATGATAATGTAAAGACCTAGAAATTTCAAGAAATATTTTTTTCTTAATTTTCTTTGGAATTTTACAAGAGCGTAGTTTCTGACGACACCTGATTCCAAGGCCCGGTGTGCCTGGAATCACATTCCGAAGTTTGGCTCAGGTACGTTCAGTGAATGGACAAGCGGGTTTTTATAACCTTTAAACCGGTTCCCGGAATCGAATTCTGAGGGCACCGATAGAATCGCATCGCCGATATTTGCTTAGAAACGCCTTTTTCGGAGTTGCAATTGCTCGGTTGTGGTTTTTAATTTTTGGCTTTTAAGTTATGAAATAAAATAAAGTTGTGCGAAAATTTTATTTTTATTTCACTTAAAGACACATAAAAACCACTTTAAGCTGTTATGTTCAGTTGAATCGTATAGGGTGCAATCCAAAATGTCCTACCCACTTGGGAGGATATTTGTGGGGTGGGGCCCGCACGAGCCCCACCGTTTCTTTCCGCTGAGTAACGCACCCGCGAAAACCCGTCATTATGAAAGTCAACTGACGTGTTTTCTTAAATTCATAACGCACCATTTAATTGGGTGGATTTATTCGTTGAATTAATTCTAAGAATTAATGGGTCGTTACTAACCTCTTTTTCGTTTGTTAACATGTTAATAAAATAAGACCAATGCTTTTTCTCCTTAAGTGTTGTTCGTTGAGAGGATTTGATAAACCTCAAGTTCTTCATCCTTCTTCGCGAAGAACGCGAAGAACGCGAAGAACGCCGGCCTTCGACGAAGGGCGACGAAGAACGCCAAGCCCTTGGAGATCGACGACGCAACGCCAAGTTCCGGGACGCCGACGGTTCTTCTTCCGCGACGTTCTTCCGCGACAATCCAACCCCGCGACAACCTTCGATCAACAACGAAAAGGTAGGGGGTTGCGCTTCTTTTAAATATATTTGTGGGTTATAACAACATCACAGATTTAATTATTATTAATTAAATCTGTTGTTTCTTGATCCTTGGAGATCGTCGACGCGACACCCTTCCACGACGACGCGACGCCCTTCCGCGACGTGATTCCCTTTCGCGACGCGATGCTCCACTTGTTCCGCGACTGTCAATTCCGCGAAGAACACGCGTGTGACAACTTGACCGAGGTAGGGATTTTATTTTATTGTTTTATATTCCCGTGATCGTTTCTTTTAAAATAATGAACCCAGTTTCATAAAGAACAATTTTAATTTATTAAAATTGTTATTTGATATGTTGAATTTTTCTTCCCGGTTGTTATCACCTAACGCGGAGGGTGCGGGCCGAACGAACACGACCCGACATCCCTCTGCAGTTCTTCGTGTTGTGAGCATTTGGCGGGTGATGACAAAACGTGCCGCAGAGGCGATTTAATGATCCCGTAGTGAAGAACGGAACCCGGGAGGAACAGCGGCGCAGACGGGAAGGAAATCGGACCACCGGAGCAACTCCGGTGGCCCGCGGAAGCTTCCCCCGGCACACCACGCCTGCACTGCGGTGCTGGCAGCCAGCCGCCAGACGGCGGCGGCGCCCAGTGTGCCGCCGGGAAAACCCTGCCGCGGCGGCCCGGCCGCGTCCGGGTGATCCAGGGCGGCCCCCCGTGGGGGCCGTGGTGCTGTCACGTGGGGGCAGCGAGACCCCGCGCTGCTTGGCCGCTCGGCCGAGCCGAGCTGGACTGGCCGGCCGAGCCGGGCCGCGCCCTGGCCTGGCCGGACCGGGTCTGGCAGGGTCGGCCTGGGCCCAGACCCCCGTCTTCGGACCATTTTCGGTCTTTTGCCAGTAACTTGAGCAACGGGCCTCCGAACGACGCGTCGTCAGTGGAGATGTGATCCTTTGATCGAGACGGTTATTTCGGTATATCGCACTCAAGGTTTCGAAATACTTTGGGTTCGGCCGGGTTGGTTCGTACACGAAACCAACCAGGCCCTTGGAGCGGAAACGCTCATATCATGAGTTCCGGACGTCCGATTGATGTGCCGTCGACTTTGTTTAATTCCTCTAATTGATAAGAATATTTTGGCTTACTCCGCCCGAGGTTTGGACGTAGGTGGAGTACGGTCGGGTTGGTTTTGCCTTAAAAACCAACCGGGCCCCTAGGACGAAAAAGCCAATAACTCTCAGACCGGGCGTCCTATTGATGCGCCGTCTGCGACGTTGACTTCCTGTTGACGATGTGGAACTTTTGGATACATCAACTCTGGAATTTGAGTCATTTTATGTATCAGCCCCTCGGCTCGTGGAGCGGACCCTCCCGAACGAGCTTACTGTGTGCGGGAACCTTAGAGCTGGCTGCCACTGCTGCTGTGACGACAATGACTGTACAGAGATCCTTAGTGGATTCGACTGCGACGATGATGAAAACCGTACGGGTATCCTCCGTGTTTTCGGCAGTGACCACTACGGTACATCTTGGGATACATCAACTCCGGACTACATGTCAGTTGATGCATCAACCTCTTATCTAGTGGAGTGGATCCTCCTAAAACGAGCATGCTCTGTGCAGAAACCCAAGAGCCGGTTGAGACTTGACGACTGCTGATCGAACGACTCGGTGTGTTACGGATAGCCCGACGGGGGAGTGCTTGGTTGTAGCGGCACAGGGGAGTGCTTGGTTGTAGCGACAGACCAACGACAGAGGTGCGGTTGGTTGTAGCGGCACAGGGAAGCGCTTGGTTGTAGCGGCAGACCCACGACAGAGGTGTGCTTGGTTGTAGCGGCACAGAGGAGCGCTTGGTTGTAGAGGAAGACCCACGACAGAGGTGCACTTGGTTTTAGCATCACAGGGGAGCACTTGGTTGTAGCGGCAGACCCACGACGGAGGTGCGCTTGGTTGTAGCGGCACTGGGGAGCGCTTGGTTGTAGCGGCAGACCCACGACAGAGGTGTGCTTGGTTGTAGTGGCACAAGGGAGCGCTTGGTTGTAGCGGAAGATCCACGACAGAGGAGAGCTTGGTTGTAACGGCACTGGGAGCGCGTGGTGGTAGCAGCAGGCCCACAGTACCTGATAGGTGGAGAACTACAGCAGTCCAAGGTAAGAGGGAAGCGTTTGGTTGTAGCGGCATAACCATTGTATTTGATGGAGAAGGAGTTTCCCAATAACATTGGGTCCAACTTCATGATCGATCCTATGTGGGTCATTGCGAGGGTTTGTACCTTTCGATCCCTTGTGGGTACGACGGATTAGATTAATCAGTGGATACATCTGATCATCTCTATCGTCATTTGAAGAAGTATACCTGTTTGAGCTGAATCCTGTGTTACTTTCCTTTGTGGATTGTGTTGTGCTATCCTATATGGATTTACGTTTTGCTTTCCTCTGTGGACTAGGTTGTGCTTGGGCTCAGATGTTGGAGCCGAACAGGAATTGATGACTTAGGTATATGTATGGGCATATACCTAAGCAGTGTCGGATGTTACTTCATGATTGTATCTTTCCTTTATGGATTATCCCTTGTGGATTCTGGGAGTCCTTCGGGGGTCTCGGGGTCCCTACTGAGTAGCTTATACTCACCCTTTCACGGGCTATGCCCGCACTTCGTTGTGTTGGTTGCAGACGACGGACAGCACTGATCGTGGTGGAGGCTTGCGGAGCAAGACGGTACCTGGAGGTGGACCACTGGGCGGAACGTACTCGGAGCGGCCAGGTGGACCCGAGGAGCAGTGGAGGCTATCTGTACCCACCCTTCAGGTGGGACTTCCAGAGGATGGCTCGACGCTGCGGCATTTCTTTTCAGTTGTTGTTTTCCCCTTTCAGTTGTACTTTACAGTTGGACTTGTATTTCCGGCCCCTTTCACTTTCAGCACAGCTGGTTATAGTTTTTACTTAGTGTTCACTTTTCTGCTTGCTTACTCTGTGGTGCTTGTTTACTTTTCAAAGGCAATGCCTTCCCTTTTTCCGGGATTTACGCCTTGGTGCTAGTCACCAGCCCCTGGACTATGGAAGGTGGGCTTGGGGTAGTCACGGCATGGGACCCGAGGACGGGTCATGACAAATTAGTATCAGAGGTGGTCGGTTCTACCGCAGACTTTGATCATTCTTCTATGTGGAGGAATAGGGTTTAGCGTATTGGGTGTGGTTATCAGTCCAGGGAGTCCAGTGTTGGTGCGGCGGCCGACGTATCCGTACACCAGGACCCTGACTTCTGATTTCCGACATAATGCACGAAAACATTAATTGCATGTGTGTTTCATGTTTTCTTTGTGATTACTTTATGTCAGCTCACCAGGTATACCGTTCTGACCGTGGCGCACCTGTTTCCTTTTCAGGATGACCCCACGACGGAAGCTAGCTAGGGTTCCGAGCGATGTGCGTGTCGAGAGCCCACCGAGCGTCGAGGACTCGGTACACGGCCCTTTGACAGCTGAGGCACCGGTGGTACCTATACCCGCCGAGCCACCGAGGCTACCAGCCCCAGCCGCTGACGATGTATGTCGCCTTAGTGCACTGCATGAGTTCCAGTGCCAGCGACCACCCAGGTTCCGCGGGGAGACGGACCCTCAGGCCGCCGAGGACTGGCTGGAGGCAGTTGTACGGGTTTTCAGATTAGTGAGGACACCAGCAGACCTCATGGTGATCCTCGCAGCGAGCCTCCTGCACGCGGCAGTAGGAAGATGGTGGAGCTTGATGCTCCAGGTGCATGACGCGACATCTCTCCTCTGGATGGACATTGAGAGAATCTTCTGCTCCGCGTTCGTCCCAGCCACCCTCCGAGCCGTGCGCATCCAGAAGCTACTACAGCTGCGGCAGGGCAGCATGACAGTGGCACAGTACTCGGAAATATTTACTTATCTCTCGCGCTACTCCACAGATATGGTACGAGACCCATTCTTCCGGGCCAGGACCTTCGAGTAGGGACTGAGTCACGAGATCAGGGATTTGATGATCTCCCTCAACATTCCGACTCAGGCAGGGGTGTTGGAGCGAGCCCTCTTAATGGAGAGTTTCCTTGCTGAGCAGTCTCCAGCAGCAGGACCCACCACTTGCCAGCATGCGGCAGAATCTTCTGCAGTGGGCGGTAGAAAGATGACACATGGGTCAAAGAGGACTAGACCTACAGGTGGTCGACAACATGACTCTGGATCGTTTGTGCGAGGAACTCTGGGTGGACAATGACTTGCCATGAGAGGGTAGTGTTACTCCTGCGGCGAGATTGGTCACATGGCTCGTGACTGTCCAACCCGCCATACGGATGACCATCAGATGAACGAAGGACCCCCCCAGGCAGAGGCAGAGGTTCGATCAGGGCGGGCCGCAAGGAGCAGATGTCAATGGAAGGGGAGCTGGCCGTGCAGTTGGAGGTGGATGACGCTTCGGGGTGTTACCACCACCACCACCAGGAGGTCCACCCCGACCGCAGGGGACAAAAGGACATGGGAGAGCTCAGCATCAGGCAGCTGAGGCCTACGATCATGGAGCTCGGGGAGCAGATGGGCTGGAGCGGAACTAGTGGATACGTCTTTTGTACTTCCTGTTCCTTGTTGCTATAGTGTAGTGTCATTGTATTATGAGCTGCAACAATAAAAGTCGAATACCCATGTGATGTTTTTATTCCTGTCCACTTTTGTGTTTTTACTAAGAGGTTCTGGTTTAGACTATTGACTTGACCATCACTTGTGAGACATCTACTGGAGGAGACCCAGTTACCACACACTGATGCAGACAGTGTGACTCAACCCTTGGAGGCGAGAGTAATGGTTGGATCTCTTGGTAGTAGCATCGATGCCTTACGACGTCATCCTTGGTATGGATTAGTAACATCCATGTCGGAATTGACTGTATTAGGCAAATTAAGTGGTTCATCCAGAGGATGAGACCAGATTTCTCTTATCGGAAAAGAAGAAATCTTAGCAGCTCTTGTGGGACCGGAGATGGTCCAGGCCACGACAGAGAAGGTCCAGGTCATCCAGGAGTGGATGAGGACAGCTCAGAGCCGACAGAAGTATTTTGTAGACAGGAGGCGGAGGCCACTTGAGTTTGAGGATGGCGATCATGTATTCTTGCATGTCTCACCTCGACGTGGATTATAGAGATTTCTCTGAGGCGGAAAGTTGTCTCCACGCTTCATCGGGCCCTTCTAGGTCCTCAGCAGGATTGGCGAGGTGGCTTATCGCCTGTCCCTACCACCTCAGTTGCTCCGGGTGCACGACGTCTTCCACGTATCTCAGCTGATGAGATACGTGCATGACCTGACACACACCATTGACCATGGGGCGACTTTTGCGGAGGTCCCAGTGGAGATCGAGGATCGACAGAATCGGGTCCTATGTGGACGATCAGTTCCTTTTGGGCACATCAGATTGTAGCACTGGAGCCTCCAAGAGAGCACTTTGGAGCGGGAGGCTCAGATGCGTGCTCAGTACCGCCTTTGTATCCCTAGTTTGTGTTGAAGCTTTACAGGGACGTAAAGCCATGTGGTGGGAGTAATGTAAAGACCTAGAAATTTAAGGAAATTTTTTTTTATTAATTTTCATTTGAATTTTACAAGAGCATTGTTTCTGACGACACCTGATTCTGAGGCCCGGTGTGCCCGGAATCACCTTCTGAAGATTGGCTCTGGTACGTTCAGTGAACGGACGAGCGGGTTTTTCTAAATTTTGAACCGGTGCCCGGAATCGAATTCTGAGGGCACCGATGGAATCGTAGCGCCGATATTTTCTTAGAAACGCCTCTTTCGGAGTTGTGTTTGCTCGGTTGTGGTTTTTAATTTTTGGCTTTTAAGTTATGAAATAAAATAAAGTTGTGCGACAAATTTATTTTTATTTCACTTAAAGCCGCTTAAAGAACACTATAAGCTGTTAATTTTAGTCGAATCGGATAGGGTGCAATCCAAAATGTCCTACCCACTTGGTAGGATATTTGTGGGGTGGGGCCCGCACGAGCCCCACTGTTTCCTTCTGCTGAGTAACGCACCCGCGAAAACCCGTCATTATGAAAGTCAACTGACGTGTTTTCTTAAATTCTTAACGCACCATTTAATTGGGCAGTTTTATTCGTTGAATTAATTCTATGAATTAATGGGTCGTTACTTACCTCTTTTTCATTGGTTGGCATGTTAATAAAATAAGACCAACGCTTTTTCTCCTTAAGTGTTGTTCGTTGAGAGGATTTGACAAACCACAAGTTCTTCATCCTTCTTCGCGAAGAACGCGAAGAACGCGAAGAACGCGAAAAACGCCGACCTTTAAATAAGGGAGACGAAGAACGCCAAGCCCTCAGAGATGGACGACGCAACTCCATGTTCCGCGACGCCGACGGTTCTTCTTCCGCGACGTTCTTCCGCGACAATCCAACCCCGCGACAACCTTCGATCGACAACGACAAGGTAGGGGCTTGAGCTTCTTTTAAATATCTTTGTGGGTTATAGCAACATCACAAATTTAATTATTATTAAATAAATATGTTGTTTCTTGATCCTTGGACATCGTCGTCGCGACGCCCTTCAGCGACGACACGACGCCCTTCCGCGACGCGACGCTCCACTTGTTGCGCGACTGTCAATTCCATGAAGAACGCGCGTGCGACGACTTGACTGAGGTAGGGATTTTATTTGAATGTTTTATATTCCCGTGATCGTTTCTTTTAAAATATAGAACCCGGTTTCATAAAGATCAATTTTTATTTATTAAAATTGTTATTTGATATGTTGAATTTTTCTTCCTGGTTGTTATCAGCTAACGCGGAGGGTGCGTGCCGAACGAACACGACCCGACAACCCTCCGCAGTTCTTCGTGTAGTGAGGATTTGGCAGGCGACGACAAAACATGCCGCAGAGGCGATTTAATGATCCTGCAGTGAAGAACGGAACCCGGGAGGAACAGCTGCGCAGACGGTAAGGAAATCGGACCACCGGAGCAACTCCGGTGGCCCGCAAAAGCATCCTCCGGCGTGCCACGCCGGCACGGCGGCGGCGGCGGCCGGCTGCGGCCGGCCGCCAGGCAGCGGTGGCCCCCAGCGCGCCGCCGGGAAAACCCCGCCGCGGCTGAAGCCGCGGCGGCGAGGCGGTTCCGCGGCTGCAAGGAACCGTGGTTCAGGGACGCGGCGGCCCGGCCGCGTCCGGGTGATCCAGGGTGGCCCCCCACGGGGGCCGCGGTGCTGTCAAGCAGGGGCTGCGAACCCTCCGCGCTGCTTGGCCGCTCGGCCGAGCCGGGCTAGACCGGGTCCTACAGGGTCGGCCCGGGCCCATACCCCCGTCTTCGGACCGTTTTCGGTATTTTTCTAGTAACATGAGCTACGGGCCTCCAAACGACGCGCCGTCAGTGGAGATGTGATCCTTGGATCGAGACGGTCGTTTTGGTATTTCACATTCATGATTCGAAATAATTTGGGTTTGGCCGGGTTGGTTCGTAAACGAAACCAACCGGGCCCTCATAGCGGAAATGCTCATATCTTGAGTTCCGGACGTCCGATTGATGTGTCGTCGACTTTGTTTAATTCCTTTAAGTGAGATGGATCTTTTGGCTTACTCCGCATGAGGTTTGGACGCAGGTGGAGTACGGTCGGGTTGGTTTTGCCTTAAAACCCAACTGGGCCCCTAGGACGAAAAAGCCAATAACTCTCAGACCGGGCGTCCGATTGACGCGTCGTCTGCGACGTTGAGTTCCTGTTGACGATATGAAACTTTTGGATACATCAACTCTGGACTTTGAGTCAGTTTATGTATCAGCCTCTCGGCTCGTGGAGCGGACCCTCCCGAACGAGCTTGTGTGTGCGGGAACCTTAGAGCTGGCTGCTACTACTTTTGTGACGACGATGACTGTACAGAGATCCTCAGTGGATTCTACTACGACGATGATGAAAACCGTATGGGAATCCTCCATGTTTTCGGCAGTGACCACAATGGTACATCTTGGGATACATCAACTCTGGACTACATGTCAGTTGATGCATCGACCTCTTAGCTCGTGGAGTGGACGCTCCTGAAACGAGCATGCTGTGTGCGGAAACCCTAGAGCCGGTTGAGACTTGACAACTGCTGATCGAACGAATCGGTGTGTTACGGATAGCCCGACGGGGGAGCTCTTGGTTGTAGCGGCATAGGGGAGTGCTTGGTTGTAGCGGTAGACCCACGACAGAGGTGCGCTTGGTTGTAGCGGAACAGGGGAGCGCTTGGTTGTAGCGGCAGACCCACGATAGATGTGCGCTTGGTTGTAGCGGCACATGGGAGCGCTTGGTTCTAGCGGAAGACCCACGACAGAGGTGCGCTTGGTTGTAGCGGCACAAGGGAGTGCTTGGTTGTAGCGGCAGACTCAAAACAGAGGTGCACATGGTTGTAGCGGCATAGAGGAGCGCTTGGTTGTAGCGGCAGACCCATGACAGAGATGCGCTTGGTTGTAGCGGCACAAGGGAGCACTTGGTTGTAGCGGCAGATCCACGACGGAGGAGCGCTTGGTTGTAACGGCACTGGGGAGCGCTTGGTGGTAGCAGTAGGCCCACAATACCTGATAGGTGGAGAACTACAACAGTCCAATGAAAGAGGGAAGCGTTTGGTTGTAGCAGCATAACCACTGTACTTGATGGAGAAGGAGTTTCCCAATAGCTTTGGGTCTAACTTCATGATCGATCCTATGCGGGTCATTGCGAGGGTTTGTACCATCCGATCCCTTGTGGGTCCGACGGATTAGATGAATTAGTGGCTACATCTGATCATCGCTATCGTCATTTGAAGAAGTATACCTGTGTGAGCTGAATCCTGTGTTACTTTCCTTTGTGGATTGTGTTGTGCTATCCTGTGTGGATTTACGTTTTGCTTTACTATGTGGACTGGGTTGTGTTTGGGCTCAGATGTTGGAGCCGAACAAGAATTGATGTCTTAGGTATATGTATGGGCATATACCTATGCAGTGTCGGATGTTACTTCGTGATTGTATCTTTCCTTTGTGGATTATCCCTTGTGGATTCTAGGAGACCTTTGAGGGTCTCGGGGTCCCTACTGAGTAGCTTATACTCACCCATGCACGGGCTATGCCTGCACTTCGTTGTGTTGGTTGCAGACGACGGACCGCACTGACCGTGATGGAGGCTTGCGGAGCAAGACGATACCTGGAGGTGGACCACTGGGCGGAACGTACTCGGAGCGGCCAGGTGGACCCGAGGAGGAGTGGAGGCTATATGTACCCACCCTTCAGGTGGGACTTCCAGAGGACGGCTCGACGCTGCGTCTTTTCTTTTCAGTTGTTGTTTTCCCCTTTCAGTTGTACTTTACAGTTGGGCTTGTATTTCCGGCCCCTTTCACTTTCAGCACAGCTTGTTATAGTTTTTACTTAGTGTTCACGTTTCCGCTTTCTTACTATGTGGTTATTGTTTACTTTTCAAAGGAAATGCCTTCCCTTTTTCCGGGATTTACGCCTTGGTGCTAGTCACCAGCCCCTGGCCTATGGAAGGTGGGCTTGGGGTAGTCACGGTACGGGCCCCGAGGACGGGTCGTGACAGATAATAATCTCATATTTAAAGAATCATGAAGTTGATTTCCTCCCATCTTAGCGTGAAACATCCTCCGTTGAATTGATGTGGATCTTAGAGGTGGTGACCAGAATTTTAACAACATAAGTGTTGATAATAAAATTTCAGCATCGGCTTAGACTCACATTATGTGTTGGGATTCATCAATGACCAATTCATATTCTGAAACCAGATTCTTCACTTCTTCTTTTACTACTGCTTCATTTAGTTCCTATGCATACCTAGCACAAGGTTTATCTTGTTATTCTTCATTATCTTCATCATATTCTTAATATTCTTCATCATATTCCTTATCTTATTCATAATAATCTTGTTTTTTCTTTCTCTAATGTTCTTCATACAATTCTAGTTATGAAGTAAGGTCACTATCTTCATCATCTTCAAATCAAGACAAATAAATGGAATCTGGATTAGAATACAAATAAGCATTGAAAGTGGTACTTTCCACTTCATCATTATTCATGTTTATTTGATTGTAATGATCCTAGAAGAATTTTTTATATGAACAATGGGTTGTTTTGTCTTCTATGCATGGGTAATGTTGTGGGAACTCATATGGTTGACTTATCAATTCATTAATATTGATGATTAGTTATGCCATATCATCTAGTAAGAAGTTGAGAACCTCTTAATTATTCATTCTACATGCCAGCCCTGCCATCACAACTCAAAATACCCCATCTGGTAAAAATAAATAAAAATAAAAATGAAAACCCAATGTTAAATTAGTAAAAATAATAGATGGTAAAATTATTTGTGTAATTTATTCGACAAATAATTCTCCACTCCTATTCCTAGCAATAATGCCAAAAATTTAATATCCCTATGTGCGTCGTTAATTCTATACGTGTTTCCAAACATAGAAATTTGAAACACAAAACAGACAAAACACTAAGCTATAGTGTAGTATAGATATTCAAAATCCAAGGTCGAACCCATAGAGGTAGGATTAGATAAAATATTAATTAAATAAAATAAACCTATGATAATTTCTATTTGAATACAATAAATATAACCATTTGATCATTAGATTTGGGGAGAAGGGTGGGGAAGAAAATATAAATGGGTGTTTGGCATTAATGATTCAGTGTTCATGAGAAGACAAGGTATAAGACATTTAAATAACTATCATGTAGTTTTTAGAATCAGGTCTTAGTGAGTTCAATGCTCATTATGAACACACTCCATCTATAAATTATCTTTTCTCATGGTCTGGTAATTCTGATTACTTAGAATGGGTGTCTCAAAACCTTATTTAATCTTAGGGATATGACAAACTCAATGGCTATAGAGAAAATATATTCCCTAGACCACACAATAAACATATTTATTCAATCCACTTAGTCAATGGTCTTGCTCAAAGATAAAAAAGAAATTAAACTCTATCCTAAACCCCGCTCACAATGGATAGACAAGAATAAATACAAAAAATATATTATTGGAGAGAATATGTGGAATCACAACATACATTATATTAATTAAAAAATACCTTATGTTTAATTCCCCTTCATCATGGTTGCACCAACAAAAATAAATCACCCACTCAAGATAACCATGAGCGGGTATAGAAATTAAATAAAGGAAAAATCCTATAGAAATTGGTGGCCCAGGTGGTTGCGCCTTCATTTGGTGGTGGATTCTCATCTAGATCCATCTAAAAGATGATTCCCAAAAATGTGATAGAGGTAACTATTTATAAGTGATCATTGAGATCTTCCCGACTAGTACATGATGTGTACTGAATGTACACAAAGTGTACCCCTGGTATGATTCCATGTCCACATTAATATTCCACATGTAACTTCCATAAATTTGGAACTTTGACTTCCATCACATCATGTTCTGAAGGTACACGACGATGAACATTAAAATATTCAAATCCCATTAATCTAGTAACATAATTCTACGAAATGAAATCTTAAAAAATGTCCCATTGTGTACTGGGGTTACACGATGTGTGCATGTCCTTCATGGCTGGTTTTCTCATCATGAATTGTCAGGAAGAGTCTTGATTCTTCAATGAAGGCACAACGTTTAGTCAAGGTACAATATGTGCAATCATGTTCCTCAAGATTTCAGATCTTATTCATCCTAAAAATTCCGACGTCACATTGCATTACTTCGCTCGCACGAGGAAGTGTGTTTCAGATCCAAATAACCCAAACTTTTTGTTCCTTTTTCACAAATATGTCATTTCCTGATATAAAACATAAAACAACTCAAATACTAACAAATTGGAAAGAATATTCAATTAAATATAGAAATAAACACATTAGACTACTCAAAAATATATGCATGAAATAGACCAATCAAATAACCACACATTTGAAGTTAGCCTTATTCTCTAGGATGGAATCTCAAAATACTAAAAAGGGAATTTACCTTACTATTATTAAAATAAAATTTCAATAAACTTATTGATCAAATGGAAAATAAAATCTTTAAGCATCACATGGGAGAATTCATCAACGCCTCATTTTTCAAATAATGAAAATCAATCATTTATTGTATGTTTTCTATGTTGAAACTGTCATGCCTTTTCCTTCATCATTTTTAATTTTCCAATTCATTATCAATATCCACTCTATTTTTAATCTATCTCACATGAAATTTTCTCTCTCATTATTATGGTAAATATTTAAATAGAATGATTCACGCACCTTAGAAACATGTAACTTACCATATACTTTCTTGGCATATAACATCTCCACCATGTAAAGAAAAAATCACAAGTAATTATAATGGATTCATTGTTAGGGATCAAATGAATATAAGGCTTCAGGGTAGGTAGGTAAATGATTAAAAAATAACGCTAAAAAAGTTGGTTTGACTCTCAATAATTTTTCATTATATTAATGAGATAGCTCAATGAATTTCTACCTTTATATATTTCATCTCTCTCATCCCCTAAAAATCCACAAGTTGTCCAATAATAAATGTAAGAAAAATGAACGAATCATACTATATTTATTTTTTTTAATTTGTATTATTATTTATTTATTGGTTGTTAGTCTTATAACAAATATCACATCCATCACTTAACCGTATATGATCGAAAGAGTTTTTGTCTAGAAAATGGTGATTTTTGATCCTCCAAAGATATGTCAGAATTTTTTTTAATTGTTTTAACAAGATAGCTGAATAATGAAATACAATGAATTATTTAACAGCCTTCCCCCAGATTAGAATCATGAATAACCCCAATAAAATACCCATAATTCAGTATATTATATCACGGTACAACAAAATTCTCCCCCCCACACTTATTCTTTTTAATATCATGAAAAAAAATTAGAAGAAGGTTGGAATGGATATGATAGTCTTGAAACATGGATCATTGACAATAAATTAAATTCCATGATTCTATGGGCTTCAAAATTAATTAATGGAAGGTGGGTCTTATGAGAAGGGCTATTCAAAATTAATTCTGTAATCATTTTAGAAGTTCTTCTATTATGTCATAACTTTAATAAGATGCAAATAATGTTTTTGAAGAAAACCTTCTTGAGATTCTTAATAAATATTCAATATAAAGAATAAAAAATATTGGATCAATAGATATTGGTGGGATGAGATGAATGGTTGGGTAAACTACTCATGGAAATTCATACGAACAATTTAATCAAAAAATGTAAATTTCATAAATTCAAAACCTGGTCATATATTAGAAAATATTTATCCATAATTATTTACTTTCTCCTCAAATCATGATTTTTCAAATCCTATTCAACATGCTTGTCTCTAATAATTATTTTCTCCATTTTTCTCATTCAATATTATTGACAACGGAATTTAATAAAATTGAATGATAATTATCTTGAGTAGTTTCAGGTCGCTTAGATCATTAGTGTAAACAATGAATAAAATTTGTGTATTGAAATTTTCAATTAAATCTCTAAATCAATTAAAATTTTGGAAATAAAGTAAAAAATATAAAATTAATACTATTACTCCCCTTTAAATTGATGCTTCAAAATTAGGTAGTATAGGTTCTACATGAAACCTTTCATGACATGTACGTACATATCATGATGTGTCAAGTATCTACATTTTATTCTCCTACTTCTTGTTTCTACCTCCCTCTAGCCATCATTGTCCTATAAATATAAAATGAAACAAGTGGAAGCACATTTTATAACAATGATATTTGAAAAAATATTTAGGGGTAGAGCGATTTTTCCTAAAATAAGAAAACAAATAATGAACAATAAAAAAACTATGGTTTCCTCAAGATTTTTTTTGTTTACCATTGTTTGATCAATATTAAATCCTCTTCTCAGGTGGGTAATGTTAGGAAAGAGGTGACCGTATTTGGATCTATGAAATGTCCAAGCCATGATTCATCGGTGTAGATTGGTCCTCTCCATTTTTCTAAATCTAAATTTACCCTCTCATTGTGGAATACATTTTCTATCTCCATTGGCCTAGTCTAGTAGTTCATCACCCTTCCTGAATAACCAAATGGCACTTCAGTAATTTCCCAAACTTATTCTCCTTCTTTGAATTCTTCATGAATTAATCTTCCTCCACCGCGTTCGTCCTTTTCCAAAAACATATTATCTTTCAACAACATTTTCTTACTTCCTTATCCTGTATCCAAAATAGATAAATCATCTCCCTTTTTATGTACAACAAAATCCTATTCTTTAATCAAATCGTCTCTTGAAAAGTCCTCAACTTGTTCTTCTAGATTCTGCATCGCTCGGTGAAAAATGAACATTACTTTTGATCCTCTAACTCACAAAATAAGCTCTACATTGTGAATGATAATTAGTTCCCTTCCTTTAGCTAGGAAGGGTCTTTCTCATATAATTTAATTCTTGTAATCACCCCTTTCCATCACCAGAAAATATGATAGAAAATATATGTCATCTACTTTGATAGTGACATCTTCAATTATCCCTTGTGGACATCTCATTATTGTATCATCTATTTTAAGCATAACTCGAGTTGGTCGCATCTCCTTCAATCCCATGCTCTTGAATGTATCATATGACATGATATTTAAAGTGGAACCTAAATCACATTAAAATTAGTACCAATGGTAATTGGAATTGGAAAAGTACATGGATCCCTCTGCTACTTTATAGGATGCTCGAAACTACTGTTGAACATTCACCTTATAGTGGAATGGTATATAATTATTTCATCTTCGTATTGTTCATCACCAAATCCTAAATAACCCTTTCATAAATAGGCATGTTTGGTAGTCCAAGATATAATTTTCTTTTGAATTATAACACAAAATTGGTGATAAAAAATTCTCAGTAATGGAAAAATATCAAGGATCCATAACTCATATGACTAAATGCATGTGATATAACATGGTCCATGAAAAATGATAGATTAAATGAATTATTAAATCATAATATATAATCATAATAAATTATATAATATCATATATCATTGCATGAAATTATAGAATCATAAAAGAACCAACATGGGAGTATAAAACATTATCAATGATTGGGAACATGTGATAATTATTATAGACCATAGAATCAAAACATTAGATTGTGGTATAAACATAACCAGAGAAATTATAGATATATGGAAAATTTTATCTATAACCAAGTCGTTTTATAAAATCATGAGAATAAAACCAATTTTTATACATCACTTTGTTAACATAACAACAATGTCTACAAACCGTGTGGTGAAAATAAAAATAATTCCTACACATCACGTAGTGAATATAATAAAAATTCCCATGAATAGACATCATTATTGCCTAAGAAATAAAACAATATCCTATGAATTAGAGGTATAAGGAAGAACTCAACTATTACATGATGTTAAAACATACTTATGTATGCTTTTAGAAAAAATTTATTATTCCTGCATAATATAATTAACATATGGGAACGGAATGGGGTTCTTGATAATTTTCGATAAACATTATAATAATCCATAGATAGAATAAAGGTAGAAGGTATTATATTGGATAATATCCCTGGTGATTCATAACTATTATAAAATTATTCTGATATAAATAATTTTCACATAACTATTATAATTCTTCTTTGATAAATAAGAAAAAATATCCTTCTATTTTGGTAACCTTTAAAAATGTAAAATAATCACATAACAATATGAATATGAAATTATTTGAAAACACACAGAATCTTGGAAATGAATATTGATAGTAATGAATGTTCATGATAGTGTGAAAAAGTATCCAAGTGGTAAATATTAAAAACCATTAAATTGAAACTTTAAAAACACTGTCGAAAATTACCTGTATGGAAAATATAAAACATAATCATTTTTTATCCATTTTAAAGAAATTCAATTATAATTGAAATTTAACATTAAAAAACATAGAAATATATAGAATAAAATTATTTAAAAATATAATGAACATGTATATGAAGAAAAAATATTTTTTTGGACATCAATACTTTTAAATAAATTATTAAAAAAAACATTTATATCTTTTAAAATCAACTAAATGAAATATAGAACATAAGAAAGAACATAAAATACCATGACTATAATGACTATCATGAAATAATATATTAATTTTGTATTATATACACCATATTAATTAAAATAATGAATGATATGAAACATGTCTCAGTTATGAGATATTTAGATAAAAATCCTTACAAATATGGAGACTTTTGAATAAAAAGATATTGAAAGAGAAAAATTGATACAAACATGTAAATCACATAAATTTCGTGAAATTTATAATGAAACACATCAATGTGCAATATATTCAACATGAAAAATGAAACAAGTTCTGAACTTGGAATAAGTATGAATGAAATAAAATTGATATGAGAAACTCTTACATTCGATTCATACTTGGTGATTTATTTTATATTCTTATTACTCCCTGAGAAACTCCTTGAATTTCATAGATTTGTATTTTTGGAGAAAAATAAATATATAACATGGGTGATAGATTTATAAAGGGTGTTTTTGTATACTTTTTCAAGCTAAGAGGCTTTATATATGAGGGTGAGTATGGTGGTGAAGGGAACCAATTATAAGAGTGATGGGTGGCATTTTTAAAATACACTATACAATATATTAAAATCATGTAACATTCAAGGGAATGTACATCCAATAATAGAAAATAATGGATAGGGTGAAACTATTCGATAGTCCAACTCTCATCCACACAAATATGGGATAATATTTTAAATATTTTCGGTCTTTCCACCTTAATTTAACTTTTATCCATAATTTTCATTCACTATAGTAACTCAATTGTTTATCATGGTAAATTATTTTTATCAAAAAATGGAGTTTATCTTATTTATTATTATGATAATGATAATTTTAATATTAAATACCACTATACTAGATTTGATATCGATATATTAAAATTAATTTATGTAGAAGTATACTTATTTAAAATAAATTAGTTTTTGGAAAAAATTATTTTTTAAGAATAAATATTTTTGTATAGTATTAAATATTCGGAAATTTACTAGATTATGATTAAACAAGGAATATTTCTTTGACCATAAATGTAGGACTAAATCAAATTTATAATATGGAATTCCAAATTAATGAAAATAGACCAAATTGTTTTTTTATTTGGACGTAACAACATAGGTTCAAAAAAAGTCATATAGGTATTTATAAACCAAACATGTTCATTTTAAATTTATTATATTACTCCATAAATTAATTTTTACTTGAAATATATTTTCATATATTTTCAAATAATTCTCAAATCAAAATTATGTCATAAATGTTTTGGTATTTGAAATAAATGTATTTTTTATTCTCACTTAGAAATCAAAATTTATAGAAAAAACCCAAATTTTAACTCAGATCATATATGGAAATGATGAATCTAAAAAAATTATTTTATCAAAAACAAATTATAAAATTTATAAATTTACATTTAAATTAAACATATATAATATTCAGTAATAAATATGATTTTAATGAAAAAAAATGAGCTATCAGAGATAAATTTTGGGATATTTAAATTTTATTATTTATTAATTGAATAATAATATTTTATCTTAATATTAATTCCTTGAATTTTATAACTAAATCTGATTTATATAGTTTCATAAATTTTTAATATTTAAAAAAAAATTCACAATTTATAAAAACAGTTTCCTTAAAATCAATTATATTTCCTAAGGGGATTGAAATCATCTAATCCTAAAAGAATAGTTTATGTTTTTATTAATTTCTTCACAAAATATATTAAAATGATTCTTAATCTTTAATTTATAAAGAGTTTTTGTCTATTGTTTAGTGTTTCAAGATTCAAAAACTATTGAACATGTTAAATTAATTGAAAAGTTAAATACAAAGTAAAATCCCAAGGTTTTACATAGATAAGGGTTTTATAATCCCATGTTCTTCACTATGAGGTATAACCATTCTATTGGATACAAATAAGTTTTTATTAATTCGTTTCTATTTTTATTATCACGAACATATCAAGATCATGGTCAAGAACATGATTCATCTACCATGTATTGATGACTTACCAAATCAACTACATTGGACTTCATAATTCATAATGATTGAAATTCTATATAGAAATCATAAATTAATGGTATAGAGAGATTATATGTTAAACATAATGTTTTTAGAAACCGTTTTCTAATAAATAAAAATTTATTTATGTCTTGTGTTATACACTACACTAATTTAATCTTGCGAAACATAAAACAATGGTTTAGCTTGCATTGCACGCAACACTGAGCTTCTATGAAACATAATTTTATTATTGTAATTATTTAAGTAATAAAATTATATCCTAGATATTATAATGGGATATTTTAATAGGATTAACAAAATTAGGAATGTTTAGTTTACACATGTGAAAGAGTTAAAAAATGTCTTTCTAAGAACTATTTAAATGTGCACATGTCTGTTTTATACCAATAAAAAAATTAAATGAATCTTATTATATTGTATTAATAAATAATATATATATATATATATATATAATATATTGAATCATATGTATAACATTTTCCTTATTTGTTTTCTAGAAATTATATAAGAACAAATCCAAATATTTTTCATAAATGAAGTATTTTTATAAAAATGTAATTTTGTCACCTTTTGATGGAAGACATGTATTAAATCTAGTTTTTACACTTTTATAAAGTATATTTTAAAAAATAAACATATTATTTGAAATCAAGGTATCAAAATATTTTGGTGAACTTTTGGTATTTTTCAAATATGTTTCATGTTTTGAATAATATTGAAATAAATAGTGATTTTTAATTGAAAAGTGTTTTTGATAAAAAAATTTTAAAGTCATAAATTATGTTCATATTTTTTATACAGTATTAGAATATATAATTTATATCATTTAATTCAATTAAGTTACTGGGAATCAATTTTAAAATGAATTTTTATATAAAAACATATCAATCATTTGGACAATTTTTCTTTAACAATATATTTCCTCAATTCATCAACGAGATTAATTTTTATATAATTTAAAAAATTCAGTGATTTGAATAATGAAAAAATGGATTCAATATTTGAAATAAAAGGGTATATAATCAATTAATAGGCCCTTTTTATTTCTAGAGACTTAAAGATTACATCAGTAAAAAGTTTACAATTGGTAATGGTAAATCAGGTAAATTGATGGTGAAATTAATATTATAAATATTATAATACTACCCCCAAACATTACCGAATGATATTGGATTAATTTAATTTGACCTGTAAAACATAATGATTGAAATTGAATAATTTAAAGAACAGTTGGCCCTGAAAATGACTTTGATATTATTATAATCTATGATAGTTACAAAATGTCACACTCTTACTTTAAATAAGTATAATATTTCATTAATAAGTTTTAAATATATGAAATTGTAAACTATTTATATTATTGTGAAATATAATAGGTTTAAAAAAATCATGTAATTTGTTTTTAATTTTTAGTGCAGTAATAATTATCCTAAATAATTTCACAATGATAATTCAATTATTATTTAATTAATGAAACAATCAATTAGATGATATTAGAAATATTAAAATAAATATAATTTTGATTAATTAAGGTAATACACAAGTTTTACAAGATAATATGACATATTAAGAATGTATTAATTCAATTGGATTGAATTTATCCTACTGGATTTATTTTCATAATGTAAATGTTATAAATAGTATCAAAATTGACAATAATGATATTTTATAAAAATATTCTTTTATTAAATTAGGTAAAAATAATAAGAATCATAAATAAGGATATAGGTGATAAATTACGGTCTAAAATTATCATAAATAGACCGTTAAATGTTTTATTTACACACTAAAAGTAAAAATATCCACCTTTTAATCTTTAAAATCTTGTTACCATAGTTAAAATTTAAATGTGTAAACAAAGGATTAATAAAAAAGATAAGGTTTAAAATTACAAAAAAGAACATTTCATAAATCTATTAGATGATGGTATTACACACTATTCAACACTATATTCTAATTACATATCATTTTTATGTATTTGGTTTCAAATTTAATTTATTAAAAGTTAATATTTTGAGAAATTCCCAAAGTACCCCTCAACTACATTATAAAAGGACACCTCCTCCCTCATCCCATTTAACCACTTTGAGATTTTTAGATCGACAGATATCTGAAAAATTATATTCAACAATTCCCAATCAACATTATAGGGGATATTTTCATCCAAATGATAAAATCTATAGACTTTTTGAGGATACCTAAAGGAGTTGTTTCATAGTAGACATAATCGCTGTAACTGATCACTCTCTTCTTCAACTCTTCCATACCTCCAGAAAATATATGATATATATCATATAATAATAATTTCATAAATAACAATATTCATAAATTTTATTATCATTGTGAACACACCATTATACATCCCCTTCCCCATTGAACAATAATTGCAAGTATCATGTGTGCGTACATATGGCCTTTCATCTCCATATATTGATACAATTCATTTTCCACCACCATATTCTATGAGTGGAAAATATGGTGGGTTTAATATTTAAATATTGTATTTATTTCAAGATTGTAATTATTAAATGATAATATCATATCTACATTTTTACAACCTAATATTTAAGGAAATGGTAATGTCGCTCGTGTGTACATAGGGATTATCAACTCCATGATGCAATGTGCTTTTCTTCATATTTATTTCACATGGTTGGTTTAAAAGGGTGAAAATTTTAATATATATGATATATATAACGTAAAAATTTTTATTTAATTAAAATATATCATATAGTTTCTTTCTATTCACAAGAAAAGAAAATGAATGCATCGTTCATGCGTACATACAACATACCGTCTCCATAAAAAATGTATTTTGTTTTTTATCTATAAATTTTGTGAATCACCATGTATACATATATAATGAATTTCTATATATATATATATGATATTTATGTCATGTTTATCATTCTAGATATGATGACATAATGCTCTAATTAAGGTGTCCAATAACAGTAATCCAAAACCTTTAGGAAAATCAATGCGGTTATTACCCGAAACATAACATTAACATGGAATTTTCCATAATAGAGTAATATAAATTCATAATTATATCATATAGTGTATTATTTTTATGATTATGGTTATATGGTATATTTATAATAAAATTATATTAATATGGTAGATTTGTTTCTATCTTTAATATTTAAGGTATACACGGCTTATATACTACGTATTTCTTCTACGTGGGGTATATACTGACCATCAGTGTCTTTATCAGTCATCTTCGGAATATTATGTTTTTTTAATATCCATATAATTTTATTTTTTTCATTTGAAATATTATTCTACTGATTAAATATGTTATCAGGGTTTATTTCACAATCTCACCAACAATTGGTATGATTTTATTTCAAATCTCCAATGGGGATATTTGTCTTCCATGTCCATGTTTTCTAAATATATTTTTAAAAAGGTTTTTAATATTATTCTATTAATATGGTATGTTATTGTTTCCACATTAAACCTTTTACAAAATGGTTTGAAGGAAATATCTTTTGTTGGTTTTTAAATGAAGTACTTTATGAGCTTTCCAGAAAAGTAATATTTTTTAACGTATACGACATGAATAGAATATTCCACCGTTATGATGCATAAATTGTTTAATGTATCCTTTAAAAGCTTATAAGTTTATTTTCAAGGAAATTTTTTCCTTAAAAAAGGTGCGTCTCATTAAAAAATGATTTCAAAAATGAAAGGATATTTTCCTCAAGAATAATGTCAATTAATATTTCAATGTGATTTTCCTAATAGGATATCATTATTTAATATTTTTTTCTTCAATAAATATTTTAACCAAGGATACCATTATTATTCTTTTTCTGAATGGTTTATGATTATGATGGCATGATATTTGTGAATTTTATTTTTTTTCATTAGTAATGTTATGATGAAGTGTTTATGAAACTCATTTCCTTAAAGGGGTTCTGAGATGGGGAAATATTTGTGGTTTTGTGGCACTCATATATATAGTTTCATTATTTGATGTGTGGAAAATATATTTCCCACCAATGCGTTGGTTAATGAATTATGACTTATGAGATAGATAGGGGAAACAAGTCGATGTGCTTTATTTGGGATGGGAAATAAGTCAATTTTCATGATCCATAAGGGAAATATGAGATAAGGCCTAATTTCAGAGTCTTGGATTATAAGTTTTGAATATGAACATTTTTCTATACTTTTGATGATGTAACACACATTAATGACTTGAAAATATCATTTAATAATGATTAATGATGATGTTTTATTTTTATGGGTCATGTTATTTTTTTATATCATAAATTGTGTTTATGATTCAACACATGTTGGGTTTGAAATTTTTATGTGATGATAAATATCATATACCCATATTTTTTATCATATTATTTCATAAGATAATAAGTTTATATATTCTATTCTTACCCTTACTGAGCATATGAGCTCACGCTTTTCTTATATTTCATTATGTATGTTATAAAGTAAGGTTTCATGTACGAGTACTAAAGGGGAACATATTTATGGGAGATATTGAAGATCATTCTCCAAATTGGATGAATTTATCCCATGTTTCCAAATGTATTAAAATATTATGGTTATCGGGCTTCTATTTGTTTAATGTAATGAAAATTCATTTAAAAATATATAATATCCTTCGATGAAAAACCTAGGCTATTATAGTTGGTATCAAATAAGATATTTTGTTAGCCTTTGGAAATTCCATTATGAATACCATGGTGAGATCCCTAAAGATATTTCATTAGATGTATCTAGGATTTTTCCTAAGGATACATCCAAGTATAGGTTACAATCCTATAGTTTTCATAATAATTAAGAATAACATAGAAATAAACCTAAGTTTTTCTATATTAAAAGGTTTCTCATATTTAAGACATACTATAAGTGACTTTTCATAGTTATGTTGTTTTCTAGTATGATAAGTGTTTCTCATACTATTCGTTCTGGTTTTATTCATTTGATGTAAGTAGAAGGCACTGGGTTGACATTTAATGTGGAGAATTTTTTTAAAGATCAGACAAAAGGGGAATCTATGGGAGTAATGTTCATTGTGATCATTCCTAATCAATTTTAATGCAACATGATTAACAATTTATAGCTTAAAAAATTCTCAGTCAGTCCATAGAAGTGAAGAATATAGGTTTTTCATAATTATGGTAATGTATACTAATGTGGAAAAAAGATTTTTTTTCCTTTGTGCCAATAATGTGGGAAGAAACACCCAAATGGATGAATTATAGGAACTAGAAGATGTTTTGACTATGGAAATGAAGGACATGAAGAATGTAATTACAAATTAAAAACGAACATTTCAGTTAACAGAACCGATGGAAATATTTGCCACCCTATGGTAATATCAGTTGATGAATTATTTTATTATGGAATTTTTTGGAATTATGAAAATCAATGTCCAAAGTGGACCTCTCATGATGACAATCAACAAGGTGGTACAGGTAATGGTTATATTTTTTTTATTATGCAACTATAAGTGAAATGTGAATGGAAATAAGTATTAAGTAATAAGACTAGGTAGTCTTTTTAATAGATTATGAATGAAGTTAAATAATCGAATTTTTTATGTATTCTGAATGAATTATTGTGTTATAGAAATTGTTAAATATATAAGTATTGTTCAATTTATGTTTTTCATTAAGGATTTACAAGAATATGTTTGAGTTTTATGATGGAAAAGAAAAAATATTAAATTTAAAGGTGGCATCCATGAGAAGCAAAATATTAATGGGAATATTATAGAGACCCTACATTTCTTACATAACTTATTACATTTTTTTAAAGACAAACAATAAAAAATAATTAATAAATAATGATGTAATGGTTTTGTTTCTTTGGAAAATTATGTGTATACATAACCATTACATGATAAAACATAAACATTTATTTAATTCCTTCATATCTAACTTATAATTGTCTCTCATGTTATCCTTAGTACAATAATCACCTTGGGAAATATATCAAAGAAATAGTTGAGATAAAATCATAGTAATAGGATATATATGAACATGAATAAATATTACATGGGGTGACTATAATCATAATCATGATAGGAAGAATTAGATAAAGGCATCAAACTCATAAATGTATAATAAATAAACAACTTGTCATACTGGTAAAATACCATGCATGGTTATGAACAAATATGGAATAAAGTTCATGAATATTTAACATTATATCATGAGATTCATAAAATTACCCAATGTATTGGATCACCATATAAATATGGGTGCACTATTTAGATAATAACATTTATATTGCGCTATATAAATCTAGATGCACCTGTCACATCATAACATTTACAATATCATGATTTCCACATAGAACATATAATAAATATTGGTAATAAAATAACTCATGAAATGTAAATGGGTTTTACAAAGCATGCATTATTGGATTAAAATTTTTGTTCCCAAAATATAAATGTAATAGCATACTTGGTATAATAATCTTCCATATTGAGCGAAGACAAAAACAAAATTAAGATAAGTAAAACATGTGTTATTATAAGTAAGACTTCATTCGAAAAAATATTTTATTTTGTCATAAAACTATATTGGAAGCATGTATAACAAAACAATAAAAGGGAAGAAAAAGGAAATGATATTTAATAAAAATTAATGCAACAATCATACTGAAAATAGAGTTAAAGAGGGAAACCCCCAAGGAAGAGAGTTGGGTTTGAGAATCACCTAACATTATGTCGGAACACAATATTCTATTTAATATCCTGTATAATCAAAATAAATTCATTAATAAATAAATAATAAACTATTTATACAAGAATTTTATTCATTAATGTTTTATTATGTTCATTTATGGTATTTTTGATGAGTTATATTTTTCAATTTAATCGTTCGGGTTTGTTCTTGTCCTTGATTTTCATGATCGGTTTACCTGAATATGTGTATGGATGTTTAAGTATAATTTGTATAATTTTCCAAAATTGAAAATATTTGTTATCAATGAAAATCCATATTTTTAAATGGTATGAATATGAATCATTAGATAATTGTTTAATGATAATCATTTGGGTTAATTTTGGGGGTTTCGATCACAACGAACAAGATTTATTTTATCATTTAGTGTTATAAAAATATTTTGGTTTTAGGAACAAAAAAAATGTTATACCATATATTTTATAGAATTTACGAACCATTATAGTGGTTTTATCAATATAAATGAATTTTTTAAAGAAAAATGAAAATTCATCATCCATGATGTCAGTAAATTGACATGTCACGGGCGATGATTTCATTTTTAGAATAATAGAGAGAGATAGAGGAGTTTGATTATGTATCATCCATTAACAATATAGTATTTTAGTATATAAAAATATTGGAGTTTTCATGAATGTTTTTATAGAATAAGTGATGAGATAATATGAAAAGAAATAGAACATAAAACTAATTAAAATAAAAAAGAATATGATTTTACTTCACAAATATCATATCCTTGAAACAATACATATGGAAAAGGTTTGGGTTGTTTGATGATACAAATGTCTCCTGGAAATGGGGGAGGTTATTCGGAATGTGATTTAGTAGAATTTTCACTAGTCTCAAAGCATGAGAGGTGTGAGGGGAAGAGGCGGTGAGTGATGATATTTATAGTTGAGGATAAGGGTGTTTTCTAATTATTTTATTCACTACTTTACTTTTTTTGGCTCAAGACTATGAATATTTTTTTAATTATAACTAAATATATTAAAATATTGAAGTAGGTTTTGAGAATTTATGCTTACATATTCCATGACACTATAATTCATGTTTTTAGTTTTTATAGAAAATTATCATATTTTACAATTCAAAAAAATTCAACATTGTCAAAGAAATCCAAAAAATTAACCCTAACTATTTTTATATGTGTGAACTTAAAATCCATTTTATAAAGACAATATTCATAATATTTTAAATTTGATTTTTAATTAAAATCATGATTTACATGAAAAATACAGATTTTAAAATTAAAACTCATTTTATAACTCATTGAAAATGTAATTAAGGTTAAATAAAATTATATTTTACTCATAATAAAAAAATATTAATTCATTAATATATTTTATGGAAAATTAATTTATTTTAAATTATTAAATTAGTTTATAAAATTGAAATTAAATATTTATTACCAAAAAAATACCAACCATTAACATACTATTTAGAAAACATTTATTTACATATGTCCTTAAATAAATATCTCATATTTTCATTCATAAGATTTCTATGTTTTATTTATAATTAGAAATATTACGTTTCTATTCTAATGGATGGATTACTATTTGAAATGGTCATGTTACTATTCCAAATTTTGTGTTATTATTACATAAGTATAGATTCCTTTGATTTTGGAAAAACCTATTATTTCATTCAATCTTATCAACAAAAAAACCTCTTGTTGTATTACCAACAAAAAAATAGAGAAACTACAAGGGGTTAGGAATCGTAGGGGACTATAATAATGTAAACCTAGAGTGTCTACATTAACATATTTAATCCAGTCTAGAGGGAAGGACCCGAGGATAGTGAAAATTGATATCCATTGATCATGAGTTACCTTATATGCTAAAAAGTCAGTAATTGTATTGCCTTTGCGCCACATGTGATGAATTTATACTCAACTATCCATCGACCCCTTGAAATTTAAAATAGATTTTCTCAATGGACCAAGGGATGATACCATTTCCATGTAGTGCATTGTAGAGAACTAGTATGTCTATCTCCACTACAGAAAGATTAAAATCCATCTGCTTGC
Source organism: Viscum album (assembly GCA_963277665.1). NCBI lineage: Eukaryota > Viridiplantae > Streptophyta > Magnoliopsida > Santalales > Viscaceae > Viscum > Viscum album. The sequence goes on along the minus strand of OY728162.1, from coordinate 1,085,029,513 downwards.
GTAACTGACGTCTTATAAGCATGGCATGTGATTCACCTTGTAGTGAATTGCCTTCTCTGAAAATACCCGAAAAAGAGAAAACCAGCCAGACCCAATTTTCCTTGAGCACCTCCCACTCCACAAATACAACCTAAAAAGTAGGATACATTAGTTTTAGCATTAAACCCGGCTACAGGGATACACCGAACCCACCTCCCCTTGAGTCACACCACTGAATTAATTTGGAATAATAGTTTGGATAGCTCTAAAGGATGGAGAAGACTCTCAATTGCTGCAAATCCTATCATGTTCAAGAATCATGTTCTTTGTTCAAAATATAATATTGTTACTAGTCCCGATAACTTCCTTGTGATGGTCTTCATTTCTATTAGGAATAATACACCAACACCCTGATGCATGAATAATTTCCCTAGCCTTCCCTTCATCTCTTGAACTATATGTACCATGAAACTAGCATTGGAAGAAATCCACATGTATAAAATCACACCCTATCTACCGTATGAATCACTGAAAGGCAGTCTACAATGCCTTTGCCAAATCACATTCTAGAAATAAGTGGCTGATAAACTCGTTATTTTCCTCACTGTAGTAGTGGAATTTGTAAGATATGTATACTCCGACATGATAGATGTTTTCCTCTATTGGATGTTCCCTTCTCATAAAATTTTGTATCATGAAATTGAATTATAATGACATATCCATGAACCAATCTGTCTTCCCCCACACATTCGGGTCATTCACATACACATGAATATTAATGAAGACTCTACCTAAGAAAACACATGCAGAGGAATCCATAAATATGCACTTGTCTGTTTCATTATTGAGATGTATATTCAATTAAAAACCCTCTAGTTCACATCTAGGGTTTCATTAATGAATACAGGGTGTTCAAATGCCCCAATAAAGGAAATATTTGGAGTGGTACAACCCGGAAAACTGAGCATCATTCCTACCTAGTTCTACTTCCAGTACCTTATTCACCCCTTGCCGACGATCCAACATGCATATTGATGTAGAGTTACAAGATAGGGATAAAAAATTCTATTTATAGAAGAAGGTCTTGTTTTATGTACAGATGAACTTCCATATTTGAGCTACATGTGTTTAACCAACATCAACTTTTTCATTATTATCTCCACTGAATGTTTACCATGATTCCCTCTCAACGTCCCATACATATTCTGAATGCTAGTATCCCCCTCCAATAAGGGTTTATACAACCACATCCATGATGCCAAACAATGCTTCCTATCCATTTGGTTGTCCGATAAGTAGACCAAAATTTTATCTATTTTTGATTTCACAGTTTTTGGAACATTCAGTGTAAATAAGGCATGTATCAGTATAGAGGAAAATTACACTGTGGAAAAGGGTTATACGTCCTCCAATAGAAAAGAGCATTCTCTTGTAATTCACGATTCACCCCATTAACTTATAAATAACTTTATCAAAGTGAGGAATAAGAAGTCTCTGGGGGGACACTAAGTCACCCAGGTAATCTATTAGAAAAACATATCATTTATGCCGTGTATGCTCCCCAAATAATTGACCCTCATGTCTGAGCATTTATTAGCTATGAACAAAATAATCTTCTCCATGTTAACCAACTTCCCTACCCAAGAACATTACTCCTACATGTCGTCATTGATCTCCTCAATATCTCTAATACTACCATTGATAAATATGCTAGTATCATCTGCACACATCGGGTGAGATATGACACAATCTATGAGTCGACTACTTTTAGAGGGGATCCTAAAATATCTAATATACAAATTTATATACTGGAACAACACATCGGGAGCTAGAATAAATACGGATAGAGATATGGGGTCCCATTATTTCAGACCTCATACATCCTTCCTGAAACTAAACTATTTTCTCAGGAAGAAAATAGTTAACCAATAAGATCTGAAACATCGATACATAAGGCCAATAACCTAGTGTGAGAACTCCATACAAGTATGGACTCTTAACAAGAAGATAAATTTGACCCTATCAGATTCCTTTTTTAGGTTCATCTAGATGAATAGGTTTCTACCATAGGCTCTATGATTAATTTCAACAACTACCACTTGTGCCAGACCAATTTCCCCTTTAATATTCCATACCTTAATAAAATTGTGATGTTACTCTGCAATCCAATCTAGGAGGAAAGACACCACTCTCTTATTGAGGATGTATTCCATAAACCTATAGGGAACATTAAACAAACTGATGGTGAAAAAATGACTCAGGGATTGAGGATTATTTTCTTTCGGCACCATGATGATCTTCATGGAACATGAAATGTGTGGTAGACTACATCCAATAAATTAGTCCTTTACAACAATAACTAGATCACTTTTCACCACATCCCATGATGACATGTATTAATATCTAGGGAAACAATTGGGCCATAGATCATGTTTTAGGTCGAGGGATGATACTACATCCTAGACCTAATTCCTTAATTTTTCATTTATAAACATTGTATTATGGTCTATATGTTATTTTATCTGAATTATAAGATATGAAATTATTATAAGAATGGTGAAATTCCAATGATAAAAGTTTGGGTCCTTAAATTCATCCCCCCTTTAGAAATTTTATCCTCGGAATTTTTTTATACATAAATAGGTGAGGGTACTTCTCCTTCATTGCCTCCTCTGGTTCCTAAGATTCTTCTTCACACTTTTTGGTCCTCCAGAACACTCTGACAAGGTGGGTTGTATTGCTGCGTAGAACCATATCTCTCTGATCTAATATATTTTCCGGTTGTTCTACATAAGTGGGATCATCTTCCAGTTGTACCAAATATGAGTTTAGTACATGTGAGGGTTATGTCATGTAATTCCACTAGAGAGATACATGGAACACATAATGAAATTGAGTCATACATGGAGGAAGTGAAAGCTGATAGGCCAAAAATCCTATGTGATCAAGGATCTAAAATGGGTCATTGTACCTTAGGATATGATTAAATTTCATTCCAAACTACATGACTATCTTCCTTGGTTATATGTGAAGGTTGTTTTTCCCCAACTTCAAACTCCAAGTCCCTTCGACAGTTGTCTATATAGCTCTTTTTCCAACTCTGAGCAGCATTGATAAATTTTATGATATCTTGAACCTTCCATGTAATCTCTTATATAGGATCAGGGACATGTAGCTTTCATTTTCCATCTTCATACAAAAATTTTGGATTTCTAAATGGATTTCCATAGAGATCTTTATAAGGATACATCTGAATACTCTAGTGGAAGTTTTTGTTGTATGATAACTCTTCCACTGGGAGATACTGATTCTATACTCCTTTAAATTCAATTGAATACACTCTCAGAATGCATTTTTTCTGGATAGTTCTTTCATATTAGGAATCTGTTTAAGGGTGATATTTGGGAATAAATTGAAACCATTAATCAAATATTTCTGAATCATTCTCCAGAATTTAGATGTGAACCTTTGATCTTGATCATAAAAATTGAGAGTGGAACCCCCTACAGTCTCACAATTTCCTTCACATATATATTATAATTTTTTCTAGTGAAATATCTTCTCAAACAGAGTTAAAATGGGCAGTCCTGGTGAGCGAGTACAACACAACCCAAAGCACATTGTTTATTTTGGATCTCTTCTGTACACCAATGAAAATGCCTATAGGACAGACTAATGGGTAACATTTTATTACTTTTAAAATAAAATAAAAATAAAAATAGCCCAATCCACTCACGGAGGTCCAAAATAATGAATTCTATGAGCATCACCTTGTAAAATAATTTTACAATCATCCGAGAGAGATCCCAAACCATTGTTTAAAATGAGAAATCATTAACACTCCACTTATTAGAAATATAATATACTTCATCATTACCTTCCTTTATAGAATGTCTAACATGAGTGTCCTGATTGATAAAACTTTTACATTTAATTAAGATATAGAAAGTCTCCCATAGGAAACTGTTTTTTCCTTAAAGAAATCCATCCAACATAGCTATGTTTGATTCCAATTCTGATATCACGAAACCAAACATCATGAATATTAGAAGACCAAAAATCATATCTATGACCTTTTATTCAATGGAGTTTCCTTCCCTATATAAAGAACTATAACCTAGAAACAATGATTGGTTTTTGTCACACACTAGGACACCTCCACACATAAACCCCACCAAAAATGCAATGAAGGATGGTCAAGGATGACCCACCAGTAATAAGAGAGCCCATATCTATATCTTGTAGCATTACATGAACTAGGAAGAAGAGGTGTGACACCTTCCTATCCTATCTATATTTATTCCCAACCTCCAAAATCAACCAAAAAATGTGAAATTAAAGCCTATAGATCCGGATCAAGTGTCGAGTCATTCTGCTTAGGGATCTTCAATTATCGTCAGGCATAGGCTATCACTTTATTGATTTTCATTAGTACACAACCCAAGTATTTCATTAATGAATCATTGTTTATCACAAAACAGTCTCTAATTTTTGGTTATTTGACTATAGATGCAGTGATCTGCCTTCTCTTTAGCTCCATAAATCTTTCGTCACATTCTTCCACCAAGATATAATTTACCACTTTCCTTGTTCACAAATTTTGCAGGATAGAAAATCATGATAAATGTCTTACAAAATATCGATAATACCCTGTTATTAAAATATAACTAAATATTTCCAGGACATTAGAATGTCTGGATCAATCCTCAATTTCTATTTTTTTGAATGGTCTACATAAATTCTGTCACATGTTATCAGATATCTCAAAAATGTTACTCGCTGCGTCCAAAATTCACACTTGTTGAACATGGAATACAACTTATCATTACTTAATATGGCCAACACAATCACTATCTCTTTATCATGATCCTCCTTTATCATGGATTATATAAGAATATTATCAATAAACACTACCAAAAGTTTTCCTATGAAATGTCTAAAGAATCTATTCATCCAAAAAATGAATATTGTAGGGGAATTAGTAAGTCCTTAGGGAATCACTATAAACTCATAGAGACAATACCTTATTCAGAAGATAGTCTTCTGAATATATTTCTTCTTCACCTTTACCTGATTATATATATAATGAAGATCAATTTTTGAGAATTAATGAGCTCCTCATAGATGATCTAACAAGCCAGAAATCATTGGAAGAGGATACTAGTACTTTGTGGGGATCTTTTCAAGCTCTTAGTAGTGAACACATAGACACATTGATCCACCACTTTTCATTATAAAGAGAACTAGTGAACCCAAATGAGATTCTCTCGGGAATATAGACCATTGTCCAAATTCTTTTTAGCTATATATTTTACTCATCAAATTCAATTAAGGCCATCCTGTACAGGCAGTTTGAGATAGGAGTAACTCCCGGTATGATTTCTATTGAGAACTACACCTCACGGTCTGGGGGAGTCCGGGAAACACTATGGGAAATACATCACTATATTACCTCTTGATGTAATTTTCCCAAGGTTGATACCTTCCTTTGACTCAACCATTTTAGCGAGGTATGATTATTCATAGGAAATCAACACCAACACCATTGATAGAGTTTCCAAAATAGATTCAGGATTTAGATTGTATTTATAGAGTAGCATGGGATGGTTCAGAATATGAAAAGATATTTAATTTTTGAAAAAATTGATGTGTCCTCTATATAATGGGATCTAAAATATCCATATTATAGTACAAAAGTCCACCAAGGTATGTATCATGAGTTTTTTGGGAATAATATCCCCATATACACTAATAGGAGAAGAGTATTTCACATTTGTTGTAATGATCTCACCTCTAAGAGGTTTTTGGATATCTCAGCTTCAAGGTTTTTAGGATTTGATTCATAAGTTCTAGAAAATATGAAATATATAAAGGAATTTTTAGAACAAGAATAAAATAAGACTCTTTCAATTGTCAACTGAATAGGATTTATACATTGTACCACATCATTTTTTATCCACCTTAGTAGTAGTGATGGAATAATCCATCCATTGCTCCTTTGGCTTTGGTGGCTCATTATGGTGATTACCAATGAGGACATGAGGGTTAGTGAATTGTATTTCCTAGTTCCATTTCACCCTATAGTTGTATCATTAGACTAGGGGTGGTTCTATCCTTTACTATAATGTATCGATCAACATCATTATGTCTCTTCGACATTCATGAGCTTGGTGGACATCACTCACACACTTATAGAATTTCCCCATCCCATTGAGGTTGTTCCCAGAATGCTTCTTCTCACATTTTTGACATGTGAGTTGTCAATATTTCTTCCCACCATTGTCATGTTATCCTCTAGCTTGAAAATAACTCTTTAATATCTTATCACGAAAGCAATGGGACCATTCACTAAACTCCATTTCCACTTTATGAGAACATCAAACAACAAATTCATAAATCCCAATGTCTCAATTTTCTGGAGCATTTAAAATTTTTTGTTTTAAACCACTAAAAATATGTCATTTTTTATATCAAAATTGATAATAAACCCTGAAAAATATTTTTAAAGAGTTGTAAAATTAGCTTCGTATTCCATGAAAATTTCACCTTCCTTTTTATTCATCATTAGGAATTCTCACTCCATATTTGTAAAAAGGGTTCAAGGATAATACTTTTTGAGAATAATTTTCATAAAATCTTACCACACAATCTCTTCAAATTCATTTTTTGGTTTGGTGTTCCTAATCAACAACCATGATTAGTCGGACTCTCTATCTAGAAGATAAACAGCTACAGTCTCTTTATCCATCTAAGAATAGTGATGCACGAAAAAGATCTTATCCATTTATTTGACCATCCATTCTGTGACTAGTGGATCAAATCATCCACTAAATGTTAGTGGTCATTGCCGCATAAAGTACATGATATCCTTTTACTCCCTCTTAGTTAAAGGAAGAAATTCCACATTGTACAGGTTACTGTTCATATCATGAGACACCTATGTAAGAATCCCTATAATATTTTCAAATCCCCTCCCATGTCATTGGAGATGTTGTTCGAGGAATCCCTAGATTTGACCTCACATGGGTTGTTGGTCTAGTTAATCTCGGTTCCCACCAATATCAAAAATAGAAAAGGCTATAAAAAACATAAGTCAGTATTCCAGGAGTTAATAATTTATTATATGGTGAAATTAACTCTTAATGGATGTCATTCAGGATCCCTATGTTTACCATTTTTCATCTACAAAATATTCATGGGTGCTTACTTACATAGACTCTCATAATAACTATTCTGAATTAGGTTCTTTAATCCTAATTCCCTAATTAACTAAATTGTTCTCTGATACAAACTATAGCAACCATAATTTTCTTGAATAACTTATTACATTATTTTCAAGTCAATCAATAGAAAATAATTACACAAAAAAGATCCAAAGTTTTAGTGTCTTTGTAAAATTAGGACTATACAAAAAAATTTAAAATAAAACATAAAAATTTACTTAATTTATTCTTCTCTAGAATCTTATTTTCCCTAATGCTCTTCTTAGTACAAGAAACCACATGAAGATATACATCAACGATAGGGGAAATATTAAAGACAAGTAAGAGGATATATAAGAACATGAATCATTATAAGATGTTTTTTGGAATAATCATCATAACATAATATTTATAATCATTTTGAAGAAGGTTTATATAAAGGTAAGGAATGTGAAAACTCATAAAAATGAAACATCATGTTTTAGTTGTCAACTACCAGACATTATTGTGAACAAATCTATCATAACGTTCACACATATTTCACTATATATTCTGATTATATTAACATTAACCAATGTATTTATGTGATATATAATTTTGGGTTCACCCATCGAATTAAAACATTATCATTTTGCTATAAATTTTTAGGCGCACCAATCAAATAATAACATTTTCATTTTCATGCATGCCACATAGAGCGTATGTCAATCTTTGACATTAAATAACCCATGTAAATAAAACTCTTTCATAAAGATTGATTTCGTGGATAAACATTGGGGTTCCCAAATTAAAAATTGAGTAACATTCTTGGTATAAGAATCATCAATCTTCGGTGGAGGAGAGACAAAATAAAAAGAAGTAAAACATGTGTTTTTAGAAGGAAGAGATCATTTGGAAAAATATTTTAATTTTTCATAAAATCAGACTGGAAGCATGTAGATCCACAAAAAATGGTATATATAAATAAGTATTATTAAATGAAAATTAATGGAACCATTATATTGATAATAGAATGAAATAGGGAAACCCAAAGGAATAGTGTTGGGTTCGAGAATCCCTTTTTTAACACCCTGACCCCATTACCCAGAGTTGGAGAATTATTAAGTATCATTGGCATGATCACAAGAGATCAAGCCTCGAATGATCGATCAGTTTAGAATCGTTAGAAACACTAGATATATTCATAAGTCTTACATTACAAAATAATGTGAAAAGACTACAAAAACAACTTTTCTTAATATCTCCTCATACTATCCCTGTAGGTCATTCATAAAATACATCTTCACATACTACGAAAAATAAAACATAGAAACGGGTTTGCTCAGATGCTCAGTAAGGATAACAATGTAGTGGAAACTTGCATAAATAAATATAAACATTTATGTAAATGTATAACTAAAACAAAAGTCTTTTAAACTTGAACTTCAACATAATATGGAAAATATAAATTCAAATAATGTCATTTACTTATTCACATGGATATTCTACTAGTCAAATAATCACATGCAATTACAAATATCCACTTTCATAATGATGGAATTCAAAATTCTGGACATTCTGAAACATTTTGTCAAGGCCTCGGCCAAGACGTCTAAAAATGATTATGGTCTCTTCCAAATACATTAATAAATTTGGGAAAGGCCTTGGCCAATTATACTTATAGTTGTCTCATGAGACCTACTAATGCATTGGGGATCTATAGCGGGCTCCACCCGTCACTTACTAAGTCCATTGCATTCTTCATATGAAATTGATTAAATATATAATATACATTCGTATTCAAAAGAGCAGACAAAATGTCAATAATTTATTCATAAAACATGAATGGTATGAAAATAACACATGCACAGTCAAAAATATCAAAAAACCTTCAATACAATATGGAAGTTTGTATCATAACAAATCAACTTCAAATAAGTTTAAAATCCATCAAAGGATGTTGACATGGATGAAAATGATCAGTAAAATTCCATTGAGAGAAATACCTCTTTTTCATAAAATCTTTTAAAAGTCTCAAAATTTATAAAGAGAGTAATTTAAAAGTGATTTTTGTATAAAAGTGTCCCATACCACTTTGAAACTTTTTTAAAATAATTATCATTTCATAACATTCATGTCCATCTAAATAAATCCTTAAAATCATTTTTGAAAACATGTACATTAATTAAAAGGGTTTAGAAAGATAAATATTTAAAACATTTGAAATGATGATCTAGTTAAATAGACCCTCCCATAAAACATTAAAATATCGATTTTTAAAACATTTTTATGAAATATGGGTATCAAAGATTAGTATGTCCCAGAAAATACTTACACATAAAGAATCTCAGTTAAAAATGAGATTGAGGAAATAACCCTTACCTTCCACATTCCTTTGGTCGAGGGTACGTTTAACCTCTTGTATAATGACCAATATATGTTATTAAATTATAAAAGAACCATATTCATATTTATTATATCATTCATGATTCATTTATGACTTTATACTATCTATTTAAAAATGATTTTCATGTTGAATCCACGTTTTAGGTAATAATCATTTTCTTTATCGTACGTGTTTTAACTTGTTATTCTTGAACATATCATTTAGGTCCTGATTTAAATGCATCCAGAATATAAACCATGATTCATATATCATATATATTTAGAATATACATATTTATTATAGATAGATATATGAATTGGAAAACACTGTTTATGGAGACGATATGTCGTACGTACTCATAAACGTTGTTTCTGTTTTCATATCATATTGAACGGAAGTAAGTGAATAAGATATATGTAAGTAAAGATATATATATCTATAAATTTCAAGTATCATTATTATTTCATATGTTACATACTTATTAGTAATATATATATATATATATTTATAATCGTCGATTAATGGTGAATGTGGAAAAGAATCTCATCGCGTCGTGGAGACGGTAATCTGTATGTACGCACGAGCGACAATATCCTTCCCTTAATGTAGTGGATTTGGATGGTAAATTAATATTAAAAAAACATTATCATGTTATTTTTATTATTTATTTACATGTCACTCATCATTATATCCATCCAAATAACATAGTGTTGAATAAAAAATTACACCACGGCGTGGAGACGGTATGTCGTACGTACGCACCCATAGTGACATTATCATTCATAGGATTGATAGAATAATGAATATGGTTGTTACATATTTATAATAACATCACAGTATATATTATATACTGGAGTTACTATTTTATAATGGAAACAACAAAGAAAAAGAAGTGGAAGAAGAAACGAACTTGAAAGATTGTGGGTAAATCATTACCTCTTATTCGGGTTCTCCCTATTGATTTGATCAAAAGGGCTCCTTAGGTTGGCTTTATGATCACACTAAGGCCTATATGATGAAGTGAGGGAAGTTTAGAGAGTATTTTGGAAGGTGTATGCTGATGCATATGGATTTGATGGTGAGAATTAAAGAGAAGGGGGAGTGTCGTTTTATAAGAGGGGTGAGGGGCACCTTAGGAAAAGTTAGAAATATTAATTTATAATAAATTAATTTTCGGTTTATAACAGCACAAAAAAGACTTATTTAGAGTATAATGTGGGGATAGGTATAAATCCTTTCAACCAATAGGTTTTATACAGGTTTGGTCACTATATTAACCTTGTCGTTTAGATTTAACTCTTAGTTAATTAGTTTAACTGTTACCGTGTCTTCTTGTATTCTTACTCTATATGGTTAATAAACTTACTCTAAACTTCAAAGAGAATGTAAAATGGCCCATTAATGACATATATAATATTATTTAATCCCTTTGGACGAACCTTAAATTTTTAAGAATATTATATCAACCAATAATACAATATTTGTTTTAAATATTAATTTATGTCAATTTTGACACTATTGGGTATTTTGTTTTTTTGAAAGTCATAAAAACATTATTACTTCGAACAAGATACATTGAATCAATACTAACATGTCATATTCAACTATAAAATTCATTTATGTCATCAAAAATATGAAATTATATTTCTTTTAATATTTATAATACAATTTATTTGATTATTTCATTAATAATATAATTACTACATCAACATTGTGTCATAAATAAAATTAATTATTTAAAGTAAAAAAATTATAAATAAAATTCCATTATATAGGAAATCCTTTTATATTTCTAATGAATATTTATAATTGAATTTATCTTTTGTTTAACCCTATATTAAAAATGTTGTAGTTAATATACTTGGATTTGAACTCTTTTAACTCTTATTTGAATTAAATAATAATAAATGTCCTAATCTAATTCATGTGGACCTAAAGGATCATATGTTTTTCCTAAGATTGTTTTTGTTCGAAATTCACTTATCCAATACAATTAGGACATATGTTGGGATAATATTAATATCATTTTTACCCTCAATTACCCTATTTACTTATAACCATGGTAAATAAAAGTAAAAAGTTATTATTCACCAAAAAATATTTTCATCACATTGAACCAAATTTTACTTACTGATATAAACTATGTCTCTTGGACTTTTTAAATTCAATTCACAGAAGCGGTAAAATTATGTTTTATGTGAATTTGCAAATGCTCCTAGGATGTGGGTAAAAGACAATAAAAAGTTCAATAAAATTTTATATATCTGAAATTAATATAAAATGACTCCAAAGAACTACATTGAACTTATATAGGTTTTATGTATCTATTTTTACGTAAAATAAATTTAAATAAAAAAATAATTATTTAAAGAAAAAGTCGGTTTTAACAAATAACTCAGTGTTTTTCACTATTCATCAAAATATGAAGTTTTTCATAAAAATACCAAAAATTAACCTATGATAATTTTGATATTCTGAATTAAAAAAATGAAGTATCTTTTACCAAATTCAAAACATAGAAGTTTCATTTAATAATTTAAAATTAATTCTCGTTGTCAAAATAAATACCATGTTTTTAAGAAACAATAACTATCAAAAGATTAACACTTTTTTCTGTATAATTTAAAAGTGAAATTAATTCCAATTATCAAAATTGGATTTAAGGGTAAAAATATAATCTAATTATACTTTAAAACCATTAAAATATATAATTCAACAATACAAAATATTTTTATTAAAAATGTTTTTTTCAGTTAAAATATAGTTTTTTTCTCTATTCACCGAAGTATGAATGTTATAAGAAAAATACCAAAAAATTATTGAAAATAAATTCTAATGTATTTATTCTAAAGAGGATTTTTATTTTGTCAAATTGAATATATAAAAGTTTCAAATATTGGATTTAAAAAGGTTCTCTAATAAAAGGCGGTAAAATTGTATTTTTTTGAAAAATAATTCTTTTATATGAAAAAAATGAATTTGTTCTTAAATTTTCTCTAAGAAACTCATAATATGGATTCTAAAATTATATGTATTATATAAAGGTCAAAATTTAGTCAATACTATTCATAACTACTTTTGAACGGCTAGATTGGTATGTCGTGGTGCGCTTGAAATCGGTGTTGCGTGAAGTGCATGTTATTAAATTACATTGATGTAATAACGAACTATGAAATCATGGGGTGTTATATTCTCTCCTCCTTCAGTAAATTGTGTCCACACAAATTGGAATTTTTATTTTAAAATAAATGGTTGAAAATATAAAATACCATTGTGGAAAACCCACATCGGAAATAGGGTTAATAAAATTTAGTATTAATAAGAGGGAGAGGGAAATGAGAATTTTCCCCACCAAATTAGGGTTTATAATAGGAGAACATTGGTGGAAATTATAGAAATATAATTAGATTAAAAACATAAATATTTATAGGGATTGATTGAGTTCATCAATCACAAACAAGTGTAAAATTGAGGGCCTCAAAGCCATCAATCTATGATGATTTAAAATATCATCAGTTCAACAAAACATAAGGTATTATGATAACACATATTTGGTTTTAAGTTCATTTTACCTAATGTGTAAGGATAAATTTCTTCATAGAATAAGAAAGAAAGGAAGTATACTTGACAAGTAGAGTTACATCCTTTAACTAATTTCTACCACAAACCCATCTTTCACTCTAAAAGATAATAGAACTTAAAAATATTATATTTATCCTAATCATATAGGGTTCCAAAAAAATGAATTTATAATTCATCTATCAGACCTTAAAAAACTACATTATACAATCCAGGACATCACATAGTCAAGTGGTAGGTGTTGCACCCTTGCCATCCTTCGGTTGTGGGTTCTAGTCTCGCTGCCTTCCCAAACACGACGGGTTTTCTCCCGACCTCCGGGTTTTCCTTTTTATAAAAATCCAGAAATAATCTTTAGAAATGTTGTAAAATGAACAATAGTTCCCAATATCAAATATAATCCATTCTAAACTTTAGAATTATTAAATATAATTCTATCCAAACTGACAGTCCAAAATTTATAAAGAATTTAAACACAATGAAGATCCTTTTTTCCACGTAATAACATTTTAACACCTTCATCATGTATTGTTTTAAAACATGGTAAAACCATGAATTACCATTAAACATTATTGATTACATTCATGCTCCCTTATTACTTATAGAATACTGGATATACTTCATCCATCCAAAAGTGTTGTAAACTCCAACAATGATGGAATGCACATATCATTAATCAGTTTCAAAGTAGTCAATAATATCCAACATAATTTATCCAAATCAATCATGTATATTTCCAAAATCACTACCTTATTATTGGAACCATATTATGGTTTATTGTTCTCTCAACCATATATTTTACTAAATTTTGACCTAATATTTTGTCACTTTTTATAGTTCTACACAATCTCAAGTCCTTAATGAAATAGTACTGCAGTACAATCCTTATATACTATATAATTCTTATAAATGTAAATAATTAATACAATACTCAAATGAAACAATACAACATATGAAATATAATCATTCCTCTTCATCTTTGGTAGTATCATTACCTGACTATTATCCAATAGCATCATTTGGGGTATACTCTGATGATTTGGACATTGATTCGGGTAGTGTCTCAACTCCTTGCATATGAAGCATTGTAGATTTGAAACCTTTTTCTTACTCTTGCAATCACGTACTTGGTGTCCTTTTTCTCCACACATATAAGAAACACAAATTCCCTTCAAGCATTTACCAAGGTGATTCTTCCCACAGTTATCACATATGGGAAAATCCTTCTTTCCATTCTTCCATTTATCCATGTTTCTCTCTTCCATCCTTTCCTTATCTTGCTTCCCTTCGTATCCATAGAAATCATAGAATTCTTTACTTATCTTATTAACACATGATACTACTTCTTCATATGTTCATAATATGTGGGAGACTATTTCCCTTCTAAATTTTGGCTTAATACTATGAAAGATACGATCCTTTTTACTCTTTGGATCATGCATATTTCTAGGGATATTATTCCTTCTACTGGGAGCCATTTATAAAAAATGGCATACACTAGGTCTGTTTATGAATCGAAATACATAATTCCAATCTTGTATATCACTTAACATAAATTGATTAGTTTATGGATATAATACATAATCATAAAAATGTTTTCTTTGAGGTATTATATACTCATAAACCCTTCATAATGGTTTGTAATGAAAATGAGAATTATCTTAAGCATATCCCCTAGGAGTGTCGTAACTAAGAGTGCAGAAAGGCCCGTTGTCGTGCACCAGTTCCCGTTCAAGTCTAGCTCAAAGCGGTGTTTTAGGGTTTCACCCATAGGTACATTTGTTCCAGAGATGCCTCTACCTGCTCGTATCCAGATAGGGATTTATTTCTCGGAAAACTCACAAAATCTCTACAGTACCAAAATTCTAGGAAGTTCTTCTATACTAATCCTCAATATCTATCTTGGGACTATGTGCTCTAATCAGAGTTTACCAAAATCTATCTTCCACGGTTTATTACTAAACTTCCTCTTATACAAAATGTAATGCACCGACCCTAGTAACCCAGAGATGGTGCCTTATTAAGTATCATCAGCATGATCAAAAAAGATCAAGTCTCAAAAGATCGATCAGTTTAGTAGCCTTGGAAACACTAGATATATTCATAAGTCTTACATTACATCATAAAGTGAAAAAGACTACCACGACAACTTTTCTTAATATCCCCTCATACTATCCCTGAAGGTCATTCATAAAATACTTCTTCACATCCTGGAAAAAATAAAACATAGAAAGGGGTGAGCTCAGATGATCAGTAAGGATAACAATATAGCCGAAACTTGCATAAATAAACATAAACATTTAAGGAAATGTATAACTAACACAAAAGTTTTTTAAACATGAACTTCAAAATAATATGGAAAAGATAAAATCAAATAATTCCATTTAATTATTCAAATTGATATTCTACTAGTCGAATAATCACATGGAATATCAAATAGACACTTTCATAATGATGGAATTCATAATCCCGGACATTCTAAAACATTTTGTCAAGGCCTCGACCATGATGTCTAAAAATGATTAAGGCCTTGTCCAAAACCATATATCAAATTGGGAAAGGCCACGGCCAATTACATGTCCAGTTGTCTAATGAGACATCCTGATTAATCGAGGAGCTATAGTGGGATCCACCCATCAATTACTAAGTCCAATGCATTCCTCCTATGAAAAGGTATAAACATAATATAAACATTCATATTAAAACTAGCATACAAAATGTCAATACATTATCCATAAAACATGAATGGTATAAAAATAACACATCCAAAGACAAAAATATTACAAAACCTTCAATACAATATGGATGTTTTGTATCATAACAAATCAACTTCAAATAAGCATAAAACCCATCAAAGGATGTTGACATGGATGAAAATGACCAGTAAAATGCCTTTGAGAGAAATACCCCTTTTTTCATAAAATCATTTAAAAGTCTCAAAATTTATAAGGTAAGTCATTTAAAAGATATTTTTTAATAAAAGTGTCCCATACCACTTTGAATCTTTTTTTAAAATATTTATCATTTCCAACCATTCATGTCCATATAAATAAATCCTTAAAATCATTTTGAAAACATGGACATTAATTAAAAGGGTTTAGAAAGATAAATCTTTAAAACATTTAAAATTATGATCTAGTTAAATAGACCCTCCCATTAAACCTTAAAATATTCCTTTTGAAAACATTTTTATGAAATATGGGTATCGATGATAAGTATGTTCCACAAAATATATACACATAAACAATCTCGGATAAAAATGAGATTGAGGAAATAACCCTTACCTTGCACTTTCCATTGGTCAAGGGTACGTTTAACCTCAGGTATAATTATTATTGTATTTTATTAAATTATAAAAGAACCATAATCATATTTATTTTATCATACATGATTCATTTATGACTTTATACTATACATTTAATAATTATTTTCATGTTGAATTAACGTTTCGGGTAATAATTGTTTTCTTTATCGTACGTGTTTTAACTTGTTATTCTTGACCATATCATTTAGGTCCAGATTTAAATTCATCCATAATATAATCCTTTATTCATATATCATATATATTTAGAATTTAAATATTTATAATAGATAGATATATGAAATGGAAAAAACTGTTTATGGAGATGCTATGTCGTACGTACGCATAAATGATATTTCTGTTTTCATATCGTATTGAACGGATGTAAGTGAATAATATATATTTAAGAACATATATATATATATATATATATATCTAGTAGCATTATTATTTCAAATGTTACATACTTATTAATAATATATATATTTTTACAATCATCGATGAATGTTGAATGTGGAAAAGAATCGCATTGCGTTGTGGAGACGGTAATCCGCACGTACACACGAGCGAAAATATCATTCTCTTAAAGGTATGGGGTTGGATGATAAATTAATTTTACAGAGACATTATCATGTTATTTTAATTATTTATATACATATTACTCATCATTATATCCATCCAAATAACATAGTGTTGAATAAAAAATTACACCATGGTGTGGAGACGGTAAATCGTACGTACACACGCATTGTGACATTATCATTCATAGAATGGATAGAATAATGAATATGGTTGTTCCATATTTATAATAACATAAAATTATATATAAGATACTAGATTTATTATTTTATAATGGAAATAACAAAGAAAGAAGAAGTGAAAGAAGAAAATAACGTGAAAGAGGGTGGTGAAATCATTACCTCTTCTTGGGGTTCTCCCTTTTTATTTGATCAAAAGGGCTGCATAGGTTGGATTTATGATAAAACTAAGGCCTCTAGGTTGAATTGGGGGAAGTTGAGAGAGTATTTGGGCAGGTGTTGGCTGAGCGAAATGGCTTTGATGGTGTGAATTAATGAGAAGAAGGAGTGCCCTTTTTTAAGAGGGGTGAGGGGCACCTTAGGAAAAGCTAGAAATATTATTTTATAATGAATTTATTTTCTGTTTCTAATGGCCTAAAAGTAAATTATATCGGGGATAATGTGGGTATGTGTCTAAATCCTTTCAAACAATAGGTTTTAGATAGGTTTGTGTCACTATATTAACCTAATCTTTTAGATATTACTCTTAGTTAATTAGTTTAACTTTTACTGTGTCTTCTTGTATTCTTACTCTATATGGTTAATAAAAATTATATAAACATCCAAGAGAACCTCAACTAGCTCATTAGTGACATATATAATATTATTTAATCCATTTGGCCGACCATTAAGTTTTTAGGAATATTATATCAACCAATAATATAGTATTTTTTTAAATATTAATTTATGTCAATTTTGACACTATTTGGTATTTTGTTTTTGTGATAGTCATGAATACTTTATTACATTGATAAATATACATAGAATCAATAATAACATGTCATATTCACCTATTAAATTCGTTTATGTCATAAAAACTATGAAATTATATTTATTTTAATATTTATAATATAATTTGTTTGATTCTTTCATTAATAAAGTAATTACTACATCATCATTGTGTCATAAATAAATTAAATTATTTAATGTCTAAAATTTATAAATAAAATACCATTATATAGGAAATATTTTTATATTTCTAATGAATATTTATAATCTTATTTATTTTATCTTCAACCCTATATTAAAAATGTTATAGTTATTAAACTTTGATATGAACTCTTTTAACTCTTCTTTGAATTAAATAATAATAAATGTCATAATCTAATACATGTGGACCTAAAGGATCATATTTTATTCCTAAAGTTGTTTTTGGTCGAAATTGACTTATACAATAGAATTATGACATGTGTTGGAATAATATTAATATCATTTTTACCCTTAATTCCCCTATTTACCTTTAACCGTGGTAAATAAAAGTAAAAATGTCACTATTCACCAAAAAATATTTTCACCTCATTGAACCACAGTTTACTTACCGATATCCACTGTGTCACTTGGATATTTTAAATTCAATTCACAGAAGCGGTAAAATTAAGTTATATGTGAATTTGCAAAAGCTCATAAGAGGTGGGTAAAAGACGATAAAAAGTTCAATAAAATTTTATATATCTAAAATAAATATAAAATGACTCCAATGAAATACATTTAACATATATAGATATTATGTATCTATTTTTACATAAAATAAATTTAAATAAAATAAATAATTATTTAAATAAGAAGTCAGTTTTAACCAATAACTATGTTTTTTTCACTATTTATCAAAAATTGAAGGTTTTCATAATAATACCAAAACTTCACCAAGGCTAATTTTGATATTCTAAATTCAAAAATTAAGTATATTTTACCAAATTCAAAACATAGAAGTTTCATTTATTAATTTAAAATTAATTAATGTTTTCAAAACACATAGCGTGTTTTTAAGAAAGAAAAACTATCAAAAGATTAACACTTGTTTATGTATAATTTCAACGTGAAGTTAATTCCAATGAACAATATTGGATTTAAGGGTAAAAATATAATCTAATTATACTTCCAAACCATTAAAATTTATAATTCAACCTTATAAATTATTTTTATTAGAAAAGTTTTTTTCAGTTAAAATATAGTATTTTTCACTATTCACTGAAATATGAAAGTTATAAGAAAAATACCAAAAATTTATTAAATATAAATTATTATGTCCCGATTCTAAAGAAGAAGTTTATTTTTTCAAATTGAATATATAAATGTTTCAAATATTGTATTTAAAAAAGTTCTCCATTAAAAGGTGGTAAAATTGTATTTTTTTGAAAAATACTTCTTTTATCTGAAAAAAATGAATTTGTTCTTACATTATGTCTAAGAAACTCATAATATGGATTATAAAATTATAAGTATTATATAAAGTTCAAAATTTAGTTAATAATATTCATAACCTCTTTGGAACATCTAGTTTGGTAAGTCGTGGTGCGCTTGAACTCGATGTTGCGTGAAGTGAAAGTTATTAAATTACTTTGATGAAATAACGTACTATGAAATCATAGGGTGTTACACTTTTCCTTATATCTAAACACTCTATTCTATTTAATACCCTAGAAAATTAAATTAAATTCATTAATTAAAAAATTAACAACCTTTAATACTTTAATTTGATTCATTATTATGTTGTCATGTTCTATTATGGGGTTTTCGAAGAGTTATATTGTTTAATTTCATCATTAAGGGAAGTCATCTTCTTAGTTTTCATGATCGGTTTACATCAATATGAACTTGGAAATTTATGTAGAATGGGTATAATTATACAAATTGAAAATATATGTTTTTAATGAATATATATAGGTTTAAAAGGTTGTATATTTCATTTGGTTAAATTGTATGAGGATGAATCATTAGATAAATATTTAATGATAATAGTTTGGGATAATTTTTTCAGGATTTATCACAACAACATAAATCTATTTTAGCATTTATTATTATGTGAATATTTTTGTTATAAAACATAAAAGGGTTATAAAATATATTTTACAGTATTTCCTAACCATTATAGTGGGTTTATTAATAGAATTGAAGGTGTTAAATTAAGATGGAAATGCATCGTCCTTGATAATTGTAAACTGACACGTCACATGCTATGATTTAATTTTCAGATTAAGAAAGAGATAAAATATTTTCATGATGGATCATCCATTAACATGATATAATTATTGTATATAAAAGGAATTGTAGTTACCACGAATATTTTGATAGAGTAGGTGAGGAGAGAATTAGAAGAGAAAACAAAATTAAAATAAATTAAATAAAAATGGAAGTGGAATTTACCTCTTAAGACACTATTACTTAATAAGCTCCATAAGGAAAAGGTATTTGTCTTATCATGAGACCAAGAGATCCTAGAAATGGGGGTGGGGGTGGTAAGATACGTGAATAGAATTTGGACACGTCCCAAAGCTTAATATGTGTGAGGAGAAGAGGTAGTGAGGGGTAGTATTTATAATGGAGGAGATTTGTGTTTTCTCAATATTTTATTCATTAGTTTAACATTTTTGCCCAAATATATGAAAATATTGAGAATTATAATTAAATATATAATAATGTTGAATTATTTTTTGATATTTTGGGATTACATGTATAATAAATCATCCATGAATCAACAATTCATGTATATAACATTTATTGAAAATTATGGTATTTTACTATTCGCCCAAAATTATCCTTTTTCAGAAAAAAAACTCCTTAAATTTCTTCGACATGTAGAATTAAAAAATGAACTCCATTTTGTGAAATTTATTTTCTAAATATGTGAAATTTAATTTTCAATTAAAATTAGAATTTTCCTAAAAAATAAGTATTTTACAGTTAAAACTGATTTTTTAACACATTGAAAAATTAATTGAGGTCTCATAAAAATATGTCATAATCATAAAGAAAAAAAATAATTTTGGAATACATTATATGAAAATTTATTTACTTTTAAATTATTAATTTAATTGTAAAATTTTAATTAAATATTTAGGACATGAAAACATAAGAACAATTAATTTATTATTTTTAAATAATTTATTTACTTATTTCAAGAAACAAATATATCATATTTTTATTCATAAGATACCTATTATTTATATTTTCAATGGTTATGTTACTGTTATATTGGATGGATTACTATTCCTAAGGGTCATATTACTATTCCAATGTTCGAGATACTATTCCATCAGCATTGGTTCCTTAATATCAAAAAATTCCACTTATTTCATTCATTCTTCATTTAAAATGAATTTATTGTGGTCTCTCTATGATTTAATGTGATATTAAATATTTGAAATTATTATATGTAGGGTGAAATTCCATTGATAAAATTTTAGTTTGTTACAAATATAAACCTTACTATGTTCCTAACGTTTAGATAATTATATTTGGATAAAGATATGTTGTATATAAAAAAGTAAACCGGAAGGTACTGATTATCTTAGAGCGGATTAAAGATTTTTTAAAAAAGCGATATATGATATTAGGGATGTAATTTATGATTTTTTTGGATTTATGTGATATATCCAACAATTTGTGGAATAAGGAAGTGTGCATGTTTTCAATAAGGATTTATGGTAATTACCATGATTCAAGATAGTACGTGATGAAGGTATTCTCATGATACATATGTTACAAACAAGAGATACTTTATGAAATATGGGGGATAAATGCCTAGCTGATTTTGAGAAATTCAGTGACCTTTTTTCTAAATTGTTGTAATTTTAACTTTCAGAAGAGTTATAAGGTTAACCATTTATGAAATGGTTTATTTTAAGCTTTGAATGAGGTTTTAGAGGTTGAATTATTACCTCTCTATATGAGTACTTACGCATACTAGATAACCTCTGTAAACCATTTTGTTGTGACTCTAAGAGAGATGGAATAACCTATCATCCTATAGATCACATTATTTGATAATTTCTTAGGAATGAAAAATTCAACTTCATATCCTGGAGTAAGAGATGAAGGGAAAATTAATCAAGTCACAATGAAAGGATAACAATGTGCTTAAGAAATGTAATCAATTAAATAATCTTCTAAAAAACAAAACTCTGGAGAATTTATCTGGAAACCAAAAATGTTTTTCTAGAACATTAATTTTTTGATGAATTTAATGATCCTATAAATAATCAGATATTTATGGCACTATTATTATTAGTTAACTTTGTCCAAGCAATGTTATCTATCATTCTCCATCAGAATATGATAGTTATATTTCACATCCAGGTTCAGGTTTTCACTTGAAACCTATGAATTCATATGTGGAAACCTATTAATGAGTTACTTTGGGTAACTATTATGTTTCTGACATTCCCATTTAAGTGGTTTTTTAGTATTCATTTTTACGATGCTGGTTTATATGAAATGAATATTTTAGTATTAAAACATTGATGACCCCAAATAATTTCATCGGGTAAATTCATTTTAAATGGGGTATAATGTAAAAACCCATGTTTTTATAAACATTTTTTAGAATAAATTAAATTTCATTGATGTGTTTTTTATATTCTAAAAAAAGTTAGTCTTCCACAACACGCAAAACTAGATTTGCTTGTGTTAGAGACAATAGTAAGATTCAACAAAAAATCATTTTATTTTAGTAATTATTTAAAGAGTAAAATTATAACCATGCTGTTAGAATGGTTTATATTTTCTGGAGTAACTAAATTATTAATGTTTCTTCTACAAAATTAAAACCCTAAAAAAGTGGGAAATGTTTTTCTAAAAACTATTTAAAAGTGAATAGGTGTGTTTTATAGTAATAAATAAACAGAACACATTTATTGTATTATACTAATGAAATATATAAATAATTTTTATTCAATATAATGGTTAACATTCATCTTATGTGTTTTCTATACATTATATAATAACAAATCAAATTTTTCAATTAAAAGATGTATTTTTCTAAACAGTTATTTTCCTTCTTTTGATGGAACAGTTGTTTTAAGTATATTTTTGATACTTTTATAAATTTTATTTGAGAAAATACACTTCTTATTTTAAAATTGTATATTAAAATTTACATTGGTTGTACTCTTTTTATTTTTATAAGAGGTAACTCTTTTTCAGGAATAGTGATGACAATACTGAATTTTAATTTAAAATTGTTTTTTCATCAAATTTATATATATTTTTAAATTATTTTTTGGATTGTTTTTAATTAAGTTATGGCTATTTGAATCAATTTTTACATTTAATTTGTATATAAAAACATATAAATTTTTTTGAAATTTATTATTTAAAAAATAATTTTCTTGATCCATCAATAAGATTAATTTTTTGATTAATTTCTTAAAACTATGTGTTTTTATTTTTAAAAAAGGATTATATATGTAAAATAAAAAGTTAATTTTTTTTATCGGTCACTTTTATTTTTGTATAATTTGAATAATAACTTTTTAAAATTTTATTACAACGGTTAAGGGTAAATTAAAAAATTTAAGGGTAAAACTAATACTATAAAAATTATAAAAATTACCTAAAAAATTCCCAACTATTATTGGTTGAATTTATTATTTCCATTAACACATAGGGGTTGAAATGAAAATAATTTAATAGACAATTGTTCATGAATATTACTTAGGTATTATTAAGATCAAAGAGAGTGAAAAAAATGTCACATTCATACTTTTAGTTAGTATAATATTTATTAAATATCTAGTTAAATAGATGATATGATTTAATATGTATATTATTTTTAAATCTAATAGGTTTAAATTAATCATGGAATTTTGTTTTTAATTTTTAGTGAAGGATGGCTTATAATAATTAAATACATAACGATTATACAATGATCATTCAATTAATGAAACAATACATTAGGTGATATTATAAATACTAAACTAAATATAATATGAATTCATTATGGTTCAATATGAATTTTAAAGTAAAATATGTGGTATTGGGATTGTATTAAATTAATTTTATTGAATTTATCTTTCTGTAATGATATTCTTATGGTCAATGTAATAAATAGTGTCCAAATTGACAGTAATTATATTTTATGAAAATAATATAATATTAAATTAGTTAAAATTGTTAAAACATAAATAATGATAAAGGGGATAACTTATGGTCTTGAATTTCATATATTAACCATTTATACTTTAATTTACACCTTATAAGTAAAAACCCACCATTTAATATTGAAAATGTTGTTACTGTAGTCAAACTTAAAATAGGTGATCAAATGGTTAATTAAAAACATAATGTTTAAAATTACAAAAAAAACTTTTATGAAATATATTATTTTATGGTATTACACAATATCCCAAATTTTCTATGAAATCATTTCCATTCAAATGTACTAGGAATCACATTGAATTATTATAAGGCAATCCTATGAAAATTTCTCAATGTTCCCCTTAACTATATGATAGAAAGAAACCTACTCCCTCATCCTATTTCACCACATTGAGCCTTAACCAATCCATAAAAAATTATCCTTTTCACTTACCTAGACACATTCTAGAGGTTTTTATCTTCCCAATTCACCAACTCTACTTTCCTTTAAAGTATATCTAAAGGATCCATTTTGAAGAATAGGTAATTGCTCTATGTTATCACTCTGTTTTTCTATTCTTTTATTCTATATATATATAATATTTATATATAACATAAAACAATATTATTAGTATCCTAGATATTCTGAAATTCTATTTTGATTATGAATATTCCATTTTACATATTCTTTCGCATCGAACATGATGTGAAAGTATCACTCGTGCATATGTACGACTTACTATATCTAGGTAGCAATACAATTAATTTTATATCACCATCTTATTTGATGAGAAATTATGATGGTTTTAATGTTTATATATGATTATTATGAAATTATTATACTTCTTTAATTGTAATATCATATCGACCTTTTTACTACCTAATATTTTTGGAAATGAAAAAATCGCTCATACGTACATATGGTTTACCATGCCCTCGATGCGATGTGATTCATTTTCAACTATTACTCACATGGGTATTAGTATGGATAAATTTTAAGAATATATATGAAATATATAACATAAAAAAATTTAATTATTCACTTCACATTCATTTAATATGATAAGAAAACTGAAAACAATGGTCATGCGTACGTACGGCCTATCATCCCCATGAATTGTGCATTTTATTTTATATCTGTTAATTTTATGAATAACCATGAATATATACATATATATGATATATATTTCATGTTTATCATTCTGGATTTGATGAAATAATAATATAATTTATAGGACCAAGAATAACATGTAAGAATACATATGAAAAAAAAGTTATTACCTAGAACATAACATTAACATGGAAATGTTAACAATCAAGTAATATAATGTCATATGTAAATCGTATATGGTATTATATATATGAATATGGTTCTATGGTATATGTATAATAAACTTATATTTCTTTTACATGAATTTTTAATGTATATAAAGTGATTCAAGTATTTTGGTAAGGGATTTTTGTCTCACTTTTATTTCTATGGGACACATGCCTTATAAATGACTTATTTCTTTTATGTTGTGTATATACATAAATTTAATGTATTGTGTGATTATTATTCTTAATATTATGGTATTTTCATATTCATATTAATTTCTCACTTTCATAGTGAATATAATTCTACTAATTATGATGTTATAAGTGATTATTTTCAAATATAATCAACATTCATGATTTTTTTCATTTTAAATATCCATTGGGGAATATTTATCAAAAGGAGAATGATATGGGTTCTTGATGGGGATTTGGTTCTCCTATGAATCCTAGTTCTTGAATTATAGGTTGTCTCGAATGATGAATCTAATGCAAAGAAAATTGTTTCCATATTTCAGATGATTTAGTGTAAGGTGTGGAGATATATATTCTTTATTATCATTGAGGCTCAATTATGGTATTTATTGATAAAGAAGATAATATTTTCGGTAATTTAAATATATGTTAAATGAGGTATTTAATTTCCAACCATTCAATATTTTTTCTCAAAAAATATTTGGCACATGTGAATTGGTAAAATAACTTGAGGAAACATTTATCCAAGAGGAGGATGTAGATCATGTTGGTGTATATTTATGATACACCCATTATGTTTCTTGATGATGATATCTAATCTTTGGCATGTATTATTTGAAGGGGATGTTGTCGCATAACAACTACAACACCAATTAGTAGCTACTATGTATATACTAGTAGATAATTTATTTATGGTGGATAGTGTAGTGTGGGAAGATGTCATTTTATAGGCAAAATCTACACAATTATATATATAGGTAGATTTTGATAATGTGAAAATAAGTGAACTATGATAGAAAGTTGATTCAAATAACCAACAATTGGGTAGCTTGAAATGTTACATGATGTAAATGATATCATAATTCTTGATATAATATTTGTTTTTCCTCCAATATGTAGTGGGAATTTTGGATAGGGAATTTTTGATGTGGATATCCATTACGTTTCTCAATTAAATAAAGGAAAATGACTCCTTTCAGATAAATCTCTTATTATCACACCTTCGCACACACTCATGTATTTTTTCACAATGAGATGTGGTGTGATAAATTTTATTTTCTAGTATGATATAAAAAAATCAACCATTTACATTTATTTTTAAAAAAAATGGTTTTATGGTACATACCACAAGTTTGACCACTAGCTTATTGGAGGATATTCACTGAATAAAATCAAAATTTAATGAATACCGCTTGACTATGAAGGAAAGACATTTGTAAATCATGATTCCAATATATTTTAGTAAGAAATATGGGTCTGGTTGAATGATTATCCTTTAGACATGAGTGTCAAATAGATATTAGTAGGCCTTTTATGGGGGTTACGTACTATTTACTAAAAATGAGTTTAGTTTGATCAATAATGGATAATTTCTTAATTTCTCCTAGCCATGTGCACTTGGAGGGGTATAGGTATGACATATATAGGGAAAAAACATTCATCACCACAATTCTAGATTGATATTCTTGTATATGAGATGAAGTGATTTCCTCTGTAAAATATTGACTTACATTAGTATAGGTAGTCCATTATGGAGTGAATATACCCTCATCATAAGTGAAATTTATTTAGGAGAACATACCATAAAATAAATACACATTACATCAATTTACCAGCATATTGATTACATATGAAAAATAAATCACACACCCAAAACCTATCAGGTATGGGTATTCATAAATTAGCTACATTAACTTATAATTTTAAAATATTTCTTTACCGTCTCCCACAAAACTCTCCATGCATGGTATCTGTAATGACCCAAGCCCAGTTACCCAGAGTCTGTGCATTATTACATAACATTGGCATGATCCCAAGAGATCATGTACTGAAAGACCGATCAGTTTAGAAGCTTTGTAAGTACTGGATACATACATAAGTTTTACCATACATTATGAAATGAAACAAAAACATTGTGTCTCCTATAAAGACACTCATATCACTTAGATTATCCCTATAGGTTAATAAAAATATACATCTTCGCATTCTGAAAAAACATATAAGAAGGGGGTGAGCTCAAATGCTCAGTAAGGATAAAAATATAGCTGAAAATATCAAAAATAAGAATAAACATTTAAGGCAATGTATTTGATTAAAATAGATGCCTTTTAAAATTAAACTTCAGAATAATATTGAAAAGGAAAATCAAATAATTAAATTTACTTGTACACATTGATATTCTACTATTCGAATAACCACAGGTAATATAAATAGATAATTTTACAATGATGGAATGCATAATGTCGGACATCAATACCACATAATCAAGGCCTCTTTCCAAGACTAAAAATAAATATATTGGCTAGGCTTTGTGCCAAAAAACTAGTTTGACTCATTAAACCTGCCGATGCATTGAGGGGATATAGAGGACCCAACTCATCACCTAAAAATTCCATTGAATTTCAAATGTGAAAAGGGTGAAACATAATCTAAACATTTGGATTAAAACTAGCATACGAAATATCAATACATTAACCACAATTCGTGAAAGGTTTAAAAATAGCACATCCACAGTCAAACATAACTCATTCAATACAATAAGGAATATTGGATTATAATAAATCAACATTAATAAATAATGAAATACAATGAAGGATATTAAAATATATTAAAATAATCAGATAACATTATTTGAGAGAAATATCCCCTTTTTATTGAATATATTTAAAAGGCACACTATTTATCAAACAATTCATTTAATTTTTCTAAAATCAAAGTGCCCCTTAAAAAATTTAGACTATTGAAGGAAATTTTAATTTCGAAACATTCATGTAAATATAAATAAATACTTAAAACTATTTTTAAAACATTGACTATATTGAGAAATATTTAGGAGAATAAATCAGTAAAACGATTTTTAAATTAAAGAGTTCCTAACCAATTGAGAGATGCTTAAATAAAAATAATTGAGGAAAATTGTTTTATAAAAATATCATAATTTAATTAGAATAAATATATTCATGCTATAATATGTCAATGAATAGTATATACACCATCTAAAAGTGAATTGGTGCATAACCACAATGAAATCTCCATGGATTGTAAATTGAGATGAAACCCCTTATAAAGATTGTATCATTAGATTAATGATACATAAATGACATAATTATGTGTGAATAATATAAATACATTCAATATGATTGTATTTTTAGTGCAAATAATTGAGAGGACATTCCCACATGTTCTGGTAAAAACAGAACCAATGAATTGGATATTTAACTCAATTAATGGAAATTGAGTTAAGATTACCCTTATCAAGTCTATATCAATGACTTGAGAATTTATAAATGGATTTTTTATATGTATCAAATTTATATCCACAAAAGGTGGAGTGTAAATTTCTAAATTAATAAATGAATAGTGATTCCATACATAATCATTGAGTAAAATAATCAGTGAAGTATGCATAATACCCAATAGGAGGAAATTGAAAATTGAAATTCCCTTAATGATTTTGTAACTTATTAATGATACACCCCATGAAAATAGGATTATACAATTATGATGTAAATACTAATAAATTATATTATATTACACAAATAATTCAATCATGGTAAGTACATGCACCACACAAAAAATAGTGGCAAATATAGCCTGAATCTCATGAGAATAAAAAGTGAGATGAAAATCCTTTACCTTTTACTTTTCCTTAGTCAAGTGTAATTTAACCACATTTATAATGGTTAAATAATTGTTATTAAATTATAAAATAACCACATAGATAAATATGATGTCATATATGATCCTCTAAAATTCATTTGTTAATAATATTTCAGTAGTATCATTGTTTCTTGTGTTAACTAATTCGTTTTCCTTTATATGTTTTTTATGTAAGACATTTTTTTATCAATATAATGTATTTTATTCATATCCTGAATGATATTATGTTCATAAAATTTTTTTTTTTATAAAATTAAAATTATTCATGAATGGTTCCAATGGGGAATGAAATCTCATCATGCCCTGGAGTTTATGAGTCCGGAGCAAGGTACTCTTTCGGTTATGGAGTATTCCTCTTGATTTACAGAGTTTCATCATTTCATGCCTATTCTAGGAGGTGATAATTTTTTCCTTGTGTGGAAGTTTGAGGATGGTTTGAGGCACGACATTCGATCATAGGTGAACATCTTTAGGTTGACTTCAATATCCTCTATAGTCATCTAGGAGATGATTATAGAGTATAGTCTGAGAGATTCTACAGCTTTAGGGTAGGGTGGTTCAACATCCAGGTTTAGTGCTTCACCAGCTGATAGCAGGAAGCGCCGTTGGGAGGCTGAATGAGGAGATCCGAGTAGGTAGGATGCATCTTCTGTTATCCAGGTGGTGTGCAACCAGTGCATGAGATGTGGGAAAAGGAGGACGTCGTGCCAGAGAGACCTAGTGGAGTGCTGATTTTGCTGCAAGATGAGACACGTTTAGTGTTTCTATCAGGTCTTCTCACCAGCAACTAGTTAACGAGGTTCATCTATGACTCCTCGTATATAAGAAGCTCCACTAGTTTCTCACCAGTCTTGGAACTGGAGTTCTTCGGGCCATTCTAGCCGAGGTGGATGTCGCAATTGTGGTGGTCCTTCGCCAGGATTTCAGCGATAGCATGGTGGATTAGCTCAGATCAGTTAGGTAGGGTCACAAGTCTATAGAGAAGGTCAGACTATTAAAGTGGAGCAGACCCAACGGGAGCAGTATCCCTGACCCTCTATAGTTCATGGTACGATCCTAGTTGCCTCAATTTTATCTTAAACTCTTTTTGATACATGGGATTCCCATAGCTTTATCTCTGTTGTTGTTTTGGAGAGCCTTGGGATCTGTATACTTTCTTCATCTGAGATCTTGACACTAGACACTCTGTTGAGGAAGAGAACATCTATTGTACGTCATTGCATAGAGTTCCCTCTTGAGGTTGGTGGGTGTCACAACCTTTGGGATCTCTATGTCTTAGAGATGAAAGGCTATGATGTCATTCTCGGAATTGACTAGATTGTTCCTTTCCAGGCATTTTTCATATTTTATCGTCGTAGGGTGAGTTTCATATCACCAGAGGGGGGATCATTTCTTAATAAGGTTGAATGGGATTTCTGGGAAAGTATAGTGGTACCAAAGCATCATGGGTTAGGAGGAGTCACAACCTGAATTGCTAGTTTGTGTCAATATGATTAGGGGACATCATAGTTAGACTTTCCACTAGTGGAGGATCGTTTTAGGGATGATTTTCCAGAGGAATTTGAAGGTTTTCCTCTAGAGCCTAAGGTAGAATTTTCAATTGATATCAGGCCCGGAGTGGCACCGATGTCTATTACTCCTTATAGGATGGCTACACCAGAGTTTAAGGAGCTCAAGAAGCAGTTGGAGGAGTTGCAGGCGAAGGGATTAAAATGACCCAATACTTTTCCCTGGGGTTAACCTATCTTGTTTGCAATGAACGTTGACGGTACTCTCTGGTTTTGCGTGGATTATCGGATGTTGAACCAATTGACTGTCAAGAACCGATATCCTTTTCCATGGATTGATGATCTCTTTGATCAACATTGAGTATCCCAGGTGTTCTCGAATATTTACTTGAGGTCTGGTTAATTTCAGTTGCATATTCGACCATCTGATATACCTATTATAGCTTTCCGGAGTAGGTATGGTCTATATGGGTATATAGTTATGCCATTCAGTCTCAAAAACATGCCTACAATTTTCATGGCACTGATGAACCGAGTGAACCATCCATACGTGGATTATTCCGGGGTTGTCTTCATGGATGATATCTTGTTTTACTGGGATTTAAAACAAGCTTAAAGGGGGTCAAAGAAGGATTTAAAACTCAATTTGCGCACGTCACTGGAAAAACCCCGACAGGGCCGGGTGACGCCTATCGGTCTTAGCATCGATCGTTGATCAACAGGTAGGGAATTTCTTTGTCTCTCGCTTTTGTGTATCATGTGGGGTGGGTGTGCTTTTGGTTTTGTGTAATCCGTTAAACCATAACTTAATAAAGATAATTAACTGATTATATAAAGAAACAAGGAAGGGCTTGGCAACCTGCTGACCTTTCCCTACTGCTACTCAATGATTCTAGTGGAGATCCTCTCACCACTCTATCATCCTAAGTGAGATATCATCCCGATGTACATTTCTGATGGTTATTATGTTCTAGTCTTCAGGATGTAGGTTTGATATGCATTCATCAAATCCAAATCTAGTTGTCAGCAAGGATCATGAACATAAAAATTTTATGCTTTTAAGAAATAGATTTTTTGACAGTCAAAATTGATTCTTTTTTGATAATTATGTATGTGTTATGATTGATCATCATGTTGATATAAATATCATCAAGTGGATATATGCCTTCAACAGTGAAATGGTCATGGAAGATAAAATGGGTCTTTAGTATGGTTTAATATCTAGGGTTATTTTTAATATATAGTTTTCAAACTTCATCAATAATTTATAAATAATTAATTTTTTATATGGTTTTGAACCATTACAAAGGTATTTATAATCTTGTTTTATATTCCAGTCATTTTAATTTAATTATTTTATTTATAAATATCTTTTTATTTTCATAAATTTATTAGATGCTTAGGATATCTTTAAAATTTTATTTACATAGTTTCTATACTGTATATTTAATAAGATATTAAAGTTATCTACTTGAAATTTAATAACTATTACTATGTTTCAATTAGTTGACAATGAAAGCATTAAAATATAAATTGTGCCTAAAATATTAATGAAAACTAAAAAAATGGATAAACATATATGAAGGGATGATAGTAATAATAGTATCATCATTTAAACAAACATAAAACATATAATTGATCAATTAAAATCAATTTCTATGTGTTTAGTGAGGATATTTCCTCCCACATGATGGTGTGTGAATAGGATGCTCACTTCGAGCTTGTTGGGGAGTCTGATGACCTAGAAAGGGATGATACTTAGGCATTCGAACACCATCTATCACATCCTCCACCTATTTTTCAGTGGGAGGAGCTATCAATATCATGTCATTCTAGGCTCCCAATCCTTCTCCCACCTGGGTAGTATAAGGAAATTCCATCATCGAAGTTGGGAACCAAGCCTGTGATGGATCTAGACACTAGGGTTGTGATGGATCTGGAACCCAAGGATGTGATGGATCAGGACCCGAAGCAGGAGAGATCTGCAGATATCCTGTAAACAAATATGGATCCCATGCCTCCTAAGGAACATCCTCAGATGGCTGAGTTTGTAATATTAGAGGGTCAACCTTTTAATTTGGAATAGGTGAGGTCTCACGTGCAGCACGACTATGTCTACATCAACATTTTCATGGATTCTCAACACCAGTAGCTGTTGTAGGATGATCCTTTGGTGTTGGGACATCCTCTCTCTAGGATGGACTATCAATGATGCTCTCAAAATGTGCATGATAAGATGACATCAGCTCTAGTGCTTCAACATAGACCACTTCCAAGCTAAAGACCCCCTCCTCCTCTTCATCACTCATGAGAATAAGATGCTCTGAGTGAATTCCATGTAATGATATTTGAAATGAATTATAAAATTGTTCAGTAAATTAACAACGGGAAATTTATTAACATATAATCATTTGAATCTCTCTACATTGTCTGGTAAGATACAGTATAGACATAAATCAATACCATGTATCGTACTCAACATGCAATGAAAGAAAGAATCACATTGTAGGTACACCCTGGATATGAAACTCTGCATGACTATGCCCATAGTCAAGAATGTTGGCATGTACTTGTCACAAGTTCTCCTCATTCCTCCCTTTCAAATTCACTTCATGAAGCCTCAATGTATGTCTTAATTAAAAATGGAATCAGCTGAACCAAAAAAACTGGGGTATGACTCTGCTAGGATGATGCCCCTCCATAATATAGAAGTTAATGATGGGCATTAAAGCCATATAATCCTTAAGCCCAACAGTGCAGTATGGTGGAAACAGGTCCAGTATAGTCCTTTATGGTATCCATGTAATATTAAATGACATGTGAAATTTTTCAAAAAATCTCATTAGTAAAATCCAAAAGTGATGTTATTATTAAATTTCGTAGACGTTTACATATTTTATATACATACAAGGTTGGGTAAGACATAGTTCAAATTTAGATGATATTCACCTAAATAGTGTCTTAGAATGATGAGGAAATTGTGTCTCTAACGCCACCTATAAAATAAATGATCGATAGTGAAATATAATGATAAATTAATCTCAATAACTCCTAGTAGCATTAGAAACCAATAGAGATGAGTGATTGTACCAGTGTCCACACAGAGCATCATGAGGAACATAAACATTGAGTAGAGGACCAGAATGTTTAGGGAGGAATGAGGGGAAGATATCCCATGCCCACATCTGAAAAAGGATGAAGCATACCTTGAGATATGTGTGGTCACTGCATGATACCTTGTTTAATGCTCTGTATGTTTATTCCAAGCAGGCTTATCCCTAGATGTACATCCCTACCTGATCAGTGTCCTCAAATAGATCTAGGTATATCATGTGAACATGCACTCCCGAGTGATCATCACACAAGGTCCCTCAAATTAGATGTGATATATATTCACGAGCATAAAGCATGCCAGTCTGGTTGGCAGTGTAATATGGTAAAGGCTAAAAGTGTGTCTCATGTTAGGGAATAGATATCAACATGCCATCTATAGCCATACGGTCAACCAAAATATCGAATCCTAACAATCATTGAGTAAGGTCACGCTATGATGCACGAGTGGGTCCAATAACAGCTTCCACATGGATAGGAAGACCAAGAAGCACTACCACATCTTGGAGAGTTTTGTTCATCTCTACCTCATATAGTTGGAATGTGTTTGTCTGTAGTCTCCACCTCTCCATGAGTCCAGTAAGGGGGTGATGGTCGAAAAATATGAAACCTGATACGATAATTCTGTAGAAGGCAACATGGTGCAAGTATGGTCTAATGGAATTTGGAGGCTCCGTGTGATGAAAATAGTGCACTCGATGAACCCTGATCGGTCAATCCTCACCACTATCTAACACGACCTGATAAATATGCATATACTACTTAGTGAGTAGTATAAAATCCTCCATTTGTATATAAACAAAAAAATTGAGTCGTAATTGTATAATGTAAATATAGTGTCATGGTTAGCATAATGATATAACATTTATAATTTAATAAATGTCATTTCTATTCACATTCATTTAAGATGTTATTATTACCAAATGAAAGTGACATGAATTCATGTTTTTCATATCATATTTCTAAATTGTTGTTAAGATATGATTTTACCTATAAAAGGGTGTTTTGTAAGATATGGTTTAATATATTTATATATATATAATAAATTTTTCTTCGATATGTAAATGGTTATATGAAAATGGTGTGCTTTTTAATTTATGTATGATTGTACATATGATGTTATATTCCATGATTATTTTCTAATATGTATGATTTATGGTTTAGACATGGACAGATTGATTATGCATTAATGTCACCTCATGTGGACTTGTCATATTCCTTTAAATATCACCATGAAAGTACAATTGTAATTTTATAGTAAATGTATTTGGCAATGTCAGATAATTATACTAAATGAAGAATCTTATTCACTAATGTAATTGTTGTGAATACGATTAAATAGAATATGAAAAATGGCATGTCTTCAAACTAATCAAGGAGAATGTTATGGTACAAAACCAACAACAATTATTAATACATCTAATTTTGTAACACAAACTGAACATCAAGATAGAATTTGTGGGAAATGAACAATGATGCAGGAGGAACGGTGTCCACAATAATGGTAATGATGTAAACTCATTCCATCATGGTCATCTTTAACACCGTTCCTCCTACATCATGGTTCATTTTCCATGATTTCTTTAATAAAGATTACATAATGCTACAGAATCAGTTTTTTTTAACCACTATAATTGGTTGTGTACCAGAAGAAGCTCTTTTCTCACCTTGAATAACATTCTCTTAGTAGTACACATAAGAAAAACGTGACTATATATGTTGAATATCGTTTTTGATCATGGATATTATAGTTACACTATTAGAATATCATGCACAGAATATTTTATAATCTGATTTAAAGAATAAGTGACAACACCTTATAATGAACAATATAAGAATATAAAAAATGGAGAAATTACCTCATTATTGCCGAGAGTGTGAACTCAACCCAACAATGTTTGGGCATCATTTTCGGTTATGAACTTGTTGATGACATATGGTGAACCTCAGTATTTTCTCTTATTCTTGAGGTCAATCCATCTCATTATGCATCATTCTGGCCTTCTGTCTCCCATGGGTACGCAACCAGTTTTTGTTAGTTATAACAATCAGTTGAACTTCAGTCATTGCTAAATAACAAAACTACCCAATAGGCATCCATGGTGTAGCATAATATCAATAAATGGTTTCCATCAGGTACACTTCATTAATATAATATTTCCATGATATGTTCATAGAGGCACATGTTGTGATGGAATGTGCACATGGAAATCGCAAGGCTTGAATAGTTCCACATTGACGTTGCCTCATTTCCAGCAATACCACCATTTTTTCACTGATGATATTTGTGATGGGGTTTTAATTCTCTTGAACTTCAAATAAAGAATTTTCTTAGAGGAAAAGAATGACATGCTAACCAGAATCTTCCTCAATGTTCTTTTCAATCTTCTGTTGAAAGTTTCTTCTGTACCATATCCCCTACTGAATTCCATCTTAGGCTAGTTTTTTTCTATCATCGATGTAATCCATGAAATGAAATAACTTATATTTATCAAGGTCAGTTATAGGTAACTTATGAAGCACATTGAATAAACAAATGATGCAATCCACAATGTTTTTGGTCATGTTTAAATATGTATTCACCCCGTCATATGCCAATGTCCAATTTTAATTTGTAATCTGCATCATATAATCATTAAAATATTGATTAGACTTGTGGATTTGTTCATAACGTTCTTCATTCCTCCATTGATTCATCTCATATTCTACACATAAGTGATCATATTTCTCATAAACTTGTTTATATATTTATGTTGAAATGGTGACAAATAAAAAATAAATTGCATACCTATCCATGTGATTGCCTTCATCTAAAGTTAGTTATGGGATGTTTTACTCACATTTCTTGAGATGTGTCTAATGTAGAACTGATGATGTGCATTTGGGGGTCGCTATGTATTAGTTTCCGCATTGATTGCCTCATTGATTGCCCGATGCCAGTTAGATATCAAAAAGATACCCTGAATGTGGGTGAAATGGTTGCTGATACATGCCAAAAACCAACTCCATAATTCATAGTTTTCCTTCTCCACAGTGGAAAAGATAAGAGGAATAGGTGACTGTTTCCATATTGGGTTGTTTCAATCAACACTACTACCTTGAATTTTCAAGTTATGAACATTCCATCAATCTGAATAAACTATTTGCTGAAACAAAATGTGGAGATATAGGGGAGGAATGCCCAGAACAGCCAATGAAATTGAACATGAGATGGATGAAGTAAGTTATCTTGATACACATGTTCGTTTGAATCATGATGCAAGAAAACATGGTTATGGTGCCTCACTATGGCTATCAATTACGGAAACACCTGTTATGAGTCATCCCACTCACCATAGACCATCAAAATTGTCTTCTCTTTCACCATCCATGCCTTATTATAGGAAGTATTATAACTAAATTTTAATTGTATCCTCTCATGTACAAGGGATATAATAACATCGTGGATGGTCCTTATCATCTCAATGACAATGGATGGCCCAAATTCGACATCTAATGAGGTATGATCTTGGGTCAGGCATGGCTGAATAAAAGTATGATTTGTCTCAATCCTCCAGATTATCTTACCTCCAAATGAATTGTTTGGAAGCACCCTCAAGAAGAATCTAAAATCTTCCATATACTTTTCACACCATATGAGATATTTACTATGGCCAAAATCCTAAACTACATACTTGTAGTTTTTCTCAATGTGAAATATCGTTAGAATGATTTTTAGTGCATCTTTATATAGAAAATTCCTTATAGAATATATGGTTTTCCCACCTTACTAAACCTATCTGGTACAAATATAGGAAACTAAGAAGTCGGTGCTAGAACATTACAGTCAAATTCAGGCACATGTGTCATTACATCTGACCAAGATTCAAAGAGTGGTGGATGATTTGTTAACGGTCGAGGTTGTTGTACAACTAATGAATTTTTAGAAATTTATTCCCTAACATCAATTTCTACCTCACCAATAGCACTATTATCTCCATCTATTCCATCAATACAGAACACCTAATTAGAACTCAGTGTTGGCAGTACATCCAGTAGATCATCAAGTTTTTCCTCTTATAAATTATTTGGAATATGTTCAATTTCATGGGGCAGACCATCTTCAACCACACTTTTAAGAATAGGCGTTTGTAAAATTGGATGGTTTTGTTGTACTGTAGAAACATATATATATAACTCCATCAATGTACCATATGACCACTAAAAAAATAAATTCATTTCATGGACCCACTATGCATCAGCACCCATGGGAAAAGATGTTTTCCACATTACTGCTGGGAATTGAAAATTTCTATAGCTCATAGAGTTGATCTCTTGATCATGTCCCAGATTTAAGGAACAAAAAATTCTATCATGAAGGTAACTTAGGGTTACACAATCATCTGTACTAACCACTGTTATTGGTTGTGTACTGTAAATATCACTTTTCTTAGTTTGAATAACTCCTTATAGTAGTACACATAGGAAAACATGACTCTGTATTTCAAAAATGTTTGTTAATAATGATTATGAAAATGAAACTATCATTAAATTTTTATTAGAATATATGTGACCAAATGTTTTTGAAACTAATGTAAAAAGAGAGGGAAACATAAAATTAGTTTATTTATTGATGATAAAATGAAAATTATGATCATATAATATTTAACAAAGAAGAAAAAAGTCATTAAATAAAACATGAATTCTTTAAAACATAAAAAATAATCTCGATTACTTTCTATAGACAATGGTTTGGATGTGATGAGCCTCACCTTGGAAGTGAAGTAAAATCAATCTTATTTTCACTTAGTGGATTAATAACATCCTCAAAAGATATGTATTTAAATTTAGACTTCTGAAATTCATTCGGCCTTCAAACATCATTTTATAGGGGTTACCTTAGATATTATTATAAGAATGAAAGATTTAAAAAAATACAAAGTTAAATACATATCCTTATAAGATGATATTAAGCTATCAATTGAAATTATGATGTATTTTACCACATGTCTGAAGTGAGGCCCATCACATCTAAACTACATTCTATTGAAAAATATTAAAATATTTCTTGTATGTTTTAAAGAATTCATGCGTTATTTAATGTGTATGTTCTTTACCATTTCACTTTATATAATCATAATTATTATCTTATAATAATTATATGTATTTATGTTTTAATCCTATGTTATTCATTATTTAATCTATAAATAATAATTACTAGTAATAAATATTCTTTCGAAACTATATAATATTAATGACACTAAAATTTTAAAAGATTTTCTTATATCCTAAAGTATGATACTAATGTTTCTTAGTAAATTTTTACTATGTTAATCATTAATTAATCACTAGTAAATCATTACTATGTTATTCATTGGTTAATCATTCTTCAATTACTCTATAATCATTCCTTATTCAATCATTAATCGTATGATATTAATTAATTATTATTATTATTATCTTATAATTATATGGATAAATATTTTAATCATAAGTTATTCATTAGTTATTCTACACTTAATCATTAATAATAATTATTATTATTTATAAAATATATATAACTAACAAAACATCATAGTAAATAACCTCTTTAAAAAAACTAAAAGTAATTAAATTACAAATAATAAAATTCATTATTTGATGGATTTTCCCTTGTCTATTTCATTTTATATCCACATAATTTTCATTTTATCAGTGATAAATACAATATTTTGATTTTTATTTTCACTATTATTTTAGTATTTTTTAATAGAAAATATGAATCATATAAATCTTATCCTCTAGGAGTGTCAAACCCGGAGTTCAAAAAGATTTATTGACGTGGAGCAATTCCCATTCGAGTCTACCTCAAAGTGGTGTTTTCAAATTTTACCCCAAGGTACATCTCGGATGGAGCCACATCCACTTGTTTGTATCCTGACAGGGATATTATTTCTTAGATAACCACATAATCTTTATGCTACCAATATAATACAATATATAGTCCTAAGGCATTCTATACTTAATCTATTCATAATCATTAATAAAAAAAATTATTTCAAACAATATATATCTAATTAAACAACTTAATAAAACAATATTTATAACTAACTAAAATACTTAAAACTGAAATAGTTATAACTAAAAATATTTTAATTAAATAAATAAACAAAATTAAATTAAATAAAAAATACCTATAAATGATGCTTTGCAAAAAACAGGGATTTCTTTTGGACCACTGACTCCACTGCACCTGAAATGGTGTATTTTAAAAGAGAGAACTGGTGTAATGGTGAGAGATCGAGGGAAATGGATGTGAGGAGAGGGGGACATGTGCCCTTTTATAGGGTGTTGAGGAAAGGGTAGCATTGGAGGTGATGTCGTTCGCCCTTACGTTAGGCGAAATGTGGCACCTCCATTCCACCTTTTCCATGTCATCAATCTGGGCCAAACATGGGGGGGTGGGAAATTTGTTGCAACGATGCCGCATTTGCTGTACATTTTAAAAAAATATATTGAACCTGTTCTTTTTTAATAAAAAAATTAAATAACCTTAAGAAAACTCGAGCCTGATCTGATGGGATGTGTACGTTGCTCTAGTCCCCAAGTTAGGGTACATTTGGGATCTCATTGGGTAACCCCTGGGAGTAGTCATATGTGAAGTGGATGGTTGGAAAGCGCCCATCATGAAAAGCATTGTTTGATACTTCATTCACTGAAGAAGTCACTTTTGATGAGAATCACTCACCATGTTGAATGGATCAGCTAAAATCTAGTATATGGCTAGTTTCCATGAACCTTCCAACGTCAATGTTAGGCATAACATGGTGCTTCAACGCAGGATTTGGGGTACATTCGGGATCTCCATGCTTGGGTACCCTATTTGAGTGTTCCCAAATGAAGCTGACTTCTGGAAACTACCTGTCATGATAAGAGTTGTGTGATACTCCCTTCACTGTAGATGCCTCTTTTGATGAGAATCACTGACTACATATAATGTCAGGTGTCATAGTATTCTCTGATGTCGGGGTTGGGGTCTATTTGGTGAAGTTCTGCTTTCATCAGACTACAATCTTCTATCTCTTTAACATCTTCATTATCATCTCTCTGTATGGAGGGGTATAAGAATCCCATTGAATGGTGACTCTTTGAAAACATGTCCACCACCCTTAAATACACACATCCTCCAATTGTATAATATTTTTTATGCTTTTCCCTCACAACACATTCCACACATCCTTTAATAGCTAAAAATGCAACATTTTAAAATATTTTATTTATTACAAGAATTAATATCAAAGTACCTAACCCTATTCATTTAATTATTATTAATTCATTGACTAAACATTAATAAAATAGTAAAACTATCAATTTTTATAAAGATTTTAAATATTGTTCGTGTTACATTTATAGATTTAATCTAAATTCTAATCAGATTAAATTAATCATTATTCATTAAATGGTGATTTCTTTTTAAATGTTATTAAAATTATGAAATATATTTGTTTTGGTTTATATCAATTTCTATTAGAGAGATAAATATTTTTTCAAATTTAAAATAATAAGCATCTCCATAATTAAACGTGTTTGGGTAGTTAAAATAAAATTT
The DNA here is from genome assembly GCA_963277665.1 of Viscum album. Classification (NCBI taxonomy): domain Eukaryota; kingdom Viridiplantae; phylum Streptophyta; class Magnoliopsida; order Santalales; family Viscaceae; genus Viscum; species Viscum album. The sequence continues at coordinate 1,084,988,080 of OY728162.1, read as the reverse complement.
CAAAATATAATAGATTTGGATTAAAATAATGAGATAAAAATTAAATGGGTTATACATGATGATTTTAAATCAATAATCTTACATTTAATTTTTATTTACATTTATACACCATTTAATTTCTCTCTCAATATATATGCAATCTTTTGGTTTTATATTTAACCTCTCATAAATGGAAATATTTTTTGACGATCTTACCACCAATCTCAAACACTACATAGGGGGACAGTTTTTCCTGGAAGGTTTTCTTATATTTTTATATAATAAAATGGGTTTTGGTTTTATTTAATTTCGGAAATAGGTTTAAAAATCGCCAAATGAAGTAGCGCTTTGTAAAGAAAGCCAAAAAATGCCACATCTTGTGGCGTTTTCCCTGACACCCCCAACTCCAAGGCCCCCCAATTCCTCCACCCCATTTCCAATATATATAAATATTTATTTAAAAATATAAATAAATACATTTCTTTATATAAAATTATATATTAGTAAAGATAAATTATATTTTAATATAGTAGTAAATATTAATAATGAAATTAATTACATTCAATAATATTAAAATATTAACGTAATAATACTAATAAAGCAGTTATAAATATAATTTATAATTAATAATAATTATATTATTGCATATTAATAAAAGATCCAATAACAATTATATTATAAAATTATTAATAAATAATAATAATATTATAAAAAATTTATAGTAATTATTTATTAAATATGAATAAAAATTTTAATAATATTACTAATTAAATTATTTCATATTAATTATACAATGAAGGTTTGGAGCCAATCCCTTTATTATTACTAATTATATTATTACATATTAATTATACAAAAAAGATAGGACCACATCCAAAAGGAAAAAACAACAACTCAAGCATCACCATAATCATGATTAGTGTTATGACTCGAATCACCACATAGTAACTATATTTTTACATATTAATTATATTTTTAAATACATATTATATTATTACATATTAATTATTTTATTATATAATAATAATATTATTACTTATTAATACAGATGTTAATATTAATTGTCTTATTACATTTTTAATAAATATTAATTATAGTATTACATATTTTAAAAAATTATATTAATTAATAGGTATAAAAATATTAATTATATTATTACATATTAATTAAATTATTTTAGATTAATTTCATTATTAAATATTAATTATATTATTTCATGTTAATTATTTCATATATAATCATATATAATCATATATATATAAATATATGTATGTTTGTATGTATATTCATAAATTTATTTATTTATAATTAGAAAAATAAATTTGAATAAATATCTTTTAAATGTGTAATTAAATATATTAGATTTATAATTATATAATTATAAATATTTTTAACAGAATATATAAATATATATTAATAATTATAAAATTATAAAATATATTTATATTTATGTTATAATAAATATTTACTTATAGAGATAGATTTATAATTATATAATTATAAAAATATTTAAAAACAGATTTATATTTATATTAATTATTTATATATATATTTATAAATATATATTTATAAATATGTAAGTATTTATAATTTTATTTAAAATATTTTTTATAATTTTATTTGAAATTTTATTTATAATTTTATTTATAATTTTATTTATTTATAAGGGTTCTCTCTTAGATTAGTTAAAAAATATGATTATCCAAAAATAAGTTAAAATTTATAAGCTTTTGGGCGGTTCAGTGTAAATATATATACAATTGTTAATATATATAATTATAAAAATATATTTATAAATATGAATTTATTTATATATATACATATATTAAATATAATTATAAATCAATTTCTGTCAATAAATATATATAATTATATAAATATATATCAAAAGGGTTTCAGGAGGCATGCGAGCCTGCTCCTACCAAATTTCATCAAAATGTTATAGGAGAAGGCAAAAGAGAAAGAAAATGGATGGGGTTAACAACCGGAAAGCCCACATCCATCAATAATAGTAATATATCAAGGATAACTGATCAGAATATGTGTGATCATCTCCAGTATCATTGGTAGATTATCATTGTGACTGTAGATTCTATTTCTGGAAAAAGCACAATGTACATCTCCTTTAGCTTTTCATTCCCAAGGGTGAGTTGAGCACTTGTTCGACCATTCCCTCGCATTATATCCATGCCCTCCTGACCATGTCCATGACCATGGTTTCTTGGGTGTCTACCTCGTCTCCTTGATCACTCTTGCAGAATCTCATCATTAAGTGGATCAAAGATATTAACCACTTCTATATCCTTTGGTTGTTCATGATTTTTTTCAGAAGGGGTAGCATTCATTGGAATCTAAATGCCCTCATTTTCCACACATTTCCCTTTACCATATCATGATTTCATTGGCACATCATCATCCTAGTCTTGCTCCTTGATATTGTTCTTCTCATTGAACTCCATCCTTTCAACCAAAGGAGATACCAAAGTTGCATCATAAAAATTACCATATTGAGATCTTCATTCACTTCCCTCACCCACAGTTAGTGCAGCATTGCCAACAATCATATCCCATGTCATCCTTTTATCGGAGCCCTGAGTAAGTGGTGTAGAAACCATCTGTACCTGTATATTATGTTCACTAACAAACTATCCCATAGAAGGGTCCTAAACAATCCCTTCAGCACGCCGAACATGATCTTTCCATGCACTAGTTCCAGCATCATAAATCTCCAACTACCCAAAAACCGACACAAAGTCACTAATCTAGCCCAAAATTATAACTAAAATCATTTTGCACAATATCAGGTACATCCTATCAAGCTTCATCATCCACCATAAGATCCTTCCGAATATCAGGGACTGTATTGATCAGTCCAGATCCCTAACCAGTAGTCTGCTTACCGTTTGTTGATTTCATTCCTCGTTTCAAATAAGAGTTTTTTCATGACCATGCAAAGAGTAGTTCTCACACACAATCATCCTTTTGCAAGTGCTACTTGTGCCTGAACCACCAATCCTAGATGTTCACATGCTACTTCGGGATGGGAAAACATACATGCGCCTGTATCCCAACCCTATCGTCTCCAAGTATCATGCCACCACCCCATGTTCCCATTGTGACTCTGAGTCACTCACAACCACCGGCCTGGGTATCCAGTCATCCCAACCTGGTTATAATAAATAAAATCATACTCAAACAACCAAAGATGCATCTGTTTATAAGAATATTTTACCTGCTAAGATGGGTCAACTTGCTTCCATATATGATTTTCTTAATGGAGCCTGATCTTATGGGAGTTGTATGCTGGTCTTTTCCTTGTGTTGGGTGTATATTGAGCATCTCCTTGGGTAACCCAAGTAAGTCTTCCCAGGTGAATGGGGAAGCTAAAAATTGCTCATCATGATAATATTTGTGTGATACGTCCATCATGGAAGAATCCACTTTTGATGAGAATCACCCACCATGTTGAATGGGTTAGATAAAATTCAATATATGGCCAGTTTCCAAGAACCATGTTGTGTTAATGTGAGGCACATCCAGGTGCTCCATTACCAGAGTTGGGGTATGTTCGAGATCTCCTTACTTGGGTACCCCAGAGGAGTTTTCCCTAGTGAATTGAACTATTAGAAACTTCATGTCATGATATGAATTTTGTGATACACCCATCACTGGAGAATCCGCTTTTGACAAGAATCGTGGACCATATAGAGTGTATGGCATCATAGGGTTCTCTGTTTTCGGGGTTGGGGTATTTTCCGTGACGTCCTGTTTTCATAGAACTACAATCTTCCATATATTTATCATATTTATGAACATTTCCCTACACGTAGGGGTACAATAATCTCAGTGGAAGGGTGACAGTTTGCAAACATGGCCAGCACACTTATATACTTGAATCCTCCAATTTTTGCATATTTTTTATGTCTTTCCCTCTCCAAACATTCAACACATCCTTTTAAATGTATAAATACTAGATATTCAAATCCCATATTTATTTTAATAATTAATAAGAATGTACGCAACAATATTTTTTAATTGTTATTAATTTATTAACTGAATAGTAAAATATACTAAAACTATCTAATTTCAATATGTATTTTGAATGTTATTCATATTTAATTTAAAAATGAATTTAAAATTCTAATCAGATTAAACAAATTATTATTAATTGAATGATTATTTAATTTAAAATGTTTCTAAATTTATTAAATTTATTTGTTTTGATTGATATAAATTACTTTTAGTTTATAAATAAATTTCCAAATGAAAAATAATAAACATGGCCTTATTTAAAAGGGTTTGGCTAGTTAAATAATATTAAAAAATATAATATAATTGTATTAAAATAATGTGTTACAAATTAAATGGGATATAAATGTCGTTTTTAAGTCAATAATCTATCATTTGACGCATATTAGCATTTATAAAACATTTAATTTATCCCCCTATATATTTTTAATCTTTTTTTATATAAACACTCTTATATGTAAATGTTTTTTTGATGATATACCCCCAATCAAGAACACTATCTAGTTGATGATTTCTCTATGAATGTTTTTTTAATTTTTTTTATACAATAAAATGGATTTAGGTATCATTTAATTGGGGAATTGGGTTTAAAAATCACCAAATGACGTGGAAAATTTTAAAGGAAGCCAAAAACGCCAATTCATGTGGCGTTTTCCCTTGCACGACCAATTCCAATGACCCACTACCCCATTCCCCCACCACATTTCCAATATATATTACTAGTACCCAACCTGTGCATTTTCACGACATGATCATTTAATTATACATTTTCATACACACATTCATAATTTGTCGTTATTGAAACCTTTATAATGATGAAATATAAATCAAGATAGAAACCTAAGAGTGAATTATATTTGATACAAAAAACAAAATAAAATCACCAAAAAAAGTTGAACAGAGTAATTAAATTTTGGTCAATCTATTCATTTTTTCCTTTCATATTGGGTTGATGTTCATGGAAATACTTTTTAATATCCATTATTGTGATGATCTATGGAATCTGTGTCACTCGTTTAAAGAGTATGGGTATAATGAAAGAAGAAATGAATTGAGTGGATTGACTGTGACACATGGAAATGGGGTGAAGGTCGGTGATGACATGTGTCGCTCAAAGAATTATATATAACCATATATATTCATTTATGTTCACATATGTATATAAATTAATTCAATTTATTCATTATGTATGTATACATTTCATACAGTGTATTCATACTCTATGCAACTTGTTAATGTAGAAGATGCATAGAATTAATAGTAAACTATAAGTTGAAGGAATGTGTAAAATAATTGCTTACAATATATAATGTTTGAATATAATTTTGAAATGGTGGTGAATTTATTATTGGAATGATATAAAAGTAATAATTGATAATGAAATATAATGATTGATAAACTCAAAGAAGTATATAGATTATTCTGAGATATTTTATTATTATGATTGAATGTTAAAAAAGTTCACTATGTATATGAAACTAAAAAAATTAAATTAATGGTATAGCACAAATACAAATCATCCGTAGTGTATATTTCAAATAAATAATGAAAATGTATACTTTCACTATGTGTCTCCTGTTTATGACCATCAAATGAATCGAACTATTTCTAATCATTATTTTGACATCAATCTCTATATTCTAACATTCCATGAAATATTACCATATGTGATTCATACTTTTCAAATGAAACACTTGATTAAATTCCCCAAACTAATAAATTACTAATAAACTAACAAAAAAATTAATAAAATCAACCAAAAACTATTCATAATTGGAGAAAAATAACCAAGAAGACAAAATCTCATGGAATATATAAAATTTGAAAATGTATTCATGTTTGTATATAAGAATAAATTTTATATATAATTATATTTATTAGTTACACATGTTATTCAAAAAGGAGTAATTGCATTATATTTTAGAAGTTATAATTATCAACATGACCAAGTAGTTTAATATGAATCAAAAAATTGGGATGCCTAGATTTTCCTTGAAACACTTAATAGAAGAATATTTAAAATAAAGAAAACTTTTTGTATAAAACCAATAATAGATATGATGCATAGGTTTTAATCCAGTCGCCTTTTCACTTAATTCAATGCATAAATAAGGTATACCACTGTACGAACACATTTTCCTTATGTAAAAACACATATGAATCAATGTAGTACATATACATGTGAATTAATGTTTCTCATCACCCATATGAAGCATATTTAGTTATTATTTCCATATCATCATCCTACAAATAAAATCAGACACTCAACAACCATATTAACTCATATTAATAATATCCTAGAAATAAGGATTATAATCATAATCAAAAATAATTTTTCTAAAAAAATTGAGATACAAAAGCCAAGAAGTTGTTTGGACAAATAAACCGAACACCATAGATTAATTCAAATATAGAAAAATTGAATAAAATTGTCAAATAATTGAGGATGGTAGATCATATATAATTTTCTTGTATTTTATGTTATCCATCAACTAATAATGTTCAAAAAATTCAAAATCACTATGCATTCGATAGATAACATCATCAAAATCATGAATACAGAGGCAATTTAAAATAGCACACATGAAGATGTTTACAAATTTAAATATAAATTATTAAATTTCATGTAATCCTGTCCATCCTCCCCTTGACACAATGTCCATATCCAATCGAAGCAATAAATACAAGGGATTCATCAAACAGATAAAGAGAATTAGTAAAACTTTTCATTACACATAACTATCCACCACAACTTGGGAAAATGTATAATAGATCAAAGAAATGAAATAGTGAAAAAACCTTCAAGGAAATGGATGTGTCCTTATTGAGGATCCCAGTCTACAAGTTACCCTCAAATACTAGAGTCTTGGATAAACTAAAAGGTGGTATTCGTGAGGTACGAAATTCGTTGTGCATGCTTCTGAGGATTCTTCAACCCCAGAAACATCATCTTAATCCCTGGAATGTATTATTAGGGTTATAAATATAATCATACAATGAATTCTCTATCCACTAAACACTACTACTTTTTATAATTATTGAGTATGAGTACCTAGGGGTTACATAACTAGATTTTTTTCAAAAAAAATAACTCAAATTAGGCCCTTGTTTTTGACTGAATCTCAGATCGACCATGTGACATTGAGTGTACTTCATTCAGAAGGTAATTTTTCATTTTTTTGGACTCCCAGGGGTGCTTCATCAAACATTGACATTTATCATTCCTTCCTCCCAAATGGAAAACCCAAAACCCAACTACAATCCTTTAGATTGATGGAATAGGGTGATTGTGATTACAATAAGGGAAATGAATAGTCCCACATATATAGAAGATTCAAATATGTAGTATATCCAATAAAAAATTTAGGATATCATCTTATAGATATATAGAATTAATATAGGTAAAAAATGAATTATAAAATATAATTTATGTAAAAAAAATATATGACACCAAATGTTTCCATTCAAGTAATATAATACTTATAGAGGGAATGAGGGAAATTACAGGAATAGTTATCATAGATAAAGTGATGAGATGAAATTTTGAGAAAAGGTAACCAAAGTCTGAGGACCGATGAATTTTTGAATAACATTTTCATCCCCCGATTCAGCTAAGTCTAAAAAATAGGTATAAATATTAGATAATGAAAGTATATGAACATTCTTGAACTAAATATTGCACTTAGAATAGGATATTGGGCAACATGGTATAATGTAATGGAGTTGAATGGGTTCTTGGATGAACCTAAAACTTGAAATGAAATTTCACATTGAAATAATTATAAAATGCATTGGACATCAACTGATTATCTCGGTCATTATGTATTAGGCATAAATGTCTACTTTACTATGTACTTTGGAAACAAATAAATTATGATCTTGAATAGAAGATACTATAATTATGTTGGATTTAAAACCTATGAATGAATACATTATAAAGTTCTATCTAGTATCTAGAATCGGAAAAATTCATTGCTATCTAAAAATAATAATATATTTAGATTATAATATATGATAGATCACAAGATACTAAACTCAGTATAGAGAATCATAATTCTCAAATCATTCAACAAAATTAGGAATCACGAAATCTTAGAATTCAACATGACATCAGACAACTACAATGGAAAATTAATGGTTAAAATCGACTAGTAAGGTGAAAAAAATTAAAGTTATAGAGGTCATTAAAAATTCCACACTTAGTGTGATGAATTTCATTTTTCTTCGTGGTATAACAGAAACAATTCCCAGTTGTCTAGTCAGCATAGAGAATGTGAAAAGCCTACAAAACCAATATAACAATATTGATTATTAAAAGTAACCAATTCCACAAAACATCCCAATAAATAAATAAAAAATATTAAAGGAATAGACTCATTACCCTATAACCATGATCTAATTTCATAAACACCACTATTTCCATGATTTTCCATAGTTTAATCATGCATGTTTATTATGAGACAAGTGGTAAAACATAATTAGCATTTATTAAAATTAATACATACTATTAGATGGATGCATAAATTTTAATTTTATTTTAATTAAAATCCATCATCAGTTTTTAATAAAAAGGATAAAATAATGTTTATGATATCAGTAGATTAAAATGGCTATGAAGAAAAGGGAGAAACATACACACAAACATGTATTCTAGAAACATCTAATTGTTTCAGTTCCCATATATTATAATAGAATAGTCTCTAATATAGTATGGATACTTCTCGTGTTTCTAATGTTTGATTAATTCAATCAACACTATGAATTTATCAATAATAATAATGGTACCTTATCCCATCCATACTCATTCCATATTAGTGACAAATTTTTTGAAATGGAAAAAGTCTCATTTTCATAGAAGAGGGACAATTCACTGCTACAATTAGGACCTCCTATTTACCAAAGGACATTTGAAAACATTGAAATATTGATTATAGACTATATGAAATTGAGTAAATTTATATTTTTTGAGGATACTATAACACCTTTCCCTATTTTACTGGCTTGATTATGTATGTTTTCTCAATTTCTAAGAACTGTACCATTACATTATGGTGGGAAATTAGAGTGATACAAAACCTCATGTGTTAAACCACCTGTTGTGACTCTAAACTAACTAAAGGTGTCCATACATCCTATATATATCTTTTTTCTAAATGTTTATGTTCTTAAAACCTTCCATGTACCTATATAGGTGAAAATTAAATAATGATTTCAGTGAGTCTTGTCAATTTTCAAAAAAAATTCTTTTTCAGTATAATGTTAAAATAAAATGGAAATCCACCAAATTAGTAGCCTCATGATTATTGAATGATTTAAGATCAGAATCTAAAGACCTCATATCAAATGGTACATGAGATAAACAATTTTATATAGAATAAAATGGTTTCAAAAGAAAATATTTAACTCCATTGATAAAGCACAAGCTGCTGAAATTATGCATGACTGTATAATACTTACAGAATGATGATAAGTATTTGGATGATATTTCAACAGTCTAGTTTAATTTTTTTTGTTTTATATTCATGTTTCGCAAAAAGAATCAATGAATGTTTTTTCTATCACAAACTAAATAAGAAACATTTAGAGCATAAAACAATAAATTTAAGATATAATTATGCACTCATGTTATTCATTACAAATAACTCATCATATAATTGAAACAACAAAACCATAAGATATAGGGAATTATATAAATAGATAATACAATACATGATTCTTTTAAGATAAATCAATACAGACCTAAAACGTATAATAGTGTTCAAACACCCATTAATGCAGTAAAAACACTTATGAATCAGTGCAATACAAACACATGTTAACCAATTTTTTCATCACCCATAAAAAGTACCTATAGAAATATAAAACTATCATAACAAATGGAACATGAGATAAAAATATTCATAGAGATAGAGATTAATTAATCAATCATCTGGATTTATCAATTGTCAAGATGAATTCAGATGTAGTGAAATGAAGATGTGGAAGATGGAACCGATAGTAAAGTAGTTGGACGTTATTCTACTACTCACTAACTCTTCTTATTAATACAAATAAAAAAGTATATTTTGATTCATATTTATGGTAAATATGTTCTTATTGGGAGGCATGTTCAATTTTCATTAGAACAAACGAAATGTAAATGAAACTTTAAAAAAATTAAATGATAGAAATATAACATCATTGAATGAGATTATGGCATAATCAATGAGCACCACATTAGAAATAGATGATGGAATACTCACGGATGGCATACATGATTGGTTGGAGGACTAAAATTGAGACTTTTAAAGAAAACATAAATGAAAAAAATCATTAAAAAAATGGTAAACATAATTGATCAATAAAGGATAGAAAGAGATAATGGAATACTCCCTGATCAACAAGAAATATAAATTTGAATCTGGCTTGATTTTGGATCATCTCACATCCAAAAATTTTACGTTCATCGCTGGCAATCTCGATCATCTCATATTGGTTCAACAATCACAAAATATAGAATATAGATGTAGAGAATGAAACAATAAATTTAATAAATAATTCTATACACCTTTTATTACTTATAAATACATTATTATATATTTTAAAGAACAAAATATAAGATTTAAGGCATCATATAAAGAGATGATACAATACAGACACCTTTTAAGATATGTCAATACATAACTAAGACATATTGTAGAGTTCAAAAACCTGTTAATTCATAAGAAATAATTATAAATCAGTGTAGTAAAATCAAATTTCAATCAATTCTTGTCTTTACCCATCAAAAGTACCAAAAAATTCCAAAACATAAATAAAAAAAGGAACATGAGATAGAAAAATTCAAAGAGATAGAACTAGATTAATCAACCATCAGGATTAATCAATTTTTGGGATGAAGTCGGATGTGGTGAAATGGATATAAGGAATGTTTCAACAATAGTAAAGTAGCCAAATATAATTTTTGTCCTCATTAACTCTCCCTATTAATAAAAATAAAATAAAGGATATTTGTTTCATATTTATGGTTAATAGGTGCTTATTTGGAGGTTGGTGCAATATGCATTTGGAAAAGTGACACATAAATGAAACTTTTAAAGAAATTTTTTAAACGTTTGAATGAAAACATCATATAAAGGGATTATAGAATACTCAATAAGCAACACATTAGAAAGAGATGATGGCATACTCACTGATGGCATACTCACTGATGGCATACATTCTTGGCTGGTGGTATAAAAATGAAAATTTTAATGAAAATGTCATAGAAATAGATCATAAAAAATGATAAACATTATTGATGAATAAAATTTATAAAGAGATGATGGAATACTCACTGAGCAACACAAAATATAAATTTGAAATTGGGTTGATGAAGACTCATGTCACATCCAAAATTTTTATTTTCATTGATTGCAATCCTGATTGTCTCATATAGGACTAATTATCACAAACTAAAAAAGAAATATTTAGGGAATGAAACAATAAATTTAAGATATAATTTTGTAATCCTATTATTCATTAAAAATACCTTGTCATATAATTGAAACAACAAAAGAATTATATATAAGGCGTCATATAATGAGATGATACAATACACACCCCTTTTAAGATAAATCCATGTGGAACTACAACAATAAAAAAGTTCAAGCACACTTTAATGAATTAAAAACACCTATGAATCAGTGCAATAAAAACAAATTTAAATCAATGTTTGTCATCACCCATCAAAAGAACCTGCAAAAATACAAAAATTCCATGAAAAATATATCTTGAGATAATAAATTTCATAGAGATAGAATTGGATTAATCAATCAAAAGGATTAATCAATTGTCGGGATAATTTATGATGTGGTCAAATGGATCAGAGGATGGTAGCACCAATAGAATAGTAGTCAGAGATGATTTACTCCTCACTAACACTCTGTATTAATAAAAAAAAGGATATTTTGTTTTATATTTATGGTAAATCGGTGTTTATTGGGAGTCCTATAGAATATACATTTGAAAAAAAGACACGTAAATGAACCTTTAAATAAAAACATTTAACCATTACAAATAAAACATCATATAATGATATGATGGTATACTCACTGATGGAAAACTCAATTGGATGGTGGTCTAAAAATAAAATTTTGAAGAAAATGTCATAGAAACAAATCATTAAACCAAACTAATAATAAAAAATGATGAATAAATCATAGAAAGAGATGATGACATACTCATTGGGCACCAAAAAAATATAAATTTGAAACTGGGTTGATGTGATCTCATGTCACGTGAAAATTTTCATGTTAGTCACTAGAAATCCTTATTGTTAGAATCAAATCCCTGATCTTATACAATATTTTGATGCAAGGTGTTCAGTCCAAGTTAACCGATTGAAAATTATTAACCAAATCAAATGGATGAATGAATCCCTTGAGAATGAATCCTATATGAGGTAAATGAATAATTTAAATACATGGATAAAATATGAGTTTGATAATCACACCTTATTTATATTTAATCTCCGAAATTCTCTTTCGTTGATGCTAAGAAAACCAGGAATAGTTATTTGAATGGGAACTCAAATTTTGTTCATAGATTATTCCTTTCTTGTCAGAAAAGCCTATGTCGCCTCTCCTACATTGTATTTATTAGGAAATAATCATCCAATAGATGAGTGAACACATGTGTGAATAGAGTGTCAGCCTAATCCACCATTGTTGTCAGCCAATCCCTTCCTTATTTCACCTCATCTTTGGATTGAATGCCAAAAATCCTTTGTCATTGATCTTGAGTTGGAACGTGAATATTTTTTTGATGATCTTTGTAACACCCGAGACTTTTATGAGAAATAATTTGTTTTTATGTAATATAAATCATCAATGGAATATTTCACTACAAACAAAAGTAGCTTGGCTTGCTTTACACGCAACCACGTCATTCCCTGATAGCTTGTGTCGTACGCAATACCGAGTTTCACTAAACAACGATATGCTATTAAAATATTATTAAAACTAGCCGTTATGAATAGTAACAACAACTTTTTGAAATTTTATAAATTTTATTTTTCAAATTGGACTTCATTTTTGGATTCAAAATATCGAAGTTAGCTTAGGGTCAAATTTTGGTACTTTTCGGATAACTTTCATATTCTGATGAATAGTGAAAATTATTAAATTTTAATTAAAAACAACTTTTTTAATCGAAATAATTAATAGTGATAAATTATTAATTTCAGTGGTTTTAAAGTATATTTATAATATATTTTATCAATTTAATACAATGTTGTTCATTGGATGTAATTTCACATTTAAACCAGACATAAATAAGTGTCAATCTTTTGATAGTTATTATCTTTTAAAAACACGCTATTTTTTTGACGACGGGAATTAATTTTTAAATTAGTTAATGTAACTGATATGTTTTTAATTTGGTAAAATAAACATCATTTTTGAATTCATAATATCAAATATAGCTTAGGCCTAATTTTTGGTATTTTTCTGGAAATTTTCATTTTTTGATGAATAGTGAAACCACTAAATGGAAGTTAAAAAACTGAATTTTTTCAGAAAACATAATTTTACCACTTCTGTGAGTGGAATTTAAAAAATTTGAGATACATGTTTAATATGAAGGACTAAAATGTGGTTCAATGAAATGAAAATAATTTTCAGTGAATAGTAACTTTTTACTTTTTTTACCACAGTTAAAAGTAAATAGGGTAATTAAGGGTAATACTGATATTATTATTACCCTAAAACATGTCCTAATTCTATTGGATAAGTTTAATTCGATCAAAAACAACTTTAGGAATAAAATATGACCATTTAGGCCCACTTGTAATAGATTAGGACATTTATTATTATTTTATTTAAAGAAGGGTTAAAATAGTTAAAATCAATGTTTAATAACTAAATCATTTTTAATATTTGGTTATACATAAGATAAATTCGACTATAAATATTCATTATAAATCTAAAACTATTTCAAACATAATGGTATTTTATTTATAATTTTTAGACATTAAATAATTTAATTTATTTATGACACAATGATGATGCAGTAATTATCTTATTGATGAAATATTGACATAATTGATGTTATAAATACCCAAATAAATGTAATTTGAGACTTTTTATGAATTACAATAATTTTATATCTTATTATTACATGTTAGTATTGATTTAATTAAATTTTTTCGAACTAATCATTCTGTTATGATTTTCACAAAAATCAATTTCCAAATAGTGTCAAAATTGACATAAAATAGTTTTTAAAACAAATACTATATTATTAATTGTTATTTTATTCCTAAAAATCTAAGGTTCGGTGAAATGACTTAGATAAGGTTATATATATTAATAATAAACAACCTGGGGTTATTTTGTCTTGATATTGTAAGTTTATTAACCTTTTAGTGTACGAAAACAAGAAGACACGGTAAAAGTTAAATTATCTAACTTAAAGTTAAATCTTAATGATAAGGTTAAAATTTATACCTATACTTGTCAAAATTATATTAGATGAGAGGATTTCGACCCATACCCACCTTAGCTTCTAAATATATCAATTTGGATCTATTAATAACCGAATCTGACTTTATAATAAAATAATATTTTTTGTTATTCCAAAGGTGCCCCTCTCCACCCTTATAAAAGGGAACCTCCTCCCTCTCTTCCTCACACCACATTGAGCCTTCAAGATCGGCCCATCCCTGCCAATATATCCTCTCCACTTCCCTAGAAAACTGCCTAGAGGTCCTTATTATTTTCAAAGACCAATTTTAGTGCCCTAAGTGGAGGTCTCAAGGAGGCGCTTCAAAGAAGAGGTAATGCCCGTTACCGATTCTTTCATCTTTATTTCTTCTTCCACTTCTTCTTCTTTAGTTTTTTCATTATGAGGTAATAATATCAGTATCACTCATATAAGGATATGTTATTATAAGTATTAAACAACCCTATTTCACCTCTTATCCATCCTACGGAAAACTAAATCACCGCGCGTGCGTACATACGGAATACCGTCTCCACGCCGTATTGTAATCTGTTTTCCACCACCACCTTACTTGGATGGGTATAATGGTGTAAAGAATAATTATATATGATTATTGTAAAGTGATATTGATTCTTAAATAGTCTACATACACTTCAATATAATCCCATGATCATGGGAACAATATCATCGCTCGTGCGTACGTATGGCCTACTGTCTCCACGAAGTGATGCGACTCATTCTATATAATATTCATTGAATAATGATTATATAAATGAATTGAATTGAATGAATATGATATATATTACACTAATACCATTATGTAAATGATGTATCTATATCCTATAAATAGGAATAAGAATTTATTCGACAAAACACACATAAGAACAAAAAGTAATAAACACACGAATAACAAGTAGTAATGAAATATTACTAATAAAAAGCTAACAATATGACCAAATATGATATCATAAAAATGAATATGATTCTGTAATAAGTCAATGAAATTATTTAAATCATTATACATGAGGTTCAGACATGTACAAAGCATATCGGACCTAAGGTAAGGGAAAATCTCAAAATCTCAATTTTTATCCGTGATTGTTTATACATCAGAATTTACTGGGGTTTATTTTATCATCCACATCCTTGTTTCCTCAATATGTAATATTGTTTCCATACACCGAAAATTGTTTAAATCTAATATTACCCTTCAGTGAGTTTTTAGTAAAAGATATGAAAGGAATCATTTGTCTTTTTTCTTACGATGTACTTTTTGACTTTTTTGACAAAAGTACAAGAAGAATGTTTTTTTAACTTATACAGAATTAATGGATTTTTAAAACATTATTTCCAAGAAGCATACTTTACAATTTTTCAAGTTTATTTTCAGTCAACTTATTTTAGTTTAAAGTTGTATGACATGTTAAGAAAGGAAAATGTTTTTGAAGTAGAAAGGATATTTTCCTCAAGAATGGAGTTCAAGTGTTTTATCAAAATTATTTTCCATCTAAGATAATATAGGGTTATATTTATATCCCTATTATTACGTTGATTTGATTATGTTGTGATGGAATTATTTTTATGAATTGTTTTATCTTATATGAATTGTTTTATGATGTCATGTTGTTTAAGAATCCCATTTTTATTACATGGTTTATGCAATGATGTATGATTTATGATTTTGTGGCACACATATGAATGGTGTCATTATGATATGGGTGGGACCTATATCTCCCTCCAATGAATTGGGTAAAGATTTTATATCTCATGAGATAGACATGGCTGGAATGGCAGGTTAAACCAATTCTGTGAAACATGACTGAAACGAGGAATGAACTCAGTTCAGAAATGGACTTTTTCCACTAAGATAGTCTTGGCAATGAGTCCTGACTAATAAGAAATGATTACCTAGGATTATTTTTGTATGACACAAAGTTTCATGTTTTAAGTTATGATTATTAGGATTTCATTTCACTAATATGATTTATCCCATGTTATGAAATTATGCTCTCTTTTGCAGTTTAAGATTTCCAAAATGTTATGTTCTTATGAATATGATGTGATTGGTATTTCTTTTGTTTACCCTTACTGAGCATTTGAGCTCACCCTTTTGTATGTTTTCTTTCCTCAGGTCAGGAAGAAGGTTATTAAGTAAGATATGCCGAAAGGGACTATAGATATGATGAAATAAATGGGAGACAGTGTAGACGCTTTATGAACCAGTTGTTTATGTTTCCCATTTTATAAAGATACTATACCTATACGGTCCTTTCATGGTTTTGTTATATGTTGTAATAAGTATGCTTCAATTTTTATGTAATAACAATGTATGTAAAGTATGGGTCGTTATAGTTGGTATAATAGGAAAGGTATAGTCAACCTTTGGAAACTAGGATGTGGTAGCCTTAGTAAGATTTATAAGGATAATTATAAGCATAGAACACAATCATTGTGTTTTAGAAATGACCATGAATAACCTAGGATAAGACCTTAAGTGTGAAATTTTATTCTTGATTATGTGGTTTTCCTATTATAATTAGTGTTTCTCACACTATTCTTCTTGGTTTTAGTCAATGGCTGGAACCCGAAGGAACCGTGTTAATGCGGAATGCGACGGACAATGCAATGATTGTCCCCCTGAGCAACCAAACGTTATGGGAGCTGGAATGAAAAATCTTATAGCCATGCTCACACAAATTTCTCAAGCTATGAATCATGCAGGACTTCCAAACGAGCAAAGGAAGGAGCAACATTATGTTGAATCCTTCATGAGGCAGCGTCCACCTTCTTTCAACGGGTCTACTGATCCATTATTTTCTGAACAATGGATTAGTACTACTGAAAATATATTTTCTGTTCTTCAAAGTTCTGAACATGATAAAGTCATCCTAGCAGTGTATCGATTGGAAGGATATGCTGATCAATGGTGAAATCTTATTAAGAATATGAGGAAAAGGGATGAAATTGAGTCCATGGAATTGGACAAGTTCAAGAACTTATTTTTCAATAAGTACTTCCCTCGTATTCTCCGGAAAAATATGGAGAAAGAGTTTCTTGAACTGAAGCAAAATGATGATGAATCGTTTGGTACCTATGAAGCAAATTTTACAAGACTTTCAAGGTACACTTCTGGTATTATTATCCAACCTGAGAGTAGGATCGATCGATTCTTTGGTGGCTTAAAACCAAGTCTTCAAAGGGTGTTATCCATAAGGGACTTCAATAGCTACGAGGAAATCGTTTGATGTGTTCTCAAAGTTGAGATGGAGATTGGAGTAACCCATTAGTCATATGGGTTTGATAAGAAGAGGAAAATGGAATTCAAAGTAAAATCTAAAGAGAACACTGAAAATAATATGAGCTTTCCATTATGCTCAATGTGTGGAAATAAACATGGAGGGAGTTTTCTTAAAGGGACAATTAAATGTTTAAAATGTGTAAAGGAAAGTCATCAGGCATTTGATTGCCGCAATGATGGGTAGAAGATGTCTAATGATGCAAACAAAGGAAGGGATACACCTACTACACTTCAATTTTTCAAGTGCAAGGAGGTGGGAATTATGCCAATAAATGCCATAATCCAAGGGTTGTCGATGATGATCGACATCAACAAAATCTTAAGGATAAAGAAAAAGGAATGTCACATGAAATTTCTATCAACGATGTGGAGTATGATAACGATGTGGTGAATGGTACACTTACCATCCACTCTAAAGTAGAAAATGTTTTATTTGATTCTGGATCCACTCACTCTTTTATTTCTGAAGATTTTTCTAAGGGTATCACCATATTACCTCAACAATTAGATGTTGAGCTAGCTGTGACAACAACTAATGGCACAACAGTCGCATCAAAAGTTTATAATTCTTCCCTGATTGATGTTTGTGGGAAAGTGCTTCCTGCAAATCTTGTGATCCTTCCTATAGTGGAATTTGATGTGATTCTTGGCATGGATTGGCTTTCTCTATATGGAGCTCATATCAATTTCCAAAGAAGGGAAGTCAAATTTCATATTCCAGATCAATCTATGATCGTCTATCGATGCAAGGATGAACATAACTTTCTAGTGGAAATTTCTTCCATCTTATGGGTCTTGATTCCACAGAATGAAGGTTATTTATCTCAAATGGTTGGTGAGAAAATCACAATTAATATTATGCCCATTGTATGGGAGTTTTATGATGTCATTCAGGAGGAATTTCCGGGTCTTCCACCAAATCGTGAAGTTGTGTTTTTAATAGAACTCGTACCGGGTGCTTTGCCTATTTCAAAGAGACCTTATAGAATGGCCCCAATTGAGTTGTTGGAATTGTATAAGAAACTCCAAGAGAATCTTGATAAGTGATTCATACACCCTAGCGTGTCACCTTGGGGAGCACCTTTTCTATTTGTTAAGAAGAAAGATGGATCAATGAGACACTTCAATGATTATCGTGAACTTAACAAGATCACTATCAAGAAAAAATATCCTCTCCCACGCATTGATGACTTATTTGACCAACTACACGGAGCTCAATACTTTTCCAATATTGATATTCGTTCGGGGTATCATCAATTAAGGGTCAAAGGGAGGATATACCAAAGCCGGATTTCCATACAAGGTATGGACACTATGAATTTATAGTGATGCCATTTCGTCTTACTAATGCCCCTTCTATCATCATGGATCTGATGAATAGAGTCTTTGGAGACTATCTTGATCAATTTGTGGTAGTCTTTATAGACGATATTCTTGTCTATTCAAAGAGCAAGGAAGAACATGAAGATCACTTGAGAATTATATTGAAGACCCTGAGAAAGGAGAAGCTTTATGCCAAATTTACCATGTGTGAATTTTGGCTTCAAAAAGTTTCATTTTTGGGTCACATAATCTCAAAAGAGGGGATATCTATGGATCCAGCAAAAACAAAGGTTATCGAATGATGGTCGAGACCAACAACAGTAACTGAGATCTGAAGTTTTCTTGGTTTGGCTGGATATTATCGATGTTTTGTGAAAGATTTTTCAATATTATCTAATCCACTCACCAGGTTGACTCGGAAAGGAGTTAAGTTTGATTGGACGGAGGAATGTGAAGAAAATTTCAAGCAGTTGAAAAGAAGGTTATCCAGTTCACATGTGCTCACACTGCCTTGTAGTGGAGAATGGTTTGTGATATATAGTGATGCATCCAAGAAGGGGTCGGGGTGTGTTCATATGAAAAATGATATGGTGATAGCTTATGCCTCACGACAGTTGAAAATCCATGAGAAAAATTTCCCAACACATGATTTGGAGTTATCTGTGGTAATCTTTGAATTTATGATTTGGAGGCATTATCTTTATGGAGAAAGGTGTGACATTTATACTGATCATAAAAGTTTAAAGTATATTTTCACACAAAAGGAGCTGAATATGTGCCATAGAAGATGGTTGGAAATGATTAAGGATTACAACGGCTCAATTCATTACCACCCTGGGAAAGCAAACAAGGTGGCAGATGCATTAAGTCGACAAGACCATGCTAGCTTATCCATGATGAGGATCACAAAAGATCCAATATTTATTGATTTAAAAAGGATGGATCATGGAATTATAATGGAAGGGGAAAAATTGTATCTTTCTCAAATAAATGTTCAACCATCTATACATGTGACGATTAAAGAGGCACAGAAAGAAGATGTGGAGTTAGAAAAGAAGGTGAGAAATATTCCTGAATTCAACCTTGATTATGATGGGATAATAATGTTCAGGAATCGGGTTTGTGTTCCCCCCATCCCATAATTAAAGGAGCTGCTGGATGAGGCTCATAGTTATTCATTCTTTATTCATCATGGAAGCACGAAGATGTATAGGGATCTGAAAGAGTACTTCTGGTGGGATGGCATGAAAAGAGATATTGCTGAATATGTCTCTCGATGCTTGGTTTGCCAGCAAGTTAAAGCTGAGAGACAAAAGTATAAGGGGATGTTACAAACATTACCCATACCCGAATGGAAATGGGAAAATATCACTATGGACTTTGTCACAGGTC
Organism: Viscum album; assembly: GCA_963277665.1. Taxonomy (NCBI): domain Eukaryota; kingdom Viridiplantae; phylum Streptophyta; class Magnoliopsida; order Santalales; family Viscaceae; genus Viscum; species Viscum album. The sequence goes on along the minus strand of OY728162.1, from coordinate 1,084,967,598 downwards.
TTCCTAAAAAATCCAAAGGCAATAATGCTATCTGGGTCATAGTTGATCGGCTTACAATGTCTGCACACTTCATTGCTATTATAGAGGATTTCTCTCTAGATCAGCATGCCAGGATATATGTAAAGGAAGTGGTAAGATTTCATGGAGTACCACTTTCTATTATATCTGATCGGGATCCAAGATTTACCTAGAAGTTCTGCCGAAGTCTTCAGCATACTTTGGATACAGAGTTGAGTTTCAGCACTGCTTATCATCCTCAGACAGACGGTCAGTCTAAGAGAACAATTCAAACTCTAGAAGATATGTTGAGAGCTTTCTCTATGGATTTAAAAGGTGGTTGGGATAAACACCTGCCTTTGGTGGAATTTTCTTATAATAATAGCATTCAATCCATTATTCTGATGTCTCCTTATAAATCTCTCTATGGAAAGAAATGCAGGACTCCAACTTGCTGGGATGAAGTTGGGGAAAGAAAGATATTAGGACCTGATCTTGTTGATGAGATGGTAGAAAAGGTCCGATCTATTCAACAACACATAAGAGTAGCTCAGAGTCGACAGAAAAGTTATGCTGACAACCGAAGAAAATATCTAGAGTTTGAAGTGGGTGATAAAGTGTTCTTACGAATATCTCCTTATAAGTGGTTAATGAGATTTGGAAAGAAGGGGAAGTTGAGCCCTAGATATATCGGTTCTTTCGATATAATGGATCGTGTTGGAAAGGTAGCTTACCGATTGGCGCATCCACCAAGACTCTCCCAAGTTCACGATGTGTTCCATGTATCTCTCCTGAGAAAGTACATACCTGATCATTCACATGTACTCAGCTTAGAAGTTGTACCGCTGGAGCAAGATCTTTCTTATGAAGAACAGCCCATAGAGATTCTAGATCGTAGTGAAAAAGTCCTACGGAACAAGACCACTCGCTTGGTGAATGTTTTATGGAGGAACCACCAATTAGAAAAAGCTACATGGGAGCTTGAGGATATGATCAGGCATAGGTATCCTCATCTGTTTGTTACAAGTGGTGAATTTCGAGGCCAAAATTCATTTTAAGGGGGGTAGAATGTAACACCCAAGACATTGATGAGAAATATTTTTTTGTTATGTTATATAAATCATCAAAGGAATCTTTCACTACACACAACACTATCTTGGCTTTCTTTACACGCAACTACGACCTTCCTCGATAGCTTGTGTCATACGCAATACCGAGTTTCACTAAACAACGATATGGTATTAAAATATTATTAAAACTAGCCGTTATGAATAGTAATAACCACTTTTTGAACTTTTTTAAATTTTATTTATCAAAATGGACTTCATTTTTGGATTCGGAATATCGAAATTAGCTTACGGTAAAATTTGGTACTTTTCGGATAACTTTCATATTCTGATGAATAGTGAAAATTAGTAAAATTTAATTTAAAACAACTTTTCTAATAGAAATAATTATTAGTGATAAATTATTTATTTGAGTGGTTTTAAAGTATAATTAGAATATATTTTTACAATTTAATACAATGTTTTTCATTTTATGTAATTTCACATTTAAACTATACATAAATAAGTGTCAATCTTTTGATAGTTATTATCTTCTAAAAACACGCTATTTGTTTTGACGACGGGAATTATTTTTTAAATTAGTTAATGTAACTGATATATTTTGAATTTGGTAAAATAAAAATCATTTTTGAATTCATAATATCAAATATAGCTTAGGCCTAATTTTTGGTATTATTATGGAAACATTCGTTTTTTGATAAATAGTGAAACCACTAAATGGTAGTTAAAAAACTGAATTTTTTCATAAAACGTAATTTTACCGATTCTGTGAGTGGAATTTTCAAAATCCGAGAGACACCGTTAATATCAAGGACTAAAATGTGGTTCAATGAGATGAAAATATTTTTTGGTGAATAGTAACTTTTTACTTTTTTTACCACGGTTAAAAGTAAATAGGGTAATTAAGGGTAAAAATGATATTATTATTACCCTAACACATGTCCTAATTCTATTGGATAAATGTAATTCGACCAAAAACAACCTTAGGAATAAAATATTACCATTTAGGATCACTTGGATTAGATTAGGACATTTATTATTAATTTATTTAAAAAAGGGTTAAAATAGTTAAAATCAAAGTTTAATAACTAAATCATTTTTAATATAGGGTTATACATAAGATAAAATCGACTATAAATATTCATTAGAAATATAAAACGATTTCCAACATAATGGTAGTTTATTTATAATTTTTAGACATTAAATAATTAATTTATTTAGGACACAATGATGATGCAGTAATTATCTTATTGATGAAATATTGACATAATTGATGTTATAAATACCCAAATAAATGTAATTTGAGTCTTTTTATGAATTAAAATAATTTTATATGTTAATATTACATGTCAGTATTGATTTAATTAAATTTTGTCGAACTAACCATTGTGTTATGATTTTCACAAAAATCAATTACCAAATAGTGTCAAAATTGACATAAAATAGTTTTTCAAACAAATACTATATTATTAATTGTTATATTATTCATAAAAATCTAATGATCGGCCCAATGACTTATATTAGGTTATATATATTAATAATAAACAATTTGGGGTTCGTTTGTCTTGATATAGTAAGTTTATTAACCTTATAGTGTAAGAAAACAAGAAGACACGGTAAAAGTTAAATTATCTAACTTAAAGATAAATATAAATGATAAGGTTAAAATTGATACCTAAAATTGTCTAAATTATATTTGATTAGATTATTGCGACCCATCACCACCTTATTTTTGAAATATTTCAATTTGGAGCTATTAAAAACCGAATTTGACTTTATAATAAAATAATATTTTTAGTTATTCCAAAGGTGCCCCTCTCCTCCCTTATAAAAGGGAACCTCCTCCCTCTCTTCCTTACCATACATTGAGCCTTCAAGCTCGGCCAAACCCTGCCAATATCTCCTCTCCACTTCCCTTAAAACATCATATAGGTCCTGGTCTTCTTCAAAGACCAATTTTAGTGCCCTAAGAGGAGGTCTCAAAGAGGTGCTTCGAAGAAGAGGTAATGCCTGTTACCGATTCTTTCATCTTTATTTATTCTTCCACTTCTTCTTATTTTGTTTTTTCAATATGAGATAATAATATCAGTATACATAATATACTGATATGTTATTGTAAGTATGAAACAACCCTATTTCACCTCTCATCCATCCTACAGAAAATGAAATCACCGTGCGAGCGTACGTACGGAATACCGTCTCCACGCCTTGGTGTAATCTGTTTTCCACCACCACCTTACCTGGATGGGTATAATGGTGAAAATAATAACTATATATGATTATTGTAAATTGATATTGATTCTGAAATAGTATAAATACACTTCAATACAATCCCACGATCATGGGAACGATATCATCGCTTGTGCGTACGTACGACCTACCGTCTCCATGATGTGATGTGACTCGTTCAATGTGATATTCATTGAATAATGATTATATAAATGAATTTAATGAATTAATATGATATATATTACACTAATACCATTCTTTAAATGATGTATATATATCCTATAAAGACAAATAAGAATTTATTCGACAAAACACGCATAAGAACAAAATGTAATAAACACGCGAATAACAAGTAGTAATGACATATTACTAATAAGAAGCTAAGTATATGACCATATATGATATCATAACAATGAATATGATTCATTAATAAGTCAATTACATTATTTAAATCATTATACAGGAGGTTCGGACACGTACAAATCATATCAGACCTAAGGTAAGGGAAAATCTCGAAATCTTAATTTATATCCGAGATTGTTTATACTTCAGAATTTACTGGGGTGTATTTTATCATCCACATCCATTTTTACTCAATATGTAATATTGTTTCCATCCACCAACAATTTTTTAAATCCAATTTTACGCTTCGGTGAGTTTTTAGTAAAATATATGAAAGGAATACTTTGTCGTTTTTCGTACAAGGTATTTTTTGACTTTTCCGAAAAAAGTTCGAGAAAAATGTTTTTTTAACTTATACGGCATGAATGGATTTTGAACACATTATTTCCAAGAAGATTACGTTAAAAGTTTTCAAGTTTATTTTTAATCAACATCTTTTAGTTTAAAATTTTATGACATTTTAAGAAAGAAAAATGTTTTTGAAGTAGAAAAGATATTTTCCTCAAGAATGGAGTTCAAGTGTTTTATCAAAATTATTTTCCATCTAAGATAATATAGGGTTCTGTTTCTATCTGTATTGTTACATTTATTTGATTATGTTGTGATGGAATTATTTTTATGAATTTCTTTATCTTGTATGGATTGTTTTTGATGTCATGTTGTTTAAGAATCCCATTTTTATTACATGGGTTATGCAATGATGTATGATTTATGATTTTGTGGCACACATATGAATTGTATCATTATGAGATGGGTGGGACCTATATCTCCCTCCAATGCATTGGGAAAAGATTTTATATCTCATGATATAGACATGGCTGAAACATCAGGTTAAACTGGTTCAGTGAAATAGGACTGAAAGGAGGAATGAACTCGGTTCAGAAATGGACTTTGTCCACTAAGATAGTCTTGGAAATGATTCTTGACTAATTAGAAATGATTCCATATTATTATGTGTGTATGCCACAATGTTTTATGGTTTATGTTATGATTATTGGGATTTCATTTCACTACTATGAATTATCCCATGTTATGAAATTATGCTCTCTTTTGCAGTTTAAGATTTCCAAAATGTTATGTTCTTATGAATATGATGTGATTGATATTTCATTTGTTTACCCTTACTGAGCATTTGAGATCACCCTTTTGTATGTTTTCTTTCCCCAGGTCAGGAAGAAGTTTATTAAGTAAGATATTCCAAAAGGGACTATAGATAGGATGAAATAAATGGGAGACAGTGTAGACGCTTTATAAACTAGTTGTTTATGTTTCCCAGTTTCTAAAGACACTATAACTATATGGCCCTTTCATGGTTTTGTTATATGTTATAATAAGTATGCTTAAATTTTGAAGTAATAAAAATCTATGTAATGTATGGGTCGTTATAATCTTGGTTCCCCATAGAATTACTCGAACAATCTCCCCTCCACTACAGCTATTATTTGGATAAAATAATCCAATAGTCAAGTGAAGAGTGTGGTGGGTAAATCCACCGTCATTGATGTTTGAGTAAGATTTTGAAGGAATCATGTTATTAAGGATTGTTCGATGATGAACTGAGATCTATTTATCCAATATCTGAGTGAATAGATTATTAGTGCTTATTCAGAGGGATTCCTAGAGAGGAGATGGAAAGGATGAGAACTATGGATGAATGGGGATGAAGGTTGTGAAGGGATGTCAACAAGGACTTGATAGGGTGAGATGAAGAGTGAGAGCGAGAGACAATAATGGTGGGAGAAGAAGGATCCCGAATTGATGGGGAGGATATAAGTACTGGGAGGAGTCGAAAATCATAGCCACCATGAGTCAATTAGAGGGAGATGAGATTACATAGGTATGGGTATCAAATTTTGTGGATTGGTGTACAAGAATGAAAATTATGCTAAGAATGAAAGAGATCAAGACATGTAGAGGAGAGGGGAAAGCTATACTATAGATAATGAATGTTTCCTTGAAGATAATATCACAAAAAGATTTTATGCTCTTAGTGATTATTATTCGGAAATCCAAAAATATTGTTCCTGTATCGGTGCATACTAACAAAATGCATGCAGATAAAAAAATCTATGCTAACCTTCTGGACAATTGCATAACACCTTGATGTTGAAAAACCATGACTATTTTGTTCTGAGAAACATTTATTGTTTTCACCTGGAAAATGTATCCAATTATGGAATTGGAAAACATTTTTAATAAAAATAAAATGAAAAATGGGAGAGTTTTAGAATGGAAAAAAATAGTTTTTCCATGATTCTTGAAAAATGAAAATGCATGTGATGGTAAATCACATGCTGTCTAGTTTTTAAATCCTATTAAAAGTACTCTTTAACATATTTCATAACACCTTTAATAAAATAAAAGGAATAAAAAAATTCAAACGCAAACACAACTTGATTACATAAGTAATTTTTACTAAAATGAATCATAACTTCATCATGGAATCCATGCAAGTGGAGTGAAATATTTATCAGTTCTATCTTTTTAGGGGATATTTACCAGGTATGGATTTTTATGGGGAACTATATCACCAGCATAAATCATAATTTGTTAGGCGATCCCATGCCCAAGAAAACAAAAAACTATAGTAGAGACCAATTATCATTAACAAAATATCCTGAATAAATCTGTAATTGTTACTCTAGATATTATATCGATAATTTTATTCCATTTAATATTTATTGCCTAATTTATTATTGCTGCAATAATAGCATCATGACATCTAATGCTTTCTCACATGAAAAACAATGTTACTTTGTAAAAATTGAATAAAAAATAATGCTTCCAAGATTCAATCAAATGTGAATGATGGGAGAAATAAATAATTTTCTTTTAGTTATCAAAACCAATGATCTTGTAAAATTAAACCAAAATCAACTGATCTTGCATACCTCCTTATCATTAGAGGTGATACAAACTACAAAATGGACCCCTCTATCCAAATACCGATAAATCAAACTATAAAAACGGACTATGTTGTTGATTATAGATTTTTAATTAGAAAAAAAAAGAACTGTAAGAAAAAGGTATAATCATATTTTACTAAATACATGACACTCCCATTTAAATGCAATACCAATCTATTTTTTTTAGAATTCAGTTTTCCCCAAAAATGACTCATATGAAATAGCCATGGATGAAGTCATACAATTGACCATCAACAACCATTTTATTCTCTTACAAATGAAACTAACCAACATAAAAGTATCCATGTCATATGCCTTAGTTATTATAATAGATACTAGAGGTGTATCCAAGGAAAACCAATGTGGAAACACCAGGCTGAAGAGGCATCATTTTTTATCAATTAGAAGAATAAATAGATCTATCATCCTCTTATTAAGTGAGGAAATGAATTCCATACATTTTCAATCTTGCTATATTTTTATGGCCAACATGTCTTGTAAATGTAAGTTTTCATTCTAAAATGTTCAGAATCTAAACATATAAATACAATTCATTTCTTAGAAAAAATTAGAAATAAAATTTTATTCCACCAAAACAAACATCTTCACTCTTCCCAGTCCAAAGAGGGTTGGGAATTGATCATGAAAAAAATAAAATTACTTTACCCTTCTTTCCCACCACCTATTTTGAGAATCTATCTATATAAATTCACATCCCATGTAACAACTAGTCACCTCTGCACAACCAATGTAATTATTCCAGTAATTACAATGGAAATAATACTTGTAAACTAAAATAAAATGCATTAGAATAAAATTATATTATTTTTGAAAGAAACCCATCATAAAACAGTACATAATTTAGTATTGAAATCTAATCACAACATGGATTCAGAATTATTGAATCAGATTCAAATCAGGTCATATAATTTATGCATATTTCAATTGTATACTCTGTGAATCTGAATGACACATGAGATGAAAGTGAATATTAAAATATACACAATAAAAATATACAATAGGAATGGAAACTGTTGAAACAAAAAAAAACTATATTGAATAAGTGTTAAAAAAACACTTGATTGGGAAGGATAGGATTTTCAGCAGAGCCCATTGAAGGAATTTTGGTGGTGGGGGTGTAAAACTCATTAGAGATCAGATATGGTTACCTAAAATGTTCAAATCGATAACCATTCCACAAAAAACACATAAATGGAAGAGAAGAACTTATTGTTCATCTCAACCCTGGAATATTTCAACCACATGGTGTGATTGAGATACTTAACCGTAAGGGAACATTCCCACATAGAACATGCATGATTGAAGTCCTTCTAAAATTATTCCCACTGTGCATACCTAAAACAGATAACTGTGTTCCAACATACGTGCTAGAAGTGGTCCTAGATCTCCTTCTGCATTTGTGAAGATGGTAATCAGCAATAAAGGAGTTGTTATAGGTGATGATGATGAGGAGACGGAGATGGTGAGGTGGAAGCAGTGTCGGAAAGGAGGAGGTAGTGACACAAAGGGGACAACAGGTTTGAAGGATAAGGGTTTAGATGATAATAGTTTGGAAGAGGTGGAGAGGTGGAGGAGGATATGAAGATGGAGGAGATGCATGTGGAGCGGAGTCGGTGGAGGAGGTGGAATCTGCAGAGAAGGAGAAGATGAGGAACGCGTTATATATGGAATAGGGATACGTGGAGAGGAGGTCACATGATCCAAATTGATATAGAGATGACATAAGGATGAAATTTCCCACCCTATAGTACAGATAATGGATTATGTGTTTACAATTATAAAAAAATACATTTTTTTATATATTATTAAATATTATTACATATTTATTTTATTATTTCATTTTAATACTATTATTACTTATTAATGAATATTAATAGTTTCATTAATGCCATTCAATAATAATAAAAATGTAAATAATAACAATAATAATGTAGTTAATATTTTTATACATATTTATTAATAGAATTAATGTACATATGTGAAAATATAATTTATATGTAAAAATATAATCAATATTTATTAATATGTAATAATATAATTAATACATAACAATATAATTAATATATAACAATAGAAATAATAATGTAATAATATAACTAATATGTAATAATATAGTTTGTGTGTAATAATATAATTAATATGTAATGATGTAATTACTATGTGATGATTATAGTCATAACTTTGATCATGATTATGTTGATGCTTGAGTTTCTATTTTTTTCTTTTGGATGTGGGCTTTCCTTTTTGGTATAATTCATATGTTATAATATAATTTTTAATAATAAAGGGATTGTCCATTAACCTTCTTGGTATAAATAATATGAAATAATACCAAGAAGGGTCCGGGTCAAGCCCCTTATTATAAAAAGAAGGAAAAATAAATAGTACTAGAAAGAAGAAAGTAAAGCCCACACTCAAAAAAACAACACCTTCAGCATCACCAGAATCAGTATGAGAGTCATGATTAGAAGCAAAAACGTCATCAGCAATCTCCCATTTATTATTAAATATATTTTTAACTACTTTATTATTGTTAATATTTACATTTTTATTATTATTGAATGGAATTAATGAAATTATTTATATGCATTAATAAGTAATAATAGTATTAAATTTAATATTAAAACTAATATGTAATAATATCTAATAATATATAAAAACATGTATTTTTTTATAATTGTAAACACATAATCCATTATTTATACTATATGGTGGTAAATTTCATCCTTATGTAATCTATATATTAATTTGTGTCATGTTCCCTCCTATCCACATATCCCTATTCCCTGGATAATGTGTTCCTCGTCTTCTCCATCTCTACAGATTTCACCTCCACCGACTCTGCTCCACATGTATCTCATCTATCTTCATATCCTCCTTCCCCTCTCTGCCTCTTCCAAACTATTATCATCTAAACCCTTATCCATCAAACCTGTTGTCACCTTTGTGTCACTACCTTCACCTTTATGACACCGCTTCCGCCTCGCCATCTCCATCTCCTCATCGTCATCACCTCTAAAAACTCCTTTATTTCTGATTACCATCTTCACAAATGCAAAAGGAGATCTAGGACCTCTTCTAGCACATATGCTAGAACACAGTTTCCTGGTTATGCACAGTTGGAAAAATTTCAGAAGGACTTCAATCATGCCTGCTTTGTGTGGTAGTGTTCCCTTAATGTTAACTATCTCAATCACACCATGTGGTTGAAATTTTCCAAGGTTGAGATGAATAATAAGTTCTGCTCTTCCATTTCTGTGTTTTTTGTGGAATGGTTATCCATTTGAACATTTTAGGTAACCATCTCTGATCTATAAAAAGTTCAACACCCCCACCGCCGAAACGCCTTCAATAGGATCCGCTGAAAACCCTATCTGTGCCAATCAAGTGTTTTTTTGACACTTATTCAATATAGTTTTATTTGTTTCAACAGTTTTCATTCCTACTATATATTTTGTAAAGTTTATATTTTAATAGTCATTTTCCTCTCATCTGTCATTCAGATTCACAGAGTATACAATTGAAATATGCATAAATTGTATGACCTGATTTGGATCTGATTATTTAATTCTGAATCCATGTTGTGATTAGATTTAAATACTAAATTATGTAATGGTTTATGGTGGCTTTCTTTCAAAAATTATTATAATTTTATTCTAATGCATTTTATTTTATTTTACAAGTATTATTTCCATTGACATTACTAGAATAATTACTTTGGTTGCGCAGAGGTGACTAGGTGTTACATGGGATGTGAATTTAAATAGAGATTTTCTCAAAATAGGCGGTGGGAATGAAAGGTAAAGTTATTTTATTTATTTCAGGATCAATTATCAAGCCTCTTTGGACTGGGAAGAGTGAACGTTTTTGTTTTGGTGGAATAAAATTTTATATCTCATTTTTTCTAAGAAATGAATTGTATTTCTATGTTTAGATTCAGAACATTTTAGAATGAAAACATACATTAAAAAGACATGTTGGCCATAAAAATCTCCCAAGATTGAAAATGTATGGAATTAATTTCCTCACTTCATAAGAGGATGACAGATCTATTTATGCTTCTAATTGAGAAAAAATGATGCCTCTTCAGCCTGGTGTTTCCAAATTTGTTTTCCTTGGATACACCTCCAGTCTCTGTTATAATAACTAAGGAATATAACATGGATACATTTATGTTGGTTGGTTTCATTTTTAAGAGAATAAAATGGTTGATGATGGTCAATTGTATGACTTCATCCATGGCTATTTCATATGAGTCATTTTTGGAAAAAAAAATTAATTCTAAAAAAATTATATTGCTATTACATTTAAATGAGATTGTCATGTATTTAGTAATAATATGATTATTCCTTTTTCTTATAGTTCTTTTTTTCTAATTACAAATATATAATCAATAACATAGTTCGTTTTTATAGTTTGATTGATTGGGATTTGGATAAGGGGGTCCATTTTGTAGTTTGTATCACCTCTAATTAGAAAAAGTTATGCATGACCATTTGGTTTTGGTTTAATATAACATGTGGCGTTGGTTTTGATAACTAAAGGAAAATTATTTATTTCTCCCTTCATTCACATTTGATTAACTCTTGGAAGCAGTATTATTGATTCAATTTTTACAAAATAACATTGCTTATCAAGTGAGAAAGCATTAGATGGAATGATACTATTATTGCAGCGATAGTCAATATGGCAATAAACATTAAATGGAATGAAATTATCAATATAGTATGTAGAGTAACAATTAAAAATTTATTCAGGCCATTTTCATAGTGATAATAGGTCTCTACTATAGTTTTGTGTTTTCTTGGGCATGGGATAGCCTAACAAATTATGATTTATGCTGGTGATATAGTCACCCATAAATATCCATACCTGGTAAATATCCCCTAAAAAGTCCGAACTGATAAATATTTCACTGCACTTTCATGGATGCCATGATGAAGTTATGACTCCATTTAGTACAAATTACTTATGTAATCAGGTTGTGTTTGGGTTTGAATTTTTTTATACCTTTTATTTTATTATAGGTATTATGGAATATGTTAAAGAGTACTTTTAATAGGAGGTAAAAACTAGACATCGTGTGATTTACCATCACATGCATTTTCATTTTTCAGGAAACATGGAAAAAATATTTTGTTCCCTTTTAAAACTCTCCCATTTTCATATTATTTTTATTAAAAATGTTTTCCAATTTCATAATTGGATACATTTTCCATGTGAAAACAATAAATGTTTCTCAGAACAAAATAGTCGTGGGTTTTCAACATCAAGTTGTTATGAAATTGTTTTAATGGTTACAATAGAGTTGTTTATGTGCAAGAATTTTGGGATTATGCACTGATATAGAAACGATATTTTTGTATTTCCAACTAATAATCACTAAGTGCTTAAAATCTATTTTTGTTATGATCTTTAAGGAAACATTCATTATCTATAGTATAGCTTTCCCCTCTCCTCTATGTGTCTTCATCTCATTCATTCTCAGCATAATTTTCATTCTTGTCCCCCTATCCATAAAATTTGATTCCCATACCTATGTAATCTCATATCCCTCTAATTGACTCACAATGGATATGATTTTTGACTCCACCCATTACTTATATCGCCTCTTCCATTCGGGATCCTTCTTCTCCAACCATTATTGTCTCTCGCTCTCACTCTTCGTCTCACCCTATCAAGTCCTCATTGACTTCCCTTTACACCCTTCATCCTCGTTCCTCCACAGTTATCAACCCTACCATCTCCTCTCTAGGAATCCCTCTGAATAATCACTAATAACTTATTCACTCATATTTTGGATAAATAGATCTCAGTTCATCATCGAACAATCCCTAATAACATGATTCCTTAAAAACTCACTCTATCATCAACAACGATGGATTTCCCCACCACACTACTCACTTCACTATTGGATTATTAGATCCAAATAATAGCTGTAGTGGAGGGGAGATAGTTCGAGCATTTCTATGGGGAAACCAAGATCTTTAGAAAATATTCGGGTTCCAACTCAACATCAATGACAATGGATTTTTGGCATTCAATCCAAGGACGTTGTTAAATCTGGAACAGATTGGCCAGAAACGATGGCGGATTAGGTCGTCACTCTATTCATCATTTTCTCACTCGCCTATTGGATGATTATATCCTAATAAATAGAATCTAGGAGATGCGATATAGGCATTGCTGACGGGAAATGAATAATCTATGAACAAAATTCATGTTCCCATTCGAATAACTATTCCAGGTGTCCTTAGCATCAACGACATATGATTTTGGGGATTCAATCTGAAGAAGGTGTGATTCTAAAACTCATATTTTATCCTAGTTTTTAAATTATTCATTTACCTCATATATGTTTCATTCTCAATGGATTTATTCATCCCTTTGATTTGGTTAATAATTTTCAATCGATTGACTAGGACTGAGCACCTAACAGCAAAATATTGTATACGATGAGGGAATTGATTCTAACAATCAGTATTTATAGTGAATAACATGATGATTTTTCACGTGGCATGAGATGACATCAACCCCGTTTGAAATTTATATTTTATGTTGCCCAAAGAGTATATCGTCATCTCTTTCTATGATTTATTCATAATTTCAGTTTATTAGTTTGGTTTAATGATTTGATTCTATGATGTTTTCTTCAAAATTTTATTTTTTAGACAACCATCCAATCGAGTTTTCCATTTGTGACTATACCATCATATCTTTCTATGATGTTTTCATTGTAACGGTTAAAAGTTTTCTTTTAAAGGTTAATTTATGTGTCATTTTTTCAAATGTATATTCCATAAGACTCCCAATAAATACCCATTTACCATAAATATATAACAAAATGTCCTTTTTAATTTTTTTTAATACAAAGTGTTAGTGAGGAGTAGACCATCTTTGACTACTATACCATTGGTGTTACCTTCCACTTCTCTATTTGACCACATCATAAATTATCTGAACAATTGATTAATCCTTTTGATTGATTAATCCAATTCTATCTCTATGAAATTTATTATCTCAAGATCTATTTATCAAGGAATTTTTGGATTTTTTTAGGTTCTTTTTATGGGTGATGACAAACATTGATTTATATTTGTTTTTATTGTACTGATTCATCGGTTTTTTTAATGAATTAAAGGGTGTTTGAACTTTTTTATTGTTGTAGTTCTATATGGATTTATCTTAAAATGGGTCTGTGTTGTATCATCTCTTTATAAGATGCCTTATATATAATTGTTTTGTTGTTTCAATTATATGAAAAGGTATTTGTAATGAATAATAGGATTACAAAATTATATCTTAAATTTTTTATTTCATGCCCTAAATATTTCTTTTTTAGTTTGTGATAATTAATCTTATATGAGACAATCAGGATTGTTATCAATGAACTTGAAAATTTTGGATGTGACATGAGTCATCATCAACCCGATTTTAAATTTATATTATGTTTTGATCAGTGTGTATTCCATCATCTCTTTATAAATTTTATTCATCAATAATGTTTATCATTTTTTTATGATATATTTCTATGACATTTTCATTAAAATTTTCATTTTTATACGACAAGCCAAGCATGTTTGCCATCAAGGAGTATGTCATCATCTCTTTCTAATGTGCTTCTCATTGAGTATTATATAATCTCTTTCTATGATGTTTTCTTTCTAATGTTTAAAAAATTTCTTTAAAAGTTTCATTCATGTGTAACTTTTCCAAAGGCATATTGCACAAGCCTCCATATAAGCACCTATTTACCATAAATATGAAACAAAATATACATTATTTTTTTTTATTAATAGGGAGAGTTAGTGAGGACTAAAATAATAATTGGCTACTATACTATTGGTGAAACATTCTTTATATCCATTTCACCACATCTGACTTCATCCCGACAATTGATTAATCCTGATGATTGATTAATCCAGTTCTATCTCTTTGAATTTTTCTATCTCATGTTCCAATTTTTATTGATTTTTTGGATTTTTTCGGTACTTTTGATGGGTGAAGATAGTAATTGATTGAAATTTGTTTGTAATGCACTGATTCATAGTTATTTATTATGAATTAAATGGGTTTTGAACTCTACAATATGTCGTAGTTAGGTATTGACATATCTTAAAAGGTGTGTGTATTGTATCATCTCTTTATATGATGCTTTCTATCTTAATATTATTTTCTTTCAAATATATTATAATGAATTTATAAGGAATATAAGGTGTATAGAGTTATTTATTAAATTTATTGTTTCATTCCCTACATGTATATTCTATAGTTTGTGATTGTTGAACCTATATGAGATGATTGAGATTTCCAGCGATGAACATAAAAATTTTGGATGTGAGATGAGCCGGAATCAACCCATATTCAAATTTATATTTCACGGTGATCATGGAGTATTCCATCATCTCATTCTATCCTTTATTGATCAATTATGTTTTCCATTTTTTAATGATTTGTTTCTTTGATGTATTCTTTAAAAGTTTCAATTTTTGTCCTCCAACCAATCGTGTATGCCATCCGTGAGTATTTCGTCATCTCTTTCTAATGTGGTGTTCATTGATTATTCCATCATCTCTTTCAATGATGTTTTCTTTCTATAATTAATTTTTTTTAATGTTTCATTTACATTTCATTTTTCCTAATGTAAATTGCACATGCCTCTAAATAGGAACCTATTTACCATAGATATGAATCAAAATATCCTTTTTTATTTGTATTAATAGGAAGAGTTAGAGAGTAGTAGAATCATGTCCAGCTACATTACTATCGGTTCCACCTTCCACATCTTTATTTCACTATATCTAAATTCATCTTGATAATTGATTAATCCCGATGATTTATTTATTCAGTTTTATCTCTATGAATATTTTTATCTCATGTTCCATTTGTTATGATTTTTATAGATTACTATAGGTACTTTTGATGGGTGATGAAAAATTTGGTTAAAATGTGTTTGTATTGCACTAATTCATAAGTGTTTTTACTGTATTAATGGGTGTTTGAACTCTATTATATGTTTTAGGTATGTATTTATTTATCTTAAAAGGAGAATTTATTGTATAATCTTTTTATATAATGCCCTATATATTATGGTTTTGATGATTAAGTTTTATGATGAGGTATTTGTAATGAATAACATGAGTACATAATGATATCTTAAATTTATTGTTTTATGCTCTAAATTTTTCTTCTTTAGTTTGTGATAGATAAAAAAATCATTGATTCTTTTTGCAAAACATGAACATAAAACTAAACGAATCAAAATGGACTGTTGAAATATCATCCAAATACTTATCATCATTCTGTAATTATTATACATTCATGCATAATTTCGGTAGCTTTTTCCTTATCAATGGAGTTAAATATTTTGTTTTGAAACCATTTTTTCTATATCAAATTGTATATCTCATGTACCATTTGATATGGGGGATTTGTATTCTGATCATAAATCATTCAACAATCATGAGGCTACTAATTTTGTGGATTTCCATTTTATTTTAACATTATACTAAAAAAGGATATTTTTTGTAGAACATTGACCAGACTCGCTGAAATCATTATTTCATTTTCACCTATACAGGTACGTGGAAGGTTTTAAGAACATAAAAATTTAGAAAAAAAAGATATATATATATAGGATTTATGGTTAGATTTAGTTGGTTTAGAGTCATAAAAGGTGGTTTAACACATGACATTTTGTATCATGCTAATTTCCCACCATAAAGTAATGGCACAGTTCATAGAGACTGAGCAAACATCCATAATAGAGTTCGTAAAATAGGGAAAGGTGTTATAGTGTCGTCCAAAAATATTACTTTCATTAAATTTTTACAGTCTATAATCAACATTTCATAGTTTTCAAATGTCCTTTTGTTAATAGGAGGTCCTAATTATAGCAGTGAATTTTCCCTCTTCTAATAAAATGGGACTTTTTTCCATTTCAAAAAATTTGTCACTAGTATGGAATGAGTATGGTTGGTAAAAGGTACCATTATTCTTATTGATAAATTCATAGTGTTGATTGAAGTAATGAAACATTGGAAACATGAAAAGTATCCATACTAGATTAGAGACTATTCTATTATAATATATGGGAACTGAAATAATTAGAAGTTCCTAGCATACATGTTTGTGTGTCTGTTTCTACCTTTTCTTCATAGTCATTTTAATCTACTGATATCATAGACTTTATTTTATCATTTTTATTAAAAACTGTTAATGGATTTCAATTAAATTAAAATTAAAATTTATGCATCCATCTAATAGCATGAATTAATTTGAATAAATGCTAACGATGTTTTACCACTTGTCTCATAATGAGCCCACATGATTAAACTGTGGGAAATCATGGAAATACTGTTGTTTATCAAATTAGATCATGGTTATAGGGTAATGAGTCTATTTCTTTAATATATTTTTTTGTATTTATTGGGATGTTTGGTGGAATTGGTTCCTTTTAAGAATTGATATTGTTATATTGGTGTTGTAGGATTCTCACAATCTTTATACTAACTAGCCAACTTGGAATGGTTTAGGTTATACCATAGAGAAAAATGAAATTCATCATCAAACCAAGTGTGGCGTTTTTAATGACCTTTACAACTTTACTTTTGTTTCACCTTACTTGTCTATTTTAACCAATAATTTTTCATTGTAGTTTTCTAATGTTATGTTGAATTCTAAGATTTTTTGATTCCTAATTTTGTCTAATGATTTGTGAATTATGATTCTCTATACTGAGTTTAGTATCTTGTGATCTATCATACGTTATAATATAAATATATTAGTATTTTTAGATAGAAATTATTTTTTCAAATTCTAGATACTAGATAAAACTTTAGAACGCATTCATTCATTGGTCTTAAAGCCAACTTAATTATAGTATATTCTATTCGAGATCAATATTTTATTTTCTTCTAAAGTACATAGTAAAGTAGACATTTAGGCCCAATACATACTGACCGAGATAATCAGTTGATGTCCAATGAATTTTATAATTATTTCAATGTGAAATTTCATTTCATGTTTTAGGTTCATCCAAGAACCCACTCAAATCCATTGTTTTATACCGGGTTTCCCAATATCCTATTCTAAGTGCTATATTCAGTTCAATCATGTTCTTAATATTTCATTATCTAATTTTTATTCCAATTTTTTAGACATAACTGAATATGGGGATGACACTGTTATTCAAAAATTCATCAATCCTCAGACTGTAGTTACCTTTTCTCAAAATTTTATCTCATTACTATATCAATGATAACTATTCCTGTAATTTCCCTCTTTTCCTATTTAGGTATTATATTACATGAAAGGAAACATTTGGTGTCAAATATTTTTTTTACATAAATTATTTTGTTTAATTCATTTTTTACCTATATTAATTCTTTATATCTATAAGATGATTTCGTAAATTTTTTATTGGATATATTACATTTATGAAACATCTATATATGTGGGACTGTTCATTTCCCTTATCGTAATCACGGTAACCCTATTCCATCAATATAAAGGATTGTAGTTGGGTTTTGGTTTTTCTTTTTTGGAGGGAGGGATGATAAATTTCAATGTTTGATGAAGCACCCTTGGGGGTCCAAAAAAAAGAAAAATGACCTTCTGAATGAAGTACACTCAATGTCACATGGTCGAGCTAAGAATCGATCAAAAAAGGACCTAATTTGAATGATTTTTTTGGAATGAAATCTAGTTAAGCAACCCCTAAGTACTCATACTAAAAAACTATAAAAAATAGTGGTGTTTAGTGGATAGAGAATTCATTGTGTGGTTATCTTTATGACCCCAATAATACATTATAGGGATTAAGTTGGTGTTTCCGGGGTTGAAGAATCCTCAGAAGCATGCATAACTCATTGTGTACCTCACGAATCCCACTTTTTAGATTATCCAAGACTCCAGTATTTGTGGGGAACTTCCAGACCGGGCTCCTAAATAAGGACACCTCCATTTCCTTCAAGGTTTTTTTTTCACTTTTTCATTGCTTTGATCTCCTATACATTTTCCCAATTTGTGGTGGACAGTTATGTGAATGACAAGTTTTACTAATTCTCATTATACGTTTGATGAATCCCTTGTATTTATTGCTTCGATTGGATGGTGATATTGTGTCAAGGAGAGGATGGACAGAATTACTTGAAATTTAACAATTTATATTGAAATTTGGTAACATCTTCATGTGTTCTATTTTAAATTGTCATTGTATTCATGATTTTTATGATGTTATCTATTGAATGTATATTGATTTTAATTTTTAGAACATTGTTAGTTTATGGGCAACATTAACACAAGAAATTTATATATGATCTACCATCCTCAAGAATTTGATGTTTTTATTCAATTTCTCTACATTTGAATTAAACTATGGTGATCAGTTTGTTTGTCCAAACAAATTCTTGTCTTTGGTAGCTCATTTTTTAGAAAAATTATTTTTGATTATGATTATAATCCTTATTTCTAGGATATTATTAATATGAGTTAATATGGGTGTTGAGTGTCTGATTTTATTTGTAGGAAGATGATATGGAAACAATCAATAAATATGCCCCAAATGGATGATGTGAAACATTAATTCGCATGTATATGTACTAAATTGATTCATATGTGCTTCTACATAATGAAAATGTGTTCGTACAATGGTATAACTTATTTATGCATTGAATTATGTGAAAAGTTGAGTGGATTAAAACCTATGCATCATATCTATTGTTTGTTTTATACAGTAATTTTTGTTTATTTTACATATTCTTCTATTTAGTGTGTCAAGGAAAAACTACACATCTCAATTTTCTGATTCATATTAAAGTACTTGGTCATATTGATAATTAGAATTTCTAAAATATAATTCAATTACTCAATTATTAATAACATATGTAACTAATAGATATAATTTTATATACAATTTATTCTTATATCCAAACAAGAATACATTTTCAAATTTTATATATTCCATGAGAGTTTGTCTTCTTGGTTATTTTTGTACAATTATGAATAGTTATTGTTTGATTTTATTATTTTTTTTGTTAGTTAATTAGTAATTTATTAGTTTGGGGCATTTAATCAAGTGTTTCATTTGAAAATTATGAATTAGATATGGTAATATTTCATTGAATGTTAGAATATAGGGATTGATGTCAAAATAAAGATTCGAATTAGTTCAATTCTTTTGATGGTTAGAAACAGGAGAAACATAGTGAAAGTATATGTTTTCATTATGTATTTGAAATATATACTAAGGATGATTTGTATTTATGCTATACCATTAATTTAATTTTTTTAGTTTCATATGCATATTAAATACATTTAAGATTCATTCATAATAATAAAATATCTCAGAATAATCTATATACTTCTTCATGTTTATCAATCATTATATTTCATTATCAATTATTACTTTTATATCATTCCAATACTACATTCACCACCATTTCGACAATATATTCAAACATTATATATTGTATTCAATTATTTTACGCATTCCTTCTACGTGTAGTAATCTATTAAATCTATGCATCATCAGCATTAAGAAGTTGCATATAGTATGAATACATTGTATGAAATGTATACATAAAAGATGAATAAAATGAATTAATTTATATACATATGTGAACATAAATGAATATTAATGGTTATATATAATTCCTTGAGAGACACGTGTCATCACCGGCCTTCAACCCATTTCCATGTGTCACAATCAATCCACTCAATTCATTTTGTCTTTCATTATACCCTTACTCTTTAAACGGGTGACACAGATTCCATTGATCATCACAATCAATGATATTAAAAAGTAATTCCATGAACATCAACACATTATGGAAGGAAAAAATAAATAGATTGACCAACAATCAATTACTCTGTTCAAATTTTTTTGTGGTTTTATTTTGTTTTGTGTATCAAATATAATTTACTCATCAGTTTATAGCCTGATTGATATTTCATCATTATAAAGGTTTCAATAACTCCAAATTATGAACGTGTGTATGAAAATGTATAATTGAATGATCATGTCATGAAAATTCACAGGTTGGGTACTAGTAATATGTATTGGAAATGTGGTGGGGAATGGGGGGTGGGGCATTGGAATTTGCGGTGCAAAGGAAAACACCACATGAGGTGGTGTTTTTGGATTCCTTTACAATTTTCCACATAATTTTGTGATTTTTGAACACATTTCCCCAATTAAATGAAACCTAAATCCATTTTATTTTATAAAAAATTAAATAAACCTTCATTGAAAAATCTTCACCTAGATAGTGTTCTAGATTGGGGGTAAGATCGACAAAAACATTTACATTTAAGAGTGTTTATATAAAAAACAAAAAGAATAAAAATATATATCGGGATAAATTAAATGTTTTATAAATGTTAATATGCGTCAAAGGATAGATTATTATCTTTAAAACAACATTTATATTCCTTTTAATTTTTAACTCATTATTTTAATCCAATTATATTATATTTTTAAATATTCTTTAACAACCCAAACCCATTTAATTAAGGACATATTTATTATTTTTCATTTGGAAATGAATTTATAAAACTAAAATTAATTGATATCAATCAAAACAAATAAATTTAATAATTTTATAAGAATTTTAAATTAAATAATCATTCAATTAATAATAATTTATTTAATCTGATTAGAATATAGATTTCATTTTTAAATGTATTATGAATAACATTCAAAATACATAAAGAAATTAGATAGATTTACTATTTTTTAATATTCAGTTAATAAATAAATGACAATTAAAAAATATTTTTCTCTACTTTACTATTAATTATTAATATAAATAAAATATTTGAATATCTAGTATTTATACATTTAAAAGGATGTGTGGAATGTTTGGAGAGGGAAAGACATAAAAAAATATGAAACAATTGGAGGATTAGAGTATATAAGTGTGATGTCCATGTTTGTATACTGTAACCCTTCCACGAGGATTATTTTACCCCTACGTGTAGGGCAATGATCATAAAGATGATAAATATAAGGATGATTGTAGTTCGATGAAAATAGGGCGTCACGAAAAATACCCCAACCCCGAAAACAGAGAACCTTGTGATGCCTGACATTCTACATGGTCAGCGATTCTTATCAAAAGCGGCTTCTCTGGTGATGGGAGTATCACACAACTCGTATCTTGACATGATGTTTCAAATAGTCCCATTCACTATGGAAAATTCCTCTGGGGTACCCAAGTAAGGAGATCTCGAACATACCCCAACTCTGGTAATGGAGCACCTTGATGTGCCTCACATTATTGCTAATGGTTCTTGGAAACAGTCCATATATTGTATTTTATTAAACCCATTCAACGTGGTGGGAGATTCTCATCAAAAGTGGATTCTTCAGTGATGGATCTATTGCACAACTATTATCATGGTGAGCAATTTTTAGCTTGCCCCTTCACCTGGGAACACTCACATGGGTTAGCCAAGGAGATTCTCAATATACCCCCAACACATGGACCAGACCAGTATACAACTCCCATAAGATCAGACTCTATTAAGAACATCAGAGATGCAAGCAAGCTGACCCATCATACCAGGTAAAATATTCTTATCCACATAGGAATCTCTCAGGGTTTGAGTATGGATCATTTTTTATTATAACCAGGTTTATAAGACCGGCTACCATGGCTAGTGGTAGTGAGTGACTCAGAGTCACAAGGGGAACATGGGGTGTTGGCAAGATATTAGGAGATGACGAGGTTGGTATAAAAGCGCTTTTGAGGATTCCCATCCCGAAGTAGTATGAAAACATTGAGGATTGGTGGTTCAGGCACATGTAGAGATTTCAAGAGGATGATTGTGTGTGAGAAGTGCTCTTTGCATGGTCATGAAAAAACTCTTATTTGAAATGAGGAAAAAAATCAACAAATGGTAAGTAGACTACTGGTTAGGGATCTAGACCAATCAATGCAATCCCTGATATTTGGAAGGATCTTCTGGTGGATGATGCAGCTTGACAGGATGCACATGATATTGTGGGAAATGATTTTAGTTGTAATTTTGGGCTAGATTAGTGACTTTGTGTTGCTTTTTGGGAAGTTGGAGATTTATGATGCTGGAACTAGTGCATGGAAAGATCATGTTCGGCGTGCTGAAGGGACTGTTGAGGACCCTTCTATGGGATAGTTTGTTAGTGAACATAATATACAGGTACAAAAGATTTCTACACCTCTTACTCAGGGATCTGATAAGAGGATGATTTGGGCTATGATTGTTGGCAATGCTGCACTAATTGTGGGTGAGGGAAGTGCATGAAGATCTCGCAATGGTAATTTTCATTATGTAGCTTTGGTATCTCCATTGGATGAAAGGATTGAGTTCATTGAAAAGAAAAATATCAAGGAGAAAGCCAAGGATGATGATTTTCCAATGAAATCATGATATGGTAAAGGTAAATGTGTGGACAAAGATTGAATTTAGATTCTAAGGAAAGCTACCCCTTCTGAACAAAATCATGAACAACCAATGGATATAGAAGTTGTTAATAGCTTTGATCCTCTTAATGATGAGATTTTGAAACAGTGGTCATGGAGATGAGGTAGACAACCAAGAAACCATGGTCATGGACATGGTCAGGAGGGCAAGGATATAGTGTGAGGGAATGGTCGAACAAGTGCTCAACTCAACCGTAGGAATGAAAAGTTTAAGGGGAAGTATATTGTGCTTTTCAAGAAATAGATTATGTAGTCACAATGAGAATCTACCAATGATGCTAGAGATAATCACACATATTCTAATCACATTACATTTATCCCTGATATATTACTATTATTGGTGGATGTGGGCTTTCCGGTTGTTAACCCCATCCATTTTTTTTCTCTTTCGCCTCCTCCTTTATTTTTTTGATAAAATGTGGTAGGAGCAGGCTCGCATGCCTCCTGAAACCCTTTTGATATATATTTATATAATTATAAATATTTATTGACAGAATTTGATTTATAATTATATTTATTATATGTATATATATATAAATAAATTCATATTTATAAATATATTTTTATAATTAAAAATATTGATAATTTTCTATATATTTACACTCAACCGCCCAAAAACTTATAAATTTTAACTTATTTATTGATAATCTAATTTTTTAATTGAGCTAAGAGAGAACCCTTATAAATAAAAAAAATTATAAATAAAATTATAAATAAAATTATAGATAAAATTATAAAAAATAATATAAATAAAATTATATATATTTATATTTATAAATATATATTTATAAATATTTATATAAAGAATGAATAAAAATATAAATATTTTTATAAATATATTTATAATTATATAATTATTAATATATCTTAATAAGTAAATATTTATTATTATATAAATATAAATATATTTTATAATTAAATAATATTTAAAATATATTTATATATTCTGTTAAAAATACTTATAATTATATAATTATAAATCTAATATATTCAATTACACATTTAAAATATATTTATACAAATTTATTTTTATATTTATTAAATAAATAAATTTATGAATATACACACAAACATATATATATACATATATATATATATGAACATATATGTATATTTATGAAATAACTAACATGTAATAATATAATTAATATTTAATAATTCAATTATTCTTAAATAGTTTAATTAATATGAAATTATATAATTACTATGTAATAATATAATAAATATTTTTATACCTATTTATTAATATAATTTTTTAAAATATGTAATACTATAATTAATATTTATTAAAAATTTAATAAGACAAATAATATTAACTTCATTATTAATAAGTAATAATATAATTAATATATAACAAAATAATTAATATGTAATAATATAATTAGTATTTAAAAATATAATTAATATGTAATAATATAGTTAGTATGTGGTGATTGAAGTCATAACACTTATCATGATTATGGTGATGCTTGAGTTGCTTTTTTTTCCTTTTGGATGTGCGATTGTCTTTTTTGTATAATTAATAAGCAATAATATAATTAGTAATAATAAGGGTATTCGCTCCAAACATTCTTTGTATAATTAATATGAAATTATTTTATTAGTAATATAATTAAAATTTTTATTCATATTTATTAAATAATTACTATAAATTATTTATAATATAATTATTATTTATTAATAATTGTAAAATATTATTATTATTAGCTCCTTTATTAATATGCAATAATATAATTAATATTAACTCTTAATTATATTCAGACCTACTTTATTAGAAATATTATATTAAATTTTTATTATTATTGACTTTCATTAATTTCTTTATTAATATTTATTTCTATATTAAAATATAATTTATCTTTACTAATATGTAATAATATATAAATACATTTATTTATTTAATTTAATTATTTACAACTTAAACATGATTTATTACATAAAACTTCACTTGATAAAACAAAGAGGATCGAGAGGTTTAGTGTCATTGGGGATTAGGATCATTACATAAAAACTTGAAACATGAAATACAACATCTTTATTGAAAACATCATTTACATGACCACTACATTCCTTCGTACTTAGCATTGCATGGGATTACCTGAGGACGTGCATAAGAAAAGGGAGAGCTATAAAGCCCAGTAAGGGAGTACACATTGAATACCATGAGGAGTACAATACATGTTAGACAATAGGTATATCAATAGAGCATAAGAAAAACATGAACATAAAGGCATGATAAGCATGATAATCATAACATGGAAATGTGGCAACAACACTTAACATGGAATTAGCATGAGCCAAGGCTCATTGCACATGGAGCATGAGTAAATCCTCATTGCACATAAAGTATGAGTAAACCGTTATTGCACTTGAATTATCATGAGTCAACACTCATTGAACATGACGTATCATGATACTATACTTTACCCAATGCATTGGAGCGCTATATGGGCACACCCTTCTTAAACATTTCATTTCATGCATAAGTGTGCCACATGGATCATAAAACATGGATTCATAAAACATAATAATTTATTCCACGATAACGGAATGTGGAATTAATACATGAAACATTGTAATCAATAAGTAAAGGTGCATAAAGTTGGATACCCTTGATGGAGAAATGGGCATGGTATCCACTACACAATGGCATTGGCTTAGAAAATCGGTGCGATTTCAACAGCATAACGGCGAGACATAAGAATTCATAAAAAATGTTGATGAGAGATAAAGGGGTTCCTCAACATATTTACATGTAATGGAAATTAAGGAGTTCATATAGATACATGTCCCAATAATTGTAATGGAATTTAGATTCATGATACAAAAGTATTTCTAGAATGTAAAAGAGGAGAGAGAAGTTCCTTTCGAAATTTCGACATAGTAACAAGTATCCATGGTAGGCATTTAATGAGAGAGAAATGGTCTCCCATCATTAAAACATAAATAGGGCAGTATGAGGGAGGTTTTAAACCATACCCCAACATTTATAATTGAAATTAAAAGGGCTAAACAACTTAATGAAAATTGGACAAAAATGAGAAAGGAAGAAAAAACCCTTACTTGGAAGTGTGCTTCCAAAGGCTAGAGAGAGGCTTTTGAGAGGCTTAATGGGAGATTGGGGAACCTTGGGAGGATTATATAAATATTAGGTTAGAGGTTGGATGAACTCCAAAATCTTTGAGTGAGGAGGAAGTGGGAGCTTGGGTGGGTTTATATAGGAAAGGTGAGGGAATTCTTTATTTTTTAGGTTTGGGCCCCCTTACATTAAATTAATCCAAAAAACAAACCATACCATGGTTTTTGCCCATGGTTTTTTGAAAAGGGAAGAACAAAACAATATTTTATAAGGCCAAAGTCCGAACTTCTTAAAATATTAGGGTTGCTAATGTGGAGGTGAGTCACACTCCCCTGGAAATTAATTTAAAAAGACAAGGTGTTTAATAAGTCTTGAGAGGTCCATTAATGCTTTGAAAAGTAAGTCAAAAAAACCCAAAAGAAAATTATTTTAATGTTAAAATATATATTGGCCTAAAATAAATATTATTTTATTTTATTACATCACTATTGGGTCATTATGTTGTCATAAAACACATTATATATTTAAACTATATATAATTTCTACCCAATAATTTTACTGTCTCAGAAGATTATGAAAAAATCACCGTTGGATAATTTCGACGTCCTGATTCCATAAATAACATTTATTTTATCTAAATAATTTTCTAAATATGTTAATTTTAACTTTTAAAATAAAAACTGACATTTATCGAAAATTCACGGGTTTTGACAGAAATGGCTTTCAAACCTTAATAAAAATTATAATTGCATTCATAAAATTATAAGATAATTTATATTTAATAAAAATTAATTTAATAATAATAATAATTTTTTATTCAAATATTATTCAATTCAAAAATCCCTTAATTTAATAAAATAGAATTCTTAATTAAATAACAACTAGAAACACTATTTGTAATTTAAAAACTATTTACAATGTATCAAAAATGACTAGAAATTATATTCATTATTATATACAAAAATAATGTAAATGAACATAGTACTACATATTTGTTCCATAACTCCTTAAAACAACTGCATAAGACCTAAGGGTAAAGTGTGCAATGGTGATAAACTCTTGGGGTGGCTTGGATAACATCGCTCGAGTGGTAATTTCAATCAACTTCCACTTTTCCCATAGACGGTCACATTCGAGCTTGACATGATGAAGCTCAGCTTGGTCTTGGTAATGGGAAAAGCCCCAAGATTCCACCACTTTTCCGAGCTCTAACAAATGGGCTTCATATGGGGAAATTCTACTGGATGAGGCTATCAGTTCCTTTGTCTGAGTAAATTAGAAATGTTAAAGTCCTATATTTATACAAATCATGTGATCACTGTTCAACGGATATATTAGCAACGGTGAAAATTCTTAACATAAAACCAAAGAAGTTGACATTTTATATAAACATAAAGATACATTAAATTAGATCAAGAGAGATTTCCATTAATTAAACTTTGGGTCGTTACAATATTCCCCCTTAAGAAATTTCACCCTTGAAATTTTCCTTTTCCCACAGTAAAACAAATTTGGGAAACTCAACTTCATCATATCCTCCGACTCCGAAGTATCTTCTTCAAACTTCGGGTTTCTCCACAACACCATGAAGAGGGCCATTGTCCTATTTCATAGAAATTTTTCTCTACGATCTAATATCTTCACGGTTTTCCCCTTATAAGAAAGATCATCTTCCAATTGTACCACCTCAGAAGAGAGTACATGTGAAGGGTCCGGTGTGTACTTCCTTAAGAGGGATACGTGAAAGACATAATTTACTTCGTCCATGGTAGGTGGAAGTTCTATTTGATAGGCCACAGCCCCGACACGATCAAGAATCTCTAAGGGGTGGATGTACCTTGGACTTAACTTCCCTTTCCTTCCAAACCTCGTGACCTTCTTCCATGGAGATATGCATAGAAACACCATGTCTCCAACTTTAAACTCAAGGTCTCATCGACGATTATCTGCATAACTCTTCTGTCGACTCTGGGCTGCCTTGATATGCAGATGAATGGTTTTCACCTTCTCTACAATTTCTTCGACAATTTCTGGTCCAAGAAGCTTACGTTCACCGACCTCATCCCAACATTTTGGTGTTCTGCACCTTTTCCCATATAGGGCTTCATATGGTGACATTTGGATGCTCGAGTAGAAACTGTTATTATTAGAGAACTCATCCAGTGGAAGATGTTGATCCCATCCTCCTTTAATGTCCATTGAAAATGCTCTCAACATATCTTCAAGTGTTTGGATTGTTTGCTCGGATTGGCCATCAGTTTGAGGATGATAGGCCGTACTGAAGTTCAGTTCAGCATTCAGAGCATGTTAAAGACTCTTCTAAAACATAGAGTTGAATCTTGGATCTCGGTCAGACACAATAGATAGTGGTACTCCATGCAACCTTACCACATCCCTGATTTATATCTGTTCCAGTTGATCCAAAGAGAAATCCTCCGGAATAGAAATGAAGTGTGTAGTCTTTGTTAGACGATCCAAAACAACCCAGATTACATTGTTTCCATTGGATTTCCTTGGAAGTCTGGTGACAAAGTCCATGGTGATGTTCTCCCATTTACATTCTGGTATAGGCAATGGATACATCACCCCCTTAGACTTTTACCTCTATGCCTTCACTTACTGACACACCAGGCACTTTGATGTATAATCAGTGATCTCCTTCTTCATATTATCCCACAAAACGTTTTCTCGGAGATCTCGGTACATCATTGTGCTCCCTGGTTGAATAGAGAAATTTGAACTATGTGCATCATCCAGAAGTTCCTTCTTTATCTCTAGACTTTATGGAACACATATTCTTTTCCCAAACCGCACAATTTTGTCTTCGTTAACATTAAACTCTAAGGATTTCCCTTTTTTGATAGCTTGCACTTTTTCTTTATTTCCCACATCATCCTTTTTAGCATCCTTTATCCTTTCAAAAAGAGACGTGTGAGCAATCATTTGTGAAAGGATTGATTATGTTCCCTTTTATATGATTCTCATGTCCATCTTCATCAAGTCTAAGAAGATTGGATCCTTCTCAATTCTCATCATTGATAGAATCACTGGGTCCTTTCTACTTAAGGCATCTGCCACCTTGTTCACTATCCCAGGGTGGTAATGTATTGAGCAGTCATAATCTTTGATTAGATCTATCCATCTTCTCTGGAACATATTAAGCTCTTTCTGTGTGAATATATATTTAAGACTCTTGTGGTCAGTATATATCTCACATTTCTCTCCATAGAGATAATGCCGCTAGATTTTCAAGGCAAAGATCACCGCTGCCAACTCTAGATCATGTGTTGGATCATTTCGCTCATGGATTTTCAACTGCCTTGAGTCAAAGGATATAACTTTATCATTCTGCATCAGCACATAGCCTAAGCCCTTCTTTGAAGCATCACTGAATACCACAAAAAGTTCCCCACATGTGGGTAAAGTGATCACGGGCGTAGTGATAAGCCTCCATTTCAACTCCTTGAAGCTTTCTTCGTATTCATCACTCCAATAAAACATTACTACCTTTAGATTTATCTTGGTTAGAGGGTTGGAAAATTGTGAGAAAGTTCTCAAAAATCGTCTATAATATCCAGCTAACCCCAAGAAGCTACGGATATCCGTTACTGATGTTAACCTCAGTCATCCCTCAATTGCATCTGTTTTGGTGGGGTCCACAGATATCCCATTTCTTGTGATGATATGTCCCAATAATGGGACCTCTTTCAACCATAACTCACACTTGTCGTACTTTTCATAGAGCTTCTCTTTGCACAAATTCCCTAGTATAGTTCTTAAATGCTCCTTATGATCCTCGTTGGTTTTGGAGTATATTAGAATATCATCAATAAAGACTACAACAATTGTCAAGGTAATCTCTAAAGACTCTATTCATCAAGTCCAAGAAGATTGCTAGAGAATTATTGAGTCCGAAAGGCATTACTATGAATTCATAGTGATCGTATCTTGTGCGAAAAGCAGTCTTGGGGATATCTTGCTTCTTCACCTTTACTTGATAATATCCTGACCAAAAATCCACCATTGAGAAGTATTGTGCTCCACGCAGCTGATCAAACAAGTCATCGATTCTTGGGAGAGGATACTTGTTCTTTATCATGATTTTTTTAAGTTCACGATAATCCATGCTAAGCCACATTGACCCATCCTTCTTCTTGACAAAGAGGACTGGTGAACCCCATGGTGAAGCACTTGGGCGTATAAACCCTTTATCCAGATTCTCCTACAGTTGTTTCTTCAGCTCTTCAAGCTCAATAATAGCCATTCTATATGGAGTCTTGGATATTGGTAGCACCCCAGGTATAAGTTCAATTGAGAACTCAACATCTCTTCTAGGAGGAATACCAGGCAGTTCCTCGGGAAACACTTCAGGGAATTCCCTCACAATAGGCATTTCTTCAAGGATGATTTCTTGCTTGGAATCAATCATTTGATCCAAATACGCGTGCTCATAAGGAATTAATATTCATGAGTGAGATGATGGATCTAAAGGAGATTCATCATCATCCTGACACTTGTAACGAATCGGGGGTCGATTTTCTATATGGAGTGTGATTTCTCTCTCCCGACAATTTATGATGGCTCTATATAAGGAAAGCCAATCCATGCTAAGAATTGCATCAAATTTCACCAGAGGGAGTATTACAAGGTTCTCCGGGAAATTAAATCCACATATTATAATAGGGGAGGACTTATATTCATGGGATGCAATGATTTCCCCATTTTCCATACTCACCAACATTATTTCTTCCATGATTTGTGGTGGTGTTGGGATTGTCCTACTAAACTTTTGAGATATAAAAGAAAGCGTAGAAGCTAAATCAAAAATTAAGTTCGCTATTCTTGAATGAATAACTAGTGTACCTGTCACCACTTCGTTTTCGGGGTTCACTCCAGCAGAAGTGATGGAAAAATCTCTTCCTTGTTGTCATGGAGGTTGTTGGTTTACTCCTAAAACCCATGGATTAGGTCACTTATTTGCAAAATGACCTGGTTCATTTCATTTGTAGCATTGAACAATGCGTTGAGGTTTGAACGGAGCATTACTCTCCTCTGTCGCAGTAGCGGGTCCTTCTTGCTGACAGTTAATAGCTAGGTTCTCTTCTCTTCCACACCTGAAGCATTTTCTCATCCCCTTAAGGCAATTTCCAGGGTGCTTCTTTCCGCACTTTTGGAATGTGGGGTGCAGGATCTTCTTAGCACCGTTGGATTAATCCATCGGCCCACCAGCACTGAATTCCACCTTACGCTTCTTGTCCCCATGATACCCTTGTGATTCCCTAATCTCCATTTTGTCCTTGAGGGCACATCGGACAATTTTCTCATAGCTATCAAAGTCACGGATCACTAATGCTTTCCGCAATCTAGGCTTCATCTCACCAAAGAAGCGGTCAACCTTGCATTCGGGGGTAATGACAATGCTGGAATCATATCATGCAAGCCTTGTGAAGTTTTCCTTGTATGCTCCAATAGATTATTCATCTTTTTGCTTGAGGGAAAGGAAGTCCCTTTCCATCTTATGCTGGAGGGTGCGCAGAAAATATTTATCGAAAAATATCTTCCAAAAATACTTCCATTATAACACCTCAATCTCCTCCTCAGGCTTCATATTTTTGATCAACGTCCACCATTGATCAGCTTCACCCTCCATCCGATAATCCTCCAGGAGATCCTTCGCTTGTTCAGAACATTGAATGATGGATAAGATCTTTTCAATGGATTTGATCCATTATTCAGCGATCGTGGGATCGGATGATCCACTAAAAGTAGGAGGCCTTTGTCTCATTAAGCTCTCGATAGCGACTTGTTCTTTCTTAGGGGGGTTTGAACGTTCTTCTTGACCCATGTTTCTATTCAAAACTTGAGTTAGCTGAGAGAGAAGTGTGAAAAAGATCGTGATTCCCGCTCCCATTGGATTTGGCATCTCATTAGTACAGTCATCACACTGATCTTCACAATGGTTGTTAGCCCGAGTCCTTCTATTATCGGCCATTGGCTGGAATAAAGGGAAATTTAGGGGTAACACATAAAGGGTAATCCAACGACAAAATTTGATGACTTGTAAATAAACATTTAGTACATTACTCATGAATCTATAGGCTTCAATCTAGGATTATCATGATCTACTATCTAACATATATTTGTAGGGGCATTTTTTTTAATTCCCTTAAGAAGGTTTCATACTATGCTTGTGAATTTACCAAATAATATCCCTCAGGAGTGTCGTAACCAAGAGTGAAGAAAGGCCCGTTTTCGTGCACCAGTTTCCGTTCGAGTCTAGCTCAAAGTGGTGTTTTCGGGTTTTACCCCTCAGATACATCTGGGCCAGAGCCGCCTCTACCTTCTCGTATCCAGACAGAGATGTATTTACTTGATAACCAACTTACTCAATACTTGAAAAAACATAGGGACGTTTTTATTGTACTTATTCTTGTATCTAAGGATTTACTAGGTTTTTCTAATCCTAATCCCCTAAATAACCAAACCTATCCTCTGATACTAACTATGACAACCCTGGTTTTTATTACAACGTAAACATGATTTATTACATAAAACATCACTTGATAAAACAAATAAGATCGAGAGGTTTAGTGTATTTGGGGCTTAGGATCATTACATAAAAACTTAAAACATGAAATACGACATCTTTATTGAAAACATCCTTTACATGACCACTACATTCCTTCGTACTTAGCATTGCATGGGATAACCTGAGGACATGCATAAGAAAAGGGTGAGCTATAAAGCCCAGTAAGGGAGTACACATAGAATAACATGAGGATTACAATACATGTTAGATAATAGGAATATCAATAGATCATAAGAAAAACATGAACATAATGTCATGATAAAGCATGATAATCATAACATGGAAATGTGGCAACAACACTTAACATGGAATTAGCTTGAGCCAAGGCTCATTGCACATGGAGCATGAGTAAATATTCATTGCACATAAAGCACGAGTAAACCCTCTTTGCACTTGAATTAGCATGATTCAGCACTCATTGCACATGAGATATCATGATACTATACTTTACCCAATGCATTGGAGCGCTATAAGGGTGCACCCTTCTTAAACATTTCATTTCATGCATAAGTGTGCCACATGGATCATAAAACATGGTTTCATAAAACATAAAAATTTATTCCACGATAAAGGAATGTGGAATTAATACATGAAACGTTGTAATAAATAAGTAATGGTGAATAAATGTGTTTACCCTTGATGGAAAAATGGGCATGGTATCCACTACACAATGGCATTGGCTTAGAAAATCGGTGCGATTTCAGCAGTGTAACGGCGTGACATAAAAATTCATAAAAAAGGTTGATGAGAGAGAAAGGAGTTCCTCATCATATTTACATGTAATGTACAGAAATTATGTTATATAGATACAAGTCCCAACAATTTTAATGGAATTTAGATTCATGATACTAAAGTATTTCTTGAATGTAAAAGAGGAGAGAGAAGTTTCTTTCGGAATTTCGGCATAGTAATAGGTGTAAATGGGAGGAATTTAATGAGAGAGAAAGGGTATAACATCATTAAAACATAATGAAAGAATTATGAGGGAGTTTAGAAACCATTCCCCCAACATTTATATTTGATATTAAAAGGGAAAAACAACTTAAAAAAAATTTGGACAAAAATGAGAAAGGAAGAAAAAACCCTTACTTCGAAGTGTGCTTCCAAAGGCTAGAGAGTGGCTTGTGAGAGGCTTATTGGGAGCTTGGGGAACCTTGGGAGTATTCTAGAGAGATTATGTCAGAGGTTGGACGAACTCCAAAGGCTTTGAGTGAGGACGATGTGGGAGCTTCGGTGGGTTTATATAGGAAAGGTGAGAGAATTCTTTATTATTTAGGTTTGGGTCCCCTTACATTTAATAAATCCAAACCAAATACCATCTTATGGTTTCTGACCATGGTTTTTGGAAAAGGGAAGAGGAAAACAATATTTTATAAGGCCAAAGTCCGAAATTCTTAAAATTTTAGGGTTTCTTATGTGAAGGTGAGTCACACTCCCCTGGAAATTAATTTAAAAAGACATGGTGTTTAATAAGTCTTGAGGGGTCCATTAATGCTTTGAAAAGTAAGTCAAACAAACCCAAAATCACATTATTTTAATGGTAAAATATATATTGGACGAACATAAAGATTATATTATTTTATTACATCACTATTGGTCATTATTATGTCATAAAACACATTATATATATAAACAGTATATAATTTTTACCCAAAAATTTGACTGTCTCAGAAAATTATGAAAAATTCACCGTTGGATAATTTTGACTTCCTGATTCCAGAAATAACATTTATTTTATCTAAATAATTTTCTAAATATGTTAATTTTCACTTTTAAAATAAAAACTATCATTTATCGAAAATTCACGGGTTTTGACAGAAATGGCTTTCAAACCTTAATAAAAATTAGAATTGCATTCATAAAATTATAAGATAATTTATATGTAATAAATAGTAATTTAATAATAATAATAATAATATTTTATTAAAATAATATTCAATTAGAAAAATCCCTTAATTTAATAAAATATAATTCTTAATTAAACAATAACTGGAAACACTATTTGTAATTCAAAAACTATTTACAATGTATCAAAAATGACTAGAAAGTATATTCATTATTATATAAAAAAATAATGTAAATGAACATAGTACTACGTATTTGTTCCATAACCCTATAAAACAGCCGTATAAGACCTAAGGGTAAGGTGCGCAATGGTTACAGACTCTTGGGGTGTCTTGGATAACATCGCTCGAGTGGTAATTTCAATCAACTTCCACTTTTCCCGTAGACGGTCACATTCGAGCTTGACATGATGAAGATCATCTTGGGCTTGGTCAAGCGTGAAGCCCCAAGACGCCACCTCTTTTCCGAGCTCTGAAAAATGGTCTTCGTATGGAGAAATTCTACTGGATGAGGCCATCGGTTCCTTTGTCTGAGTAAATTGGATTTGTTAAAGTTCAATATTTATACTAATCATGTGATCACTTTTCAACAGCTATATTATCAACGGTCAAAATTCTTAACATAAAACAAAAGAATTTGACATTTTATATTAGCATAAAGAGACATTTAATTAGATCATGAGGTATTTCCATTAATATAACCTTGGGTTGTTACACATTTAATTTTTAACTCATTATTCTAATCCAATTATAATATATTTTGAAATTTTAATTTAACTACCCAAACTTGATTAATTATGGAGATGTTTATTATTTTTAATTTTAAAATATATTTATCTCTATAAAAGAAATTTATATCAACCAAAACAAATATATTTCATAATTTTATTAACATTTAAAAAGAAATCATCATTGAATGAATAATTATTAATTTAATCCGATTAGAATTTAGATTAAATATACAAATTTAATATGAAAAATATTCAAAATCATTATAAAAATTGATAGTTTTACCACATTATTAATGTTCAGTCAATGAATTAATAATAATTAAATAAACAGGGTTGGGTACTTCGATATTAATTCTTGTAATAAATATAATATTTGAAAATGTTGCATTTTTATATATTAAAGTATGTGTGGAATGTTTAGTGAGGGAAAAGCATAAAAAATAGGAAACAATTTAGGGATGTGACTATTTAAGGGTGGTGGAAATGTTTTCAATGTGCCACCCTTCCACTGGGATTCTTGTACCCTTCCATACAGAGAGATGATAATGAAGATGTTAAGGAGATAGAAGACTGTTGTCCGATGAAAGTAGGACTTCACCAAACAGACCCCAACCCCAACATCCTACAATACTATGACACCTGACATTCTATGTGGTCAATGATTCTAATCAAAAGAGGCATCTACAGTTAAGGGAGTATCACACAACTCTTATCTTGACAGGTACTTTCCAGAAGTCTTCTTTATTTGGGAACACTCACATGGGGTACCCAAGCATAGAGATCCCAAATGTACCCCAACTCCAGCATTGAAGCACCCTGTTATGCCTAACATTGAAATTGGAAGGTTCATGGAAACTAGCAATATACTAGATTTTAGCTGACCCATTCAACGTGGTCAGTGATTCTCATCAAAATTGGCTTCTTCAGTGAATTATGAATCACATAACTCTTTTCATGATGGGCTCTTTCCAGCCGTCCACTTCACCTATGACTACTCCCATGGGTTACCCAATGAGATCCAAAATATACCCCAACTTGGGGACCAGAGAAACGTACCCATCCCATCAGATCAAGCTCGAGTTTTTTTTAATGTGTTTTATATATACTTTTTAAAATGAGTTGGTTTAATATTTTTTTAAATGTACAACAAATGCGACGTCGTTACAACAGCTTTCCCTCCCCCACATTTTTGGCCCAGATTGATGACATGGAAAAGGTGGCAGGGAGGTGCCTCATTTCGCCAAACGTAAGGGCGAATGACAGCACCGCCAATGCTAACTTTCCATCAACACCCTATAAAAGGGACCACGGCCCCCTCTCCTCACTTCCATTTCCCCTGATCTCTCATCATTACACTGGTTCTCTCTTTACAAAAATGCCTTTGCACGTGCAGTGGAGCCGGTGGTCCAAAATAAATCCATGTTTTTTTGCGAAGCATCATTTATAGGTATTTTTTATTTTTTTTATTTTTTTTTTAATTAAAATATTTTTAGTTCTAAATTTTTCCGTTTTAAGTATTTTAGTTAGTTCTAAATATTTTTTTATTAAGTAGTTTATTTGGATATATATTGTTTGAAATAAAATTTTTTATTAATGATTATGAATAGATTGCGTATAGAATACCATATGACAATATATTGTAATATATTGGTAGCATAAAGATTATGTGGTTATCTAAGCAATGAAATCCTTGTCCAGATACTAACAAGTGGATGTGGCTGCATCATAGATGTACCTTGGGGTAAAATATGAAAACACCACATTGAGCTAGAGTCGAAATGGGATTTGGTTCACATCAATGGATCTTTTTTCACTCCTGGTTTGACACTTCGGGAGGATAAGATTTAGATGATTCATATTTTCTATTAAAAATAATAAAATAATTATTAAAATAAAAATCAAAATACTGTATTTATCACTGATAAAATGAAAATTATGAGGATATAAAATGAATTGGACAGTGAAAAATCCATTAAATAATGAATGTAATTATTAGTAATTAAATTAATTTTAGTTTGTTCTAATGATTTTATTTACTATGATGTTTAGTTAGTTACATATATTTTATAAATAATACTTATTATTAGTAATGATTAAGTATAGAATAATTAATGAACAAATTATGATTAAAAATTTTCTCCATATAATGATAAGAGAATAATAATTAACTAATTAATGTCAATTGATTAATGATTGAATAAATAATGATTATAGAGTGATTGAAGAATGATTAACTAATGAATAACATAGTGATTATTTACTAGTGATTAATGAATGATTAAATTAGTAAAAACTATACTATGAAACATTAGTATCATATTTAGGATATGATAAAATTATATAAAATTTTGGTGTCATTAATATTATATAGTTTAGAAAGAATGTTTATTATTAGTAATTATTAATTATAGATTAATTAATGAATACCATAGGATTAAAACATAAATATATATAATTATTATAAAATGATACTTATGATTATATAAAGTGGATGGTGAAGAGAAGACACATTAAATAACCCATGAATGCATTACAACATACAAGAAATATATTAACATTTTTCATTAGAATGTAGTTTAGATGTGATGGGCCTCACTTCAGACATGTGGTAAAATCCATATTATTTTCAATTGATATCTTAATATCATCTTCAATTGATATGTGTTTAACATTTTATTTTTTTAAATCTTTTGGCCATATAATAATATCTAAGGTAACCCCTATGAAATTATGTTAGAAGGCCGAATTAATTTCAGAAGTCTAAAGTTAAATACATATCTTTTGAAGATATTATTAAGCCACTAAGTGAAAATAAGTTAAATTCTACTTCACTTCTATGGTGAGGCTCATCACATCAAAACCATTCTCTATAGAAAGAAATTGAGGTTATTTTGTATGTTTTAAAGAATTCATGTGTTATTTAATGAATTTTTTCTTCTCCATTAAATATTAAATGATCATAATTTTCTTTTTATCATTAACAAATAATCTAATTTTATGTGTCCCTCTCTTTTTACCTTAGTTTAAAAAACATTTCTTGACATATATTATAATAAAATTTTAATCATAGTTATAGTATCATAATCATGATCAACAAACATTTTTGACATATAGAGTCATGTTTTCCTATGTGTACTACACTAAGCAGTTATTCAAACTGAGAAAAGTTATTTTTAAAGTACACAACCAATAACAGTGGTTAGTACAACTGATTCTGTGACCCTAAGTGACCTTCATGGTAGAATATTTTGTTCCTTAAATTTGGTACATGATCAAGAGAAAAACTCTATGAACTATAGACATTTTCAATTCCCAGCAGTAATGTGGCATATAGCCTTTCCCA
Organism: Viscum album; assembly: GCA_963277665.1. Classification (NCBI taxonomy): domain Eukaryota; kingdom Viridiplantae; phylum Streptophyta; class Magnoliopsida; order Santalales; family Viscaceae; genus Viscum; species Viscum album. The sequence goes on along the minus strand of OY728162.1, from coordinate 1,084,928,924 downwards.
TGGTTGCTGATGTGCAGTGGGTCAGTGAAATTAAATTATTTTCATAGTGGTCAGATGATACATTGACGGGGTATTATATATATGTTTCTACAATATAGAAAAAACATCCAATTGTACAAAGTCCTATTCTTACAAGTGTGGTTGAAGATGGTCTTCCCCATGAAATTGAACCTATTCCAAATAATGTTGAAGAGGAAAAACTTAGTAATCTAACGGATATACTGGAAACTCTGAGTTCTAATGAGGTATTCTATAATGATGGAATAGATGGAGACAATAGTTCTAATGGTGATGTAGCAATAGAAGTTAGGGAATCAGTTTCTATAAATTCATTAGTTGTACAACAACCTCAACCAATAATAAATCATCCACAACTCTTTTCATCTTGGTCAGATGTAATGACACATGTGCCTGAATTCGACTGTAATTTTCTGACATCGACAAATTAGTTTCCAAGATTTTTACTAGATAGGTTTAGTGAGCTGGAAAAACCCCTATATGGTGGAAGGAATTTTGAATATAAATATGCATTAAAAATCATGCTAAATATATTTCCCATTGATAAAAACTAAAAGTATGTAGTTTAGGATTTTGGCCATAGTAAATATCTCATATGGTGTGAGAAGTATATGGAAGATTGTAGATTCTTCTTGAGGGTGCTTCCAAGAATTTCTTTTGGGGGTAAGATAATATGTAGGATTAAGACAACTCATACTTTCAAACAGCTATGCTTAACACAAGATCATACCTCATTAGATGTCGAATTTGTGTCATCCATTGTCATTGAGATGATAAGGACCTTCCATGATGATCCTATATCCCGTGTACAAGAGATGATACAATAAAAAATCAGTTATATTACTTCCTATAGTAAGGCATGGATGGTGAAAGAGAAGACAATTTTGAAGGTCTATGGTGATTGGGATGACTCATATCTGGTGTTTCCTTAATTGATAGCCATACTGAGGCACTATATCTACGTTGTCTTCCATCATGATAAAAACGAACATATGTATCAAGATAACTTACTTAATCCATCTCATGTTCAATTTCATTGGTTGTTCTGGGCATTCCTCCCCTATATCTCAACATTTTGTTTCAGAAAATAGTTCATTCAAATTGATGGAATGTTTCTACATGTAAAATTCAAGGGAGTAGTGTTGATTGAAACAACCCAATATGGAAACTGTCACCTATTCCTCTTGTCTTTTCCATTGTGGAGAAGGAAAACTATGAATTATGGAGTTGGTTTTTGGCATGAATCAGCAACCATTTCACCCACATTCAGGGTATCTTTTTTATATATGATCTGCATCAGGAAATCAATGAAGCAATCCATGCAGACCCTAATACATGGATACCCCCAAATTCATATCATCAGTTCTACATTAGACACATCTCAAGAAATGTGAGCAAAACATTCCATAACTAACATATGATGAAGGCAATCACATGGATAGGTATGTAATTTATTTTTTATTTGTCACCATTTCAACATAAAGATATAAAAAAATTATGAGAAATATGATCACTTATGTGTAGCATATGATATTGATCAATGGAGGAATAAAGAACGTTATGAACAAATCCACAAGGCTAATCAATATTTGAATGATTATATGATGCAGATTAAAAATGAAAAATGGGCATTGGAATATGATGGAGGGGAGAGGTATTTAAACATGTCCTAAAACATTGTGGAGTGCATCATTTGTGTATTCAATGGGATTCATCAGTTACCTATAACTGACCTAGTTAAATATAATTTTTTTCATTGCATGGCTTACTTTGATGATCGAAAAAAACTAGCCTAATATGGAATTCAGTAGGGGCTATGGTACATAACACACTTTCAAAAGAATATTGAAAAGAACATTGAGTAAGATTCTGGTTATCATGTAATACTTTTCCTCTAAGAAAAATATCGATTTGATGTTTAAGAGAATTCAAACCCCATCACAAATATCATCTGTGAAAAAATAGTGGTATTGCAGGAAATGAGGCAACGTCAACATGGAACCATTCAAGCCTTACGATTTCCATGTGCACATTCCATCACACCATATGCCTTTATGAACATATCATGGGAATCATATATTAATCCAGTGTACCAGATGAACACCATTGATAGATGTTATGCTTCACCATGGATGCCTATTGGGTAGTTTTGTTATTTTTCAATGCCAGAAGTTCAACTGATAGTTATACCTAACAAAAACCGGTTGCGTACCCATGGGAGGCGGATGTCCAGGAGGATGCATAATAAGGTGGATTGACCTCAAGAATTAGATAAAAGATTGAGGTGCACCATATATCATCAAGAAGGTCATAACTGAATACTATGCCCAAACATTGTTGGGTCGAGTTCACACTCTTAGCAATAATGATGTATTTTCTCCATTTTGATATCCTCATATTGTTCATTATAAGGTGTTATATCTTATTCTTTACCTCAGATTCCAAAACATTCTGTGAATTATATTCTAATAGTGTAACTATTATAATCATGATCAAAAACGATTTTCAATATATATAGTCTTGTTTTTCCTATGTGTACTACTACGAGAATGTTATTCAAACTGAGAAAAGAGCTTCTTATAGTACACAACCAATGATAGTGCTTAATAAAACTGATTTTGTAGAATTATGTAATCATTATTAAAGAAATCTTGGAAAATGAACCATGACGTAGGAGGAATGGTGTTAAAGAAGACTATGATGGAATTAGTTTACATCATTACCATTTTTGTGGACACAGTTCCTCCCACATCATTGTTCATTTCCCAAAAATTTTATCTTGAAGTTCAATTAGTGTTACAAAATTATATGTATTACTAATTTTTTTTGGTTGTGTACCATAACATGTTCTTGGATTAGTTTGAAGACATGCCATTTTTCATATTATATCTGATCGTCTTCACAACAAGTACATCAATGAATAAGATTATTAATTTAGTATAATTGTCTGACATCGCCAAATACATTTACTATAAAATTACAATTGTACTTACATGGTGATATTTAAAGGAATATGAAAAGTCCACTTGAGGTGACAATAGCACATAATCAATCTGTCCACGTCTAAACCATAAATCATACATGTTAGAAAATAATCATGAATCATATCCTCATGTATAATCATACATAAATTAAAAAGAAAACCACTTGAAAATAAACATTTACATATCAAAGAAAAATTCATTATATATATATATAAATATATTAAACCATATCATACAAAACACCCTTTTATAGGTAAAATCATATCTTAACAACACTTTAGTAATATGATTTGAAAAACATAAATTCATTCCCCTTTCATTTGGTAAAAATAACATCTTAAATGAATGTGAATAAACATGAAATTTATTAAATTCTAAAAGATATATCATTAAGATAACCATAAAATTATATTTACATTATATAATTAAAACTCAATTTTGTTGTTTATATATAGATAGAGTATTTCATACTACTCACTGAGTAGTATATGAATATTTATCAGGTAGTGTTAGATGGTGGTGAGGATTGACCGATCAGGGTTTATCGAGTACACTGTTTTCATCACATGGAGCCTCCAAATGACATTAGACCATACTTTCACCATGTTGGCTTCTACAGAATTATCGTATCGGATTTCACATTTTTCAATCATCACCACATTACTTTACTCATGGAGAGGTGGAGAGTATAGACACACACATTCCAACTATATGAGCGAGAGATGACCGTAATTCTCCGAGATGTGGTAGTACTTCTTGGTCTTCCTATACATGTGGAAGCTCTTATGGGACCCACTCATGCATCATAGCGTGACCTTGCTCAATGATTGTTAGGATTTGAAATTTTGGTTGACCGTAGGGCTACAGAAGGCCTGTTGATATCTATTCCCTATCATGAGACACACTTTTAGCCTTTACCAGATTACGCTGCCAACCAGACTGGCATGCTTTATGCTCGTGAATATATATCACATCTAATTGGAGGGACCTTGTGTGATGATCACTCAGGAGTGTATGTGCACATTATATACATATCCCTATTAGAGGACATTGATCATGTAAGGATGTACAGTTAGCTATCAGCCTTCTTGGTTGGAATACACATACATATAATTATACAAGGTATCATGCAGTGAACACACAGATATCAAGGGATAAATCATTCATTTTCAGATGTGGTCATGGGATATCTTCCCCTCATTCCTCCCTAAACTTTCTAGTCCTCTACTCGAGGTTTACGAGCTTCATGAAGCTCTTTGTGGATGCTGGTATGATCACTCATCTCTATTGGTTTCTAATGATACTAGGAGTTATTGAGATTAATTTATCATAATTTTCACTATCGATTATTTATTTTATAGGTGGTGTTAGAGACACAATTTACTCACCATTCGAAGACACCATTTAGGTGAATATCAGCTCAAGTTGGACTATGTCTTACCCGACCTAGTATATATATAAAATATGTAAACGTCTATGAAATTTAATAATAACATCAATTTTGGATTTTACTAATGATCTTTTTTGAAAAAGTTCACTTGTCATTTAATATTACATGGATACAATAAACATCCATACTGGACCTGTTTCCACCATACTACACTATTGGGATTAAGGATTCTATGGCTTTAGTTCCCATCATTCAATTCTATATTATTGAGTTGCATCATCCTAGTAGAGCCATGCCCTGGTTTTTTTGGGTTCAGCTGATTCCATTTTTCGTTGAGACTTACATTGAGGCTTCATGAAGTAAATTTTATAGTGAGGCAGTAAGAGAACTTCTTCCAAGTACATGCCATCTTTCTTGACTACAGGAATAGACATGCAGAGTTTCATATCTAGGGTGTACCTACAATGTGATTCTTTCTTTCAGTGCATGTCGAGAATGATCCATGGTATAGATTTAATTATATACTGTATCATACCAGACACAGTAAAGAGATTCAAAAGATTATATGTTAATAAATTTCCCATTGTTTATTTAATGAACAATTTTATAATTCATTTCATATCTCATTACATGGAATTCACTCAGAGCATCTTCTTCTCATGAGTTATGAAAAAGAGGAGGGGGTCTTTCGCTTGGAAGTGGTCTATGCTGAAGCACTAGAGATGATGTCATTTCATCATGCACTTTTTGAGGGAATCATTGAGAGTCCATCCTAGAGAGAGGAGGTCCCAGCACCAAAGGAACATCCTGCAACAGCTACTGGTGTTGTGGATCCATGACAATGATGATCTAGACATCATCGTGCTGCACGTGAGACCTCACCAATTCCAAATGCAAAGGTCGACCCACCAATAGTATAACCTCATCCGATTCAGGATGTTCCTTAGGAGGCATGGGATCCATATTTATTTACAGGATATCGGAAGATCTCTCCTTCTTTAGGTCTTGATCCATCACATCCTTGGGTTCCAGATCCATCACAACTCTAGTGTCTTGATCCATCACAGGCTTAGTTCCTGAAGAACCTTTGTGGTGTTTTGTTTAACATTTTTTTTGTATTTTTTGACAACTAATCTTTTTGTTGAAGAATGTTTTTGAGTTATAGAAATTTTAAGTGGCTGGTTGTTGAATTTTTTCTTAAAGAAGATTTTGTTGAAGAATGAGAAGTCAGTAGTTAAGAAAGTGTCTGAAACTTTCGTAAACAAATCGGACGATGATTTTCTAATCTTATAGTTCTCACGCATCATTAGAAGTTTCCTGATAAAATCTATTGAAGAAATGGTGAAGAGAATTGATTTTTTTTTCACTAAGGAAAATTCTGAGGAAATTCTGAACGAGTTTTTCGGAACATATTTTCCTGAACTAGTTCTTCTGAACCTGTTTTTTGGAGTCTATCTATGACAAAAAATCATAGTCTACCCAAGACAGAAGCTTGGAGTGTATTTCTTGAACCAAAATTTGCAGTGGACTTCCTGAACCAAAAATTCGGAGTGGACTTCCTGAACCCAAAATTCAGAATGACAATCATGAGCCAGAAATTCGGAATGACAATCCTGAGCTAGAAATTCGGAATGATAATTCTGAACCAGTTTTCCTGAACCAGTTTTCCTGAACCAGTTTTCCTGAACCAGTTTTCCTGAACCAGTTTTCCTGAACCAGTTTTCCTGAACCAGTTTCACTTAACCAGTTTTCCTGAACCAGTTTTCCTGAACCAGTTTTCATGAACCATTTTTCCTGAACCATTTCTACTGAACTAGTTTTCTTGATCCTGTTTTCCTGAACCGATTTTCCTAAACCAATTTTCCTGAACTAATTTTCCTGAACCAGTTTTCCTAAACCAGTTTTCCTGAACCAGATTTTCCTGAACCTAAAATCAGAACCAAGATCTAGCCTTATCATTTTGAGGAAGATATGAAGAGTTCATGAAAACCCATACTTCAAATTTTAATAAATCTCGGAGAAATTTAAGGACATTTGAATAATCCAAAGATTAAAGATTAAATGCGACATATTTGTAGAGTTTTTGAGATTTAAGGAAGCAAGAATTTTTTTCAAGATTCCCGCCTATGTTTTCTATGTTTCCTATAAATTTGTGCTCAGATCATTCACTCAGATACAAATTTTCACACATGCAAAAAATGCGGAGCACTGGAGAATTTGGAGTGAGCTTTTGTGAGGAGTCATCATTTTTTTGCTGAGAGAACTAGATTCAAGAAATTTGTAATGAGTTTTCGAAGTGAGCATTTCTGCAGAATCATTATTATCATGAGGAGAAATTCGGATTCTGAAGATTAGATTCGAGGAATTCTGATTGAGTATTCGAAGTGGGTATTTCTGCAGAGTAAAATTTTTCTTACTGAGAAGACCAGTTTCAGATAACCAGATTCATGAAATCCGTATTGAAGATTCAGAGTGAGCTTTTGCGGAGTCATAGTTTTCTTGCTGAGAAGTTCAGTTTCGGAAAATCGGATCCAAGAAATGGGGTTGAAGATTCGGAGTGAGCATTTTGTGGAGCATCTTGACAAAGTCTTTTTCTTAGGTGTGGCTAAATTTTTCATTAAGGAAACATTGTAAACTGATGGGAGTCAGTATAATCATTCCTATCATGAGATAAAAGGTGTCCAATGGGAGTTGGAACAAGTTTTATTCACTTCTTCATTATAGTGGATTTCCATAGACCCACGGGAGTGGCTATGGAAAAGACGTAGGTTCTCTTATTGAGGCCAAACCTAGTAATTCTTGAGTGCTTTTCGTGATTTACCTTTCTTGCTTTCTTGGGTTACTTTCTATAGGTTGATAAAGAAGTAAATCATAACTGGTTGCAAGGGTTATGTTTCATAAATTTTTGAAACTTATAAAAAGTTATCAAATGATTAAACCCCCCCTTCTCAGTTGACACTCGATCCTTGGAACTTCAAGTGCTATCAGAGCAAAGTTCCCTTGTTTTTTTCTTATCATGGAGAATATCAATTCTGTCAACAGTAGAGGAATTCCTACATTCGATGGCAAGAATTATTAAGGATCGAAAAATAGGATGATTCCTTATCTCCTAACTCTTTACCTTGAAGTTGTTGATGCTACCACTATTGGATTTCCAGCTATTGAGAAAAATGCTCATATGACATTTTCCGACAAGAGGAACATAGAAGTTGATGAAAAAGCTAGGAATGTTATTCTCATGTCTTTATTAGAAAATTTTTATCAGAATGTGATGGGTCTCACAACATCAAAAGGCATGTGGGACAAGCTAGAAAGTGTTTTTAAAGGAAACAAAAATGTCAAGGAAGACATGCTACAAATCTGGCATAGTAAGTTTGAAGACATCATGATGAGAGATGACGAAACAATTGATGAGTACTTCACCAGAGTTAATGAAATTGTTTGCAACATCATGGGTTTCAGAGAAGACTTGGAAGATTCTACAATTGTGAAGAAACTTATGAAAAACTTTCCAGATAGGTTTGATTCTAAAATTTCAGCTTTAGAAGATAAGGATGATTTATCTCCTGATGAACTGCATAACATTCTTGTTGCTTATGAAATGAGGAATGCTATTATCTTTAAGATGAAGATGAAAGGTGAAATGGATTTTGAAGCTATGAGAAAGATTAAAATCCAAGATGATTATGAAGATGATCCTTGTGAGTCTGTTGATAAGGAATATGAAGAGTTGAATGAAAAAATCATGTCTCTCATAGCGAAAAACTATCGAAGAGGAAGAGGAAAATATGGAGGGATACATCCTCTAAAATGTTTTGAGTGCGGTGGAATCAGGCAATTTGCTATAAATTTCCCAAATAAGAATGTTGGAGAATATCAAGATGTTTCTAATGAGAATACTTGATGGATGAAGTATAACAAGAATGAAAAAGAAGAGAATACTTCTAAATAACTCAAGAAGACGTTTTATGGAATGAAAAGAAGGATGTTGAGAAAGAAGGTTGAATCTGAATAATCTAGCAATGATTCCCCAGAAGATGATAGTGGATAATGATTCAGAACCTTCATTGCAAAAGTTGAGAAAACAAATGATTCCTCAGAAAGTGAAGAAGGTGGTGAAGAATATTATAGTGAATATCATCTAAGATCTGAACACCTTTCATGTCTAGAGAAAAACAAATCCCTCATGAAAGAAATTCGTGTGATGAAGAAAAATCATGAAGAAGTTCATGATGGTAGTAAATATGTTACCAAGAATGAAGATGAATACATTCAAGAAATTTTAAGTCACAAAATTAGAATTGCTGAACAAGGAAAGATGATAGATGATCTTAGCAAAAAGATGGAATTAAAGAAGAAGAGGTCAAAAAGTTGCAATCAAAATTTATTGAGTTCGAAAATTCCCTAAGGAAATGAATGAAAACTTCCACAAATCCACTGAAGTAAAAGATGAGACTTCCAAGACTACTGGAAAGGCTTATCATAAGAATCAGGTGAAATCTTCTCCTATCAAAAATAATGTTTTATCTAATTCTTCTAACATTTCAGGATATAAAAAATGTATCAGTAAAAATTGGGTGGAGAAAGAATGTGAGAAACCTTTCAATCCTTCAAAAATTGAAAACTCACTCAAAAGAAGAGACGACCTACACCTTGAGTTTCCTAGAGCTGAAAGAAGTTATCAACCTCAAAATGTATCTATAAAGAAAGATCTTTCTTTCATAGAAAATCATGATTTGAGGGTTATTGCTGGTGTTGTGGAATTTATGGGCATAGAGCTTATAATTACTGGCACAATTTATCTATACCTGGATTAAGTCTTGAAAAAATTGGAATAAATAATGAAAGAAGAATGAGTAACCTTCCGTATTAAAATAAAGTTGAAAAGGTGAATTATCAAGATGTTAGAAACATTCCATCAAAGAATCAATTTGAATGTTTGGAAGAATTTTGTGGAATATGTGATCAGTCCGGTCATCATGCTGAACGATGTATGACTCTTCTTCCAGAACAAGTTTCATATGATATGAAATAAAATAAAGCTGAAGATAAGAAGGTTGGGGAGAGAGATTTTGTTGTTGACACATCTTTAAAGGCAAGTAAGAGAAACAAACCATGGATTATTGATAGTGTTTTCTCTTCACACATGACAGGTTATATAAAAATCATGGAGCATGTTGAAGGTCGTGATGGAGGAGCAGTTACATTTGGCAATGATAGATCCTTAAAAATTATGGGAATCATAACGGCGGAGATTGAACCAGAGAAACTGAATTCTAAGGAAGTATTACTTTTTGATGGGCTAAAACATAACTTACATAGTGTAACTCAACTTTGTGATGATGGAAAAGAAGTTATTTTCAGAAAATATTCTTGTGTAATCAAATGGGTGAAAAATGGAAAAGTGATTACAAAAGGAGAAAGAACCAGTGGGAATCTCTTCAAAAATTGTAGAATCCAATAAATCTTGTTATTTGAGTGCTGAAGATGAAAACAAGTTATGGCACCGAAGACTTTGCCACCTCGGGCAGAAGAGCATGAGTAAGCTTTCTAAAGTTGATGCTGTTCAAAATTTTGCAGAACTAAATAGAAGAGATGAAGATGTTTGTGTTACTTTCCAGAAAGGAAAGATGAATAACAAAAGTCATAAAAGAGTTGATATTCAATCTTACAAACCACTTGAGCTTATTCATTCTGATCTGTGTGGGCCGATGAGATATCAATCAACAAAATCAGATTTATACTTTATCACTTTTATTTATGATTTCACTCGGATGACAAATGTCATGTTCATGAAGCATAAGTCAGAGGCTATTGAAAATGTTTAAATTCTTCAGAATAGATGTTGAGAAATAATTGGGAGTTTCCATAATGAAGTTGAGAACAGACAACAGTACCGAATTCACAAGCAATGCTTTTGAAACATATATAAGGAAATATGGTATCAAACATCAGTATAATGCTCCCTATACTCCACAATAAAATGGAGTAACAGAAAAGAAAAATAGAAGCTTGGGGGAAATGGGAAGAAGTATGTTATCATAATACAAACTTTAAAAATTCGTCTGTAGAGAAGTTGTTAGCACTACGGTACATGTTCAAAATAGATGCTTTTTGAGAACGAAAACCAACATGACTCCTTACGAGATGTGGTATAACAAAAATCCATCATTTAATTACCTCAATGTTTTTGTAAGTACATGCTTTCTCAAAAACAAAAATACTGACTTAGGAAAGTTTGATGAAAAAGATGAAGAAAGAATATATATGGGTTATTCACCAAATGGAAGAAGTTATAAATGGTGGAACAATCATTTACAGAAGTTGGTGGACTAATATGATGTGTAGGTAATTGAAAATCCAAGTTCCTTCACAAAATTTGTTGATAATATTGAGGAAGATAATTCAAATAATTCCCATGAGAGTGAAAGTGACTCAGATGAGCCACATGGGGAAGAAAGTGATGTTGGGAAGGAAGATTTGAGTTTACCTACCTTACGAAAACATGTTGAATCCCAAAATATTATTGGGAATCAGAAGGCTCCTATTTAGACAAGAATAAAGTTGATATTAGAAAATCAGACTTCCCTTATCTCAAAAGTTGAACCAGAATTAGTTTCAGAATCTATTCAACATAAAGAATGGGTGGATGTAATGAATGAAGAACTGAATCAGATTGAGAAAAATGAAACATGGGAACTTGTTCCAAGGCCAGTAAATAAGAATGTTATCAGAACCAAGTGGGTTTAAAAAAATAAATTTAATGAGCATGGAGAAGTTACAAGAAACAAAGTGAGGCTTGTGTGTAAAGGATATGCCCAGGTGGAAGGTGTGGATTTTGATTAAACCTTTTCCCCAGTTGGAAGGTTGGAAACTATTCGCATGTTTCATTAAGTGGCTTCTCATCATAATTACAAGGTTTATCAAATGGATGTAAAGTCAGCTTTCTTAAATGGTGATATTGAGGAAGAAGTTTACATTGAACAAACTTGTGGGTTTTTGCTTTATGAGGATGAAAAAAAAGATTGAAAATTGAAGAAATCCTTATATGTGCTGAAACAAACTCCACGAGCATGGTATTCAAAGCTTGAAAATTCTTTGATAAAGATGAATTTTTCTGAAGGAAAGGTTTATAGAAGCTTGTATATTAATGATTTAAAATCCATAATTTTGATTGTAATCATTTACGTGGATGATATAATTTTTTCTGGTGATAAAGAAAAGTTCTGTGAATAGTTTTCTGAAGAAATGAAGGAAAATTTTTAAATGTCAATGTTTGTAGAATTAACATTCTTCCTTGGATTGCAAGTTCATCAACAAGCAAACTACATTTTCTTGTCCCAAGAAAATTATACCAAGGAATTGTTAAAGAAGTTTGGGATGGAAGAGTCAATGGAAGTTTCAACTCCTATATCAGTGACCACAAAGTTGAGCAATGATGAGTCAGGGAATAGTGTGAATCAGAAAGACTTTCGAAAGTTGATAGGAAGTCTTCTTTATCTTACAGCTTCAAGGCCTGATATTTCTTATGTTGTGACTCTCTGTTCCCGATATCAAAGTAATCCAAAATAATCACACATGTTGGCAGTCAAGAGGATTCTGAGATATGTTAGACGAACAACTTCACATGGGTTGTTATACAAGAGAATCAATGAGATGATGTTTCATGGTTATACTGATGCTGATTGGGCTGGTGATTGTAATGATAGAAATTCAACATCAGGAGGAAAATTTTTCTTAAGGGAATGTTGTGTGAGTTGGCACAAAAAGGAACAAAGATCAGTAACTTTAAGTACGGCTGAATCTGAATATGTTTCAGCTACTCAGGATTCTACTCAAATGATGTGGATGAAAGTTCAGCTGGAAGATTTGAAAGTGAATGTTTCTAAATCATTGAAGATACTCTGTGATAATCAATGTTCCATTGATATTTCCAAGAATAATGTTAAACATTCAATATCAACACACATTGATATAAAGTATCATTCCTTAAAAGAGAAAGCTGCTGCTGGTGAAATCTTTTTGGAATATATTTCAACAATGTATAAGATTGCTGATATTTTCACAAAAGCAATGTCAAAGGAGAGGATTGTTGAGCTGAGGCTGCAACTCCATGTTCAGCCTCCTCCCATGACTTCATAAAAACTCATAAGGAAGAATCCCCCACCGTACTTTGGATTATGTTGACAATAGGGGAGAGTAAGTTTTGTTTTGAATCTAAAGCAGTGGTTATCATATTATGGGGGAGTGAGAAAGAAAAATGAGTGAGTAAAAGAAATTGATAATGAGAAAAATAAATGATGATGTGGAGCTTGAGTAAGGTGAATTTTACCCTTACATTGCCGCAATATTTCCTTGTCACCGAGGGTTGGAAATCCTTCAAAAACATTACTTTTTCAAGTAGTGTGGTGTCAGGACACTCTCTTTTGAGAAAGGCTATGTTTTGGTAAAATTCATTTTTTAGAGATGAAAGTCTTGTGAGGTGAAAACTTGTTAACCAGAGGAACCAAAAAATCCAATGGGGGAGATTGAATAACCATTGTGGTGTTTTGTTTAAATTTTTTTCTGTATTTGTTGACAACTAATCTTTTTGTTGAAAAATGTTTTTGAGTTACAGAAATTTTATGTTCCTGGATGCTGATGTTTTTCTTAAAGAATATTTTTTTAAAGAATGAGAAGTCAGCAGTTAAGAAAGTGTCTCAAACATTCTTAAAAAAATCAGACGATGCTTTTCTGATCTTATAGTTCTCACACATCATGAAAAGTTTCATGATAAAATCTGTTGAAGAAATGGTGAAGAGGATTGAGTTTTTTTCACTAAGGGAAATTATGAGGAAATTCGGAACTAGTTTTTCAAAACCTATTTTCCTAAAATAGTTCTTTGGAACCTATTTTTCGGAGTCTATCTGAGCCAGAAAATGAGAGTCTACCCAAGCCAGACGTTCGAAGTGTATTTCCTGAACCAAAATTCAGAGTGGACTTCCTAAACCAAATATTCCAAGTGGACTTCCTGAACCAGGAATTCAGAATGACAACCATGAGCCAGAAATTTGGAATGACAATCCTGAGCCAGAAATTCGGAATGATAATTCTAAACCAGTTTTCCTGAACCTGTTTTCCGGAACCAGTTTTCCTGAACCAGTTTTCCTGAACCAGGTTTCCTGATACAGTTTTCCTAAACTAATTTTCCTGAACCAGTTTTCCTGAACCGGTTTTCTTGAACCTAAAATAAGCACCAAGATTTAGCCTTATCATTTTAATGATGATATGAAGAGTTTAATAATACCCATAGTTAAAATTTTCATAAATCTTATAGAAATTTAAGGAAATTTGAATAAGTCAAATATTGATGATTAAATGAGAGAGATTTTTGGAGTTTTTGAGATTAGAGGAAGCAGGAAAGTTTTTCAAGATTCATGTTTTCTGAGTTGCCTATAAATATTTGCTCAGATCATTCGCTCAGATACAAATATTTACACACGCTGAAAAGGCGAAGCACTGGAGAATTTGGAGTGATATTTTGTGCTGAGTCATCTTTTCTTTGCTGAGAGAACCAGATTCAAGAAATTCGTACTGAGTTTTCGAAGTGAGCATTTCTGCAGAATCATTATTATCTTGCTGAGAAATTCGGATTCAGAAGATCAGATTCGAGGAATTCGGATGTAGTATTCGGAGTGGGTATTTTTGCGGGGTCACAGTTTCCTTACTCAGAAGACTGGTTTCACATAACCGGATTCAAGAAATATGGATTAAAGATTTGGAGTGAGCTTTTTAGGAGTCATGGTTTTCTTACTGAGAGGTTTAGTTTCAGAAAATCGGATCTATGAAATGGTATTGATGATTCAGAGTGATCATTTTTTTGGAGCATCTTGACAAAGTCTTTTTCTTATTTTTGGCTCAATTATTCTTTAATGAAACATTGTAAACTGACGGGAGTATGTATAATCTTTCCTATCGGGAGATAGAAGGTGTCCAACGGGAGTTGCTAGTAGTTGTATTCACTTATTCATTATAGTGGATTTCCATAGACCCACGGGACTGGCTATGGTAAGGACATAGGTTCTCTTATTGAGGCTGAACCTTGTAATTCTTGTGTGATTTTCTTGTTTTAAATTTATTTCTTTCTTGGGTTACTTTCTAATGGTTGATAAGAAAGTAAATCTTAACAAGATTCAAGGGTTAAGTTTCATAAAGTTTTGAAACTTATAAAAAGATATCAACTGATTCAACCCCCCTTCTCAATTGACATTCGATCCTTGGAACTTCAGTTCCCTACTTCAATGATAGAATTTCCTTATACTACCATAGTGGGAGAAGGATTGGAAGCATAGAATGACATGATGTTGATAGCTCGTCCCACTGAAAAATAGGTGGAGGATGTGATAGTTGGCGTTCCAATGCCTAAGGATCATCCCTTTCTAGGTCATCAGACTCCCCAACAAGATCTAAGTGGCCATCCTATTCACAGACCATCGTGTGGTATGTAATAACCTCACCAAAGAAATATAAATTGATTTTAATTGATCAATTATATGTTTTATGTTTGTTGAAATGATGATATTATTATTACTATCATCCCTTCATATATGATTATCCATTTTTTCATTAATATTTTAGGCACAATTTATTTTTTACAGCATTCATTGTAAACTAATTGAAACATAGTAATAGTTATTAAATTTCAAGTAGATAACTTTAATATCTTATTAAATATACAGTATACAAACTATGTAAATAAAATTTAAAAGATATCCTAAGAATCTAATGATTTTTTGAAAATTAAAATAATTTTTTAAATAAAATAAATAAATGAAAATGAATAGAATATAAAATGAGATTATAAATACCTTTTTAATGGTTTAAAACAATATTAAAATTTAATTTTTTATAAATTATTGATGATGTTTGAAAAATATATATTAAAAATAACCCTAGATATTAAACCCTACTAAAGTCCCATTTTATCTTCCCTGACCATTTCTCTCTTGAAGTCATATTTACACTCGATGATATTTATATCAACATGATGATCAATCATAAATCATACATAGTTTTCAAAAAAGTCTCAAATTTGACCATCAAAAAATATATTTCTTAAAAACATAACATTTTTATGTTCATGCTCCTTGATGACAACCAGATCTGGATTTGATGAATGCATATCAAACATACACCCTGAAGACTGGAGCATAATCTCCATCATAAATGTACATCAGGATGAGATCTCACTTATGATAATGGATTGGTGAGAGAATCTCCACTAGAATTCATTTAAAAGAAGTTACGTGGATGAAAACCAAGTTTCTCCAATGTCAGTCTATGGTTACTCAGAAGTGAGAGAGAAAAGATGGAATATATAAGTGGATCCAATGAAACCTACTTGACATTGAAATCTAATACAATATAAACTATAAGACCCACATAAATTAAAATATATACATGTATTAAACATATAAGAAATTGTTGAAAATAAATTATTTTCCTTACAATTTATATTTTATAGCCTTTCATAGTAATGTAATTGAAAAAAAATTTAAGTATCAAGTCGGTGGTTCTAAAAACATATAAATTCCTTTCCATAATCAATTTTAAGATTTTGTTTTCAACTATTTCTTATATTTTTAATCCATGTATTAGTTTTTATTTATATTGGTCTTATAGTGTATATTATATAGCCTTTCAATGTCAGATAATTGAATCATTTTTATGTTTCAAGTTGGTTTTTCTGAAATCTTATAAATTATTTTTCATCAACATTTTTTAAAATATTTAATTTTTATTTTTGACTATTTACTTTATGTTTAATCCATTAATAAATTTTCATTTATATTGTTCTTATATTTTTTATTTTATTGACTTTCAATGTTACATACTTTCAACATTTTTATGTTTCATGATGGTGGCTTTGAAATCATATAAATTATTTTTCAACAAACGTTTTATCAAAATTTGTTATATATTTGACTATTTATTATAAGATTAATCCATGTTTTAGTTTTGATTTATATAGGTATTATAGATTATATTTCATAGGATTTCAATGTCGCATGCTTGAAAAATTTTTATGTTTCTAGTTGTTGGCTTTGAAAAATTATAAATTATTTTACATCAATATTTTTCATGAAATTATTTTTATTTCGGAATATTTCATATATGTTTAATCTAATTTTTATGTTTCATATATATTGTAATTGTAGTTTATATTTTATAATCTTTCAAATCCACATACATTAAACATATCTGAATCCTACATCGGAAATGGAAAATGATCTCTACATGAAAGAAAGAACCTGCATCCCACATCAGAAATGCCGAATAATTTTAAGGGAAAGACCTCAAATAAAAATGATCCAAGACGAGGGTTTCTATGAGAATTCATATTACTGTAATTTCTGTATTGATGGATATTAAATTTTAGATTAATTTTGGTGAATTTTTTTGTTATGTATATATATATATATAACAAAATAAATATAAGCATTATAAATATATAAAAATGAATATTTAATATTGTAAAAAAAATTATTTTAGGGGAATAGAGACTGTGATGATACAAAATTTCTTGATTATTATTTTTAACCTGGACACATTTAAAAAAATAGAAACACATAAAAAACTCGATCAAGATATATTGAGAACATCAGAGATGCAAGAAAGCTGACCCATCCATATAGGTAAAAGATTCTCATCCACAGAGGATTCTCCGGTGGCATAAGTAGGGATGAATTTTTATCTTGATAGGGTTTGGATAAAGGAAGACCAAGGCTGGTGCATCTCGGAGACTCTGAGCCATATGGGGGTCATGGGGTGGTGGCGAGATATTGAGAGGCGTCTGGGGTGGCATATCGGCGTAGGCATGGAGGTCCATCCCAAAGAAGCTTGCTAAAGGCGAGGATTGGGAGTCCAAGAGACCAATGATAATGGTACTTTTGGTGAGGTAGCATGGGAAAAGTTACAACATAGGCTAAAGAGGCATTCAACGATCGACGATGTGAAGTAGAGCCGAGTCGATGGGGGTGTTGAACGACATGGCATACAGGTGGGATGAGCGTCGTCAAAAGCTTTGGAGAATGAGTGACGCGGTGAAGTAGAGTTGGTGGACATTGGGTCTACAAGGAATATGACTCATGTAGTATGATTTAGTGCAAGAGGGTTCATGATTTATCATATGTGAGTTAGGGTCATTTTATCATTGGCTTTACTACAGTCATGTAATGGGTAGAAGAATAAGACATCATGATTTTTTCCTTCAATAAAAAAGGAAGACTTCCCCATACATGTTAAAAAAATACATGATTATCATAAAATAACTTGATTTATTGAATTGTAAAAATAATAATTTTATAAATAAAATGAAATTTTTATGTAAAAATAATAATTTATTCCATTTAGTAAAAAACAATTTTGTTATGAAATACATATTTATATTCATTTGAATAATATTAATAATGTTTCTTCAAAATTTTTAAATACCTGGAAATTTTTTAAACAAATAATAAATACTTTTTTACGATAAATTAAATTATTATATTTTCTTTAACAAAATTACATATATCAATTTGTTATTAATGATTTTTTTATAAAATAGGAAAATAAAAAATACATGTTTTAAAATATAAATTTATATATAATAATAATATAAGAAAATAATCATTTATGTTTTTTAAATAAAACTATTTTTTATGTGTATGAAATTATAATTTTATTAAGCATAATTGCTATTTATAGTAGAATTTCCACTATAATTTTCTGTGGAAGTTTTACTAAAATTTCCCATTAATTTTTCATTTAAAAATTTTATGTGGATGTTGAAATTATCACATGGATGTTTCAATTGATATTTAACTTGGTTTTTAAGTGAAAGATGCATTGAAATTTCAAACCGATGTTTCAATGAAACATACAATAAAATTTTTACTAAAATAATCCATTACAAGTTGCAATGGAATTTCTAATGAATGTTGCATTGAAATTTCTAGTAAATGATTTAACTAAAATTTTTACATAAAATTTGATTTCTCCACTGAAATATTTCACTAGAATTTTACAATATAATTTTTCATTAATAAGTTCAAGTAAAAGATTCAACTAGAAGATAACAGTGAAATGTGACATTGAGATTTTTCAGTGAAATTTTCTACTAGAATTATCTAGTGGATGTTTTAATGGAAATTTTATAGAGGAAGGTAAGCATTCCATTGAAATTTTTTATTGGAGATATTACACTTTTATCTATAATTTTTCTTTAACAAATTTCACATATAGTGTGTTTTATCAATGTAATAATCCTCGTTAATATTATGTAAAGAATGGAATTATATACAATGATATCTTTTTTAAATTTTTAATGGATTTTCATATCTACCATTTGAATGTAATTTTTAAGTATAAATTTTCAATGAAAAGTTTCATTATAAAATCCCAGTAGTTTTTTTGAAGAATATTTTGAAATAAGTGCTCCATCAATTAATATGTAATGTAATAAATTATGGTCAAATAAATTATTTTAAAAAATATAAATATGGTATTTTATTTTAAATAAAATAACTAATTTTCCATGAGTTTAATGTATTAAATTAAATTTATAATTTTTATTTTTTATTTGGTGGAAGTCAATCTCCATGTCTTCATATTGATTAACAGTGGAATAAATTTGGGTGTGTTCTTGATTGCATAACCCACTCAAAATATTAACTATCCTTCACTTATCATATTAAGGGAACCAATAACATCTACATCCCCCATGTACAGTGTAGAAAAAACTAAAAAATAGATTATTTGGGACGAGGATTTTGTGACAAAACCCCATCACAAATAGCTATTTGTGATGGTGTCCCATTGAAATTGTTTTATTTCAAAAAAACAACATCAGGAAGTAGTTTTTTCTGACATCCCATTAAAAAACATTTCTTTTCATTAGTCCACCCTCGAGTCACAAATAATTTTTAACTGGATTATTTAGTTAGGTATTTATGATGTGCCAAGTGACTTGTCTTGAAAAATTATTTACTATGATACAACATCCCATCATAAATAATTTAAAAAAATTATTATTTTTTGAAATGTTATTAATAAAACTATAAGCATCTAAAATAATAAAGATATTAATCCAAATATTTACATTCAAATGTTAAAATAATAAATGTGTACATAAGTATAGATGGGGGTGGGGAGGGTGTCATCTCGATGAGGAGGGGCATGAACTATATCTAAATACCAGGAGCCAACAGACGAATATACTCAATCATCTAATTATTCACCTCATGTAGTTTTCATCACATATCCTTATTCTACAACTCATCAGGGCTAGCCCTTAGGTGTGCCCCCTGAGATTTTTGGGATGGTAAAATATCTGATTGGGGGAAACAAAATCAGACAACCCTAACCACTCCCCCACCTTAATTTATCTTCTTGCCACTCTTGAGCATATGATGCTGCTAGTATCACCATGAATATACTACACACTACTAGTCTAACCTTGATACCACTATTTTCTCTCCCAAATAATTACATTCACAATCATGCTCTCTCCCTGATTCCCTTCCCATATCAGTGCCCTACTATCATTCCATCCATAGGTTCATTAGTTTTTCATTTCCTTTCTCATCTCTTCTTCCTCAATCTCTTATATGTTTTTTCTTAATTATTTTTCTAATGATATGTTAATTTTAGTCATTACTAATCATGTGTAATTAATTTTTTGTTAATTGAGAAATGATTATATTTGGAAGTTTTGTCGAAGACCATGAAAACAAGTTTTTTGTTTGTTTATTCAATGTTATGATTTATTATCTAATAATCCCATGGAAGCTTTATTATTCTAAATCTTATTGATTTTTTATCTCGTGGATCAAAGAGATCTGATCTAAAAATTGAGGTTTATTTTTGGGATTATTTTGATTGTGTTTATAGGGTATCCTCTCCTAGAACCTTAGTTCTTTCCCTACATCTCTTGGCGTTGAAGGATCTCTACATGCACCCTATGCATGACCTATATTACCTTACTATGTGCTCCCAACGACTCCACATACTATGAGGCCATTGGTGATTAGTATATATGAACTCCCCTCAGGTTGTTTGTTAACCATGTCATAGTACCAAAATGACTATCAGGCGTCAATCAATAACTAATACCAACCACACCTCATTTGTCAAAATCATAACATTTCACATGTATCCATGATACATATTCAAATTCTTCCACACTAGTAGCTTGAATCTCCATCTCAGCCTGACTATCATCTTGTGTATGAGAATTTGTGCCCAAATATGGCTCTATCAATTGAATTTTGAAATTAAAATAGTTAAAATATTATTTCTAGTAAATATAAAAACACCAGAAAAATTATAATAGCGACAATGTGATGTAAAAAACCACCCACATTCTATCAAGTAGAAGAATATCTATAAATACTCTTATAAACATTGAACTCTATCGTATCAGGATATTCAATTACCTATATTAGTTTAAAATAATCATTTTACATTTAAAATTATATCAATTACTAAAAAACATACCGTATGACATCGATGTGTATTTATTGTAAGAATATTAGCTCGATGCATCACACTATTTCTCATACAGTTATGTTGACATAATGATTCCCTCCACTCAAAACTATTCATCTTCTAATTTAAACATAATCCAACCCAATCTTGAGATAGAGATGTAATCTGGTTTCTGGGTTCAACAAGACTGGTCAAAATCCACGACTCTCACTTTCTTCATATATTTCCTCCTTGTATTGTGTAAGAAACAATGACAATGATCATACATAACGTCCTCCTAGACCTCCCAAAAAAGAATCCCACATTCTATAATGGATGAGATATCTTAGAACATTTAATTGAAAAAAAAATCATCATATTTAAATCTAATTTTAAATTTATGTTTTTATTGTTTTTAAGCATATTTTGTTTTAATTTTTACCATTTAATCAAATGAAGGTCATTAGAATAAATTTTACAATTATTTTGGATATGAAAACATATCAAACCTTTTGATGTTTTTTATCTAAAAAATCATATTTTGATCCATCAATGAGATTATTTTTTAATAAATTTATAAAAAATTATATGTTTTAATTATGAAAGATTGATTTGATATTTAAAATAAAATGGTAGAATTTATTTTTATATGTCACTTTTATTTGTGGACAATTTGAATAGTATCTTTTTTAAATTTTATTACCATAGTTAAAGGTAAATTAGATAAATTGAGGTTAAAACTAATATTATAAATATTATAAAAAATCACTAAAACATTTACAAATAGTGTTGGATGAATTTATTTTGAGCCTTAACTCATAACAGTTTAAATGAAAATAATTTAATGGACAGTTGGCCATGAATATGACTTAGATATTATTATGATCAAAGAGAGTGAAAAATGTCACACTCTTACTTTAATAAGTATAATATTTTTTTAATATGTAGTTAAATAGAATCTCTTCATAACTGCGTATATTATTTTTAAATCTATGAGGTTTAAATACATCATGGAATTTTATTTTTAATTTTCAGTGAAGGAAGAATTAAAATAATTAATTACACAATGATGATACAATAATAATTCAATTAATGAAACAATGAATTATATTATATTATAAATATTAAAATAAATTTAATTTTAATTAAATAAGGATCAATAAGAATTTTCTAAGAGAATTTTAGGTATTAAGAGTTTATTAAATTAATTTTCATCATGTTATATTTCTGTATTGATTTTCTTGTGGTCAATGTAATGAATAGTGTCCAAATTGACACTAATGATATTTTATGGAAATAATATACAATTAAATTAGATAAAAATTATAAAAAACCTAAATTATGATAATGGTGATAAATTATGACCGATATTTTTATATATTGACATTTATAGTTTAATTTACACCTTATAAGTAAAAAACCCACCATTTAATATTGAAAATGATGTTAATGTTGTTAAACATAAAATAGGTAATCAAATGTTTCTTAAAATAGATAAGATTTTAAATTAAAAAAACTATTCTAAAATATATTATTTTATGGTATCACACACTATCCCACAATATCTCTGAATTCATTACCCTTCAAAGGTATTGGGATTCATATTTAATTTATTATAAGGTAATCCTTGGAGTAATATCTAATGTGCCCCTCACCTACATTATAGAAGTACACATCCTACCTCATCCCATCTCACCACATTGAGCCTTATTGAACAAAAAATATATAAAAAGTTATCTTTATCACTTCCTTAGACACATTCTAGAGGTTCTGGTCTTCAAAATTAACCAACTCTATTTTCATTTAAAGGTGATCTAATGTATTAATTTTGAAGAACAGGTAATCTCTCTAACTGATCACTATCATTTTATATTCGTATATACCAAATATAGATAATATATATATACATATATATCATAAAATAATTTAATTAGAATCCCCAATATTCTGAAATGTTATTATGATTATGAACATTCTATTATACATCCCCCTTCCCATAAAACATGAATTGAATGTTTCACTTGTGCATACGTACGGCTTACCATTTCCACGTAACAATACAGTTAATTTTATATCTCCATATTCTATGATTGGTAATAATGATTTTTTAATGTTTATATATGATATTTATGTAATTATTATACTTATTTAATGATAATATAATATCTACATTTTTATTACCAACTCTTTTTTGGAAATGATAACCTTGCTCGTGTGTACATAAGGATTACCAGCTACACGATGCGGTGTGATTTGTTTATAATCTATATTTCACAAGGATGTTAATAAGGATAATTTTTTTGAACATATATGAAATACATAACATAAAAATAACTCTATAATTATGAAGTTTTGTTTCCTTTAAGATGATATGAAAATGAAAACAATGGGCATGCATATGTATGGCCTATCATCTCCATGAATTGTGCATTTTATTTTATATCTCTTGATTTTATAAATAACCATTAATATATACACATATATGATATCTATATCATGTCTATCATTCTGGATATGATGAAATAATGATATAATTAAGAGGATCAAGAATAAAATGTCAACACATGTATGAAAAATAAACAATAATTACATGGAACATAACATTAACAATGAATTGTTGATAATTGAGTAATATAATGTCATTATTAAATCATATAGGGTATTAAATGTATGAATATGGTTCTACGGTAGATATATAAAAATCATATATTTCTTATACATGAATTTTGACCGTATATAAAGTGAGTTAATAACTATGATAAGGGTTTTTTGGCTCACTTTTATTTCTAGGGGACATATTCCTTATACAGTACTTATTTCTTCTATGTTGTGTATATACATCCAATTAATGTATTTTGTGAGACTTATTCTAAATATAATGGTTTTTTATATTCACATAAATTTCTATATTTCATGGGGTATATGATTCTACTGATAATGAAGTTATAAGTGACTATTTCAAAATCTCAACAACATTCATGATTGTTTCGTTTTAAATCTCTATTGGGGAATATTAATATTTGATGTTCATGTTTTCAAAAATATATATATATATATTATTAATATTATCTTATGAATATTTGAAGTTATTTTTTAATAATATTATTTTTTAATAAATTTTTTGAAGGGAATCAATTTTTTCATATTTGAAACGTGGTATTTTGTGACTGGTTTGGAAAAATTATATGAGGAATATTTTATTTAACTTATATAGAAAGAATTAAATTTTCTGGTATCATGAATCCTTATTTATTTTAAACCCCCATTAAAGATTATAAGATTATTTTTAGAGAAATGTTTTACCCTAATATTTCATGTCTCTTTTAAAATATGAATTCATAAAGGAAAGAATATTTTCATCATGAATTATTTCAAGTAATCTTTCAAAACCATTTTCCTTATAAGATGAAATTATTTGATGTTATTTATGCTTTAATGGGGATATGTCACAAGGATAAAATTATTATTCATTATATTAATGGTTTATGATTATGAATGGTTGATATATATTATATCTAATTCGTTAACATGAGTTTTGTTATGATGAGGTGTCTATGAAACTCATTTCATTAAATGGGTTATGAGACGGTGAATGATTTGTTGTTATGTGGAAAAAATAAGAATAGATTTCATTAAGTGATAGGTGGTACCAATATCTCCCTCTAATGAAATTGGTAATGAATTATATATCATGATATAATTAAGGTAAACAAGTAAATGTGCTTAATTTGTGATGCAAAAAAAGTATATGTGCTCGATCCATAAGGGAAATAAATGATAAGATGTGATTTGAGAGTATTGGTAGTTATTATTAACATAAGAATATTTTTTCTATACTTATGATTATTCCACAAAAATTTATGGCTTGAACATATCATTCAAGAATTATTTATGATTATTTTTCATTCATTAGGTTCATGGTAATGTTTTATGCCATAACTCGTGTTTTTGATCCATGAAAGGTTGGTTGTGATCTATTTATGTTATGATTATGATAACATACCCATATTTTTTATCCTATGATTTTATAAGATTATAAATTGATATCATTCATGTTTACCCTTACTAAGAATCTGAGCTCACCATTTTCTTAAATTTCCTTCCATAGGTTTTAAGGTTTTAAATATGAGTAATAATATAGAATATATTTATGAAATATATTGAAGATCATTTTAAAATTGGAATAATGTGTTCCATATATCCTAAGGCAGTAATGAATTATGATCATCACCCCTGTGTTTTTGTAATTTACTGAATAATTTTCTACAAATATGTAAAATCCATGTATTAAAATACTTGTTCATAATATGATAATCCCAAGATAGCCATTCAGAAAAGACATGCATAATATAAATTAATAGTTATTCTATTCAAACGTACGAATTTAGCTTCTATCATCGTGGATCTGGTGAATATAGTGACATTAGCTGGCCCTGTTCGACCTGAATCATCAATAGATATGGAAAACAATAAGGACTCAAGATCACCTCCTTAAATTCTAGAGGTTGTCTACTAGAAACAAGGGCCTAAAAGGATACAATGGGGACACTATCCTCTTATGTCAGAGTGAAATAACAACATAATTAAACTAAATAAATCAACATCCAAGATCATTAGAGTACACATATATAATCAAATAACTGTTAAAAACTGTATTATTGGAGTGTTGAATATAGCATAATGGGAAGAACATACAGTCAATGGATTGACACTAGGATAACAACACACAGAGAATAAATATAGAAAATAAATACACAAGACACCATAGAAACTCTTATTAGAACCATGAAACTGTTCTCCATGATAGTGGAATAGATTTGTTACAAACCACAGACTCTACTCAATCAATACCATACAAACATAAAACATTGGTCCTCCAACAAATCTACTACATCTGGTTCTGAACCAAAATGTATACATTAGGCATGCACAACAACCAAGGTGCATGTCTGAGTCGGTTCCCTATAACAAAATTCTTTTAATCTTTATAATAACATGTATTTGATGTTTAAAATATTAATAAACACCTTATTACATCATTATTATTATACAACATAAAATAGTGCGTGATAATTTCAGAAGAATAACTTTCTCAATAACATGTTATTATACATCCACACCATGATGAGAAACCAGAATTCCATGAAATTATTCTTAATAATATGTCCTATATCCAAATGAATCATTTTGGGGACAGAAATGAATCAGGCTATCATGGGTGGAGACTCATAGTACTTGGATACATCATCTCATAGAGTATTCCCATGTTAATATCCATTTTTGGATATTATGATAATGATACTTTATAGTAATAAATCCACATTTATCGGTGTCATTGGATGTTCTTGCCTCTGGATGTGTGTATTGATCCTTAGAAATTAGATTTATTATTAATTAATATTATTGGTTGCATAATTTTTTGTTCTAATGAAATTTATGATGAAATATATTCATGGTATTGTAGGATACTTTGGGTCTGTCATGAGTAATGTTGCATTAGTAAATAATGTGGGAAATTATTTTTCCCTTCCATTCTTAAACAGATATTATATCTCAATCCCAGTTATGGATATAATATAACATAAATAAAACCATGTTCATAGTGTTAAAAAGTAAAGTTCAATTTCCAAAAATTCAATGAATGTGACATTGATAACAATGATTTATGGAATAAACATGCAAACTACTTGATTATATATATCATGATAAATATATTATATTACATAGTGAGCATCCGTATGAAGTATTATATCATTTCATCATTAATTTACTTATTTTTGGGTGCAATGGAATGTTGCTAAATGCTAACTATGGACTTTCGGTGCTTCACCCGATTCCACAGAGAAATATTCCAAGAGGGTCACATACAAAGTGTATAACACCCCATGGATTTTCAAATAAATTTAATAGTGAATTCATGAAACCCTGAGTCTATAAAAAAACAACACTTTGTTATAAAATATCCAATAACCATCATTTTTCTACTTTGGTGATTTGAATTTTGAGAAACTAACATACATGATTGCATTGAGGGTTATATTTATAGTATGATAAAATCAACATAGTTTTTTTATTAGTAGTAACATACCATTATGAATGGTAACATACCCATATGAATAGTAATGAATATAAAAACGACCAAAAAATAGAAACATCCACCATGAATATATATATTCAATTTATAAATCCCATAATTTACAAAATAATCACAGTATATGTATTGCTATTTTGGTTTTTCATAAATATTTTCCATAAAATTTTATTACTAATTTAATAATTTAAAATGAAAATATAATTTCACAAAATTTTATCATAATTTTTTATTTTTCTATCTTATGGTTACAAGAAATATTTATGAGACCTTGATTAATTTTTCAATTTGGTATAAAATGTGTTATAGTAATAAAGTGATTTTTCTAGAATAAATTTTGATTTTATTTTTAAATTAAATTAAATATAATTATAAAAGTATTTTCAAAAAATGGATTTCATTTTTGAATTCAACATGAAAATTATTTTTTGGTAGAATTTTTTTGATTTTTCAAAAATACTTGAATTGTTTTTTAATAAAAAAAATTACGATAAATGAACAATACAAGATTTATTGAGTCATAAGTGATGTAATGCTGATATAAGACAACTTGGTTCGAACTCACATGATAATATTAATAATTGTTTTCATATAAATCAAACATTATATCTTTTCTGGATAACGTTATATAAATAATGGAGTAAATATTCAAAATTCACTTCTCTCCTCCACTATAAAACCCCCACTACTCCCTCTTCGCCTCACTCCTCTCAAGCCTTGTGCCTTATATAAATTTATCCCAAATATCCTATCAAGATCCTCCCTACATCTATATTCACTTGGTCTCCACAAAACTCCAAATACTCTCCCATATTGAGGCTCTCAAGAGACATTAATTAAAGAGGTAAATTCTTCATTTCAATTCATTTACTTTCTTTTGAGGTTCCATTGTTATCTTTTCTATCCATGCTTCACCTAATTCAAATGTATGACAACTGAAGTACCTTAAATGTAATTTAATTTTTTATGATGATTGAATAAGTTATTATCATATCTCCTATACCATTCTTTTATTATAGTAGTAAAAAACACTATCCGAGAAGTGATAATTTACCACATTCAAGGATGATGGGTTTTCAATCTCTATTAAAATATTTAATTCTCTTCATGAAAAAATTATTATGAATTAGATAGACTATAATATATGTATTATGAATTATATATGGTTCTAGAATCTTTTTTTACACATGGTTTTGATTTATGAAGAAAAATTAATTCATTGTATTCAAAAACCACCAATTAACCCAAATAGTTATCATTAAATAATTTATAAAATGATTCA
Source organism: Viscum album (assembly GCA_963277665.1). Taxonomy (NCBI): domain Eukaryota; kingdom Viridiplantae; phylum Streptophyta; class Magnoliopsida; order Santalales; family Viscaceae; genus Viscum; species Viscum album. The sequence continues at coordinate 1,084,900,671 of OY728162.1, read as the reverse complement.
TCTTCACTGTAAGTAACCAAATTAAATTTTCAACCATGAAACATTTTTGATGTATGGGTTGTGTATACTTAACATTGATTTTTCATTTCATAAATCTATTTATTTTCATGATATTTAATTTATCTATTAATTATTATTAATTTATGGACATACGATTCAATTGATTAAAATGTTGTGAGTATTTTCTACCTAAAAATCCATTTTCATTTGGGTTTCTCTTATTCTCTTCTCACCTAAATGATATTATTATTTATTATTATGTAATACTCATAGATTCTATGTGAATGTCTTAAATATTTTTACTAACCATAATCTTACTTTCATTTAGGGGGAGTTATATTTTTTAAAGTGATCATTCAAAAAGTCTTCCTGAAATACAAGCTCGATTCAAGGAACTTTGTAGGTTGTTACCTTTTTTAAAGTTTACTCTATAATATATTTTAATCTATATTTATCTGTCTTAAATCACACATTTTAAATTGAAAAAAATATTTTGGTTTATTTCTGTATTTATGAAAGAAAAAATGCATTTGTGCTTTAAAATATATTTAATTAATTCCTTAAACTACACTAAAATGTTTTTATTTAAAAAGATTATTTTAAAACACTTTTGACTTGATTTCAGTTCACGGGGACATCATAAATATCTCAAATTAAATCTCAATGTCCTTACCTTTTACTTTCTTGGATATTCATGTTTAAAACATTATTTAGTTAAATTTAAAATTATTTTCCAAAAGTGCTCTTCTTTTGAAAGTAAAATGGATTTTTCTTAACTCCCTTTAACTTTTATGAGATATATACCTTCTTCAATAATAATTCCTAGCCTGTGGTGTATTTACAGACCCTTGGTATATCATATCAAGCGTTTACTTATTCTCATTATATTATATGGGATTATGATTTTAATGTTGCAAGTGGTGTGGGGCATTTTTTAATGTTTAAGGATTATTTCCTCATGAATTTTACAATAGTCTCATTTTAATGTATCTTTATTTATATCAACATCATTTGATGAATATAGTAATTAATAAAGGTTTATCTCTAATCATATTATCAAAAAAATATGTTGCTGAAGGGTTTCTAATTACTTTGAATGTGGATGTACTATCTTCACATCATTCACCATATTACTCTAGAAGGTTAGTATTTATATTTAATAAATGGGGAATGTCTTTTAAATTTCATATGTTAGTTTCAATATGAATGTATATGTTGTCTATGTGTATCCCCATTCATAATAGGAATTAATTGGGAATATTATATGATGGGTGGGGCCTGCTATAGCCCCTCGATGCATCAGTAGATCTCATGAGACAAACTATGGTATTGGCATGAGGACTTGACAAAATGGATATTCAAGGTCTTGGCACGAGGCCTTGACAGTATGGTTACAATGTCCCTAATTATGAACTCCCCCAATATTAAACAGGTAACTAATAGTTATTTGGTTGTTAGATTGGTATAATACCCATGTATATGATTTACTACGGAATTATTTTTTCATCTCTTATTCCTACCACAATGTGTTCACATTTATTATTAAAGGTATGCCTTTTTAGTTATTCACCATTTTAAATGAATATTTTTATGATTTCTTATGATGTACTTCATAACCTTACTAAGTATTTGAACTCGCCCCTTTCTTATGTTTCTTTGTCCCATGTCATATGGAGGTATATTATGATTGTCATGCAGGGATAATCTAGTAGTTATGGATGTTGTCAAAGGAATTTATATATTGTATTTACTTTGAAGCTGTAATCCTAAACATACAGACTTATCTCTTTTTCCAAAATTAATAAACCACTCGGTGCTTATGGAAACAAATTTCTTGTAAGATTTCCAATGTAATGAAATAATGCACCGGCTCCGAGAAACTGGGGTAGCCGCGTTGCAATGTGTGTCTGAAATCTCAGTTAAATATTATATTTTTATTTTTATTTTTAAAAATTGAATAAATATTATTCCAACACACAGTTTAATAATTGTTAATGTTTTCTTAATCATATATATTTCATCACCATTTATTAAATGGATTATAATGTGAGAGAAATTTTGAATTTATATTTATTTGTCACTTAGTGTATATAATATTTATTAATTAACTTGTGAATAATGTAGCGATATTTATTATTAAATAAATAGTCAATATTAAATTCATGATAAATATTGTGTATCAATTTCAGACTAAGTTTATGGGACAGGTTAGAAATAATATATATTTATAATTGTTTTAAAAAATTATTTTTAATTTTATTTTTCGAGATTGGAAGATGTCGATAAATATTATAAATATTATTAAAATAGATATGGGTTTCCATAGATAATACATAAATATTAAAGGGAACTTGTAAAATTAGTGATTTTTAACACTATTGGTATATAAACCCAAATATATTTATTTTCAACATACCCAATTAATTTGTTTTGTTGTTCACAAAAAATCTAGAGAATCCTCTCGATGCCATAGAGAGGTCCCTTCAACATGAATGGTCTCATGAATGAAGAGTGATCTACCTCCACCCTCCACTCTCATGTCTAGAGGGATGAAGAAGAATCATTTGAAAACAATTTTCTAGGTGATCAATTATCAATGACACAAGAATTTGGATTTTATACGCTAGCACCTAGAGATTCCTGCAATGACAATTGGTGTTTTTTTGAACATTTTGAGATCATCGCTGGAGGGAATATTTCTTGGATTCCTACAACACAATGACTGTACAAAATATATCTATTGTCTGATCCATAAACTAAGAAATGATTTATAACAAATCAATTCTTTATTTGATTAAAAATAATTATAAATAATATGGGTCGATCACGTTCTTTGTTCCAAAATTTTATCCCTTCTCTATTTTCATTGATTAAATTTCATTTATCATAGAATTCATCATAATGTAAATATCAAATTGATCATTGATAAAGAAAAAATAATTTCTTGGAACGAACCATCACAACACTTCCACTATGACCATATCCTAAAACTGTTATCAGAGCAGTCACATAATGAATTATAATTATTTAATGATCATTGATTGATTTATGAATAAGTAAATAGTTTTAAAATACATCATAATTTTTCATTAAATTAAATTTCAATATCTTCTTATTCCTCTTCATTTCTCATAAATATAATTGAATTTGATTAAATTTATGAATGAAATTAAATTGAAGATCACATCCGAAGGTGTCGATGGGTCTGGCCGGATTACATAAGAGTATATGCTCTATAACCCAATGGTACACGCAATGTACTAGTGTTCAATACGCTATGTACTAGTTTTCAATACACCAATAGTGTTCAATACACCAATAGTTAATTCATAATTAGGGCGAACACATTTTCTATTAATATACCAAAGTTATCTTCTATCATTCTATCATAAACAAGATCAACCTCATTTCTTCAAGACCATAAGCTTAAGCACCATGTTTGGCAGCACACAAACCAAAAAACTAGAACTAATCGGACATGAATCAATCATATATGAGGCCAACATGAATGAGGCACCCTCTATAGTCGCAAAAATTTCAACTCAAGTTGGGTACCCTACATGGGGATCAACCAAAAAAACTCTCATTAATCCTACAAAAAGAAACCATAACTACTCTTACAACTCATAGACCAATGATTAATATCCGAGAAGGAAAATCTCATTAAACACCATACCCAAAAGGAAAACCTCATGCCAAACCACACCCATATAGAAAACCCCAATACTAACCATGATATAACGGTGACCTTAAGCTATAATCTGATCATAAGGGAATTACTTAAACAGGTGTATCAGACCTATCTCAAGCTTAGACATTGACACCCACCCATTCCCAAAATAGTATGATGTCATGCCAAGAAAAAGAAATCTAACGAACTACACCTCAAGAAAAAAAAACAAGAAAATATCATCAAATGAGTGAATCAATCCCAAAATTTGTAATCTACCATTGTAACCTCAAATAGATATACTTTTAATCCTTAATATATGGTGATTAGAATGAAAATAACCCTTCCCAAACCTAAAAACTCATAAACCAACCTCTAAGAGGATTCTAAAACAACACCATCAAGTAATGATCCCAAGAAGATATATAAATCCAAAAAACCATCCATATGGACTCTAAACTATGAAATGATTCCACCATTATGATCTATGTAGATAAATTATTCGACCAGAGTACTCAGATGTCTAATTCAGTCTCTGGGGAACAAAGACACACAAAATCGCTTGCTGGAAAAAGTATATGGCTTTTACTTTGGAGTTCACAGAGTCTAATATTAGAGGTGTACCTAGGAATGTATTCTTACATGTCCACATCATACCTAGGGTCTATGCATATACTAGTACATGGGAAAGGCATACATGGTGTCTACTTGTGTGCTATTGTAAGGACATTTCATCCTCACATAGAGTGTCTTACCAAGTTCATGGCAATAGGGACATGTAACACTGCATGGTGTGTACTTCGAGTACATGATACGTAGTTCCAAATGATTTTTCTGCCCAGGACCCTAGATACATGGACAAGTACAACTACAAAATGCGCAGTTAAGGTACATGGCGTGTTTCCCCAAAAACTACACATTCCCAAGTACTCACACACATGACCAAGTACTACTATATGGCATGTACATCAAAAAACATCATATTAGTTGAATTAGAAGAACACATAGTTAATGTTCATCAAACTAGACACCTTGTATACGTGATTTCAGAATTGTAATCCACTATAAACCTACTGAAACCCTATATTAACACATGAAACTGGTATTTCGACTCTATGGGGGTCCCCAAAAACTGGAAAACACGATTTAATCTTAAATTAATATAACCAATGATGACATATTGAGAAAACAATAAAAAGGAAAAATATTCTAGAGGAAAACACTTATTATTTGATATGATATATGTTCCACATCTAATGTATGATTGTCTAACTCATCCCATTAACAATGGGGACATCTTCTTCTCCTTATCTCTCTCTCTCCCCCCCATACCCATATCCTATCTTAGGCATGTTTAAGGAAATACCTAGGAGAGTTTACCAAAATCTATGTTATAGAGGAGAAAAAGTAATAGTAAAAAAGGGGAAAGGGGAATGGGAAAATAAAGAAAAATAAAAGAAAAGTAAAAAAATAAATGTGAGCTCCGGCTTGTTCCCTGGCATGTTGTTATACCTCAGCTATGAACCCCCCCCCCCCCCCACACACCCCTATTGTTTACTCAATCGTGAAGTTAAAATTATAATATGATTCTCTGAGTAGAGCATATCTTTGAATTTTCATGAAAAAAATTATAATTAATCAATTATGAAATATTACACTAAAATTCAAACTACTCATAATTTGAAAAAACTACCACCATATGGTAAACAACATATTTCGAAACCAACAGTGTGTTCATAAAAATTAAAAATGTTTTCATGATTTTATAATTTATCATTCTTCCCCTAGAACACAACATAAGAGAAATATTCAAATGACCCATATTTTTCTCAAATATTAATGTTGTGGTTCAGGATGAGATGCCCATCATAAATGCTTATCATCCCCAAGAATCCTCGATATTCTACCAGTAAACATGATTTACCCTAAATATCGACAATTCCAAATAAACCATGATTGTCCATAAAATGATCCCACATCGCCCATGAATCACCTAAAAAGATGAGCATTTAATTATGTCGCATCTGATGGTCCTCCACATAGAAGTACCCTTTTCATCGACCCTATTCTAAATAGTAAACCTAACATCCCATGATCCAGGCACTACCAAATGCAATGGCTATAAATGGAAAAATTTCTCACACAATAGTTCTAACACCAAACACCAACCACTTAATATTCTCCTCTCACCAAGAAAGACATTCCAACACTAAAATAACCTCTTAAAATAATGAACAAAATCTCCAGCATCTTATGGTTTACTCCCAAATATAATACTTCCCTTACACTACTCATAGATCATTTATCACATGAACTAAACTGCATAAATCCTAAATAGTGTTCACATCACTCACTCAATAAAACCTTTACCCAAAAAATTCAATCCAACCACCACTCTACTACTCAAATTAGAGTTATTCTCCAATAAATCCAACAAGAACTATCATTCTCATATAATCTATGAACTAATAAACCTTGGCTAATTCAACTGAAACCACTAACTATGATCCTGACATAGGCCAGTCTCAACAAACTTTAGACCCTGGAAACTCCATAACAATAAGTTATATCCCTCATGATACGATACACTACATAAGCACTCTCCACTCAATATTCAATCCAAAATCATGAGAGCTTAAAAAATCTCCCACCTTTCTACCCAAGGAAATACCAAAACCCAAAAAAAGCTAGGCATCAATCTAAAATAACATTTTAAAACTATTAAAGAAGTCAAGATCACTCCCATTGATCTAAATAACATTTCCAAGGAAACTTTTCCATCACCACATAACATCATAGGGAAACCAAACACATAGTGAAATTTTATCTCAATCTAGACATATCTCATACTTTATTGAATTTTCCAAGCCATCCACATAAACTATGAATACCAACTCCTACACCAACCAACAAGGGCCTCCTTAAATCCCTCGAATAACAGACTATATATCTATCACAAGAGATCACTATCTAAAGGATCCACATGAAATGTCATAGGAGAAATGTACACATGGTTCCATTAAGTATAATAACACCAAGAAGCTATATGTGCTGATTCCATATAGGTTGTGGCTAACACTTTAAAAAATTGATCCTCAATCATTATTAAAAACACACACAGTTAGACAAACTTCATGAGGATCCTACCTTCCTGTCATGATGCATGAACGCATAACTCTTTCCAGGAGAAAAAAATATAAAACTAGCATAAATCAAAAAATCAATAAACACTATCGAATCACCCTATGTGAATACAATATAACCCTAATAGTGAACCTGGAAAAAAATTCCCATATTCCTGATAAATTGGATTTTATACTAGAATTGGTGTTCATGATTAAAATTACTAATATCTATCACATGATCCAAAACAATCGTATAACTCATGACTATGAACTCTCCAAATAGTATGATAAAGAAACCAATTCACTGAATAAATTTTTTCACGAACCATCCTAGGTCGACCCGACCCGTCATAGAAATTGACTTGCAACAAGGACTCAAGGGAACCTTCCAAATTCCTAGATGATTTTGACATGAGGTGAGGGAATAGAAGGATAATCTGGGGGAGACTATAGCCACATATCATAGAAAAATAATATCATGAATAAACTAAATACATACATATCCATGAACATCAATGTATGGACAAATAAAAATAATAATAAAATATAAGAAAACATTAATAAATTGATTGTCGTATACATGATAAAAGAAAAAAATTATACTTTTTAACCACATAGGAGACTAAAAATAGAAAATAATATATATAAAATAAATACATGAGGATCCACTTCCACTCTTATATGAAAAACATACCTACTCACCATGACTATTGAAAAGCTTGAGCAAGGAAAACAGATTCCACCCGAGAAATCATGTCCAAACAAGTAACATCAGGACTCTAATCGATCCACCACATCCTATTCCCAAAGTTAAAAAAAAGGAATTCATTTACATTGATGTGCATGCATAGGGGGTGAAAAAATGAATCCATGTAGTCCACCCCCAATGGTGTTCCTAAAATCATCTGTCATAACATGTGTATGAAACACCTAATATGCCCAACCTAGAAGAACAATGAATAATTGAATAAATGAAAAAAATATAGAATATGAAAAAAGGGGTAAACAAAAGTAAAATAGCTAACCATAGCTTCTATCCTGACTCTCGAGATAAAAATACCCTCACTCTATCCCCAGCTAGAGGAATTATGAAACATGGCTCACACCACCAAAACATCAATAATGTATACTTGATCAAGAAGGAGATAAAAATTCAAACCCAAGGACAAACATGAAGTATATTCCCTTGGATCTCGTCCTAGATGTCTAAAAAATGATGTGAATTGACAAAGATATATGGTTCAATGGAATGATATGAACTGGTATTAGGGGATTCTTTTAGACCTTGGGAAGATTCTACTAAGTATTTAATGTCTCTTATAACTTACTAGGTTATAAAGACCCTACCATACCGTTCTACATGCTACTTGAAAAGGCCCAATATCTAAAGGAAAGAGTCCCAAAGAGATCATAAGACACCATGGTCCATTAACCATAGCTAGGGTGATCATATAAACTTCGGTGGTTACACATATCCAGTTCATCCATTATCTCTCTAGACCCACCTCACAATAACTAACAAGCAAAGGTGATAAATTAAGTCAACCTCATGTTCGAAACCTAGTCCAATAATATCACAATGGACTCATGTATTATATATTCATGATCATTAAAAACCTCAATCCACCATGTAACATCCCATGATTTCCATACCAAACTATTATATGATTTTATTTGAATATTCAATACATTTCAAATATACACACCCAAGGGAAGTAACGGTATTGCGTCTTTTGAGAGTAGATAAAAAATCTTCTTATTTCATGAAATATCTCCAATATATATCACAAGTATCATAACATTAATTAATTTTCATAGAAATAACATAATGAGAATGATTCTTTATAACCTATAGAAGGAAACATAAGAAGGTCTCATAAAAATTTCTCAGAAAGGGTCAATAATGGAGATATCAATTGATTATCATATGACAGAATAAATTACAAATATGGGTATGTGATCATAACCATAACTTATAAAGTTCACAAGGACCATAAACATGATTCAATGCATAAAAATCTCTAATTTCAAATGACATGAATCATATGAGTGACAAATCATCATAAATAAACCTTGAACCATATGTTCATGCAATAAAAGTGCAACACAATCATTGGAAAATAAGGATATTGTAACACCCCAAGATTTCATAGTGCGTTATCACTTTAATGTAATTTAATAGATTATATTTCACGCAACACTTACTTGCCTTGCGTTATACACAAGATTAAGTTTCTTCTAAAAAACACATTAGTATTATTATAATTTAAACAATATATCAATTTATCAATTAAATTTTATAATATTCATACTAAAAAATAAATTTTAAATGTTATTTATAACATTCTCACATAAATAAAACTTATTTATATTGAAATGTGTAGGTTTTGTTAATGTAATTATATATTTAGAAAAAATGTTTTCTTACAAGAACTACATTATATGTAATTTTGTGAACAATAATAAAATAAATATTAGACTCTACTAATAAATTAATTTTATAAAATAATCATTATGTTGGATTTTCAATATCAATAATATATTAGGTTGAATTTTTTGTATTTTTTTGAAAACATTCAATTTTTTATGAATACTGAAAAATACTGCATAGTACTTAAACACTTAATTTTTCATTCAAATAATTATTTCTAAATAAAATTTATCTTAATGTAAAAATATATACATAATAAATATACTATTCCAATATAATTCATTTGTGTCATTTTATAAAAAGATCAGATATATAAAATTTTATTGAACTTTTTAACCTCTTTTACCCACCTTATAGGCACATTTGGAAATTTGAATAAAACATAATTTTACCACTTATGTGGATTGAATTTTAAAAATATGAAATACACAGTCTTCATCTGTGAATAAAATGTGGTTCAATATGATGAAAATAATTTTAGGTGAATATTAGCTTTTGAATTTTATTTACCATAGTTAAAAGTAAACAGGGAAATTAAAAGTAGAAATAATACTATAATAATATAAAAATACCACAAAACATGTCCTAATTCTATTGGATCTGTTTTTTTCTACCAAAATCAACCTTATTAAAAAAATCAGAACTTTTTTATCCATTTGGGTTAGATTATGACATTTATTATATTTTATTTACAAAAGAGTTAAAAGTGTTAAATTCAAATTTTATTAGCTATAACATTTTTAATATAGAGTTATACATAAGATAAATTCAACTATAAATATTAATTATAAATCTAGTAAAATATTTACATCAAGGTATTTTATTTATAATTTTTATACATTATATAATTAAATTTATTTATGACTCAATGATGATGCAATAATTTCCTTATTAATGAAAGATTAAACTAATTAATATTTTAAATATTAAAATAAATGTTAATTGAACCTTTTTATTCCATACCCAAATTTTCTTCATGGATATGAAATGTTATTACTGATTCAATGCATCTTTTTTGAAGTGATAAACAATTTATGAATTTCACAAAAACTAAATACTAAATAGTGTCAAAATTGTCATAAATGAATTTTTAAAACAAATATTATATTATTAAATGATATAATTTTCATAAATATCTATGATTTGGAAAAACATATTTTATAATTTTATATATGTCATTTATTAACAACTTTATGTTCTCTAGACCTTTTATAGTAACAATATTAACCATGTAATATAAAAAAAGAAGTCATGGTAGAAGTTTAACTATTTAACTAAGATTTAAATCTAAATGATAAGGTTAATATGGAGACTAGAACATGTTAAAAAAATAATTTTTGAGAGTATTTAGACCCATATCCACGTTTTACTCAAAATAAATCCCCTTTTTTCTATTAGAAACCAAAAATTATTTTATAATAAATTAATATTTCAAGGACATCCTAAAGTGACCCTCACCTCTCTTATAAAAGGGTGCTTCCCCTTCTCACAAATTCAGTCCTCCAAATCCACTTGGCTCGGCCAACCGCTACACAAATCTCCTACCAACTACCCTCACTTCAACCTAGATTCCTTACTTTGATCAGAAATCCATCCTAGGTAGCTCTTTTGTTCAAATTAAATGGAAGCACTCAAAAAAGAGGTAATTATTTCATCACCTATTTAAAAGTTCTTTTCTTCTTACACTTCCTCATTATTTTTTGTTTCCATTCCAAAATAATAAATCAAATTCCTTCTACATACTTTATTGTTTTCATAAATGTGGTATAACCATATTAATTATTCTATCTATCCTATGAATGACAAAGTCACCATATGTGTATTTGTATGGCATACCATCTCCACGTCGTGGTGTAGTTTGTTATTCAATAATTCATTATTTGGATGGGTATAATAATGAGTATAATTGATGTAAATAATAATTATAACATGTTAATGATTATGTATATATAATATACTATCCAACTACATATTATTTCACCATCAATATAATGATATTATCTCTCATTCATACGTATGACTTACCGTCTCCATGACTTGATGAGATTTCATTCCCCATCATAAAAATTCAAGAATAATTTTCATTTGATAAATAAAAATAATTTTTAAGAATATAATATCATTCTGAATATGAATCAAATAAATCATATCCATTAAAAAAATGACTTACGTAACAAAACATATAAAGTAAAATGAATTTGTTAACACCCAAAGCAATGATACTACAAAAATATTATTAACCAAGAAATATTAGAGGATCATATATGATATCATATTTATGTATGTGGTTCTTATATGATTTAATAAAATTTATTTAACCATTATACATTAGGTTAATAAACCCTCAACCAAGGAAAATTACAATGTAAGTGGATTTCATCAAACATTTTATTCCCATGAGATTCAAGCTATATTTCCCACTATTTCCTTTTGTGTGGTGGATGTGCTGCCCATGATTGTATTAATTGTGTAATATAATTTAATTTATATGTATTTACATCTTCATTGTATTATTATCCTTTAATGGGGTGTATGTTTCGTAAGATACCAAATCGGTAAGGTAATTTCGAATTTCAATATGTACTCATTGGGTTTTACGCATACTTCATTGAATATTTTACACCAAGATTATGTGTTGAATAAATATTTATTTATTTATATATTAATTTCCACTCCCCTTTTTGTGGATATACTTTTGTTACACATAATAACTCCATTAATAAATTCTCATTTCAATTATATAGTGTAGAGCCCCGACCCCAGTTACCCAGAGTCGGTGCGTTATTACGTATCATTGGCATTATCACAAAAGATCAAGTCTTGAAACACCGATTAGTTTAGTATACATGGAAGTACTAGATACATTCATAAGGTTTACATTACATCATAAAATGTAAAACAATAACAACATTGTTTCCATATAAAATAATGAGATCCCATAGACTATCCCTACAGGATAATCATAATATACTTCTTCGCATCCTGGGAAAAATAAAACAGAGAAAGCGGTGAGCTCAGATTCTCAGTAAGGATAACAATATAGCAGAAATAATCATAAATAAGCAAAAATATTTAAGGAAATGTATAAGACTCAAAAAAAATACTTTTAAACATGAACTTCAACATAATATAGAAAAGGTAAAAATAAAATAATTCCATTTACTTATTCGCATGGATATTCTACTAGTCAAATAATCACATGCAATATCAATAGCCACTTTTATAATGATGGAATGCATAATTCCAAACTTTCATAACCACATAGTCAAGGTCTTGTGCCAAGACTACAAATATGAATTTGTCAAGGCCTTGTGTCAAGAAACTAATTTGTCTCATGAGACCTACTGATGCATCAAAGAGCTATAACGGGCTCCACCCGTCACTTACTAAGTCCAATGCATTCCTTATATGAAAATTTTGATACAAAACATAAACACTGGTATTAAACTAACATACAAAACGTCACTATTTTAACCACATACCATGAATGGTATAAAAATAGCACATCCACAGTGAAACACAACTGATTCAATACAATATGGAATAGTTTATTAACCTCAATAGAGAATAATGAAGTATATTGACATAGATGAAAATAATCATCAAAACTATTTGAGAGTAATATCCCCCTTTTTCTTGAAAACATTTAAAAGTGTTACATTTTATCAAGATGTTGTTTAAAATAGATTTTTGAATCAAAGTGTCCCATACCAATTTGAATCTTTTAGAAGGAATTTTAATTTTAAAACATTAATTTCCATATATATATATATCCTTAAAACCATTTTTAAAACATTGACATTAATGAGAATATTTAGAAGAACAAATCTTTAAAACATTTAATATGATATTTTAGTAAAAGTTCCTAACCAAATGAGAGACACGTGAATAAAAATAATTGAGGTAATCAAAACATTATAATATCATGAGAATAAACGGATTCATGATATACAATGTCAATGTAAAGTATATAGACCATATAAAAGTGAATTGGCACATAATAGCAAATAAGTCTCAATAGATTTTAAATTGAGATGAATTCCCTTTTAAACAACATATTCTTAGGTTTAGGATATATCAATGACATAATTATGTGTGAAAAATATAAATACACTCAATATGATTGGATATTTAGTGTAAATCAATCATAGTATATTCACACATATTCATGTATAAACAACACCAATGACTTGGATGTTTAACACAGTGAAGACAAAATTGAGTTAAAATTACTCTTATCAAGTTAATATCGATGAATTGTGAATTTATCAATGGATTGATTATGTGTATAAAACGTATATCCAACCATATGGGATTGGAAATTACTACATAAATAAATAAATAGTGATTCCACACATAATCTTGGAGTAATATAATCAATGAAGTATAAGTGAAATCGAATGAGTGGAAATTGAAATTTGGAATTACCTTACCAATTTGGTAACATACGAAACATACAACCCATGAAATAAGGATCATACAATGAAGATGTAAATACAAATAATTTAAATTATATTTCATAAATAATACAATCATGGGAAGTACATATTCCACACAAAAGGAAATAGTGGAAATTATAATATAGATCTCACTGGAATAGAAAGTGAGATGAAAACCCATTACCTTTACATTTCCTTATTTGAGGGTAGGTTAACCTCCTGTATAATGGTTAAATAATTTTTATTAAATTATAAAATAATCATATACATTAATATGATATCATATATGATCTTTTAACATTACATTGTTAATAATATCTTAGTATTATCATCGTTTCGGGTGTTAACAGATTTGTTTTCCTTTATATTCTTTGTTATGTGAGTCATATTTGTTCTGGATGGGATGTATCTTATTCATATCCATAATTATATCAAGTCTCTAAACATTATTTGCAATCATCAAAAAATTAAGTCTTGAATGGATACGATGGGGAATGAATCTCATCGCATTCATGGAGACTATAATCCGTACGTACGCACGAGCGAAAATATCATTCTTTTGATATTAAAATAATATAGAATTGGATGGTATAAAATATATAAAGAATCATTATAATCTTATATTTATTATTTAAATCAATTACACATCATTTTTATACCCATAAAAATAATAATTTATTGAATAATAATTACACCATGACGTAGAGACTGTAAGTCGTACATACGCACATATGGTGACATGTCATTCAAAGGATGTATAGAATAATGAATATGGTTGTAAAATTTTTATAATAACATCAAATTATATATAATATACTGGTGTTATTATTTTATAATAGAAACAACAATGAAAGAAGAAGTGGAAGAATAAAGGAACTAGAAAGAGTTGATGAAATATTTACATTTTCTTCGGGTTCTTTCAATTGATTTGATCAAAAGGGCTCCTTAGGTAGGCTTTATGACTAAAGTATGGCCCCTAGGAGAAAGGTAGGATAGTTTAGAGTGTATTTGGGAAGATTTTTGCTGATACAAATGGCTTTTAAAGTGTTAATAAGAGAGAAGGGGGGGTTCCCTATTATAAGAGGGGTGAGGGCACGTTAGGAAAAGCTAGAAATATTATTTCATAAGAAAACCTTTTTCGGTTTATAATGGCTTAAAAGTAGATTATTTAAAGTATAATGTAGGGATGGGTCGAAAACCACTCAACCAATAGGTTTTATACAGGTTTGGGTCACTATATTAACTTTATCTTTTAGATTTAACTCTTAGTTAAATAGTTTGACATTTACCATGTCTCTTTGTATTTTTATATTATATGGTTAATAAACATACTATATGCTTCCAATTGAACCCCAAGTGGTTCATTAATTATAAACCCATAATTATATATGTCTTTTGGGCGAATATTTTATTTTTAGGAATAAAATTTCAATTAATAATATAGTATTTGTTTTAAAATCTCCTTTCTCTCAATTTTGACACTATTTGGTATTTTTTTTTTGATTAATTCATAACAGCATTATTACATAGAAAAAAATTAATATAAACAACACTAATATTTCATATTAACCTATAAAACTAGTGGAATTAATAAAAAATTCTCAAATTACATTTATTCTAATATTTATTATATCAATTATTTTAATATTTCATTAATTATGTAATTACTGCATCATCATTGTGTCATATATAAATTAACTTATTTGACGTCTAAATAAAATAAATAAAATACGATTATTATGGAAATATATTTAGTTTTCTAATGAATATTTATATTCTAATTTATCTTATGGGTAACCCCATATTAAAAATGTTTTACTTATTAAACATCGATTTTAACTCTTTTAACTCTTCCTTGAATTAAATAATAATAAATTTCTTAATCTAATCCAAGTGGACCTAAAGGATCATATTTTATTACTAAGGTTGTTTTGGGTAGAATTACACGTATATAATAGAATTAGGACATGTTTTAGGTTAATAATAATATCATTTTTATCCTTAATTACCCTATTTACTTTTAACCGTGGTAAATAAAAGTAAAAAGTTACTATTCACCAAAAATTATTTTAATCTTATTGAACCACATTTTCCTTACTGATATCAACCGTTTCTGTCAGATTTTTGAAAATCAACTCACAGAACTGGTAAAATTATGTTTTATGTAAATTTGCAAATTCTCCTAGGAGGTGGGTAAAACACGATGAAAAGTTCAATAAAATTTTTATATATCTAAATTTATTATAAAATGACTCCAACGAATTACATTGAACTTATATAGGTATAATTTATCTATTTTTTCCTACAATAAAATTAAATAAAATAAATAATTATTTAAATAAAAATTCGGTTTTAAACAATAATTTAGTGTTTTCAATATTCATCAAAAATTAAATGTTTTCAGAGAAATACAAAAAATTCACCCTAAACTAATTTTAATATTATGAATTCAAAAATGAAGTATATTTTACCAAATTCAAAATAAATAAGATTCATTTATTAATTTAAAATTAATTCCCATTGTCAAAACCAAAAAGAGGGTTTTTAAAAAGTATAAACTACCAAATATTCACACTTGTTTATGTCCAATTTTAAAGTGAAATTACTTACAATGAACACCATTGGATTAAATGGTAAAAATATAATATAATTACATTTCCAAACCATTCAAATTTATAATTGAAAACTATAAATTATTTTGATTAAAGATGTTGTTTTCAGTTAAAATTTAGTAATTTTTACGATCCACCCAAATAAGGAAGTTATCAGAAAAAAACAAAACCTTATCAAAAATAAATTTTTATGAACCAATTCTAAAGAAGGATTTTATTTTGTCAAATTGAATATATAAAAGTGTCAAATATTGGATTTAAAAAGGATTCGCCATTAAAAGGCGGTAAAATTGGATTTTTTTTGAAAAATACTTCTTTTATCTGAAAAAATTGAATTTGTTCTTATATTTTGTCTAAGAAAAAAATAATTTGGATTTTAAAATTTTATAGAGTATATAAAATTCAAATATCAGTTAACAGTATTCATAACTGCTTTTTAACACCTAGTTTGGTAAGTCGTGGTGCGCTTGAACTCGGTGATGTGTGTGGTGAAAGTTATTGAATTACTTTGACGAAATAACATACTATGAAATATTGGGGTGTTACATTCTCCCATCCTTCAATAAATTGCATCCTCAAAATTTATAATTGTTCATTGAAAATAAAAGGTTAATAATAGAAAAATATTTTTTGGAGTACTCACATCCGAAATTGGGTTAATAAAATTTAGCCTTAATAAGAGGGAAGGGGAAATGAAAAGGTCAACACCAAATTAGGGTTTTGAATAGGAGAACATTGGTGGCAATTATAAACATGTAATTAGAGGAAAAAAGTAAATATTTATAGAGAGTGATTGAGGTCATCAATTATAAACAAGCGAACAACAAATGGAATAATGAGGGCCTCAAAGCCATAAATATTTGATGATTTAAATACCATCAGATCAACAAAATATATGGTATTAGGATTACACATTTTTGGTTTTAAGATACCATCCCTAACATTTATGAAATAATTTCTTCATAGAATAATAGAAAAAATATATACTGAAAAAGTATAGTTTCATCCTTCAACTAATCTCTACCAAAAACTCATCTTTCACACCAAAAGATAATAGGATTGAAAAATATTATATTTATCATAAAAATATAGGTTTCCAAAAATAATGAATTTATAATTCATTTTTCATAATAATAATAATAACTACATTAAACAAACAAGGACATCACGTAGGCTAGAGGTAGGTGATGCACCTTTGTCGCCCTTCGATTGTGGGTTCACGTCTCACGGCCTTACCAGACGCGATGGGTTGTCGCCCGACCTTCGGGTTGTCCTTTTTATAACGATAATAAATAATCATAAAAATTATTTAGCCTTAATAATAGTATTCAATTTCAAATATAATACATTCCGACCTTTAGACTTATCTAAAATACTTCTATCGAAACATAAAGTCCAAAATTTATAAGGAATGTAAACATAATGAATATATTTTTTTCACATAAAAACATGTGAAAACCTTCATCATTTATTCTTTTAAAACGTGGTAACACCCTGAATTACCATAAAACCTTATTGATTACATTCATGCTCCCTTATTCTTTATAGAATACTAGATATATTCCTTATATCCAAAGATTTTGAATACTCCAACAATGATGAAATAAAAATACCATTAATCTGTTCCAAGATAGTAAAAAATATCCTATATATTTAATCCAAATCAACCATCTCTTATTCCAAAATTACTACCTCAGTATCAGGACCATATTATGGTTTATCTTTCCGCCAACCAAGTATTTTCCAGAAAAATTTACTTGTTGTCGAGTCAATTTTCATAGTACCATATAATCTCAAATCCTCAATGA
This sequence comes from Viscum album, assembly GCA_963277665.1. NCBI lineage: Eukaryota > Viridiplantae > Streptophyta > Magnoliopsida > Santalales > Viscaceae > Viscum > Viscum album. The sequence continues at coordinate 1,084,882,586 of OY728162.1, read as the reverse complement.
AAAAATACTGTGGTACAATCCTTATTTATTTCTATAATTCATATAACTGGTACATCATCGATACAATACTAAAATGACATAATTAATTAATAAAAACATAAGAACACTAATCATTCATCTTCATCTATGGTAGTATCATAACATGATTATTATCCAATAGAATCATTTGAGGAATACTCTGATGATTTGGACATTTATTCCCGTATTGTCCCAACTTCTTGCAGATGAAGCATTGTACATTTGAAACCTTTTTTTACCCTTGCAATGAAGTAATTGGTGTCCTTTTTCTCGACACTTATAACAAAACCCCATTCCCTTCAAGAATTTTCAAAGGTTATTCTTTCCACAGTTATCACATATTGGAAAAATTCTTTTTTCCCTTCTTCCCTTTATCCATCATTCTCTCATCCATCATTTTCTTCTCTTTCTTCCCTTCAAATCAATAGGACTCGGAAAATTATTTAATTATTTTATTGACACATTATACTATTTCTCCATATGATAAGAATACATGGGATACTATTTCCCTTTTAAATGTTGGCTTAATACCATGAAAGATATGATCCTTCTTACTCTTTAGATCATACGTATTGATGGAGTTCTCATTCATTCTACTGGGTTCCATTTCGGAATAATGGAATACATTATGTTAGTTTATGAATCGCAATTCATAATTCAAAACTTGTAAAATATCTAACATAAATTGAATAGTTTATGGATATAATCCATAATCATAAAAATGTTTTATTTGAGTAAGTATATACTCATAAACGCTTCAACATGGTTTGTTTAAAAAAATGAGAATTATCAAAAGAATATACCATAGGAGTGTCGTAACAAAGAGTACATCAAGGCCTGTTGTCCTGTACCAGGTCTTATTTGATTCTAGCTCAAAGGGTTGTTTTTGGGTTTTACCCCTTGGTACATCTGTGCGAGAGCCGCCTCTACCTACTTGTATCTAGACAGGGATGTATTGCTCATAAAACTCACAAAATCTATACATTACAAAATTTCTAGGAAGTTCTTCCATACTAATCCTCTAAGTCTATCTTAGGGTAATGTTCTCTAATTAGAGTTTATCTAAATCTAGTTTCCAAGGTTTTTACTAAACTTCCTTTGATACCAACTGTAACACCCCGACCCCAGTTACCCAGAGTCAGTGCATTATTACTTATTATTGGCATAATAGCAAAATATCATTTCTCAAAAGGCCGATTAGTTTAGTAGCATTGGATGTATTAGATGCATTTATAAGGTTTACATTATATCATAAAATGGAAAACTACAACAACATTATTTCAATAGACAACACTGAGATCCCATAGACTATCTCTACAGGTCAGTCATAATATAATTTTTCCCATCCTAGGAAAAATAAAACATAGAAAGGGGTGAGCTCAGATTCTCAGTAAAGATAAAAATATAACAGAAACATCCATAAATAATCATAAACATTTAATCCAATGTACAAGACTAAAACAAAAGTCATTTAAACATGAAATTCAGCATAATATGGAAAAGATAAAAATTAAATAATTCCATTTACTTATTCACATAGATATTCTACTGTTGAATAATCACATGAAATGTCAATAGCCACTTTCATTGTGATGGAATGCATAATGCCATACTTTCATAACCATATAGTCAAGCTCGTGTGCCAAGACTACAAATAATATTTTTTCAAGGCCTTGTGCCAAGACACTATTTTTTCTCATGAGACCTACCGATGCATCGAGTATCTATAGCGGGCTCCACCTGTCACTTACTATGTCCAATGCAATCATCATATGTAAGGTTTGAAACATAACATAAACATTCGTATTAGAACTTGCATACGAAATGTCAATATTTTAATCACAAACAATGAATTGTATAAAAATATCCCATCCATAGTAAAAAAAATACCTCATTCAACACAATATGGAAGATTGTATTCACTTAAAAAGATAATTATAAAGGATATTGACATAGATGGAAATAATTGTCAAAACTATTTGAGAAAAATATCCCCCTTTTTTTGAAAACATCTAAACGTATCACTTTTAATCAAGTAGCCGTTTAAAATAGATTTTGAATCAAATTGACCCATACAACATTGAAACATTTAAAAGTAATTTTAATTTTAAAATATTAATGTACATATAAATAAATCCTTAAAATCATTTTTAATACATGGACATTAATGAGAAGATATAGAAGAATAAATCTTTTAAACATTTAAAATGATATATTAGTTAGATTTCCTAACCAAATGAGAGACACTTGAATACAGATAATTGAGGAAATAAAAACATTACAATATCATGAGAATAAAGTGATTCATGATTTACAATGTCAATGTACAGTAAATAAACAATATAAAAGTGAATTGGCACATAACAACAAATATGTCTCAATAGATTTTAAATTGAGATGAAATCCCTTATAAAGATCGTATACCTAGGTTAAGGATACATCAATGACATAATTATGTGTGAAAAATATAAATACACTCAATATGATTTTCTATTCAGTGTAAATGAATCAGAATACATTCACACATATTCTTGTAGAAACAACACCAATGACTTGGATGTTTAACTCAGTGAATATAAATTGAGTTAAAATTACTCTTATAATGTTCATATAGACGACTTGAGAATTTATAAATGTAGTGATTATGTGTATCAAAAGTATATCCACACAAAGTGGAGTGGAAATTACTACATCAATAAATAAATAATTATTCCACACATAATCTTAGATTAAAATAATCAATGAAGTATAACTGAAATTCAATGAGTGGAATTTGAAATTTGGAATTACCATACCAATTTGGTAACATACGAAACACAAAACCCATTAAATAAGGATCATAAAATTAAGATTTAAATACTAATAAATTAAATTATATTACATAAATAATACAATTATAGAAAGTACCTATGCCACAGAAAAGGAAATAGTGGCAATTATAACATATATCTCACAGGAATAAAATGTGAGATGAAAACCGCTTACTATGTACTTTTCCTTGGTAGAGGGTAGGTTATCCTCCATTATAATGGTTAAATAATTTTTATTAAATTATAAAAGAATCATATACATTAATATGATATCATATATGATCTCTTAACATTGTGTTGTTAATAATATCTTAGTATTGTCGTTGTTTCCGGTGTTAATGATTTCATTATCCTTTATATTGTTTGTTATGTGATTCATATTTGTTATGGATGGTATGTATCTTATTCATATTTATAATTATATCAAGTATCTAAACATTATTTTTAATCATCAAATGAAAATTATCCTTGAATGGATACGATTAGGAATGAATCTCATCGCGTTCGTAGAGACGGTAATCCGTACGTACGCACAAGCGACAATATCATACTTTTGATATTAAAATAATATATAATTTGATGGTATATCATATATACAGGATAATTATAATGTTATATTTATTATGTACATCAATTACGCATAATTATTATACCTATCCAAATAATAATGTATTGAATAACAATTACACCACAGTGTGGAGACGGTAAGCCATACGTACACACGTATGGTGAAATGTCATTCAAAGGATGGATAGAATAATGAATATGGTTGTACCATATTTATAATAGCATCACATTATATAAAATATACTGGGTTTATTATTTTAGAATAGAAACAACAATGAAAGATGAAGTGGAATAAGAAAGGAACTTGAAAGAGGTGATGAAATATTGACCTCTTCTTCGGGTTCTTCCTTTTGATTTGATCAAAAGAGATCCATAGGTTGGATTTATGACTTAATGAAGGCCTCTATGATGAAGGGAAGATAGTTTGGAGGTTATTTTGGAAGTGGTTGTCCATGCCAAATGGATTTGAAGGTGTGAATTAGAGAGAAGGGGAGTGCCCTTTTATAAGAGGGGTGAGGGTCACCTAAAGAAAAGCTAAAAATATAATTTTATAATAAAATAATATTCAGTTTATAATGGCTCAAAAGTGCATTATTTAAATAATAAGGTGGGTAGGGGTCAAAAATCACTCAACCGATTGGTTTTAAACTTGTTTGGGTCACTATATTAACTTTATCCTTTAGATTTAACTCTTAGTTAAATAGTTTTACATTTACCATGTCTCTTTGTATTATTATATTATATGGCTAATAAACTTACTATATACATAGAAGAGAACCCCAAGTGGTTAATTAATGATAAAAATTTCATTATATAAGACTTTTGGATGAACCTTATTTTTTTAGGAATAGAATATCAATTGATAATATAATATTTGTTTTAAAAACACTTTTATGTCAATTTTGACACTATTTGGTATTTTGTTTTTTCTAAATTAATAAAATCATTATTAGTTCAAAAAAAATTAAAGTAACTGACCCTAATATGTCATATTAACCAAAAAAATTAGTGTAATTCATAAAAATTCTCCAATTACATTTATTTGGATAATTATAATAACAATTATTTTAATATTTCATTAATTAGGTAATTACTACATCATCATTGATTCATAAATAAATTAAATTATTTAATGTCTAAAAACTATAAATAAACTACCATTATGTAGGAAATATTTTTATCTTTCTAATGAATATTTATAGTCTAATTTATCTTATGTGTAACCCTATATTAAAAATGAATTAGTTATTAAACATTGATTTTAACTCATTTAAATCAACATTGAATTAATAATAATAAATGTCTTAATCTAATAAAAGTGGACCTATAGGATCATATTTTATTCCTAAGGTTGTTTTTGGTCGAATTAAACTTATCTAACAGAATTAGGACATGTGCTAGGGTAATAATAATATCATTTTTACCATTAATTACCCTATTTATTTTTAACCGTGGTAAATAAAGTAAAAAGTTACTATTCACCAAAAATTATTATCATCTTATTGAACCACATTTTTATTACTTATATCAACCATGTCTCTAAGATTTTTTAAATTCAACTCACAAAAGTGTTAAAACAAGTTTTATGTAATGTTTCAAATTCTCCTAGGAGGTGGATAAAAGACGGTGAAAAGTTCAATAAAATTTGTATATATATAAAATTATTATAAAATGAATCCAATGAATTAAATTGAACATATATGGGAATTATTTATTAATTATGACAAAAAAAATTAAATTAAATAAATAATTATTTAAAAAAAATCAGTTTTAAACAAGAACTCTGTGTTTTTCAATATTCAATAAAAATTGAATGTTTTCAGAAAAATACCAAAAATTCACCCGAATATAATTTTTATATATTGAATTCACAAATGAGGTCTATTTTACAAAATTTAAAATATAGATGTTTCATTTATTGATTTAAAATTATTTCCGGTTGTCAAAACCAAAAAGCGGGTGTTTAAAAAGTAAAAATTATCAAAAGATTGACACTTGTTTTTGTCCAATTTTAAAGGGAAATTACTTTAAATGACCATCCTTGGATTAAATGGTAAAAATATAATCTAATTATACTTCCAAAACCTTCAAATGTATAATGGAATACTATAAATTATTTTGATTAAAAAATTTGTTTTCAGCTAAAATTTAGTAATATTCACAATTCACCACAATATAAAAGTTATCAGAAAAACACCAAAAAAATATCAAAACTAAATTTTTATGTCCCAATTCTATATAAGAAGTTTATTTTGACATTTTTAATATATAAAATTTTCAAATATTGGATATAAAAAGGATTCTCCATTAAAAGGCGGTAAAATTGCATTTTATTTAAAAATACTTCTTCTATCTGAAAAAAATGAATTTGGTCTTATATATTGTCTGAAAAACACATAATATGGATTCAAAATTTTTATAGATTATATAAAATTCAAATTTCAGTAAAGACTATTCATAACCGCTTTTGAACGGCTAGTTTGGTAAGCTGTGGTGCGCTTAAACATGGTGTGGCATGTAGTACAAGTTATTGAATTACTTTGAAGCAATAACGTACTATGAAATCTTGGGGTGTTACATATAGACTTGATAAAGGTAATCTTAACTCAAATTCCATTTATAGAGTTAGGCATCCAAGTCATTGGTTTTTTTTACAAGAACATGTGTGAAAGTCATCTTATTGATTTACAATAAATACCCCATAATATTGAATATATTTATACTTTTCACACATAACTATATCATTGATTTATCCTTAATCCAATTATACATTCTTTATAAGGGGTTTTTTTCTCAATTTACATTCCATAGAGACTTCTTTGTGGTTATACGCCAATTCACATTTTCATGGTGTATATATTGTCCTTAGACATAATATATCATGAATCCATTTATTCTCTTGATTTTATAATTATTTTTTTTATTTTTTTTCTCAAATATTTGTATTCAAGAATATCTCATTCGGTTCAGAACTCTTTAACTAAAATATAATTTTAATGATTTAATCTTTTAAATCATTGTCATTAATCTCAATATTTTAAAAATGGTTTTATGGATTTTTTATATAAACACAAATTTTTTGAAATTAAAATTCCTTTCAAAAGTTTCAAAGTTGTATGGGACACTTTGATTCAGAAATCTCTTTCAAAACAACTTCTTTGATAAATACTGTGACTTTTATAATTTTTCTAGAAAAAGGGGACACTTCCATCAATTTGTATTATAGATTATTTTCATCGTTGTCAATATCAAATATTGTATTTTATTCTTAATTGAGGTTGATTTATTATAATACAATCTTTAATATTGTATTAAATAATTTATGTTCGACTATGGATGTGCTATTTTTATACCATTCGTGGATTTTGGTTAAAGTATTGACATTTAATATGCTAGTTTTAATAAAAATGTTTTGATTATGTTTCACCGTTTTCATATGAGGAATTAATTGGACTTAGTAAGTGATGTGTGGGGCCCGCTATAGCCCCTTGATGCATCGGTAGGTCTCATGATACAAACTACTGTATTGGAACAAGGCCTTGAAAAAAAAATTATTTGTAGTCTTGACATGAGGCCTTGACTATGTTGTTATGATGTCTGACATTATGCATTCAATCAATATGAAATTAACAATTGATATTTCATTTGATTATTCAACTATTATAATATTGATATGAATAAGTAAATAGAATTATTTGATTTATCATTTCCATGTTAGGCTGAAGTTTATGTTTAAAAGGATTTTGTTTTAGTCTTATACATTACATTAAATGTTTATTATTATTTATGATAGTTTCCTCAATATTGTTATCCTTTCTGAGCATATGAGCTCACCTGTTTCTTATGATTTATTTTTACCATAATGCGTAGAATTATATAATGTTCGACCTATATGGGTAGGATAATGGATATGAGTGTGTTCAAAGGAGACACAATGTTTTTTTTCATTTCATAATTTAATATAAACTTATCTATGTGACTAGTACTTCCAAGGTTACTAAACTAATCTGCCTTTTCTGACATGATCTCCTGGGATCATTCCAATGTTATGTAATAATGAATCGACTCTGGGTAACTAGGGTCGGGGAGTTACTGTAACACCTAAGACTTTTATGAGAAATATTTTGTTTGTAAATCATCAAAGGAATCTTTCACTACACACAACAGTAGCTTGGATTTCTTTACACGCAACTGTGGCCTTCCTCGATAGCTTGCGTCGTACGCAATACATAGTTTCATTAAACAACGATATACAATTAAAATATTATTAAAACTAGCCATTATGAATAGTAATATCCGCTTTTTTAAATTTTTTAAATTTTATTTTTCAAAATGGACTTCATTTTTGGATTCAGAATATCGAAATTATCTTAGGGTGAAATTTTGGTACTTTTCGGATAACTTTCATATTCTGATGAATAGTGAAAATTATTAAATTTTAATTAAAAACAACTTTTTTAATCAAAATAATTAATAGTGATAAATTATTAATTTGAGTGGATTTAAGGTATATTTAGAATATATTTTTACAATTTAATACAATGTTGTTCATTGGATGTAATTTTAAATTTAAACTAGGCATAAACAAGTGTCAAACTTTTGATAGTTATTATCTCTTAAAAACACGCTATTTGTCTTAACGATGGGAATTAATTTTTAAATTAGTTAATGTAACTAATATGTTTTGAATTTTGTAAAATAAACATCATTTTTGAATTCATAATATCAAATATAGCTTAGGCCTAATTTTTGGTTATTTTCTGAAAACTTTCAATTTTTGATGAATAGTGAAACCACTAAGTGGTAGTTAAAAAACAGAATTTTTCATAAAACATAATTTTACCACTTCTGTGAGTAGAATTTAAAAAATTTGAGAGACACGGTTGATGTCAGTAAGTAAAATTTGGTTCAATGAGATGAAAATAATTTTTTGGTGAATAGTAACTTTTTACATTTTTTACCACGGTTAAAAGTAAATAGGGTAATTAAGGGTAAATATGATATTATTATTATCCTAACACATGTCCTAATTAGATTGGATAAGTTTAATTCGACCAAAAACAACCTTATAAATAAAATATTACCATTTAGTCCCACTTGGAGTAGATTAGGACATTTATTATTAATTTATTTAAAGAAGGGTTAAAATAGTTAAAATCAAAGTTTAATAAGAAAATCATTTTTAATATGGGTTTATACATAAGATAAATTCAACTATAAATATTCATTAGAATGATAAAAATATTTCCTACATAATGGTATTTTCTTTGTAATTTTTAGACATGAAATAAGTTAATTTATTTATGACACAATGATGATGCAGTAATTATCTTATTAATGAAATATTGACATAATTGATGTTATAAATACCCAAATAAATGTAATTTGAGACTTTTTATGAATTTCACTTATTTTATAGTTTACTATGACATTTTAATATTGATTTAAGTAACTTGGTTTGAACTAATCATTCTGTTATGAGTTTCACAAAAATAAATTACTAAATCGTGTCAAAATTGACAGAAAATAGTTTTTAAAACAAATATTATATTATTACTTGTTATTTTATTAAGAAAAATATTAAGATGGTCCAAATGACTTAGATATGGTTATATATTTTAATAATAAACAACTTGGGGTTCGTTTGGCTTGATATAGTATGATTATTAACCTTATAGTGTAAGAAAACAAGAAGACACGGTAAAAGTTAAATTATCTAACTTAAAGTTAAATCTAAATGATAAGGTTAAATTTGATACCCAAACATGTCTAAATTCTATTGGATGAGAGGATTGAGACCCTTACCCACCTTATCTTCGAAATATATCAATTTGGAGCTATTAAAAACCGAATTTGACTTTATAATAAAATAATAGTTTTAGTTATTCCAAAGGTGCCCCTCTCCTCCCTTATAAAAGGGCACCTCCTCCCCCTCTTCCTCACACCACTTTGAGCCTTCATTATCGGCCAAACCCTGCCACTTTCTCCTCTCCACATCTCTATAAACATCCTAGAGGTTCTGGTCTTCTTCAAAGACCTATTTTAGTGCCCTAAAAGGAGGTCTCAAAGAAGCACTTCAAAGAAGAGGTAATGTCCGTTACCGATTCTTTCATCTTTATTTATTCTTCCACTTCTTATTCTTTAGTTGTTTCCTTATGAAGTAATAAAATAAGTATCAATCATATACTGATATGTTATTATAAGTATAAAACAACCCTATTTCACCATCTATCCATCCTACGGAAAAATAAATCACTGCGTGTGCGTACGTACGGAATACCGTCTCCACATCGTGGTGTAATCTATTTTCCACCACCACCTTACTTGAATGGGTATAATGAAGTAAATAATGACTATATATGACTATTATAAAGTGATATTGATTCTGAAATAGTATACATACACTCCAATACAATTCCACGATCATGGGAATGATATCATCGCTCGTGCATACGTACGGAATACCGTCTCCATGGTGTGATGCGATTCGCTCTACATGATCTTCATTTCGTAATGATTATATAAATGAATTGAATGAATAAATATGATATATAGTACACTAATACCATTCTGGAAATGAGGTATATATAACCTAAAGAGAAGAATAAGAATTTATTCGACAAAACACGCATAAGAACAAAAAGTAATAAACACTCGAATAACAAGTAGTAATGAAATATTACTAAAAAGAAGCTAATAATATGACCATATATGATATCATAACAATAAGTATGATTTGGTAATAAGTCAATAACATTATTTAAATCATTATACAGGAGGTTCAGACACATACGAGGCAAATCAGACCTAAGTTAAGGAAAATATCACAATCTCATTTTTATCTGAGATTGCTTATACGTTGGTATTTATTGGGGTGTATTTTATCATCCACATCCATGTGTCCTAAATATGTAATATTTATATCCTTATACAATATTTTATATCCAATTTTACCATTCGGTGAGTTTTTAGTAAAAGATATGAAAGGAATCTTTTGTCGTTTTTCGTATGAGGTACTTTTGGACTTTTCTGACAAATGTACGAGAAGATTGTTTTTTTAACTCATACGGCATGAATGGATTTTAAAAAAAATATTTCCTAGAATCTTCCTTTACAAGTTTTCAAGTTTATTTTTAATCAACTTCTTTTAGTTTAAAATTGTATGACATGTTAAGAAAGGAAAAATGTTTTTGAAGTAGAAAGGATATTTTCCTCAAGAATGGAGTTCAAGTGTTTTATCAAAATTATTTTCCATATAAGATAATAAAGGGTTATGTTTCTATACCTATTATTACATTGATTTGATTATGTTGTGACAGAATTATTTTTATGAATTCCTATATCTTATATGAATTGTTTGATGATGTCAGGATGTTTATGATTCCCATTTTAATTACATGGGTTATGCAATGATGTATGATTTATGATTTTGTGGCACACATAAGAATGGTATCATTATGAGATGGGTGAGACCTATATCTCACTCCAATGCATTGGGTAATGATTTTATATCTCATGAGATAGACATGGCTGGAACGGTAGGTTATACCGGTTCATTGAAACAGGACTGAAACGAGGAGTGAACTCGGTTCAGAAATGGACTTTTTCGACTAAGATAGTCTTGTCAATGAGTCTTGACTAATATGAAATGATTCTCTATGATTATGTGTGTATGCCACAAATTTTCATGTTTTATGTTATGATTATTGGGATTCCATTTCACTACTGTGATTTATCCCATGTTATGAAATTATTCTCTCTTTTACAGGTTAAGATTTCCAAAATTTATGTTCTTATGAATATGATGTGATTGATATTTCTTTTGTTTACCCTTAATGAGCATTTAGGCTCACCCTTTTGTATGATTTCTTTCCCCAGGTCAGGAAGAAGGTTATTAAGTAAGATATGCCAAAAGGGACTATAGATATGATGAAATAAATGGGAGACAATGTAGACGCTTTATGAATCAGTTGTTTATGTTTCCCAATTTCTAAAGATAATATAGTTATACGGTCCTTTTGTGGTTTTGTTATATGTTGTAATAAGAATGCATCAATTTTGACGTATTAACAATGTATGTAAATTATGGGTTGTTATAGTTGGTATCAGAGGAAATGTATAGTCTACCTTTGGAAACTAGGATGTGAAAGCCTTAGTAAGAATCCTAAGGATAAGTCAAAGAATAGAACACAATCTTAGTGTTTTAGAAATGGCCAAGAATAACCTAGGATAAGACCTTAAGTTTGTAATTTTATTCTTGATTATGTGGTTTTCCTATTATAAATAGTGTTGCTCACACTATTATTCTTGGTTTTACTTAATGGCTGGAACCCGAAGGAACCGTGTTAATGAGGAATGCGACGGGCAATGCAATGATTGTCCCCCTGAGCAACCAAACGTTATGGGAGCCAGAATGCAGAATCTTGTAGCCATGCTCACACAACTTTCTCAAGCAATGAATCATGGAGGACTTCCAAACGAGCAAAGGAAGGAGCAACATTCTGTTGAATCCTTCATGAGATAGTGTCCACCTTCATTCAGCAGGTCTACTGATCCACTAGTTGTCAAACAATGGATTCATACTACTGAAATGATATTTTCAGTTCTTCAATGTTCTGAGCATGATAAATTCATCTTAGCAGTGTATCGTTTGGAAGGTGATGCTGATCAATGGTGGAATCTTATTAAGAATATGAGGCAAAGGGATGAAATTGAGTCCCTGGAATGGGATGAGTTGACGAACTTATTTTTCAATTAGTACTTCCCACGTATTCTCTGAACAAAGATGGAGAAAGAGTTTCTTGAACTGAAGCAAAAGGATGATGAATCTGTTGGTACCTATGAAGAAAATTTTACAAGACTTGCAAGGTACGCTTCTGGTATTATTATCCAACTTGATAGTAAGATCGATCAATTCTTTACTGGCTTAAAACCAAGTCTTCTAAGGGCCTTAGCCATAAGGGACTTCAATAGATACGAGGAAATCGTTAGATGTGCTCTCAAATTTGAGATGGAGATTTGAGTAACCCATCAGTCATATGGGTTTGATAAGAAGAGGAAAATGGAATTAAATTAAAAATCTAAAGAGCACACTGAAAAGAAGATGATCGTTCCCTTATGCTCAAAGTGTGGAAAGAAACATGGAGAGAGTTGTCTTAAAGGTACAAGTAAATGTTTCAAGTGTGGAAAGGAAGGTCATTGGGCATTTGAATGCCGCGATGATTTGAAGAAGATGTCTAATGATGCAAACAAAGGAATGGATACACATAATGAACCTACTACACTTCAATGTTTCAAGTGCAAGGAGATGGGACATTATGCCAATAAATTCCCTAATCCAAGGGTTGATGATGATGGTCGATGTCAACAAACTCTTAAGTCTAAAGACAAAGGAAAGTCACATGCAATTTATATCAGTGATGTGGAGTACGATAATGATGTGGTGAAAGGTACACATACCATCCACTCTAAAGTATAAAATGTTTTATTTGATTCTAGATCCACCCACTCTTTTATTTCTGAAGAATTTTCTAAGGATATCACCATATTACCCCCAACAATTAGATGTTGAGTTAGCTGTGACAACCCCTAATGGCACAACAGTTGCATCAAAAGTTTATAATTCTTCTCCGATTGAATTTTGTGGGAAAGTGCTTCCTGCAAATCTTGTGATCCTTACTATAGTGGAATGTGATGTGATTCTGGGCATGGATTGGCTTTCTTTATATAAGGCTCATATCAATTTCCAAATAAGGGAAGTCACATTTCATATCCCAGATCAATCTATGATCGTCTATCGATGCAAGGATGAACATAACCTTCCAGTGGAAATTTCTTCAATCTTATGGGTCTTGATTCCACATAATGAACATTATTTATCTCAAATGGTTGGTGAGAAACTCACAATTAATAATATGCCCATTGTACGGGAGTTTGATGATGTCTTTTAGGAGGTATTTCTGGGTCTTCCACCAAATCGTGCGGTTGCGTTTTCAATAGAACTCGTACCGGGTGCTTTTCCTATTTCAAAGACACCTTATAGAATGGACCCAATTGAGTTGCAGGAATTGAAGAAGAAACTCCAAGAGAATCTTCATAAAGGATTCATACTCCCTAGTGTGTCACCTTAGGAAGGACATGTTCTGTTTGTTAAGAAGAAAGATTGATCAATTAGACTCTGCATTGATTATCGAGAACTTAACAAGATCACTATCAAGAACAAATATCCTCTCCCACGCATTGATGAATTATTTGACCAACTACGAGGAGCTCAATACTTTTCCAAGATTGATCTTCGTTCAGGGTATCACCAATTAAGGGTCAAAAGGGAGGATATACCAAAGACGGATTTCCGTACAAGGTATGAACACTATGAATTTATAGTGATGCCATTTGGTCTTACTAATTCCCCTTCTATCTTCATGGATCTGATGAATAGAGTCTTTAGAGACTATCTTGATCAATTTGTGGTAGTCCTTATAGACGATATTATTGTCTATTAAAAGTGCAATGAAGAACATGAATATCACTTGAGAATTATATTGAAGACCCTGAGAAAGGAGAAGCTTTATGCCTATTTTCCCATGTGTGAATTTTGGCTTCAAAAAGTTCCATTTTTGGGTCACATTATCTCAAAAGAGGGGATATCGGTGGATCCAGCAAAAATAGAGGTTATCGAAAAATGGTTGAGACCACCAACTGTAACTGAGATCTGAAGTCTTCTTGGTTTGGCTGAATATTATCAACATTTTGTGAAAGATTTTTCACGGTTATCTAATCCACTCACCATGTTGACTCGGAAAGGAGTTAAGTTGGTTTGGACGGAATAATGTGACGAGAATTTCAAGGAGTTGAAAAGAAGGTTATCCAGTGCACCTGTGCTCACACTGCCTTGTAGTGGACAAAGGTTTGTGATCTATAGTGATGCATCCAAGAATGGATTGGGGTGTGTTCTTATGCAAAATGATATGGTTATAGCTTATGCCTCACGAAAATTGAAAATCCATGATAAAAATTACCCAACACATGATTTGGATTTAGCTGCGGTAATCTTTGCATTAAAGATTTGGAGGCATGATCTTTATGGAGAAAGCTGTGACATTTATACTGATCATAAAAGTTTAAATTATATTTTCACAGAAAAGGAGCTGAATATGCGTCAAAGAAGATGGTTGGAGATGATTAAGGATTATGACTGCTCAATCCATTACCACCCTAGGAAAGAAAACAAGGTGGCAGATGCATTAAGTCGACAAGACCATGCCAGTTTATCCATGATGAGGATCACAAAAGATCCAATATTTATGGATTTATAAAGGATGGATCTTGGAATTATAATGGAAGGGGAAAAATCTTATCTTTATCAAATTAATGTTCAACCATATATATATGTGAAGATTAAAGAGGCTCAGAAAGAAGTCGTCGAGTTACAAAAGAAGGTGAGAAATGTTCCTGAGTTCAACCTTGATTGTGATGGGATAATAAAGTTCAGCAATCGGTCTTGTGTTCCTCCCATCTCGGAATTCATGAAGGAGCAGCTGGATGAGTCTTATAGTTCATCATTCTCTATTCATCATGGAAGCACGAAGATGTATAGGGACCTGAAAGAGTACTTCTGGTGGGATGGCATGAAAAGAGATGTTGCTGAATATGTCTCTCGATGCTTGGTTTCTCAGCAAGTTAAAGATGAGAGACAGAAGTCTAAGGGGATGTTACAACCATTACCCATACCCGAATGGAAATGGGAAAACATCACTATGGACTTTGTCACAGGACTTCCTAAAAAATCCAAAGGCAATATTGCTATCTGGGTCATAGTTGATCGTCTTACCAAGTCTGCACACTTCATTGCTATTAGAGAGGATTTCTCTCTGGATCATCTTGACAGGATATATGTAAAGGAAGTGGTAAGATTGCATGGAGTACCACTTTCTATTATATCTGATCGAGATCCGAGATTTACCTCGATGTTCTGGCGAAGTCTTCAACATACTCTGGATACATAGTTGAGTTTCAGAACTGCTTATCATCCTCAGACAGACGGTCAGTCTGAGAGAACAATTCAAACTCTAGAAGATATGTTGAGAGCATGCTCTATGGATTTCAAAGGTGGTTGGGATCAACACCTACAATTGGTGAAATTTTCTTATAATAATAGCTTTCACTCCAGTATTCAGATGGATCCTTATGAGGCTCTCTATGGAAAGAAATGCATGACTCTAACTTGCTGGGATGAAGTTGGGGAAAGAAAGCTATTAGGACCTGATCTCATTGATGAAATGGAAGAAAAGGTCAGATATATTCAACGACACATAAGAGCAGCTCAGAGTCGACAGAAAAGTTATGCCGAAAACAGAAGAAAATACCTATAGTTTGAAGTGGGCGATTAAGTGTTCTTACGAATATCTCCCTGGAAGAGGGTAATGAGATTTGGAATGAAGGGGAAGTTGAACACTAGATATATTGGTCATTTTGAAATACTGGATCGTGTTGGGAAGGCAGCATACCGATTGGTGCATCCACCGAATCTCTCTCAAGTTCACGATGTGTTCCATGTATCTCTCCTGAGAAAGTACATACCTGATCCTTCACATGTACTCAGCTCAGAAGTTGTACTGATGGAGCAAGATCTTTCTTATGAAGAACAGCCGATAGATATTCTGGCTCGTAGCGAAAAAGTCCTACGAAACAAGACCACTCGCTTGGTGAAAGTTTTATGGAGTAACCACCAATTATAAGAAGCTACATGGGATCTTGAGGATATGATGACGGAGAGGTATCCACATCTGTTTGTTACAAAGTGACGAATTTCGAGGGCATAATTCATTTTAAGGGGGGTAGAATGTAACACCCAAGACTTTTATGAGAAATATTTTGTTTTTAAATCATCAAAGGAATCTATCACTACACACAACACTATCTTGGATTTCTTTACACAAAACTGCGGCCTTCCTCGATAGCTTGTGTCGTACGCAATACTGAGTTTCACTAAACAACGATATACGATTAAAATATTATTAAAACTAGCCATTATGAATAGTAATAACCACTTTTTTAAATTTTTTAAATTTTATTTTTCAAAAACTACTTCATTTTTTGATTTAGAATATTGAAATTAGTTTAGGGTGAAATTTTGGTACTTTTCGGATAACTTTCATATTCTGATGAATAGTGAAAATTATTAAATTTTAATTAAAAACAAATTTTTTATTCGAAATAATTAATAGTGATAAATTATTAATTTGAGTGGTTTTAAAGTATATTTAAAATATATTTTTGCATTTTAATACAATTTTTTTCATTGGATGTAATTTCACATTTAAACCAGACATAAACAAGTATCAATCTTTTGATAATTAGTATCTATTAAAAACACGCTATTTGTCTTAATGACGGGAATTAATTATTAAATTAGTTAATGTAACATATATGTTTTGAATTTGGTAAAATAAACATCATTTTTGAATTCATAATATCAAATATTGCTTAGGCCTATTTTTTGTATTTTTCTGAAAACATTCAATTTTTGATGAATAGTGAAACCACTATGTGGTAGTTAAAAAAATGATTTTTTCATAAAACATAATTTTACCGCTTCTGTGAGTAGAATTTCTAAAATCCGAGAGACACGATTTATGTCAGTAAGTAAAATTTGGTTCAATGAGATGAAAATAATTTTTTTGTGAATAGTAACTTTTTTACTTTTTTTACCACGGTTAAAAGTAAATAGGGTAATTGAGGGTAAAAATGATATTATTATTATCCAAACACATGTCCTAATTCTATTGGAAAAGTTTAATTCGACCAAAAAAAACCTTAGGAATAAAATATGACCATTTAGTCCCACTTGGATTAGATTAGGACATTTATTATTAATTTATTTAAAGAAGGGTTAAAATAGTTTAAATCAAAGTTTAATAAGTAAATCATTTTTAATATGGGGTTATAAATAAGATAAATTCGACTATAAATATTCATTAGAAAGCTAAAAATATTTACTACATAATTGTATTTTATTTGTAATTTTTTTCCATTAAATAATTTAATTTATGTATGACAAAATGATGATGGAGTAATTATCTTATTAATGAAATATTGACATAATTGATGTTATAAATACCCAAATAAATGTAATTTGAGACTTTTTATGAATTAAACTAATTTTCTAGGTTAATATGACATGTTAGTATTGCTTTAAGTTACTTGGTTTGAACTAATAATTCTGTTATAATTTTCACAAAAATCAATTACTAAATAGTGTCAAAATTGACATAAAATAGTTTTTAAAACAAATATTATATTATTACTTGTTATTTTATTCATATAAATATAAGGTTAGGCCAAATGACTTAGATAAGGTTATATATTTTAATAATAAACAACTTGGGGTTCGTTTGGCTTGATATAGTAAGTTTATTAACCTTATAGTGTAAGAAAACAAGAATACACGGTAAAAGTTAAATTATCTAACTTAAAGTTAAATCTAAATGATAAGGTTAAACTTGATACCCAAACTTGTGTAAATTCTATTGTATGAGAGTACTTCGACCCCTACCCACCTTAGCTTCGAAATATATCAATTTGGAGCTATTAAAAACCGAATTTGACTTTATAATAAAATAATATTTTTAGTTATTCCAAAGGTTCCCCTCTCCTCCCTTATAAAAGGGCACCTCCTCCCCCTCTTCCTCACACCACTTTGAGCCTTCAAGTTAGGCAAAACCCTGAACATTTCTCCTCTCCACTTCCCTAGAAACATCCTAGAGGTTCTGGGCTTCTTCAAAGACCTATTTTAGTGCCCTAAAAGGAGGTCTCAAAGAAGCACTTCAAAGAAGAGGTAATTTCTGTTACCGATTCTTTCATCTTTATTTCAACTTCCAATTCTTCTTCGTTAGTTCTTTCATTATGAAGTAATAACATAAGTATCACTCATATAATTATATGTTATTATAAGTATTAAACAACCCTATTTCACCATCTATCCATCCTACGGAAAGAGAAATCACTGCGCGTGCGTACGTACGGAATACCGTCTCCACGCCATGGTGTAATCTATTTTCCACCACCACCTTACTTGAATGGGTATAATGGTGTAAATAATGACTATATATGACTATAATAAAGTGATATTGATTATGAAATATTATACATACACTCCAATATAATTCCACGATCATGGGAACGATATCATCGCTCGTGCGTACGTATGGAATACCGTCTCCACGATGTGATGTGATTCGTTCTACATGATCTTCATTGCATAATGATTATATAAATGAATTGAATTAATAAATATGATATATATAGTACACTAATACCATTCTGGAAATGAGGTATCTATAACCTAAAGATAATAATAATAATTTATTCGACAAAACACGCATAAGAACAAAAAGTAATAAACACTCGAATAACAAGTAGTAATTAAATATTACTAAAAAAAGCTAATAATATGACCATATATGATATCATAACAATAAGTATGATTCTGGAATAAGTCAATAACATTATTTAAATCATTATACAGGAGGTTCGGACACTTACGATGCAAATCGGACCTAAGGTAAGGGAAATATCACAATCTCATTTTTATCCGAGATTTCTTATACATTGGTATTTATTGGGGAGTATTTTATCATCCACATCCATGTTTCCTCAATATTTAATATTTATATCCTTCTACAATATTTTATATCCAATTATACCCTTCGGTGAGTTTTTAGTAAAAGATATGAAAGGAATCTTTTGTCGTTTTTCGTACGAGGTACTTTTTGACTTTTCCGACAAAAGTACGAGAAGAATGTTTTTTTAACTCATACGGCATGAATGGATTTTAAAAAAATATTTCCAAGAATCTTCATTTACAAGTTTTCAAGTTTATTTTTAATCAACTTATTTTAGTTTAAAAATGTAAGACATATTAATAAAGGAAAAATGTTTTTGAAGTAGAAAGGATATTTTCCTCAAGAATGGAGTTCAAGTTTTTTGTCGAAATTATTTTCCATATAAGATAATAAAGGGTTCTGTTTCTATCCCTATTATTAAATTGATTTGATTATGTTGTGATGGAATTATTTTTATGAATTCCTTTATCTTATATGAATTGTTTGATGATTTCACGATATTTAAGATTCCCATTTTTATTACATGGGTTATGCAATGATGTATGATTTATGATTTTGTGGCACACATAAGAATGGTATCATTATGAGATGGGTGGGACCTATATCTCCCTCCAATGCATTGGGTAAAGATTTTATATCTCATGAGATAGACATGGCTGGAACAGTAGGTTATACCGGTTCAGTGAAACAGGACTGAAACGAGCAGTGTACTCGGTTCAGAAATGGACTTTGTCCACTAAGATAGTCTTTTCAAAGAGCCTTGACTAATAAGAAATGATTCTCTGTGATAATTTGTGTATGCAAAAAAATTTCATGTCTTATTTTATGATTATTGGGATTCCATTTCACTACTATGATTTATCCCATGTTATGAAATTATGCTATCTTTTGTAGGTTATGATTTCCAAAAGTTATGATCTTATGAATATGATGTGATTGATATTTCTTTTGTTTACCCTTACTGAGCATTTGAGCTTACCCTTTTGAATGTTTTCTTTCCCCAGGTCAGGAAGAAGGTTATTAAGTAAGATATGCCAAAAGGGACTGTAGATATGATGAAATAAATGGGAGACAGTGTAGATGCTTTATGAACCAGTTGTTTATGTTTCCCAGTTTCTAAAGATACTATACCTATACGGTCCTTTCGTGGTTTTGTTATATGATGTAATAAGTATGCTTCAATATTTAAGTATTAACAATTTATGTAATGTATGGGTTGTTATAGCTACAGTTGGTATCATTGAAAATTTAGTACAAACCTTGGAATCTTGTAATATCCCAGTTCCGGAAGCCACCCAGAGGCACCCCGTACCCAGTTGGTCACATGGCCTCAATCACATTTCCCTAAACTCTAGTGGCTAGCGACTAGTAGTGAGGGCCTTGGGTGTAATAGTGGGGAAACTATTCCCTCATTTTCCTAGTAACACAGTAGAAGAAAACAATATGCATTAGAGGAAGTAGAAATAATCCATAAAAGAGTAAACAACGGAAGACTTAATGTATGAAAAAACTGGAGCACATAAATAAATGATGCATGATACATATGTCTAGGAAAGTATCCAGACAAATCACAATGGTGGAATACCACAGTAATAAACTGAGGTACGAAAGAAAAATAGATAAACAGCTCCTCAGCATCGTAAGCCATAGCTTGGTCCCTTGATCTCTAACTCCACCGTCAATCAAGAACCTGAAGTAGAAGGGCGCTTTCCCTTGTCTATACATGCTGCAATATAATCTGTTTGAGCCTAATATCATGACCCAAATATGGTTTGAGACTAAATCCCAGTAGAAAACCACCCAAAGATCTGTTCCTAACAATCGATTAATATGTGGCAGGTAAAAGTATAGAAAACAGTAACAAGAAAGTACTCAGCAATAAGAAACTATACATATCAAGTAAGAAGCTAAAAAAGATGTTAACCCTCTAGGAAGTATATGCGGCCTATCCATTCTAGTTCATCATAAGAATATAAATTGACTCTCTTAAGAAGCAGTCACAGTCAATTCCCCTTATAGTCAAAAGTAAAACAAGACTCTCTGAGAAAGCTCACTCGGTCAATTCCCCTTATTGTCTAATAAAGTCAAGGACTCTTAGAGGAAGCACACATGTTCAATTCCCCTTATATCCCCAAGGTCAAAGACTCTCTGAGGAAGCTCACTCAGTCAATTCCCCTTATATCCCAGGTCATTCAAATAATTCTATGACTCGCAGAAGAAGCTCACTCAGTCAATTCCCCTTATAGTCTATAATTCTAAAAGACTCTCTAAGGAATCTCACTCATTCAATTCCCCTTATAGTCTATAATGCTCAAAGACTCTTTGAGGAAGCTCACTCGGTCAGTTCCCCTTATACTATACTACATAAGGTTCTCAAGCCCTTTGTATGTTTATGATAATAGCGAGGTTATATGGCCAATTTTTTCCTACAAAACTACATGGCTTACTAGTCTACAATATAAAAGGCATATAAGAATAAACACTCTCCACCCTACAGCAATAGGCATGGAAAACAGGGAAATTGCCCAAGGCTAAGCATGACCAACGGTCGTAAACAGAACATGCATGGAAAAAGCATCCAAATCATAGCAATCAACCCGATTCATATCCAGAAAACCTCTACATAAGCATAGAAGCATGGCAGAAAATAAACTGGGGTAAAACGGTAAATACGCAATACCCCGATCAAGGGTATTGGTGGAAATTGTATATAATTCTCAAATACATTCAACAAAAAAGCATAAAACACCTACCTCGGTGTTGGGATATCACTATATGTGAACCTCAAAGCTTTAATCACCTTGGAACACTGATTATCTCTGAAAATGTATAAAATGTTCAACACACGATAACATGGAAAAGGTGACGAATCAGAATATGCTGCTCTAGTAGAAGAGAGAAATCACCGATGAGATTCCAACGTAACAGATGGAGTTCAATTTAGAGGACAGATACATGCTCAAGGGTTCGTCAAAGATGCACGACTGTACGTAGCTCTCGGTCAAATGAGACCTAAATGAAGAGCGTTTTGGCGATTAGACGCGACCTCGGTGCGTTTAATGAAAAAAAGAAAGTACAAGGTGTGTAATTTTGAAGTACAAAATGTGTACTCACTATTTTCATACTCCACTTTAGGCGGCCTCCAAAACACCCCCACATGGCCATGTGTGTGGCCACTACACGGTCTACGCATGGCCTCCTACGACAATGCAGTACAAGATGTGTACTCATAAAGTACACATTGGGTACTTCATAAATTTTCAGAAAACACCCTTTTTCTCATAAATGGGCAGAAGAAGAAAACACACTTGAAAAAAGGGTCCGAGTTCTTACAAACTCCCCCCTGAATAAAATTTGTCCTCAGATTTCCCCAGCACGAAGTAGAAGAAGAAATGTCGAACAGCTCGGGCCACTGTGCTCGTACATCGGCCTCCCTCTCCCAAGTCTCGTCCTGTACCCGCACGTGCTGCCATAGCACCTGTACCAGAGGAACAGACCGGCTATGGAGACCCTTTGTACTGCGATCAACAATCCAAATAGGTTGCTTCTTGAATGATGCATCCACCTCTAAGTGAACATCCTCGGGTTTAACGTCATGAGGTGGGTCTGATAAGTAACATCAAAGATGAGAAACATTGAAGACGTCATGCATCGCCTGATACCTCTGAGGTAACTTCAACTGATAGGTGACCGACCCTACACTCTCTAACACCTCAAACGGTTCGATGTTCCTCGGTGAAATCTTACCCTGTCTCCTAATCCTTCTATGTCCCAACCTCAGTGTGACACGACGGAAAACGTAATCCCTGACCTTGAACTCCAATGGTCATCTCTACTAATCAGTATAAGGCTTCTTTCGAGACTGTGCAGTAGCCATCCTCTTCATAATCAAATCTATCTGCTCTACGGTCTCTTGGACAAGACATGGTCCCAACAAAGCTGCCTCTCCTACCTCTAGCCAACATAGGGGTGATCGGCATGGAATACCATACAAAGCCTCAAAAGGTTCCATCTAAATAGTTTCTTGAAAACTATTATTGTAGGCAAACACCACAATAGGTATATGCATTTCCCAAGAACTTCCAAAATTAAGAATACATGCTTAGATCATGTCCTCAAGCACCTGCATCGTATGCTCAGATTGGTCATCTATCTAGGGATGGTAATCTATACTCAAAATTACATGTGTAACCAACGCCTTATGAAGCCCCTTCCAGACCCGTGAAGTAAAATGTACATCCCTATCTAAAAAATGTAGGGTGGAACTCCATGTAGAGACACAATATCTCGGATGTACAGCCATCCCAACCCATCAACAATAACGGTATCCTTGATCGGCAAGAAATGAGAAACCTTATTGAGTCTGTCAATGAGAACCCATAACACATCTTTCCCTCGAGGTGACCTCAAAAAACAGGTCATGAAATCCATCACAACATCATTACACTTCCACTCGAAAATCGGTAACTGTTGTAGAAGTCTTGCTGGTCGCTGATGCTCTTCATTCACCTACTGACAGGTGGAACACCTCAAGACAAAACTAGAAATATCTCTCTTCATAATTGGCCACCAATACTGACGGTGTAGATCATGATACATATTGGTGACACCAGGATGAACTGCACAAATAGATAAATGAAATTCCAGCATTATCTCTTCGTGTATATCTACTGGCACCCATATGCACCACTGGAACACAAAATCTCATCCCCACCCATGGTCCATCCAAGAATAGGGTCCTCTTATGACATGCTCTCCCGTAAGACTAGGCCCTTTGTGTCTGATAGCTGCCTCATTCTCACCTGATCAAGAAGAGTTGAGGTTTGAGATACCAGAGAGAGGAATGTATTCCCATGTCAGTAATGCACCTCCAAATGAATCTCACAGGACAAAGTCATAAGCTGCCACTCACTGTTGGCCTCCTGAACTGCATGTATCGGAGTCCTCCTGCTCGGTGCATCAGCCACTATGATGGCCTTCCCTGGCATATAGGCAAGCTCAATGTCAAAAGACTAAAGGTACTCAACCCACCTTCGCTGTCTCAGATTTAGATCACTCTGAGTGAAGATGTACTTGAGACTTTTTTGGTCGGTGAAAACCACAAAATGTTATCCCAGAAGATAATGTCTCCAACAATGTAAAGCATGAACAAAAGCTTCCAACTCGAGATTGTGCATCAGGTAATTCCTCTCATGTGGCCTCAACTGCTGAGACATTTACACGACGACTCCATCTCCTTGCATAAGAACTGCTCCCAACCCAATACATAATGCATCACAGTAAACAATATAACTCTTTCCTAGATCATGAAAGACTAGTATAGCCGCCGATTTCATCCTCCCCTTCACCTCTTGAAAGGCCGACTCACAAGAATTTGACCAGAAGAACTATGTACCCTTCTTAGTCAGGCCCATTATTGGCACTACTAATCATGAAAAGACATCTATGAAGTGTCTGTAGTATCCTTCCAGACCTAGAAAATTCCATAACTCAAAGAATTTCTTAGACTTCTCCTAAGAAAATATTTCCCTCACTTTCTATGGGTCTAATGACACTCCTTTCTCTCAGATAACATGACCCAATAAGTGAATCTGATCCATCAAAAAGTGGAATTTTTAGATATTATAATATAACTGATGCTCTCTTAGGGTACTCAAAATAAAAAATATAATTCCAGAATGCATCCTCTATGAAAAAAATTCCCCATCATTTTCTATCCCCATATTTAAATTTTTTTAACCTCATAAATCCACCCATCACCCAATTTCAACCTAAATCACATTGAATTTTTTGTCACTCTTCACTCAAGAGAAATTTAATATTGATTGATTCTCATACTTGGAGATTGTAGGTATCAACATAGGATTGTGACAATTCTCATTTCTCTATAGTGTGAAATGTGAAAATATTTTCAATCATAAAGGATTTAATTAAATGAGCAAATGACTCTGTGGATTCAGGTTGTTGGGAAAATGTAGGAAATTTTAAGGCTATAAAGAGTATGTTTAACTATTAGGAATATTTCATGAATAATCAAGTGAAAACATAAGAAATAACTTACTCATCCATCCATATTAATGTGAAACACAACACCACTTTTTTTTGACATGGGATATGAGCCAATAGATGGTTATAAAGAATGATATCATCTATGTTCTCCCCCTATTATTTATTTTTTTTAATCTCCAAAAAGGAACAAATATATTTTCCCTTTTTGAGTTTTTTTTAATGACGGAGAATATAACAATTTTATACAATGGGTAAATGAAAGTCATTCCCTTAATATTAAATAGGTACACAAGTCATAAAAGAATGTACATTGATAAATTAAAGCTCATCGCAATGTTTTTTTTTTAAATTTTTTTGATGAAGATAGATGATCATATGAAATAAATGAAGCATAAATAAATAATAACTCAAGACCAAAAAGCATGGGTAGGTAAGGAAAAATCACAGTGTAATGTGGCTCAATACTATAAGGAAATTCATGGAAATTGAGAGATAACAATGTTTAGATGTAAGGGATGGTCCTAGAATAATATGTGGCAACAAAAAGCGGTTACTCAATCATATCAACTATATTCCATGAAATAAAAATATTTGAAAGTGAAAATTCATAGATTTGGGTTCTCACACAAAGTACTAGTTTCTCTCATGATTCTGTGGGTATGAGAAATAATATTTCAAAATGGTTCAGAATACCTCATATGATGGGAAAAATATTTTGATTCAGTATTACATGGTCATGGATTTCAAAAATTAGTCAAACTCATAAAAATTATTGAAAATCTAATTCATGGAAAATTATTTCATATCAACAATCATTTAAAATTCATAATATTCCGAAATCAATTCATCTCACTAAAAATCAATTAATGTGTGAATAGTGATAAGAATACTCATAAAAGATCCATGTTACTAAAATGATAAAAAAATAAAATAAAGAACATAAGAAAAACAACTAGCATATCGACACTGCCCCAGAACATAAATTTAACTACCCTTCATTTTATCTCAACAAAAAATAAATGTAATGTCACAAAAATTAAAGCGAACGAAATATACAACCAGAATTTAGTTTTGATGTGGAATCCTATAGTTAGTCTCCTAGGTACTACCATATTAAACCTCAATAAATGAAATTAAAAAACATTGGAAACATAAAAATTAATATTATGGTTAATGAAAAGGAATGATTCTTTTTTTGACCCCCATGAG
Source organism: Viscum album (assembly GCA_963277665.1). Lineage (NCBI taxonomy): Eukaryota > Viridiplantae > Streptophyta > Magnoliopsida > Santalales > Viscaceae > Viscum > Viscum album. The sequence continues at coordinate 1,084,856,350 of OY728162.1, read as the reverse complement.
GGTTCGAGGTTTTTACAACACCTAGTTAGGTTGTTGCAGTGGGTTAACCCCAATATAAAGGTGGATGGGGTTTCATGATCATTAACCACAATAAATTTTTTCTTCCTGGGATCTTTATCTTACACTGGTCATGAAGGAATCGGAAAACAGAGTACATCAGCTCCTCCCCAATTGCAATGTTGTACAACTGGAATGATGGGAGAAGTTTAAAGAATGGTTCCTCCCCAATTGATATCGGAGGTCAATGGAAAAATCTTGATCTCTTATGGATAAATCTACTTTTGTTGTTGTTGTTCAGACCATCAGACACTGCATTATTGAATGAAGATGGAAAGGTTGTCGAATTGGTTTTTTAGCTCCTTCGATATTCTATTAAAAAATTCAACCGTTCTATACAAATCATCATTAGTCCAAAAATATCATAAATCACTAAAATAATCCATAATGACCTAAAAAATAATGATATGCATTGAATTTATTATTTTTTTGTTTATTTATTTTTGAAAATTACTGTGCGTAAACGCATGGCCTCCCCAGCAATAGCCCCAAATTGATAATTAGTATTTTCAATCGTTTTTAACTATTCAATTAAATTCTTACTATTTCTTAAGAATAAACCATAGTCGGACACCCTAGAATCAATCTCAATGAGGCCACATACATGCACTCTCTTCTGATTGGCACTATTATAAACTAACTAATATAAAATATGATACTAATATAAATGGGGTATTATAAAACACTCATTAAATATAAATAATATATATATATATATATATATTCAATGAAAAATGGTATGTTTGTTAAAAGAAAAAATGACGTAAATATTTCTTGGGAGTTTATAGTGGTTGAAATCGTTGTTTAAAAGAATTTTCAATATTTAATTTAATTTGGTTATCAAGACCTATCACAACTCACCTTCTCATTTGAAATGAGATTACCCCACACTGAGACGTCTGCATAGGGGGAAATCCTCTTCCACAATAGAAAAAACACTAAACTAAAAGTTAGTATCATAATTTCAAGTCTGAGGTTGAACCCATAGAGATAGGGTTGGAGAAAGTATTAATTAAATAAGATAAACCTAATGTAATTTATTATTGAATAAAATAAATCTAAACTACTGAGCATTATATTTGTAGATAATGTGGGGGAAGACAATATAAAATCATTTCTGGAATCAATGTTTCAGGGTTCATGAGATGACAAGGTCTAATATATTTGATTAACAATCATGTAGAATTTGGAATTGAGTCATAGTGTGTTCAATCGTCATGATAAACGCAGTCCATCTAGAACACACTGTTGACGCTCCTTTCGTCACAGAATCTAAAGATCGGAAAATGGGAATATCTGAGCTCAAAGTGATTCAACCTTTGAAGAAAACATCAAAAATTGACAAAGACATGAACAATGGATCAACAGCAACTGCACTGCGCAAGTTATATCACTATCGCACAAGTCCACTTGCGCGACGCCCTTGGTCGCGCAAGTGACTTGCGCGACCTAAGTGATAACCGCCTGTTAACCTCCAAGGGTCTTCTCCTGCCTATAAATAGACCCTGTGGGCCCCCCATTCAAGAGGATCTTTTTCCAGAAACTCGGATTGAAGCTCTCGATGCCCAAGTCTCTTCTCAAAGCTTCTAAAACACTTCTAAGGTAATTTCTTACCTAGAACGGAAGATCTAAAGAGAAGAAGGAAGGCCTAAGTGTTGAAACTCATCAACACTTGCACGCCGCCTTATTCCTTCAATAGAACTTGCACGTCCATTTTCTGGAAGAACCTCAAGAGGATTCTAAAGGGATTTATAAATAGTATCTCAAGTATTCTAATGATGGTTGAGAATCGCGCAAGTATCCCACATGTCGCGCAAGTATACTTGCGTGACCAATACTTGTGCGCCGCCGCAATACTTGCGCGCCTTTCAAGACCTGCACGCCCCTACCTTTTTGGGTGCCCATCTTGCCCATTTTACCCCTCTTAAGTCATTACACCTTTCCTTTTCAAGATTCAGTCTTCATGACACTCTTCAAAGCCATTTATGGCATGATTTCTTGATTTGACTTCCTTATCTGAAAGGCATTCTGTGGAATATCTCTCAAAAACTAGTGATTTAAATATCCTTATGTCACTAAATATGGAGATTTCATTCATTCAACCTCATCCTTTAATATGAGAGAATACTTAAATTGGGTCTTCTTTTCAGGAACAATCCCCAGTTATAAGTCCTTTAATCTGGGCATCTTCCTCAGGAGTAAGTCCCAAATTCTTAATGTTCACAAATCATGGGCATCCTCCTCAGGAGTAAGCCCCAATCTCAAATATGGGCATCCTTCTTAGGAGTAAGACCTGAGTCCCTTAACTTGGGCATCCTCCTCAGGAGTAAGCCCCAATCTCCAATATGGGCATCCTCCTCAGAAGTAAGCCTCAAACCTTAATCCCTAACCTGGGTCTCCTTTTCAGGAATAAGACCCAGTCATAATCATGGGCATCCTTCTTAGGAGTAAGCCCCAAGTCCTCTAATTTTGGGCATCCTTCTTAGGAGTAAGCCCCAATCTCAAATATGGGCATCCTCCGTAGGAGTAAGCCCCAAGTCCCCTAATTTCTCTTTAACCAGTCCTAATTTACGTTTGAACTGGGATTCCTTCTCAGGAGTAAAACCCAGTTACCAATCCTCTCCTAATTTGGGTTTCCTTATCACGAATAAGTCCCAAGTTAGAGTATTCAAATCTCCATGAAGCACATATATCTTTATGGACCATGTTCCTGGATTTTCTCCCTAATGTAAATCCTCTAGGCAGTCATACATACATAAGCCCCAAACCATTTCTTATGATTGCATCTTTCATGGCACAATTGTCTAAATTTTACTATTACCTCTTGTTTCTCACACCGAGCATGACTCACGTGAGATTAGAGTGTAAATGTAATTGTGACATCCTTCTTTGAGCCATCAATCATAAACATCATACCCTTATTTGAACTACGTGGGTTCTGATTCCTTTTTCAAAACAAAGGATACGTAGGTAGCCCATCTATGGGTTCGATCCCAACTCTGAAGTAATTCATTGTCCTTCTGAATGACGATAAATTTCATGTTCCCCACTGAGTGTCTTTAAAACTAGCCTGGTCATCATAATGACCAAGAGACTTTTATATAAATGTTTTGAAGGATACCATTGATCAAGAATCTCTAAATAGATACAGATGATTCTCTATTGATGAAAAACCTCGAATACATATAAAAGATTCTCTAAATTTCTTACATATTTAATCATTGATTGTTAAACTAAAGGAAAGCTCATTTTATACTTGGTAATTTAATAAGGATTCACGAACATAACTTAAATCTATAAAGAGAGTCCCGGAGTAGACAATAATTCCCCTCAAAAAGGTGTGATGATTCCGACCTCCCATCCTCTCGACCAATGCAAATTCCTAAGCCTCATTAGTCCACAAGCTAATGAGCTCCTACCTTTGGAAAGTAAGTCCAAAAAGATGTGGAATCATTGGATGTTTCCGGTTCTACGAACAAACCCGCTAGAAACCGATCAGAATGTTTGAATCTCCCATCCAGGAGGTCATCCCCGAATTCTGTGTGAAACAAAAACGGTGAACCTGACGTGAAACCTTAACCAAGTTAAAGTGATTCTCTTCTTATCTGTTAGGCCCCTTGGGCCAACAATGAAATCATTGACATGTGCTCATCCAAAAGATGCAGTGGCCGGATTCATCTTGATTATGTCTGTTATATGGAACAGACACTCTTTTCTCAAGATCTTCTGAAAAATGGCTTTCCATAAATTCACACATGTGAATACTGTTGTTGTAAACACCTATACTCTGAGGTCTACTGCTGTGAAAACCAATGTTGCTACTCCTTCTGGAACGTCGTCCGCTCTGAGGATGACATCACCAACTCAGCGTCTTCAACGCTGGGTTTCTAATGCACTGGTTAAGGAGTACTGTCGCAACGGTACTATACCAACTCTGGAGGCCACTCGTCAAGCCCTCCAAGTTAACAACTCTACCTGGTCGTCCGGACAACGGTGGACAACGATCAAGAATTAGGCGGTGCTGACTACCGTCTCCAACCGTTTTGGGTCGTTATCCCCGGAACACAATTTCCATTCACTCCCTTACTCTGAGGAAGTGAATGAGCAGGTCCCGCATGGCCTTAATTCAAAAAGATAGGAGTCATTCCCGAGGGCTCCCATCAACAATCGCCGCCAGACTCATGCGGTAGTGCGCCCTAAACATGATGAGGGTACCGACTCCAGGCATTCAGCTCAGGTTCCTCGAACCCGAGCAGGAAAATGAACCGCCAGAGATGGAATCCGGTTAACAATGGGAAGGTTATCATCTCTGCCATCTCTGGATAAGTCCACCAACCTAACATGGTGGAAAATAACGAGCAGGCACACACACCTGCCCGTTTTAATTCCGCTTTCCAGCAGACTCGTCTAGCAGCATCATGCCAATCCCGCCAGGCAATTCCGGCGGAGTACTATAGGCAGGAACATACGCCTGCTTATGCATCAATAGTTAGTTAGTAGGCTTGCCTGACTACATAAGATGGATTCCACCAACCTAACTTGGTGGCGAACAATGAATAGCCACACACACCTGCGCGTTTTAATTCCGCTGTCCAGCAGACTCGTCTGGAAGTATCAAGACAATTCCACCAGGCAAATCCGGTGGAGTACTATAGGCATGAACATGCACCTACTTATGCATCATCAGTTAGTCAGCAGGCTCGCCTGACTACATATGATAGATTCCACCAACCTAACTTGGTGGCGAACAACGAACAGGCACACACACCTGCCCATTTTAATTCCGCTGTCCAGCAGACTCGTCTGGCAGCATCAAGCCAATCCCGCCAGGAAAATCCGTCGGAGTACTATAGACAGGAACGTGCACCTGATTATGCATCACCAGTTAGTCAGCAGGCTCGTCTGACTACATATGATGGATCTCGTCAACCGAGTTTGGCAAAGTGTAATCAGCAGGCACATACACCTGCTAATACTAATCAAGCCTACCAATAGTCTCGCTTGGTAGCGCACGAAGAAGTCAGTCGGAAAGCCCCGATGACAAACTGGAGGCAGACTCAACTCTCTGCCTCCACACTTGAGTACTTTCAAGATTCACTAACAAGAAAAGGAGGATAGGAGCAGGCACATACACCTACTCCAAACCCGTAATGGACGTATATTCTCGTTCTGGTGGCTGAAGTCACCAAGCATATTTTGTCAATGATGAATGAGCAGAAGCAAATTCCTGCTCATATTCTAGATGCTTGCCAGGATATCATAACAGCTTCAGCATCATCTCAGGGACAGAAACGTAAATCTATCCCTAGCAGTGGAGTGACACATCAACGATTCACTCCGGAACAGACACACACATCTGTTCCAGTCCAGGAGGGTTATGGGCCATACTCCCCCATATCATACGGACAACCAAGTCAGGAACATACACCTGATTTGAGTGGAGATTGTCAGCCTAACCTGGCCATCTTTCCTGATCAGGAACATACACCTGCTCAGATTAACCACTTTCGTCAACAAGTGGTTTCTAAAGCGAGTAAGAAGGCATCTTAGAAAAATATCCGCCCAGCACAGTCAGGCGATCAAAGGCCAATCAATAACAAGGCCTTGCTCGATGCTGGAGTTCTTGAAGCCCTCAGACATTTATCTGTCGGAATTCATTATTCTACTCCCTCAGTTCCCAATAACGGGAACACTAATTCTGAAGGTCTTCAACAAACACTTCCTCATGAAGTCTTCTTCATGAAAATTCGGTCAATCTTGAAGTTTCTTCTTCAGATGAGAGCCACAGGAACCCTCTGTGTGGTCAGAAGACCAAGGAGTAAGAGATGTCATCTTTTGTTGTAACCCATTATGATGATCCTCCCCATGATGTTGAATTTTTCTGTGAATGTCCTCTCTGCAGTAGTGATTCACATTGCCTGGAAAATACTCCAGTGGACAATGTAGGGCCGAGAAAGCCCTCTTATCTTGAGTCACTTGCAAATGTGAAACCAGTCATGCTTGATGCTTTATCGCTAACAAGTGAAATAATTTCTCAATCAGAAGATAGCCCAGGGTGTAGGTCATTCTCTGAACCACCTCTAAGTCATGCATCTTCTAGTTTGATCAATGATCTCTCTAACAATCTTGTTGAATCCGATGAAGCAACAAGGAGACACCAACTCTAGTCAAAACAGGTAGAATAATCCTCATTTAATGATAAAGAGGAAATGCTGAACATGAGGAAAAAACTGGAAAAAGGTGAGGTACCAGTCATGTTTTGGCCTTTGGCTGACTCTCAGTACGACATTCCAATGATGTTGACGGATGATGGAATCCATGATATTCGTCTCAACATATGGAAAACTATTTTTCAATTGAAGAAGAAGGTATTATCTAATGATGAATATGAAAATCATCTTATGATAATAGAAGGGCTACAACATCATATTGATTTGGCATCTCTATCAGTCTCTCGGTATCCAAAGGCTGAAAAGCAACAGAGAGCCCTTCAACGTTCATGCCTTGGTGCACTAAGAAAATTGCGTCAATTAATTTCCAATGCTCCATCTGATGTTCATATCAGAGGATGGGGTGTTCACGGAGCACTATATTTCATAGTTCGTTCCAGTCAGCAAAGCCCACCGAAAATGGTCTCATGCAATGTTATTGCCCAAGGCTGGCCACAATCAATGGTCTTTGTTCATAATCAAAAGTTTTCTCAAGAACAGGCTTCAACTAGTTCCTCTCAAAATCAAGCATATAGAGAACAAGTTATTGAATTGCTCCTACATCAAGAAGGAGAGAATATTTCACAAGCCTCTCGTATGGAGCAAACACGTCATCAAATGAAAGAAGTTTCGGAAATCATCCAATGGTATGTTGAACCCGGTGATAAAAGTGGATACAGGTTAATCCATCCAACTAATTTCTGAACGAAGATTCTCAAGATCAAGAGATCTTTTAATAAGATCTCATACGTAGCATGGAAAGATCCACCCCATCTTGTCAGACTGGGGACTTCTCTAACCCAACCCTCAGAGTCAACAAATGGGATTCGAGGAGTTGAGCGGAAGTAGCAGGAACATCCCCAGTTCTTGAGACTAGGGACTCTTTCAAATCATCAATCCCCTCCTCAGAGAATGTCAGTCTTTTCTCGATTGGGGATGAAGCCCCAAGAGGAACGAAGAGCCAAATTATCCAGAGATTCCCTCCAAATTATAGCTCCTCAAGAAGTTCCTACAAGATTGAATCAACAAAAGGCAATGTCTCATCAAAGTCATGAAAGAAGACAATATCACAGAAATGTTGATAGAAGAGATGCGATGCATTATGCATCAATCAATGTCATCAATTCCGTTGTTTCTAATCCACCATAGGAGACTCACTCAGGGGACTCAGAGGAAGAGCATCCTGCTCAAGAAAATGTACGCAGCGATACAAATGAAGAAGGTGTAAGTACACGAAGTCAAAGGATTACTCAGAACCTAGGTAATCCACTTCCCTCCCTCCAAAAGGTATCCAACAAAGGGAAGGGAAAGAATCAGGTGACAAATCCTTCCTCTAGAGAAGGTCAGTCTCTCTCATTAGAGAAAGGTTTGCACAACAAGAGGAAGAAATGAAAGAATTAAGAAGGTTAAATGCAGAACTACTTCAGAGTAGTCTTCTTCTTAAGAATGCTAAAGTCCGACAGCCGAAGGAATTTGTTGCAGTTACTGAGATGGATCAAGAATATCCTCCTTTATCAGTATACCCTCAGAGGTCTAATCCTAAGGGTCAAGCGCAACAACGGTTGGCAGCACTACCATCAGTTGCATCACCAACCACCACGTCTGTCCAAGCTCCATTCATTTCACCCACCCAAAACCAAGTTCAACCTGATGTTTCTCAGAAGTTAATAACTATTATTGAGTCATTAACAGCTCGGTTAGAAACTATGGAAGGGAAACGGGCGCAAGTTCAACCTGAAATGAAAGTTTACCCTGAATGGGTAGATTCAATTTCTCCTCCATCCAGTTTTGGAAACCATGTTTCCCTACTTTCAATGGATCAGGTGACCCTTAACAACATTTGACGCATTACGTGTCTTGTTGTGATCCTATGATGGGAACTCCAGAGCAGAAAGAAGCAGTGAAACTCAGATGCTTCGTGCGAACCTTGCAAGGACCAGGTTTTGTCTGGTATACAAGCTTGCAATCCCGGTCAATCATCAGATGGGAGGATCTTCATCAAAAATTCCTTCTTCAATTCAGCTCAACTTTTCCAAAAACGACAATTTTCGATCATACAAACTGCAAGCAAAGGGAGAATGAAAGAGTCTCTTATTTCATTTCTCGCTGGAAGGGATTAACGTATTCCCTGAGTTTAGCACTCCCTCACGAAGAGCTGTTGCCAATCTGTGTGGAAATTTTGCGTGATAAATTACGCACGCCATTGAACCCTGTGAAATACACAGGAGGTTTTCGAGACCTTACTTCAATCGCTCAGCAGATTGATGATTCCCTTATACAGGCTAAGGTTAAATCTCGTGTAATTCCATCAGCTCCAGGAAGACGAATGGGTAAAGCAGAAACTGCTACAGTTATGCTTAAACAAGCACTTGTACCTATTTCTACTTCAAAACCTTCATCTTCTTGAAGGACTCCACCTCCTGAACACCAACAATAAATGCTGTTTCGTCCAAATGATCAAAAAGATCAACGACGAAAACAATTTGAGGATTTTAAGAGTAAAACATACTCTTTCCGAAGTGAGCAAGTTCCTAGTTACTTCATTTCAGCTCTGGAAAATAATTTGGTTCAATTACCAGTGCCCAAGAGGCCAAACAAGGAAAGATATGAAGACCGTCCCAATTATTGTCCCTTTCATCAAATGTTGGGGCATCCCATCCATGAGTGTTTTGTCTTTAAAGACCTCTTGAAAAAGATGATCGACTTGGGACAAGTCAAATTGAAGGGTTCTTCAGCTCATGTTGCGTGTGTTACCATTACAGATCCAGAGGAAGGAGACGAGTGGCAGGAAGTCAAAAGAAAAACTGCGCAAAAATATGATGATTGGATGGTCAGAAAGACAATCAATCGGACCCATGCCATTTTTAGAACACAATTGAAGAAGCCAATTGTGTCTCCTACAAAATCTACAGTGAAGCCTCCATCAAAAGATAAATCCTCAAGAGGGAAGCGCAATTCAAAGAAGAAATAGGAATCAGAAGAAGATGAGTATGTATGGAGGCCTATGTTGTCTTTGACTCTGGCAGATTTCATGCCATCTACTTCGAAGCCACGGGCACCGCCCCATCAAATGGCACAGCCTAAACAGGCTAGTCAGGTAGAGTCTTTAGCAGATGAAGAGTTAATCTTTGGTTTTGTTAATATGATTCAATTAACAGATCTGTATTCCAGTCGTAATATTGATGATCCTGAATTCCCTGTATCAAATAAGGGAATCCGAGGAAGTTCCAGAGGTTTAGGATACAGAGGAAGACGTGGATATTACCGAAGCCACTACTCCAATTCTACCCCTGCTAGCACTGTGTATGCAGCAGAAACTCGTGGTAGAGCCCTTCAGCGAGCTCAAAAAGAACAAGCAGGTTCTTCTGCTAATGGCCAACTCAGTCTTGGCACAGTTATTTTGGAAGACCGATTGAAGGTTCCATCTTCTTTATCTCAGCAAGTAAATGGATCTAATTAGTCTAATCTTCCAAAACCAAGGATGTTGCCAACTTCTATCCCAATACAAGATGCATCAGCTTCCAAAGCATCTTCTTCCAAGGTACCTGCTAAACCGCATATTCCTGTTGGGAAACACAGAACTCTAGATCAGAAGTATGATATATTGAAACACATGGCTCATGTACCAGCCAAGTTATCAATTTTGGATGCTTTGAATCTGTCAAATGATCTTCGGGAAGCACTCATCGAAGCTTTGTCAAGTCCTCATGAGTTTGAAGCTGAAATTGCTGCAGCTGAAGTCTACCACATAGAGAATAATCCTGCAGAATTCCATGCAGTGATATCTTTTACTGATAAAGATGAAGATGATGTTGTGCATGGGAACATAAAACCTTTGTACTTATCTGGCAAAGTCAATGGTGTAGATATCCGAAGATCTTTCATTGACAATGGTTCCGGAGTCAACCTCATGCCCATTCGTACACTTCGTCGATTGGGCCTCACAGAATCTGATTTATCTCCTTCTACCATGATGTTACAAGGATATTATGACAATGAACAAGAACCACTGGGCGAAGTTACACTCAGAACCCACTTTGGAGATCTTGTATCCAATTCGGATTTCATGATTATTGATCAAGACTCAGCTTTCAACGTCTTGCTTAGAAGACCCTGGCTACATCAGCATGCGACTATTCCTTCATCATACCATCAATGTCTCAAATACTGTTTCAATGGTCAAGTTGGAACATTGTATGGTGATAAGGCCCCGTTCAAGACATGTGAGTCTCAATACATTGAGGCATAATTTTATCACATGAGGGGAAGAGAAAAATCTACAATGAAGGAAATTACCAATGTTAATGCTCCATATGGTTTGGAGAAAATTCCAATAAATCCATTTACACATGTGAGTACAGATTATGTGTTATTTATCAGTCAAATTGACAAAATAGGCCCAAATCAAAATACTCTTATGGAAAGATCCATAATGTCAATTACGACAGTTGAGCCACACAACATGGGAGAAATTGGTAACCTACCAAATAGTGATGAAAGCACAAGTGGTGACGTTTTCATTTCATCATATGAAATCCAATAGGTCTATACTTTGTCAATCAGGCTAGAAGAAGTTATATCAACATCAGAGGTGAATAATTATGTCGATTCTCAATCCATCATCTCCTCTTTATTTCCAAAAGAAGGCCCTTTATCATTAATAGGGTCGGAAATGGAAGCTTCTTCTTCAAAATGTGAAAATTTTGATATCTCTTATGATCATGAAAATTTCATTTTTTCATCTACTATGAAAGTAGAAATGGAAGAAATAGCACATGAAGAAGAAGAAGAGGAAGATCTTAGAGATGCTCCTCCAGCATTTGAGGAAGGTATCTCAACCACTATGGATGAACTCAGAGAAGTAAATTTGGGTACAGAGAAAGATCCACGCCCCACTTTAATTTGTGCGGCCATGACCCTTGAAGAGCAAGAGATGTATATTTCTTTTCTAAAGCAAAATAAAGATATTTTTGCTTGGAATTATACATAAATTCCTGGGCTTGATCCGGATGTTGCTACTCATCATTTGGGTTTACCAAAAGAACATCGAGCATTTAAGCAAGCTGCGAGAAGAACACACCCAACTTATGCTTCCAAAATTAAAGCGAAAGTGGATAAGCTAATCAAAGCTAACTTCGTCAGAGAAGTTCAATATCCCAAGTGGATGGCTAATATTGTCCCTGTAAAGAAAGATAACTGACAAATTAGTGTTTGCATCGATTTCAGAGATCATAATCGGTATTGTCCTAAAGATGATTTCCCAGTTCTGATTACAGAACTCTTAATTGATGCGACAACTGGTTATGAAGTACTTTCCTTCATGGATGGATATTCTGGATATAATCAGATCTGAATGGCCCCAGAAGATGAGGAATCTACTGCTTTCAGATCCCCTCAAGGTGTTTTTTGTTACCAGGTGATTCCCTTTGGTTTAAAGAATGCAGGTGCAACATATCAATGCGCCATGCATCGTATCTTCAAACCTTTCTTAGGGAAATTTGTTGAATGCTATGTAGACGATTTGGTGGTTAAATACAAACAACGTTCTAATCACTTGGCTGATTTGGAAGTCATATTCCACAAGCTTCGACAACATAATTTGAAGATGAACCCCTTAAAATGTGATTTTGGGGTAACCTCAGGAAAATTCTTCGGCTTTGTTGTACGTCATCGTGGTATTGAAGTCGATCCTGAGAAGACCAATTCAATCCTTGGTATGTCACCTCCTCAGAATTTGAAAGAATTAAGAGGACTTCATAGACACTTAGCCTATATTCGGCGTTTCATCGCCAATTTGGCAGGCAAAAGTTTACCCTTTAACAAATTATTGAAAAAAGGAGTCACTTACCAGTGGACTGAAGAATGTCAAGAAGCATTTGATGTCCTCAAGAAATACCTCTTGAGTCCACCAGTACTCATTCTACCTGTTGAAGGAATACCACTTATCCTCTATGTGACAGCTGTAGAGTGATCATTGGGTGCCTTTCTAGCTCAAAAGAATGATGATGGGAATGAAAATAGACGCTACTAAGTCAGTAGAACTATGCTTGAAGCAGAAACCCAGTATTCAAGTATTGAGAAGTGCTGCCTGGCATTAATCTTTGCAGTTCAGAAACTGAGACACTACCTGCAACATCATGAGGTCCAATTGGTATCTCGCAATATTCCGCTCAAATTCATCCTTAGTCATCCAATGCTCACAGGACGTCTAGCAAGGTGGGCAGTTATTTTGCAGCAGTTCGACATTCAGTATGTATCTCAAAAGAAAATTATGGGCCAAGCTCTGGATGATTACCTGGATGAACATCCTTCAGTGGAAGACATGTCTTCAGATATTGATCTCCATGATGAGGACGTTTTCTCTATTCAAGAGAGTCCTAAAACATGGGAAATGTATTTTGATGGTGCTTCTAGAAGTCCAACAGGGAAGAAAATGGAAAATCCTAAATTCAACAAAGTTGGTTTAGGAATTGTACTCATTTCTCCAGATAAGGCATTGTTACCGTATTCCATTATTTTTGTGGGAAGGTGGTACCAATAATGAAGCCGAATAACGAGCTCTCATTACAGGCTTGGAGTTAGCACTCCAAGCACAAGTGAATCACTTAAAGGTGAAAGGTGATTCAGACATGGTAATCAAACAAGTCAATGAGGATTATTCCATCAGAAATGAAGAATTAATCCCTTTGTATGATTACGTCAGAGTGTTAATGGAGGAATTCCCTTTATAACCGACATTTTATTATGTCCCAAGATCACAAAATGCTCATGATAATGCACTGGCTAATATAGCCACAGCTCTAGCAGATCCAAATCAGGACAAGACAACCATCAGTATTTCCCACCGTCGTGCAATTTCACCTTATGTTCAAGCCATAACAGAGGAAATTAATGAAATTAGTCCCATTCATGACCTATATGGTCACACTACAGGATGGATATCACCTATCAGGGAATACCTTCAAAATGGAACACTTCCAATTGATAGAGCCGAGAAAGAACAAATCCTGCGACGTGTGGTCAATTTTACTCTTTATGATATCCCAAACCACTTAGAGAAAATTCTCTACAAACGTGGTTTTTATGGAGTTCTCTTCAGATGTATTGATGGTGAAGAGACAATGGCTGTCATAAAAGAAGTGCATGCAGGAGTCTGTGGTGCCCACCAGTCTGGACATAGACTGTCTGATCAAATTGGAAGGCTTGGATACTTTTGGCCTTCAATGATACAAGATTCTGTTAATTTCACAAAGAAGTGTCATTCATGCCAAGTATATGCCAACTTCATTCATCAACCTCCTGAGTTGCTTCATACAGCTAAATACTCGTGGCCATTTTCCACATGGGGAATGGATGTGGTGGGACCATACCCTTCATCTACGTCCAAGCAGTTTAAGTACATTCTTACTGCTACTAATTTCTTTTCCAAATGGGCAGAGGCAGTACCTCTCAAGGAAGTCAGTTCTAAATGCATTGTTATCTTCATCAAGTCTAACATCATTACTAGATTTGGTGTCCCTCATACCATATTGACGGACAATGGCACCATCTTTTGTTTTTCTGAGGTAAAGAAATTGTATCAAGAATACAACATTAAATCCAACCATTCATCTCGGTATCATGCGGCAGCCAATGGAAAAATAGAAGCCTTTAACATAACTCTTTCAAATATACTGCAAAAGATGGTGGATAAAGATAAGAGATAATGGCCTGATAAACGTTTTCATGCTTTATGGGCCTATCGGACTACCACCCGCAATGAAACGCGGTCAACTCCATATTTGTTGGTATATGGAACAGAAGCAGTCTTGCCAATTGAAGTTCAATTGCCCTCAATTAGAGTAGCCATTTGTGATCAGTTATCTATAGATGAGCAATCCCAAAAGTGATTGAATGAATTGGAACAATTAGATGAGAAAAGATTGTGCACTTTTCACCACTTGGAAATCTATCAGAATTGAATAGCACAAGCTTTTAACAAAAAAGTTCGTCTTCGTTCATTCATTCAGGGAGAATTGGTATTAGTTCTCAGAACTCCAATGATTCCAGGAAAGAAACCTCCCAAGCTTGAGCCAAAATGGGAAGGACCTTATTCAATACATAGGGTCTACTCTAATGGAGCTTATTCATTAATCTCAATGGATGGAGAATTCATCACGACTCCAAACAATGCCAAATTTCTGAAGAAATATTTTGTATAAACACAAAATATGGTCCCCAGAACCAAGACTCTTACAATCGGTTCATACAGCAATGGTCCAGTATTACCTTAAACTGCAAATATGTCCAACATGACATTAAACTATAAAAATCATATGTCCCCGCAACATGTCACTAAACTTTGCGGCACCAGTTCGTCCTTGCTATATGACGTTAAACTATACATCAATGGTCTAGTATGACCTTAAACTGAAACTACGTCCAACAATACATTAAACTATAGAAATCATATGTCCCCGCAACATGACACTAAACTGTGTGGCACCAGTTCGTCCTTGCTATATGACGTTAATCTATACAGCAATAGTCCAGTATGACCTTAAACTGCAACTACATCCAACATGAAATTAAACTATAGAAATCATATGTCCCGATAACATGACACTAAACTATGCGGCACCAGTTCTTCCTTGCTATATGACGTTAAACTATACAGCAACGGTCTAAGCATATGACCCTAAACTATTTGCACATACGTCCAACATGACGTTAAACTGTGTCACCTTCATATGTCCCTGCAACATGACACTAAACTGTGCAGCACTAGATCGTCGTTGCTATATGATGTTAAAATATACAGCAATGGTCCAGTATGAACTTAAACTGCAACTTCATCCAACATGACGTTAAACTGTAGGAAAGTCCCTTACGTCGAGAAAGACGTTAAACTACATAAGCACTTAAAAGTCCAGTATGACTTTAAACGGCATCATCCCTGGTCCGTGCATATGACCTTAAACTACTTGCAAATCCCTTATGTCCAGAAAGACGTTAAACTGTGATGTCCTAACTACATGACGCTAAACTGTATAAAAGTCCCTTACGTCTGGAAAGACGTTAAACTATATAATCTCAAAGGTCCAGCATGACATTAAACTGCACCATTCACGGTCCATGCATATGACCTTAAACTATTCTCACTTTTGTCCTACATGACATAAATGGTGTGTTATTTTGTCCTTACTGCATGACATTAAACTACACAGTCCCCCTTTCGTCCAATATGACGTTAAACTGTATTGTCCCCATCGTCCTAACTACATGACGCTAAACTGTACAGAATGTCTTTGATATGTCCTACATGACATTAAACTGTTATTTTGTCCCTACTACATGACACTAAACTGTGCAGCACCAATAGTCCTAACTGCAAGACTTTAAACAGCATAGTCCCTTTATTATGTCCTACATGACATTAAACTATGCATTGTTAAGGTTGTTGTTACCTCTTGTTTCTCACACCGAGTATGACTCACGTGAGCTTAGAGAAAACCTCAACCGTAACACTCTCTTTGGGCCGCTAACCATGTATAAGTCCCAACAACATTTTATTTAGATCGTTGTCCCCAAGAACAACTTGATCATTAATTCATTATTTAATTGAACTACACGGACTTTGATCCTTTCCCTCTAGGCTGGGTATGTAGGCAACCTCACAGGGTTCAAGCCCAAAAACAATCTCTTCACATTGGTTCACCACCATCTCATATGATGTTGATTCATGAAACTGCCCCTGGAATCAATATCTTTACATTAATTCACTTTCGTCCTTGTTATATGACGTTAAAATATACAACACTTTTGTCCAGTACGACAATAAACTACAATATTCTTTGATTTCGTCATTTGAGATGGAACCATTATTGACATTGATTTTTTCAATCATGTTTCATTTCATAAGACTACGTGCATACATGGTAATGCCTAAACTTTTTATATCAGGTTAAACCATCATTGCACTAAAGTCCCCTTTCAACCTCCACATGTACGAACCAAATTTGTACAAAGGGTAGTTCTAGAACTACGTGGACTTGATTCCCATATTTATGGGATATGTAGGAACATTCGAGTATCCCTCGAATCCAGTCCAAAGTATTTTGGTCCTAACCCCAAATTTCACTTTCAGTCCATTAGCTGAAAAGTAATCATGAAAACACACACTGTGTATTCATTATTATGGTCTGAATTCTCTGACCTTAAACTATGATCTCTCATACTTTCGTCCTGCATGATGTTAAACTTCATTTCAAGAACTACGTATGGCTTGATTCGCATTCTTATGAGATATGTAGTGAAGTCCAAAATTTCAATTCAGGACACAGCCACAACATGATTATGGTTACCATTGACATATGTATCTCTATATACATTTGACAATACCCATATTTATGTGTTATAATCCTAACCTTAAATATTTTCAGATCTTCATAACCCTTTTCATGACTTCTTGTCACAAAAATGTCAATCTTCTGAGAATTCTTTTGCCTGACTATGCAGCACGTGCCCATAGGTGGACTTGCATAAACAGTCCACATAACAGACTTATCAGCTAAAAGATGCTATTTATTTGACCATGCAGCCAATGCCCTTAGGTGGCCCTGCATATTTCAACCCCCTAACGGGTTTGTTAAATGATTGTAACTTCATTCTGGGGATGAATGAATCTTTTGTCCTTATTTGTCTTAAACGACAATATGTAGGGATCCGCAAAAAATAGCCATCCTTAACATATTTGTCCCATATCCTTTTTCATGATCTGAAAGTATTCAAGTCTATGGTTTATTCTTCTTCCCTACATTTGGGTCAGACCTTCGTAGGAGTGATATTCATCCAGTTCTTCGATATTCTTGTTCGGAAATATATTCTCCATATTCAAGTACCTCTTTCCATACAACAAACTCTATACTTTAGAAAATTTGAATTTCGATAAACTTTCACTGGATTTTAGCACTAGGAATGTAAATTTTTGAGAGTTCTTTCACCTGACTATGCAGCACGTTCCCATAGGTGGCCTTGCATAAACAGTCCACATAACAGACTTGTCAGCCGAATGATACTATTTATTTGACCATGCAGCCAATTCCCATAGGTGGACCTACATATTTCAACCCCATAACGGGTTTTGTTAAATAATAGTAACTTCATTCTTGGAAAATACTTCTTCTAATGCCTTTTAGCTCTTTTTCATATCATTCCTCAGATTCAAATATTCTTAAGCCATAGTTTACATATTTTCTCTCATAATTGAGTATGGTAATATGTTTTCAGATAAATTGTCAAGGAATTGAATCAATTTTAATCCATTTTGGTCAAAGCTATTTCGACCTTAAACATTAGCCCCTTTATGTCCGGCATGCTTGACTTTAAACTGCCCACAAAAGACAAAGGAACTCTGAATATAGTCGAGTTCCAGCTCACTAAATATACATTTTTGTTTGATTTAGGTAATATTGAGCAATTAAAAGATTCAAAGTTTGTAGGGTTATTTGTAATAATCCTAGTAAAAATCAAACTATGCTTACTAATCCCATTGGCTTAAGTAAATTTGAAGCAGGTAGTGAGAGAATGCTGGTACAAATAAGTGAAAGTGAATGTGTTTTTCATTGATGCACAAGAGTTAGAAGGACATCCACAGATTGGAGTCTCTTCTCTTTTTCAAGAATTACAAGAGGCTTTCAACATAACACTTCATTTGATTTACGGCATCCCGAACTTCATCAGCAACCACCTGGAATTCATTCATTCAACTGGATACAATAAGAGATGTAGTGATACTATCTCTTCTTGGAACAATTGTAAAAGGATGTTCTTGAGTGCGGTTTGAGAAAATTTTCTGCTGATCAAACAGTGACTCTGTTTCTGTCCAAGAGACTTGGAAGATGGATACATGGATTTGAGAATGGAGCATTGGAAGTAAAGAGCCATTTGGAGAGAGTACTCTTTTCAGATATTGCACTAATACCATGTTTGTCTTCTCTCCACCAACCAGTAGTGGAAAAAATTTCAGCCCATAGGTTTTCCATTTTCATATCTGCAAGGAAATTACATGGAGGAAGAATTTGAAAGTTCACACCATTGTCGTTGCTCTTAATGCACAGAATAACCGAAATAGAGGAGTAGTAGTGCAGCTGCATCTCAGGTGTATAATTGTTTGCATTTGGAACATTGACTCCTTGTAGATGACCATGACAACACAGAGGCAGATGGATGCTCTGTGGAAAATTAGGATGATATTTCTTTAAGTACTTAGCCAAATATGGGAGAGTGTTTTCACAGATATCATAGTAATCGTGGCCAATAATGTTCATCATGTCATGAATCCGCTTGCTAGCCAGTTCATCAGTCATTCCAATTATCTTGGGAACCACTGAATCTGCACAAAAGATGAATAAACTAACTCTTAAATCAAAAAAATGGCTAAGGCATTGAGGCGCGCAAGTCTAAAACATGGCGTGCAAGTATTCATGTGTCGCTCTAGTTTTTGACGCGCAAGTGTAAACCGCGCAAGTACAAGTACCTTTACAATAGCGCGACATCAAGGAAAACATTGGAAAACAGAGCACCTTGTGCGTCTAAGATAACATGCGCGACGAGAGCTCAAGAAATTCGAGATCAGATGCTATACACGGCCAAAATCCATGTAATTATAGGCCAGGAGGCCTATCTGTGCGCCGTACCCAGTGCGCTTAAAGCCTGCACGATGCAAACTTGCGCGCCGACCTCTATGCACTGAAGACTTGCGCGCCCCCTTTTCCTATGGATGGATTCGATTTCCTCAGAGTCAAATCCTCATTTCTCTCCGGATCCAACTCTGAGGGGGGACTTTTGTTGACGCTCCTTTCGTCACAGAATCTAATGATCGGAAAAGGGGAATATCTGAGCTCAAAGAGATTCATCCATTGAAGAAAACATCAAAAATCTACAAAGGCATGAACAAAGGATCAACATCAGCTGCACCACGCATGTTATATCACTGTCGCGCATGTCCACTTGTGCGACGCCCTTGGTCGCACAAGTGACATGCGTGACCTAAGTGATAACCACCCGGTAACCGCCCAGGGTCTTCTCCTGCATATAAATAGACCCTGTGGGCCCCCCATTCGAGAGAATCTTTTTCCAGAAACTCGGATTCAAGCTCCTGACGCCCAAGTCTCTTCTAAAAGATTCCGGAACACTTCTAAGGTAATTTCTTACCTAGAACGGAAGATCTAAAGAGAAGAAGGAAGGCCTAAGTGTTGAAACTCATCAACACTTGTGAGCCACCTTATTCCTTCAGTAGAACTTGCACGTCCATTTTCTGGAATAACCTCAAGAGGATTCTAAAGGAATTTAATATGAGTCGCTCAAGTATTCTAATGATGGTTGAGAATCGCGCATGTATCCCACATGTTGCGCAAATATACCTGCACGACCAATACTTGCGCGCCGCCACAATACTTGCGCACCTTTCAAGACTTCCGCGCACCTACCTTTTTGGGTGCCCATCTTGCCCATTTTACCACTCTTAAGCCATACACCTTTCCTTTTCAAGATTCAGTCTTCAAGACACTCTTCAAAGCCATTTATGGCATGATTTCTTGATTTGACTTCCTTATCTAAAAGGAATTATGTGGAATATCTCTCAAAACCTAGTGATTTAAATATCCTTATCTCACTAAATATGGAGAGTTCATTCATTCAACCTCATCATTTAAGATGAGAGAATCCTTAACTTGGGTATCCTTTTCAGGAATAATCCCCAGTTATAAGTCCTTTAATCTGGGCATCTTCCTCAGGAGTAAGTCCCAAATTCTTAAAGTTCCCAAATCATGGGCATCCTCCTCAGGAGTAAGCCCCAATCTCAAATATGGGGATCCTTCTTTGGAGTAAGCCCCGAGTCCCTTAACTTGGGAATCCTCCTCAGGAGTAAGCCCCAATCTCAAATATGGGCATCCTCCTCAGGAGTAAGCCCCAAACCTTAATCCCTAACCTGGGTCTCCTTTTCAAGAATAAGACCCAGTCATAATCATGGGCATCCTTCTTAGGATTAATCCCCAAGTCCTATAATTTTGGGAATCCTTCTTAGGAGTAAGCCCCAATCTCAAATATGGGAATCCTCTATAGGAGTAAGCCCCAAGTCCCCTAATTTCTCTTTAACCAATCCTAATTTACGTTTGATCTGGGATTCCTTCTAAGGAGTAAAACCCAATTACCAATCCTCTCCTAATTTGGGTTTCCTCTTCAGGAATAAGTCCCAAGATAGAGTATTCAAATCTCCATGATTCACATATACCTTTATGGACCCTGTTCCTGGATTTTCTCCCTAAAGTAAATCCTCTGGGAAGTCATACATACATAAGCCCCAAACCATTTCTTATGATTGCATCTTTCATGGAACAATTGTCTAAATATTACTAATACCTCTTGTTTCTCACACCGAGCATGACTCGCGTGAGCTTAGAGTGTAAAAGTAATTGTGACATCCTGCTTTGAGAAATCAATTATAAACATCATACCCTTATTCGAACTACGTGGGTTATGATTCCTTTTTCAAAAAAAAAAGGATACGTAGGTAGCCCATCTATGGGTTCGATCCCAACTCTGAAGTAATTCACTGTCCTTCTGAATGATGATAAACTTCAAGTGCCCCACTGAGTGGCTTTAAAACCAGCCTTGTCATCATAATGACCAAGAGACATTTATATAAATGTTTTGAAGGATACCATTGATCAAGAATCTCTAAATAGATACAGATTATTCTTTATTGATGAAGAACCTCGAATACATATAAAAGATTCTCTAAATTTCTTACATATTTAATAATTGATTATTAAACTGAAGGAAAGCTCATTTTATACTTCGTAGTGTAATAAGGATTCACAAACATAACATAAATCTATAAAGAGAGTCCAGTAGTAGACAATAATTCCCCTCAAAAAGGTGTGATGAGTCCGACCTCCCATCCTCTCGACCAATGCAAATTCCTAAGCCTCATTAGTCCACAAGCTAATGAGCGCCTACCTTTGGAAAGTAGGTCCAAACGGATGTGGAATCATTGTATGTTTCTGGTTCTACGAACAAACCCGCTAGAAACCGATCAGAACGTTTGAATCTTCCATCTAGGAGGTCATCCCCGAATTCCATGCGAAACACACACATTTTTACATGGTCAGGTACAATGGATTGCAAAGAATGGGTAACCCAAAAACTTATCTAAACATAGGGATGAGATAATACCAATGTTCATGGAGGAAATATAATCCTTAAATCGTGCATTAAACAGATGAATTTAGTTCACTATAGCAATGTTCATTATCAAAAATATAAATAAATTAAACTGTATCTCAAACCCATCTCAAAATGGTCATGCAATAAGATATCCGAAAAAATATAGAATTTATGAGAAAATATGAAATCCCAACATGAATTGAATTAATTATAAAATAATTTACAGTCAATTCCCCTACATCACAATTTCAACAGCATAATGAAATTACCTGTTCATTCTAACCACGAGTGGGTATTGAAAATAAATAATGGAAATATCCTACAAAAAATTGGTGGTGCGGGTGGATGCGCCTTTTTTTAGTGGTGGCTCCTCTTTAGGCTATATCCAGAAGATGATACCAAAAGGTGTGATGGATGGATCTATTTATAGGCACTCATTGAGATATCCCTAACCCAGTATACAATGTGTACTAAAGGTACCTGATGTGTATCACCACTCTGTGTTGCATCAATGTCTACATGAATCATCTTCATATTGCGTCCACAAATTAGGAACATTGACTACAATCACAGAAGGAACTAAAAGTACACGACGTGTAACCTTCCAATCATCAAATCTAGTGAATCCTAGAAAAATATTCTCCAAATAAAATCTCAAAATGTAATTTGATGTAAGATATTTTGGTATCTATAAAAAAATTTATTTTCTATTCTCAAGGAAGAAATTAAAATTGGTGAATCGTCCCATGTATTTGAAGATAATAATAAGAAAATATAGTTTCATGGGGTCTTGAAGGAAAAATCATATTTATGGATGAAAGGAAAAACTCATATATACTAACCTTCTAGGAGGAATCACCATGCAATTTTCCTTAAAAAATGATGAATTTTTCAAGTGTGTAGGGAATGACCACCAAAATAATAATTTTTTCAAAGAGGTGAAGTGTTCAATCAATAAAATATTGGAAATTAATGATGCAACAAATTCACCACCCACACTTAAAAGATTCAAATTAAATTAGTTTATTGATTATATTAATCAGTGCTGAAGTCCAAGGGATGATGAATATAATTAGTATCATCAACCTCCTAGATCAAGGGAATTAGGAAAATTATTTACAATCATTTCTGGTAAAGTGGATAATGATAATTAATTGGTGAAGGGTGAACATAATCTTTATTAAAAATTCACGAGTGTCTTATTCAATTATGTTTCTAAACATTCATTCATATTATGAATGTTTTTCATAATATGAATGAATGTTTAGAAAACATTGGATACTAATTTATCAGTAAAAACACATGATGGTGCATTGATTGCGTCTATAGAATACAACTCTTCCTCACATGATGTTTTTGGGATGATAATTCCCATAAATATAGTTATTATCTCCATGAGAAAATTTTCTGTTATATTAGGAGAGGATTGGATCTCAAAATAATATGGGTTGTGATATAAAATTAAAAGGGAATATAGGCTCAAATGGTTTATTAAGAACTCAAAATTTGATATATGCTAATTATAAGATAGTATACAAATATATTTCCCAAGGATCTTCATGGTCATCCCCTATAATGTGTTTTTTTTTATTGCAACCTATACAATGTTCTATGTATGTATCAAAGAGTCATTAAATCAATCCCATTAAAGTATAATAATTGAATAAAAATTTCAGTTTCATTTAGATAAGGGATTTTTACAACCTACTACTTCACTATGGGGTACATTGATCCTATTTCTCAAGATTAAGGATATATAAATGAATCTATGTACTTATTTACAAGAAAATAAAACAGAAATGATCATTAATGTAACATTCTGACCAAGCTCACCACTAGGACGGTGGCTGGGATGGTAGATCAAATTGCCTCAAGTGTGTCTCCCATATTCTAGAGGTTACTAACTTGCAGTGAGGGTCTATGAATGTGATATTTTGGAGAATATACACTAATGATCAAAGTATAATATTGGGAAATCATAAAGTAAATAGAAGAAAATATTGGAAGAAATAATATAAACTAAAATTTTAATATGGCTAATTTGAATATTCAAAAAATGCAGGCATGTCCTGATAATGATATATAACTAAAAAAATAGACAATACAACAGAAAATTTATACAGTACACGACATTAATTAATAAAGGAAAAATCCCAATGGTGGTTCACATGAGCCTCCCATGATATAGCATGTACCTATGATCATAACCTACAGGTATAGGAAAATAGCACAAGCAAGGGTCCACAATGCTGTGAAAATAAATGTCTACTCTAGTACCCCTAGTGCATTGGTGGACCGAGTAGGGTGTGAGATATGAATCAAAGTATATTAACTCCTAAAGTGTCTACATCCATTCTAGACCATGAATATTTGTTAAAGTATTATGATATTAGTGTAAATAAATATGAAAACTGAAAAATATATAGTGTTGAAATAAATAAACAAACAGCACACTCGTATTTATTAAGGACACATAGTGGATCTACCTACTTCATCTCATGGCTAGAATTAATGTCTGGTCAGAAACTATATATAGAGTAATTATATTGATAAAAATATTATAATTATATATTGCATTGACCTATATGAACCAAGTTCTTGTCGATTCCTTATAGCCATATACCTGGAATACTATTTGTGGGATGGACTATGGAGTAACTCAAACTTTCATAACTAGTAAAAATGATCATATATGATCATGCAATATCGTACATGATGTACATACATGTAGAGCTAAATAAATCATTCTACAACACTCTAAATGGTGAGTGTGACACCATGGAAACCCTCTAATCACGAAATGTGGCATGTAAAGACTATCTCCCATACATTATCACTGGTGTGAGATGTCATTTTCAACACTTGATGTAAGGGATCATAATGCATCAATGATTAATATAAACCTTACCATCATTCCACATATCATGTATAATGCATAATCATATTTTTAAGAAATATTCATGAGTCAATACATCTAATACCTTATATTTTGTAGTCCCATTATATAAATTCATCATCATATTTATAATATAATCCATGAGGCAATACCTATCATAGTTTTATTTAAATAACCCATTATAAATAAGGGTATTCTAATTATTATAGTTAGAAATGAAGCATTTACATAAACTTTAAATCAACAGTGTGGTCATGCCACCCATTAAACTATGATTCAATTAAACCATTTAATTCATTCTAGACATGAAATCTATAATGATGCATTCCAGTCAATTTAATACATTCCATTTCAATAAAAAAAACATGTAAATTTTTATATCAATTTTTAAAAGGGTGCTTAGAAGGTACCATGTTCAACGTGGCTGTTACCTACATGGTTAAACACATTTATAAATAATTCCAGGCCCTTTGGGGGAACCTAGTTTATTAGTAATCTATATAAGGGGTGTAACTCATTTTATAGCTTCAATAAAGTCCATGTCTCAAACATTACATATTCTAAAATATGACATAAATCATAGAAGGAAAACAATTTCTACATGATAAGAATGGTTTATATCAAAAATCATTACATTCTAGTTTTGAAGATAGCGCACCTCCATCGAGGAAAATATTTTATAAAAATATGACATTGTTCAATAAAAATATTTATCATAGTTATGTATTTTAAAAAAGAAATTTCTATTTATCAAAGGATTCATTATAAGTATTCAAAACTTATGTAAAATCAATTTATAAAGGTCCAACCCGCACTTAGATGGTACCATCCTCATTTAGAAAAATTTTTACAAGGGTAATATCCATTTATCATCTAAGAGGAATGCATAAAAGGAGTTCCAAGTTTTAACAATATAATTATAAATAGGAAATTTAATGGTACACCCATGGGGTGTCAAACAAAAGAGTTTAATATTCTCAAAATACCTAAAAAAGAATCAATATACATGTATCAAGGTGCAAGGATCAATTTAATATGAGGAAACCAATTAATTGTTGACACTCAGCAAAGTCCAGCATGCGACAAGACTTCACTATTCAAAAAGGATGGAAAATTTGGGAAAATTCTATAGACCACCTACAATGTGCTTTGGAAGATCTACCCAACCATTATTTAGGTTTGATTTGATTAGGAATTGAAGAAAACTAAGATATAAATTTTTTTCCAAAAAATAGAAAAATTGATCTTGCACAAAAAAAAGAATAGTATACGGAATGAAGAACATGAAATATATTAGAGAGGATGAAAGTTCATACCGATGTGGATCCATAGAGAACAAAAATGTTTGATTCGGACAATGGATCCAAGAGATATATCTATGCCTAGATTAGAGATGAGGAGGAGAGACCCATGACGGAGAGGAGTCTCACACACCTACCAGGAGGGAATGAAAGAAGGAAATGAAATCTCAAAGGCATTAATTTCATTTTTGTTACTTTACCCCTAAAATCTAAGTCTTCTGGTTTGTCCGCACAGTCTAGCCATACCATTCACTAACCCTACAACTCCCCCTTCTTAAGAAATCAACTTGAATTATTTCTCCCACATGGTTACACTAATAGTTTTCCTTTCATCTGATGAATAATGAAATCATACTTCCTAAATGAAACTAACCAAGAGAGATTGGCACATGATTTGGGAAAAACTTATGTAGCCCATACAGGTCATTTCTTCAACCCTATTGTACTTTCATTTTCTTCTACTGAGGGTCGTATGGTTTCAAAAAAATGATGCACCCGTCTTAGAGCACCAAAATGTGTAATTTCAAGGCTAGGTGCTTCCAAAACATGATGATACACCAAAAGAATATCTTAGGCCTTCACCCGAGCCTAGAAAATACCCTTGTATGTGTTGCAACTCTTACAATTTCATTCTGAATATTAGTTTAATAAATGAACCATCTGGTAAATGAAAATGTTCATATTCCCTTGATTTTTCTTCCTATACAAAGCGCATGGACATTACAACATCCAAAAGTTAAAGCACCTCATTCTCGAGAACATTCAGGAACCAGAAAAACAAAAACCGACCCTAAATAGTCAGGAAGATCCATTCAAACAGTTATATTTCAATTTTTAATGCCCAACATAACTTCAATCACATTGTTATGGTATGACACTAAAGCAATACAAAACCTGAGACAATGCTCATTTTCCAAACCAAACTCTAAAACCAATCTTACCTGAGACTATTTAGGTATAAACACAATCATTTCATTTTTCTATTAAACATCTATCCAAATGTTCCCCAAACCATAGGATCTGAAATCATAAGAGCCATGGAACCCCCACTGTCGAAGTGTCCTAACAAAGCATACCCCTAAAGGTTATAATGACACTCCCAATATGGTTTTGAATGATTGAATAGTCATTATCCCACCAACCTCATTTAACTAGGTGAAGATTATGTTTCCGGAAAATAATCGGCCTAAACATACCACACTCGCCTCCACCTAACAATTTTCCCAATAATAGTCCATAACTGACCATAAAATTTAAAAAGGTAGAAAACATGTCATCCCACTCTTGTCTGAATATCTCTAATACACTCGGCTTAGGCAACTTGCATATTACAGCATGAACCACAATGATGTTTCAATGAATTTAATTTTTACAATGATCATGTTCACCAGAGTCAATACCTAACTTCTAGAGATGTTCCCTGATCATGCCACCATCTGACCATTTACACTATCACACTTCAACACGAACCAGTGGAAACCTTGATCCATCCCACTAGAATCATTACCATTTAAAAACAACCAATGATCCTGAAAAAATGTATGCAATAACCAATGATTCATTAAACAAGATCCCTACTAAGTATCCCAAGTATTCCATACTCCATGTCTACAAGTCGGATGTTTGTACATGGAAAAAATTTCTACATATGATAATCAACTGAGCTCACAGTAATGTCCGCATGGTAGTCAAGTCAAAGGAATATGGATGGTTTCCAATAGTCTGTCAATGGAATTCATACACATGAATCCTGGTAGCTCATAGGGATAACCATTTATGAATAAAAATCAAATCATCTAGCATGAAACTCAGATATGGAACTCTTGGGAATCCCAATAACTTTTAAAACATTAGTGCGGTGTAATACTAAATCTCTCATAGTGCATCAAGGAAGACGTCAAGATATGGGATAAAATCATCTATTTTATAAGAGTACACTAAGAGGATTTGCATGGTTACCAAGTAATACCCTTTGAAGAAATATTGTTTGACTTCGTGAAAAAATCGCGACCTCACCTTCCGACACATTGCCAACAGAACCATGATGCCTTCACCATCAGCGGCCTCATATGAGCTTTCAATCATAACCATCAATGATCCCCAAGATCAACAAGTTTTTTCCCAAGGGTTTCATACAAAACCAACTACATGATCATCATGATTCCAAGAAATCAATGACATTATCCAAAACATTAAAGACACAATGATCTTCAAGGGAGACAAATCATTTCAAAATGGTCCTCATTGGTTGTGTTCCTTCGACATGGAAGGGAACATATTTACCTGAACCAATTCCACAATCCACACCTTAGTATTTTCATAGTCATTGAATGGAAATGTAAACTATCCACTCACCATCATACCATATCAGATTCACCATAAAACTAAAATGTTTATGAATTTGGTATGAGAACCAAACCAAAATAACCAGCCTGTCAAAACACCAAAGCCTCCAAAAATGACTCCTGAGAAATGTGAAGAACATGATTTCTTTAACCCATGGGTCACATTACTAGGATGATAACCCACCCACACACTTAACAACACATGGATCAACGATTACACCAAACTCAACTAGTTCTTCAAATCATTTTACAACTAGATGGGTACCACATATATCAATTCATATTATGCTATGTCTATAAGAGATGCCAGAACATCTTGAATACTATCCCATGATTTTTTTGCCCCATGAATTCATGTATCTGATGGATCACATATAAAATTGTCTCAAATCACACATTGTATCATATGACCAAAACAAATGATGACCTCCTATGCCAATCAAGGAAAAAAATAGGCTCACGAGCCCTATGAAGCTTTCGATCATGCAATTGGTATGTATAATAATTTGTAAGTGAGAATTAATCAACGCTAACTCCCATAAAAAGGGTTAATGATGTCATGAACACCCATCCAAACAAGGGTGTCATTTAGAGGCTAAGAGTCCTATTATGAGGAACGACACATGAACAACACCAAACATCATAAATCTCATAGCATCATGCAAGTAATATAATCTATAGGGGTGCAACATACCCGGAGATCTCCCGTAACAAGGAATAAATTTCATTGATTAATGAGGTCACGTCAAATAGAAAGTCACTAGGCTCAAGTTCATATTATTTTATCAATTTCTAAAAAGATAAAAACCTTCAGAAAACACCCACATTTATGTTATCAGGAAACTCAAAGGAATAGTTTAATCTACAGTTACACAAGGGTTTCAATGAGGGACACCACCTAGGGTTCATTTTAATCCAATTACATTGATTATCATTGAATATTTAAACATATAAAAGATTCAAAATTATTCTCCAAGGCATATAGGCATGTTATATAATCTTACTTCTTTAAAAATTTATCCATTATTGAAATCCCATTATAAATTAGGTAATTTATCTTATAAAATCCTATTTGATATTATAAATAAGTAATAGATAAGGTGACCTCGATGGGTCACATTTTACAAACATGGGTTCATTAAAATGCAACCCCATAACAGTTTTTTAATTGTTAATGTTCCAAAATACCCATAGAGGGGTATCTCATATGAAACATGCCTTAACTAACCTACCGAGGTCCAGTTGTTCATTTAACAATTTATACATATGGGTCATTATGCCCAAGTAATATATGTATTTCCTTAATAAGGATGTGAATTGATTTCAGATTAAAAATAAATAGCCTTTACATTTTAACAATTTCAGATTATTTATGGCTATATATCATAATGATTCAGTTATATGGGTACCATATACCAATTCGTAAAGCACATATAAACATTATAGTTTGGATTTTGGCTCCCATTAATCAAAAAAAATCACACTAAAAATTTAAACTTATGTAGCCTTTTACATTCTAAAAAAAGTCCATAGATAAACAAACAAGGCCTAAAAGAATGTTCAACTATACAAGATACCACTTCTCAATTATAAATCATTTATACACCTTAAAAATAAAAATGGGTTCCCATTTAATCACAACCCATGTATTAATCCCATGAAATGAATTATATATAAAATGGTAACTAAGCATGTTGTCACAAGAAAAATAGGCATGCTATTACAAGCAATAACATATAAAACATGATAATTAAACATGCAACATGGAATATATTCACCGAAGCATGGAAATAGATTAACATGCTAAATAAATCACTCAATAATGATATATAAGCAAGAATGATGAAAATCACCTCAACACAAACAAACTAATCATGGAACCACACTCAAGGCATGAAATCAAAATCTACAAGTAGCCTATAAATGTAACTACTTTTAATGGAATATGCATGAATGTGGATTTATATGTGCCTAGTATGATTCATGTAATTTCCCTTCCATTCCCTACTAGGACACATGTAAAATACCATAAATTCCACAAATCAATAAGCAATGAAAGGTATACAAATCACATAAGGTGAAATGAAAATCAATTGAATCATCGAACAATATGAACAATAATACATTATCAAGCCACTTGGTCTTTTCCCCATACATGGGTTGATAAATCATATACATCGTTATTTACCATGTGTTGAGACATTCCTAGTATCCCATCTACCAAACCAATACAGTAAGACAAATTGAAAAATAAGGCTCTAATACAACATTATAACATCCTGACCTAGCTGACCACTAAGACGATTGTCCGACCAGTGGGTCCGATGGACTCAAGCATGCCTTCCTATATGCCAGAGGCTATCGACTAGCAGTTCAGGTCTAAGGAGGTGATATTATAGAGACTATACCCCAATGGTGAGTGTAAAAAAACTAAAAATCAAAATGAAAATAGCAGACAATAGTGTAATAAATAAAATACACTGAAATTAATAGATAACCAATGACAATATACAACATATGCATACATTTAATAAAAATGATACTATAACTAGGTGATAGTGGGGAGGCTATACCATCATGATCAGAGTAGCACAACTATTAATCAAAAAGAAAATTACAGACAATAGTTATAGCCTCTGGTATGCATGGAGGCATGCTTGAGGCCATGTGACCCACATGTCTAACCACCATCTTATTGGTGATCTAGGTCAAGACATTTCAATGTTGTATAATAGCATTATTTTTCAAATTATCTTATTGTATTGGTCCGGTAGATATGATACTATGAATGTCTCAACACTTGGTAAATAACTCTATATGGGAGTGATCCACCCATGTACAGGGAAAAATCCAAGTGGAATGAGAAGGGATTGTTGTTCATATTGTTCGATGTTGCAATTTATTTTCATTTCACCTTCTATGTTTTTTACTTTTCATTGCTCATTGATTTGTGTAATTTATTTTATTTTACCATTGTCCTAGTATGGAATGGATTAATTATTACATGAATCACACAAGTCACATAAAAATCCACAGGTCATACATATTCCATGAAATGTAGTTTCATTTATAGGCTACTTCCTAATATTGATTTCACTCCTTGAGTGTTTCTCCATGCTTAGTTTTTTTCTTGTTGAGCAGATTTTCATCATGCATTCTTATATACCATGATTGAGTGATTTATTTAGCATGTTAATCTACTTCCATGATTGAGTGAATATATTCCATGTTTCATAGTTATTTATAATGTTTTATATGTTTATTGATTGTAATATCATGCCTATTTTTGATGTGATAACATGATTAGTTACAATTTTATATATAATTCATTTCATGGTCTAAATACATGTGTTTCTATTAAATGGGAACCCATTTTTAGTTGTAATTTTGATAAATGACTTATAACTGGTATGTGGTGTCATGTATACATGAATCATCTTCTAGGCCATGTTTGTTTATCTATAAATTTTTTTTAGAATGTAAAAGTCTGCGAAAGTTTAATTTTTTAATGTTATTTTTTTATTCATGGAATCCAAATGCCAAACTATAATGTTTATGGATGCATTATGAATTGGTATATGGCCACCCATAAATGTGAATCATTGTGATGTATAATCATAATAAATCTAAAATTATTAAAATGTAAATCCTGTTTAATATTAATCTAAAATCAATTCACATCCTTATTAAGGATTTACTTCTGTTACTTGAGCATAAGGAAACATATGGATAAATTCTTAAAGGAACAAATAGACCCTTGTAGGTTATTTGAGGCATGTTTCATATGAGATACCCCTCTATGGGTATTTTAAAACATTAATAACTGAAAAAATGTTATTGGTTTCATTTTAATAATCCCATGTTTGTAAAATGGGACCAGCCATGGTATCATTATCTGTTGCATCATGATATTATTAATGAGGATTTTATATGATAGATTACCTAATTTATAACAGGATTTCAATAAAGGTTAAATTTTTAAAAATGTTTGTTTATATAACTAGCCTATATGCCTTGGTGAATAATTTTAAATCGTTTAAATGTTTAAATATTCAATAAGAATCAATATAATTGGATTAAAATGGAACTTGATGTGGTTTTCCTCATTTAAACCCTTGTGTAATTGTAGATTAAATGATCCCTTTGAGTTTCCCAATAATTGAAACGTGGGTTTTTTCTGAAGGTTTTTCTCTTTTTAGAAATAGTTTAAATAATGGGGACTTGACTATAGTGACTTTCTAGTTGACATGACCTCATTAATCATTGATGTTTATTCCTTGTAAGGGGATATCCCGTGGCATGTTTCACCACTAGAGCATAAATTCGTTGCAATACTCTATGATATTTATGTTTTTTGGTGTTTTTTGTGTGTCGTTTCTCCAAATAGGACTCTCAGATTGTAAATTTTAGTCTTTTTCAAATGGGTGGTCATGACATCTTTAACCCTTTTTCTGGTAGTGATCATCGAGTAATGATCAGTTTAAAATGTTTATACTTGACAATGTCATGATCAGTCGTGTTATAAGGATCGTGACCCAGTTTTCATTTCTTGGGAGACATAAGGGGTCGTCAGTATGTTTTATGGTTGTATGAGACAATGTGTGACTTGAGCCAGTTTTTTATGTGAGCCATTTGATACATGAATTTATAGTGTAAAATAATACATGGATAGTATTCATGTTGTTATGATTGATCATATAGTCTCATGGTAGAATGAATTGATATATGTGGTACCCATTGAGTTGCTAAATGATGTGAAGAACCAGTTGAGTTTGGTGTAACTGTTGGTCCTTGTGTTGTTAAGTGTGTTGGTGGGTTATCACCATAGTAAAGTGAACTTTGGGTTAAATAAATCATGTTCTTACCATTTCAAATGAGCATTTTTTGGAGACAATGGTTTTTTCACACATTTGTAAGTATGGTTTTGGTTCTTATAATAAATGCTTAATCGTTTGAGTTTTATGGTGAATATGATACGGCATGATTGTGAGTGGATAGTTTACTTTTCATTCAAATGACTAGAAAAATACTATGAGGGGAATCATTTCATCAGTTCTAGTAAATATGTTCCCTTCTATGTCGAAGGAACACAAAAAAATGTGGCCATTTAGAAATGCTTGGTCACCCTTGAAGGCCATTGCGTCTTACATGTTTTGGATCATGTCATTGATTTCTTGAAAGCATAATGTTCTGGTAGTTGGATGTGTATTAAACCCTTGGTAAATAGTTTTTGATCTTGGGGACCTTTAGTGGTAAATATTTAATGGTAATATAAGGCCTCTGATGGTGAAGGAATCATGGTTCTATTGGAAATGAGTATATATCTGAGTCGCATGATGGATGCAAATATTTTTATTAATACATGGCCAGTCCTATGTGATACCAAGATTCATGTGTAGTAATTCCTTTGACGGACTCTTGGAAACCATCCATATTCATTTGACTTGACTACTAGGATGATGCAACTATGAGCTCCGTAAATTATCATATGTAGAAATTTATTAATTTTAAAAACATCTCACTTGTATAAATGTATAGTAGACTACTTTGGTTAGATCCTTTTGATCCTGTTTAATGAATCATACGTCATGCCATACATTATTTTGTGGTCATTGGAGGTGTTTAAAGGGTAATGATTCCAGTGGGATGGATATGTGTTACCACATGTTTGTGTTGTGGGACGAAAGTGTAAATGGTCAGATGATTCTATGATTAGGGAATGTCTCGAAATGATTGGTATTGACTCCAATGAACATGATCAATGTATAAAATTAGTTTCCTTTAAAAAATAATTGTCATTCAGGTTTTAATATGCAAGTTTCCTATGCCGTGTATTTTAGAGATATGTTGACTGAAGTGTCCTGGGTTGTTTTCCTTCTTTTTAAATGTTATGATCAGGGATGGACTATTTTTGGGAACATCATTAGGTGGACGTGAGGGTGGTATGTTTTGACTGACACATTTCCATAAAAGTCATCTTTTTCTAGTTAAATGAGGTTGGTGGGAGAATGAATTTTTGGTTATTCAAAATCATATTTGGAGAATCATTATAACTCTTAGGGGTATACTTTGTTAGGCCATTTCTATAATGGAGGTTCCATGGCTCATAATATCCCCCTTTTGATGCTAAATCCTATGGTTGGAAAAACCTTTTTACAGTATGTTTAATAAGATAATGATGGGATTGTGTCTCTACCTATATGGGATTAGGTATTATCAGTTTTGTGGTTTGGTTTGGAAAATGAACATTGGATCAAGTTTCTTTATGGATTTAGTGTCATACTCTAATAAAGTGCTTGAAGGTGTGTTTGGAATTCAAAAGTGAATGCATCCATTTGAATGGAACTGCATAACCCTTTTAGTTCGGTTTATGTTTATTTTTTCCATAAAGGATTCTCGATAATGAGGTGTTTTAAGGATCAGATGTTGTAATGACCCCATTATTTGTACAGGATTAAAATTCATGGAAATTTGAACATTTGAATTTACTTGATGGGACATTTTTTAAAATGAGCATAGAAATGAATTTCCATGAGTTGGAACACTTACAAGTGTTGTTTTTATGAATCCATGCTTCCCCTAGCATCAGACTATGCAAGTATAGCAGGGTAGCTGAAAAGGCCTGTATGGGCTACACATAGTTTTCCCAAATCATGTTTCTATCTCGCATGGTTAGTTATATTTAGGGAGTAAACGCACAATATTTATTGCATTTTTAGTGCACGGTTAGTGTAACCGTGTGGGACATATCATGCAAGTTGATTTCTTAAGTATGGGGTATTGCAGTTTTAGTTCATGGCTTGGATAAACTGTGCGGAAAAATCTAGAACTTAGTTTTTAGGGGTAAAATAACCAAAATGACATTAATGACATTAATATTTCATTTACTTCATTCTTTCCCTTCTAGAAGCTGTTTGAGTCTCCTCTCCTTCATGGGAATATCCTTCTCCTCTCTAATCTAGGCATAGAGATATCTCATGGATCCATTTTTTGAATCAAGAATTTTCTATCTCTATGGATCAACATTAGTATGCACCTTCATCCTTTCTAATCTATTTCATGTTCTTCTTTCCATCTACTATTCTATTTTTGTGAATAAAAATTTCCCTATTTTTAGGGAAACTTTCAATTTCATAGTTCTCTTCTGTGCCTGATCGATTCAAACCTTAATAAAGGATGAGTGGAACTTCTTAAGAACATGGTAGGAGGTCTATAACCTTTTCCCTAATTTTCCGACATTTATGAATAGTGAATTTGTGTCGCACTTTGGCCTTTGCTAACTATCACCAGTTAATTGGTTTCCTCATATAAAATATATCCTTACACCTTGATACAAGTATATTGATCATTGTTTAGGTATTTAGAGATTTTTTTACTCTTTTACCGACACACCATGTGCGTACGAAGTAAATTTATCATTTATAGTTAAATTATTATAATCTCTAAACTCATTCTATGAATTCCTCTTATATGAAAAATGGAATTTAACCTTGTATCTCTTTGACTAATTGAGGATGTAACCTTCTATATGCTGGTTGGACCTTTATAAATTGATTTTTCATAAGTGTTGACTCCCTATAATGATTCATTTGATAAATATAATTTTTGTGATTAAAATTCATAATTATGATAAATCATTTATATATTAACAGTGTCATATTTTCATAAAAGCATTCTTTCAATTGAGGTGTTCTATCTTAAAATCTAAAAAAAGTAACAATTCCTGATATAAACCATGTTTAGCATGTAGCGATTTTTCTTCTTCTATGTGTTTATGTCATGTTTTCGAATATGGTATGTTTTAGATGTGGCCTTTATTGAAGCTATAAAATGAGTTTCAAACTTATATATATGACGAATAAACTAGGTTCCCCCAAAGGTAATGGATTTCTTATAAATGGGTTTACCCATGTAGGTACTATCCAATTTTAACATGGTACCTTATTGTAATCGTTTTGAACCTTGATATATGAATTTACATGTTTTTTAATTAAATGGTATGTACTAAATTTAATGGAATAGATCCTGATGAATTTCATGCCTTTAATGAATTAAATTGTTTAATTGAATCATAGTATAATGGGTGGCATGTCCACACTGTTGATTTCATGTTTAAGTATATGCTTAATTCTAATTGTAATAAATGGAATACCATTCTTTATATTGGGTTATTTAAATAAAACCATGATAGGTATTTCCACATTGATTGTATTATAAATACGACGATGAATTTATATAAGGGGCTTATTAAATATATGGTATGATAGGTATTTCCTCATTTAAATTTCTTATAAATATGATTATGCCTTATATATGGGATTTGGAATGATGGTAACAATTATATTAATCATGGAGGCATCATAATCTCTTAAATCAAGTGTTGAGTATGGAATATCATCCAAGTTATATTGTATGGGTGATGGGATTTACATGCCACATTTCATGATTAGAGGGTTTACATGGTGTCTCACTCACCATTTAATGTATTATAGAATGATTTCTCTAGATCTAATGGGATTTAGTGCATGTACCCTATTTCAAGAGCGTTTTTTATTGTTTTGAATTGTTATGGATGTCTAAGTTACACCATGTTCTATCCAGCAACTAGTATTCCATGTATATGGCTATTTGGAATTGACACACATGGTTCATATAGGTCATTTAAATATACAATTATAATATATTTATATAATTACTCTATATATAGTTCCTGATCAGACTTTAGTTTTTTCAAAGAGATGAAACAGGTACATCCACTAGGTGTACTTACGAAATATGTGTGCGTTGGTAGTTTATTTATTTCATCAATGATTACTTTTCATTTTTCATATTTTCTAACACTACATTCAAACTACTTGACCTTATATTCATGTTCTGTAATGGTCATTGACACTATGGGTGGAAATATAATGTGATTCAAATCTCACACCCTACTCAGTCCACCAACACACTGGGGGTACTCGAGTAGACCTTTATTTTCACAAGACTATGGACCCTTTCTTGTGATATTTGCTAGTATCTGGTTATTTTGAGCATATGAACATGATAGAGCTTGGGATGCTCAAGGGAATCGCCTTTTGGATTATTTACATTATTTATTTACGTATTGTACTGTAATAATTGTATATTGTATTTTTTATTATTTTATTTATGTATCATTATCAAGACATGCCTATGTTCTTTGTATATTGGCATTGGACATATTATACTTCTAGTTTATAAAATTTATTCTGATATTTTCTTTTGTTTACTTTTTGATTTCACACTCTCCTACTAAATTATGATTGTATAGTCCCACCAATATCAACTCATTATAACCTCACTACTAGTTAGTAACCTCTAGCATATAGGGAGACACGCTTGAGGCCATTTGATCCACCAGTCCAACCATCGACTTAGTAAAGAGCTTGGTTAGAATGTTACATTCTAGATCATGTTTAATTTTATTATGTTAATCAGTACAAAGATGAATTGATATATCGTTCATCTTGAAAAAAATGATTGATGTTCCCCATAATGAAACAATGGGCTATATAAATCCCTTATCTAAATCAACCAAATATTTTTTATTCAATTGTTATAATTTTATGGGATCGATTTAATAGGGTCTCATTGATACATTCATAGAACATTGTATAGTATCCATTGATTAAAAACATCACATTATAGGG
Source organism: Viscum album (assembly GCA_963277665.1). NCBI lineage: Eukaryota > Viridiplantae > Streptophyta > Magnoliopsida > Santalales > Viscaceae > Viscum > Viscum album. The sequence goes on along the minus strand of OY728162.1, from coordinate 1,084,818,664 downwards.
TACGACTGAGAAGATCCTTGGGAAATATATCAGTATATTATCTTATAATTGGCATTTATCAAATGTTTAGTTCTTAATAACCAATTTGAGTCTATATTCCCTTTTAATTCTATATCAAGACCCTTGTTATTGGGATATCCAATAAATTACTAATATCACATCAAATTTTCTCATTGAAATAATTACTATATTTATTTGAATTTTCTTCCCAAAATCATCACTTGAGGAAGAGCTGTATTCTTTAGACGCAATCAATGCACCATCAGGTGTTCTTATGGATAAATTGGTAGCCAATGTTTTCTCTCATGAATATATATCCTCAAAAACATTAATGAAAATAATGAATGAGTAGAACCATAATTGAAAAATTCACTAATTAATTATGAATAATGATTATGTATACCCTTCACCACTAAATTATCATGATCCACTTTTCCAGAAATGATTGCAATGAATCTTCTTTATTCCCTTGATCTTGGAGGCTGATGATACTTATTATCTTCATTATCCCTTGGACATAGACACTGATTTAAATAATAAGTAAAATATTTTAATTCGAATAATTGAAGTGTAGGTGGTGCATTAGTTGAATAATTACATTCCTATATTGTATTTATTGAACACTTCACCTCCTTGCAATAATTTTTAGTTTGGTTTTCAATCCTTACACACATGAAAAATTCATCATTTATCAAAGATAATTACGTGGTGTTTCCTCCTAGAATTTTAGTATAGATGTGGGTTTATTTTCATCCTTCAGTATTATTTTTCATTAGAGTCCCCATAAAACTCTATTTTATATTTATTATCTCCAAATACATGGGAAGAGTCGTCAATATAAATTTCTACATTGAGCACACAACAAAAAAAATTATAGATACCAAAATATCTTACAAAAAATTCCATTTCAAGAATTTTATTTGGAGAATTTTTTTTGGGATTCATAGGATTTGATTATTTGAACGTTACACATCGTGTACCTTCTTTACATGATGTGACGTCAGTCAGTGTTCCGAATTTATGGACGTGATGCAATGAAGATTCATGTGGACACGAATGCAATGTGGAATGGGGGTACACACCATGTACCTCTAGTACACATTGTATACTACGTTAGGATGTTCTAAAAGAGTGCCTATAAATAGATCCAACAATCACACCTTTGGGAATAATCTTATGGATGGAGTTTAAAGAGGAGCCACCACCAAACAAAGGCGTAGCCACCTGCACTACAAATTTTTTTAGGATTTTTCCTTTATTTATTTTTGGTACCTTCTCATGGTTTGAATAACCAGGTGATTTCGTTATACTATTGAAATATTGATGAAGCAGAGTTAAATGTAAGGTATTTTATAATTAATGACATTCATGTGTAGATTTTACATTTTCTCTTCAATTCTATCTTTTTCGGATGACTTCTTGCATGACCATTGTGAGTGGGGTTCAAAAAAGGGTTTAATTTCATTCTATTTTTTAGCATGACCATTGCATGAGTGGACATAATACATCTATTTAATGTGTGATATAAGGATTATATTTATTCCATGAACATTGGGTTTATCTCATGCCTTTGTTTAAATATGGTTTCAGGTTACCCATTATTTGCAATCCAAAGTAACTGACCATGTGAAAATGAGAGTTCTGGATCGAGTGATTGTATCATGACCATTGAACTCACTATGACTTGATTCTGACAAATATATGATTGTTAATTAAATATATTATACCTTGTTATCTCATGAACCATGAAACATTTCTGCCCAACACCCTTTTATATTGACTTCCCCCACCTTCTCTACAAATCTAATTCTTAATAGTCCAGATTTAATTTCTTCAAGTTGAAATTAATTTATGTTTATCTTATTTAATTAATATCTTATCCAACCATATCTCTATGGGATCAAACTCAGACTTGAAATACTGATACTATCCTGTAGTTTAGTGTTATTAGTATTTTGGAAGAGGATTGCCCTATATTCAAAGGTCTTGGTATGGGGTAATCACATTTCAAATGAGAAGGTGATGTGTGATAGGTCTTGATCACCTATTTGAATTAAATGTTGATAATTATTTTAAACAATGATTTCAATCAATGTAAACTCCCAAGAAAAATCACCTTCATTTCATCTTTTAACAACGTTAAATTTTTGATTGCATATATATATATATATAATTTATATTTAATTCATGTTTAAAAAAACCCATTTATATTAGAATCATAGTTTGTATTAGCTAGTTTATAATCATTTAATAAGAAGAGAGTTTTTGTATGTGGCCTCACTGAGATCAACCCTAGGGTGTGCCACAATGATTCATTCTTAAGAAAAAATAAGAATCTATGTGAATAGTGAAACACAATTGAAAATATCTATTATCTATTTTGGTGTTTTTTTCAAGGAGGCCAAGAGCTTACGTACTCTATTTTTCATAAATAAAAAAACAAAAAATGATATTCAATGCTTATCATTATTATTTAGGTCATGATTGATTATTTTAGTGATTTTTCATATTCTTGGCCTAGTGATGATTTGTATAGCAGGGATGAATTTTTTAATATATGATCACAGGAGCTAAAAAACCAATTAGACAACCTTTCAACCATCATTAAAGAATGCAGTGTCTGATGGTATGAAAACCCACAACAAAAGTAAATTGATACAGATGATATTAATATTGTTACACCTACCATTGATGTCAAAGAACCCAAGTTTGTCTTGAAGATGCAATTTATATATCAAATCCTCTCTCCATGTCCATTACTTGAATATGTTATTGAAGGATATATTATGGGTGATACAACTGTGGGAGATCAAAATGAATTGAAAAAACAGAAGTATGATTTTGTTTAATTCAAAAGATAATTTATCCTCTAATATTTTTCAATGAAAAGTAATTACCTTCATACCTCTATCATTCATTGGAATAGGATGATCAATTATCTACTACTTAATAATTCCCAGTGGCCTTGCCTTAAGATATCATGATTTAAGATGACCTACATGATAGGGAATATTTTTATATTGAATCATCATGTTTCAATATCATTCAAGTTGAAATATTTTCTAACTTTCCCTTTTCAAAATTTTCTGTAATAGCATCACATGAGAAATGGCGGTAAGTTGATGTTTACGAATCCAAACAATTTGTGGGAGTGAACTAAGACAACCCATTCTTTCCACTTCTCCCATCATTCTATTTGTACAACAATTCAATTTGGGAGGAGATGATTAAATCTATACATGGGTTCCTCTATGACCAGTATAATATAAATAGAACTAGGAGAAATAAGTTCTGGTGGTTCATGAACATGAAACCCCATCCACCTTTAGATTTGGGATAACCCACTACAACTTCCTAAATAGGGGTAGAAAAAACCTATAACCATCATGGGGGCCAAATGAAGAATTATCCTTTTTCATTCATCATTCTATTTATTTTTTATGTTTCCCATATTTTTTAATTTCATTTATTCAGGTTTAACACAGTAGCATCTAGGATACTAACTCAAGGATTCAAATTCAAAAATAAATTCAGGTTGTATATTCCTTTCTCATTAGTTTTTCTGCCCTTCAATGTATTTTTTTTAGATAAAATTAAGGGTAGTGGAATTTAAGTTAGGGGGAGTGATATCATGCTAGTTGTTTTTTTATGTGCTTTATTTTTTTATCGTTTTAGTAAGATAGATCTTCAATGAATATTCCTATCATTGTTCACACATTAATTTATTTTTAGAGATCTAAAATGATTTTTGAATGAAATGGATTTAAAATTATTGTTGATATGAAACATTTTTCCTTGAATTGGATTTTCAATCATTTTTTCGAGTTTGACTAATTTTTGAAATCCCAGACAATGAAACATTGACTCAAAATATTTTTCCCATCCTATGAGGAATTCTGAACCATTTTCGAATATTATTTTTAATACCCACACCTTCTTGAGAGACATTTGGACTTTGTATGAGAACCATAATCTATGATTTTTCTCATTCAAATATTTTTATTTAATGGAATATCATGTATATTATTGTGTAACGGATTTGGATATAAAAATTTCTTCCAAAGAGCATCCCTTACATTTATCCTTCGTTATCTCATAGATTACATGAATTTACTTATAGGATTAAGCCACAGTACATGCCGATTTATCCTACCCTGCCCACAATTTTAGCATTTTTTCATAGATATTTCAGGTTTGACTGTGGGGGAAGGGCATTTTCTATGTGTTATTTGGGATTTGTATCATTTTTCGGTGTTGTGAAGTGTGTTTAAATATGTTGGGATGTGTATTATGAGAAAATTGGGCTTGAGTTATCATTCCATTATGCTTCATTTGATTCATCTAATCCTCCATCTTCATTAAAAAATTGAAAAATTAAAAAAGGGAGATGAGCATGAATTTCTTAGTGTACATTCATTTATGACTCATGTGCCTCGCTAAAATTATGGTCATGATTTTCATTAATTCATTTTTTTTTCAATTTTCATATCATCATCCCTGAAAAAAATATAAAAAGGGAAGATATATTTATGCCTTTCTGGAGCTTTACAAAAAAAAGAGAAAAAAAGAATATGGGGGAGAACATAGTTGATACCATTCTTTGAACTTATTGATTTAATCATGTACCATGTCACCAAAAAGTTGGTGCTATTTTGTTTCACATTATTAAGGGTAGATTACTAAGTAATCTCCTTTGTTTTCACTTGTTTATTCATGCATTATACCTGAATGTCAAACCTACTCTTTCTAACCTTAAAATATCATAAATTTTCCAACCAACCCTAGTCCACAAAGTAATTTAAACCTTTAATTAAATAACTCATGATTGAAAATATTTTCATGTTTCACACTGTATAGAGCTGTGAATTATCACAATAATAGGGTGATACATGCAATATCCATGTATGAACATCACTATAGATTCAATTTCTCTTGAGTGAAGAGTAATCGAAAATTCAATGTGACGTATGTTGTTATTGGTCCATGGATGGATTAATGAGGTTGAAAAAAATTTAAATCTAAGGATTGAAATCTATACGGAATTATTTCATATATGATACGTTATGGAATTATATTTTCTATATGATCATGGATGTTTTCTCATTTTTAATTATCATGTGGGCTTCAATTTGAATATATGATAATTTCTCAGGAGTATAATGATTATGTGTGGGGGATTTATGATGGTAGTATTTTCACAAAATTTTATTTGTAATTCAATGTTTTTAAACTCACCATAGGGTAATTTAATGGGAATTTGTCACATTCTTCTATTTTTTGGTAATTTTATATGAAATGAAAAATGATTTAGTTTTGTGATTTTAAATAATTTTAATTACCTTTGTATTTCTGTATGAATCCAAAAGAAACAGCGCACCACAAGTGAATAAAAGGGGAATGGAAATAGATTTTTAAAGGCGATATAGAACTGGGAGATGGAGAAGAAAAACTACACACTATGTACAAAATGTACATGTAGTGACTTGCTCAAGTGGAATTGGCTGTGTAGAACAAGTCATGATGATAAAAAAAGAAGGGAACTAATACTACATGACATGAGTCTCAAGTACATGACATGTATTGAGTTATAGTTTGAAACTAAGATTCACACTTCAGATTTATGAATAATTAAGAAGAAGCACAGGCGGTACACGATGTGAACTCCCAGTACACATTGGGTAGCCAGTCAACTAGTCGAACCCGCATCAAAAAATTCAATGTAGTGGAGGAAAACATGGATCTGAAGTACATCATATGTAACCCTAGTACATTTCATGATGAAGATGTCACTCTAAATATTAAATATAATGCTAAATTTTCCTCGTGGGTTTTTCCCCATAAATTGAGCCTTCATAATCCTGTGAAAATAATTATTGTGAAGAGAAACTGTATGATATCCCTACGTTGGTCTCCTTAATCTATTTTTAGTATTTATTTTTTATTTTCTAATATAATTTTACTTTTAATATATTTTTCATCTTCTTCATTCATCTCCTTAATTACTTTTTATCTTTATGTGTTCTCCTACAGTTGTTCCCCCCTTATCTTTAACAAAAATGGAGAACTATCCCTGAACCTTGTTGAAGGGAGGAAATGATTCTTTTATTGTGTTCCATAATCCCTAATTTATAATCTCTTTGTTCAATTTTATGAATTTTGGTGCTTGTTGAATTGATTATGGTTTGTGATCTCCATGTTTTCACAATCATCCAAATTCTTCTTCTCATTTATCGATCATTCATTTAGTAATAATCTATGTCATGCATGCGATGGAGTATGGATTGGGTAGTGATGTTCGGTGAAGATATATCCTAGATGATATTTGGGTGAGGATTTACCTGTATGTAGAGGTCTCTATATAGGGTAGTGACATTTCAAATGATAAGGTGAGGTGTGATAGGGCTTGATCACCTCATATAATTCAATATTGAGAATTATTTTAAACAATGATTTCAACCACCATAAACTCCCATGAAAAATTGAAATAATTTCTTCTTCTAAAAATAGTATATATTTCCTTGAATTTATATAAATATATATATTATATTTACTTTTAATGCATGTTTTCAAAAACCCCATTTTAAATTAGTATCATAGTTCATATTAGTTAGTTTCTAATTGTCACAACAGGAAGACAATGCATGCAAGAGTCCTCCACTGAGATCAACCCTAGGTTGTACCAATAGGGTGTATTCTTAGGAAAAACTAAGAATTTAATTGAATAGGGAAATAGAACTCAAAATACATGTTATTAATTTATCATCATTATTGAGGATGTCATGTGACAACACACAATGTTTTTTATAAATTAAAAAAACCCAAAAAAATTCAATGGCTATCATTCTTTTTAGGTTGAGATGGATTGTTTTTATGATTTCTAATATTCATTTCCAATTGATGATTTTTTATTCGGGGTGATTTTTTTAATAGAACATCAGAGGAGCTACAATACCAATTGGACAACCATTCTACCCTCATTCAAGAATCCAATGTCTGATGGTCAGAACAACCACAAATTAAGGAAATTGATCCATAAGGTATCATGATTGTTCCACCTACATTTATTGTTTATGAACCATAGGAAGACATTAATATACAACATAAAGATCCAATCCTCTCTCCATGGCCATTTCTTGAATAGTTTCCTGAAGGATACATGCTAGGTGATACAACTGCGGGAGATCATCACGCATTAAAATAACATTGTTTAGATTTTGTTAAAGAAAAAAAGGTAAGTGATACTCCAATATTTATCAAATTATATTCAGTACCTCTCTACTTATCTATTTCATTGGAATAAGATGATGAATTCTCTAATAAAAATGAATTCATAGTGGCCTTGCCCGAAGAGATCGTGATTCTTACTAACATACATAATAGTGTTTATTTTTAGATAGATTCTTCATGTTTTAATCACATTCAAGTAGAAATATTTTATAAATCCCCCTTTCCAAAATTTCTTATACCATCATCACATGAGAACGGGTGGGAGGTTGAAGTTGAAGAAGAAACAATAAATTTGTGGCAGTGAACAAGGAGGACCCATTCTTTCTACACCCCCATCATTCTAGTTGTACCACATTTTAATAGGGGAGGAGCTTATGTACTATGTCCATCAGTTCCTCCATGAACAGTTCAAGATAATGTGAAATAGAAGAAATAAGTTCTGGTGGTTCATGAGAGAGAAACCCCATACACATTTGGATTGGGGTTAACCCACTACAACTGCCTTGTTAGGGGAAGTAAAAAACCTAGAACCCACTTGGGGGTTAAACCAAGATTTATAAATTTTATTTCTACTTTCTATTTATGTTTATGTTTCCCATATTTTCCCTTTTATTTTATTTAGGATTAATATGGTAGCCACTAGGACAATAAATCAAGGAAACCACTTTAAAAACAATGTCCTGTTGTATCTTTTATTCTATTTAGTTTTTTCCCATATATTTATTTTTTGTTGGTCTAAAATTATGGGTAGTGAAATTTTACTATGAATGGAGTGTTGATAAGCTAGTTTTTTTACTTATGTTCATCCTTTTATTTTGTTTATTAATATTTTTAGTAACCTTGATCTTAAATTAATATTATAATCATAGATCACACATTAATTTATTTTGAGGGAACTGAAATGATTTTTGAATGAAATGGGTTTTAAATTATTTTTGATATGAATTTTTTTTTCTGGAATTGTATTTTCATTAATTTTTATGAGTTTAACTAATTTTTGAAATCAATGACTAAGAAACACTGACTCAAAATATTTTCCCCTTCCTATTAGTATTCTAAACCATTTTAAAATATTCTATTTAATACCCACACTTTATTGAGAGAATATTGGACATTGTGTGAGTACCAGAATCTATGATGTTTGTCTTTCAGAGTTTTTTATTTCATGTAATATCTTTGATATGATTGTTTAACTACTTTGTCTAGAAACATTTTATTATGTGACCTTCACTTATATCTATCATTCATTATCCGTCATAATGTATGAATTTCCATATTGGTTTAAGCCACATTACAAGCCTATTTTTACGTACCTACCCACAGTTTTAGAATTCATGCATGGATATTCCAAGTTTGAGGGTTGGTGAAGGGCCTTTTGTGTGCTCTATTTAATATGTGTATCATATTTGGGTGGTGTAAGGTGTGATTCAATAATTTGGGATGTGTATTAGTATAAAATTAGGCCTGAGATATCATTTCATTATACTTCAGTTCATTCTTCTGATTTTACATCTTCATTAAAAGAATAGGGAAAATAAAAAATGGTGATGAGCTTAAATTTCTCATTGTACATTTTCTTTGACTCATGTCCCTCTCTAAAATTAAGGGCATGATTTTGACTCATCCATTATATTTAATTGTTAGCACATCCTCTAGGGAAAAATTTAAAAAAAGAATATAAATATGATCCTTTCTTAATATTTACAAAAAATGGGGGGAGAACATGGTTGATATAATTCATTGAAATCACTTATTGGATCATGTACCGTGTCACAAAAATGTGTGTGGTTTTTTGTTTTACATTTTTAAGGGTCAATTACTAAGTAATTTCCCATGTTTTCACTTTTTTAATCATGAATTATTATTATAATTCAAACATCCTCTTTCTAGGAATAAATTATCATAATCATTTTCTAACCAACCCCATGATACATAGTCATTTGAACCATTAATTAAATCCATAATTATTGAAATTATTTTCAATTTTCACACTGTGATGAAATGAGAATTTTCACATGTAAATGACGATATATGCAATCTCCAAGTATGATCATCACTCTAGATTCAATTTTACTTGAGTGCAGAGTGACATAAAATTCAATGAGAGTACATTGTGATTAGGCCGTTGATGGATTTATAAGAATGAAAAAATTTATATGTGATGATTGAAAATGAATGAATTTTTTTTTCATATAAGATACATGATAAAATTCTATTTTCTATGTGATCATGGATGTTTTCCCCTTTAAAATTGTCATGAGGATATTGATTTGAATATATAATAATTTCTTGGGATTTAAATTCATATGCTTAAGGGATTGATGAAGTTTGTGTTTTCACATAATTAACTAAGTAATTAATTGTTTTTAAACCAATCATAGTGTAATTTATTGGGCCATTTTCACTTTTTTATATTTTTGTGCTAATTTGAGCTAGAATGAAAAAATGGTTTAATTCTGTAATTTTAACTACTTTTAATTAGATCTGTATATCTTGATGAAGCACCAAGAAACATCACACTGCGAGAAAAGAAAATAGGCGCAACTATAAATTTTTAAAGGCAATATAGAACTGGATAATGGAAAAGAACAAATACACACCGTGTACCCCAAGTACATGTTGTAACTTCTATAAGTGGAATATGATGCGCAGAACAAGTCATAATGAGACAACATGTTTTGAACTGCATGTAAAAAACACGAGTTTTATGTACATGACATGTAGTGAATCAATGTTTGTAACTGAGATTCTCATGAGAGATTTTTGAAAAAGTTTGAAGACTCTAAGGGGTAAAAGACATGAAATCCCAGTACACGTCGTATTTGCAATCAACCAATCAAATCTGCATCTGTGGATTCAATGTAGTGGAGGATAAACTGGATCCTAATTACACAATGTGTATCCCTAGTATAACTCATGATGATGAAGGAACCCTGAAAACTAAATGCATTGCTGCAAGTTCCCCATGGGATTTCCCTATAAATTGAGCCTTCAGAATCCCTTTCAAATCATTATGGTCTGGAAAAACATGAGAATAAACCTTCGTTAGCATCTTTAATCTCCTTGTAGTATTTACTTTTTATTTTTCAATATAATTTGAATTTTAATATATTTTTCGTATTCTTCATTAAACTCCTTATTTATTTTTTATCTTCATGTGTTCTCCCACCTTTTTCCCTTCCAAACACCAACAAAAATAGAGAATTAACCATAGAACATGTTCAAGGGAGGGAAAAATTCTTTGATTGAGTTCCATGTGCTTTAATTTCTAATATCTTTATTCAATTCTATGAATTTCAATGACGGTTAAATTTATTATTTTGTGAAATATCCATGTTTTCTCTATCATCCAAATTCTTCTTCTCAAATATCGATCATCCTTCTTGTCACTATCTATGTCATGCTTATGATAGAGTATGGCTTGTGTATTGATGTTTGATTAAGAGGTATCCAATATGGTTTCTGGAAGAGGATTTATATGTATGCAATGGTCTCGGTATTGGGTAATCAAATTTCAATTGAGAAGGTGAGGTGTGATAGGTCTTTATTAACGCGTGGAATTAAATTTTTGGAATACATTTAAACAATGATTTCAACCACCGTAATCTCCCAAGAACTATTTAATTCATTTATTCTTCTAAAAATATTCTATATTTCATTGAATATATATATATATATATTATATTTAATGCATGTTTTCAATATCCCCAATTTATATTAGTATCATAGTATATATTTGTTAGCTTATAATAGGGATAATATGAAGAGAGTATGTGCAAGCAGCCTCCTTGAGATAGACCCTGGGGTGTTCCAATATGTTTTATTCTTAGGAAGAAATAAGAATTTAATTGCAAAGGGAAACACGGCTAAAAATACTTGTTATCAATTTCGAACTGTTGCTAGGAAGGCCAAGCTCTTACACACACTATTTTTCACAATGAAATAAAAAACACAAAAAAAATCAATGAATATAATTCCTTTTTAGGTCGAGATGGATTATTTTTGTTATTTCTCATATTCAGGGCCTACTGATTCTTTTTATAGTAGGGGTGAATTTTTGAATAGATGATTAGAGGGGCTATAAAATCAATTGGATAACCATTCTGCCCTTTTTCAAGAATCCAGTGTTTGATGGTCAGAACAACCACAAATAAAGGAAATTGATCCAGAAGATATCATGATCGTTCCACCTACATTTGATGTCAAATAACCCAATGAATTCATCAATATTCAACATGAAGATCCAATCCACTTTCCCTGGACATTTAATGAAGAGTTACCTGAAGGAGACATGCCTTCTGATACAACTCTGGGAGATCAATATGCATTTGAATAACATTGGTTAGATTTTGTTGAAGACCAACTGGTAAGTGATACTCAATTATTTTTCAATGAAGAATCAGTACCTCTCTACCTCTCTATTTCATTGGAGGAAGATGATGAATTCTCTACTACAAAAAAATCACATTAGCCTTTCCTGAAGAGATTGTGATTCAAGCTGAACATAATGAAAGTGAAGATTTTTATATTGATTATTCATATTTTAATCACATTCATGTTTTATTATTTTCTAAATTCCCCTTTAATAAATTTCCTGTAATAGCATCACATGAGAAAGGTTTGTAGGTTTATGTTTAAGAATCCACACATGATGTGGATGTGAAAAAAGATGACATGTTCTTTCTACTTCCACCATCATTCCAGTTTTACCACATTTTTATTGTGGAGGATATGATGTACTCTATACCTGGATTCCTCTGTGACCAGTTCAAGATAACGATAACTAAAAGAAATAAGTTCTAGTGGTTCATTAGCAAGAAATACCTTCCATCAACGGATTGGGGTTAACCCACTAAAACTACCTTGATTGGGGAAGTAGAAACCTTGAACCAGCTTGGGGCTCAAACCAAGCATTATCCCTTTTTTCCCTTTCTATTTATTTTTATGTTTCTTGTATTTTTAATTTGTTTTATTTCAGTTTAATAAGGTATCAGTTAAGATCATAACTCAATGCCACTACATCAAATATAATTTCAGATTGTATATTTTATTCTCTTTAGTTTTTATTCCAATATATTTGTTTTATGTTGAGCTGAAATGAAGGGTAGTGGAATTTATGTGTGGGTGAGTGTCACGTTGTGTACTGAAGACTCACAATGTGTACATTCAGTTCACAACATGTTCTGTTATCACGATATGTCCATCCCAAATTTTCCTCATCCAATGATGTCATGACCTGTACTCATGGTACATGACGTGTAACCATTTTTCTTCACTTTACATCTCTTATTTATCTTTAAAAATATGTTGTCACACCACTTCGCTTCTCTCATGGATCGATGGGTCTTTTATCTCATATTTCCTTCTCTTTTTGTTCCTTCAACAAATATTCATCATTTCCTTACATAAAACATAAAATAAATAAATTCATTCCATAAATGGAAATATTAATAATTTAATTACTCATATTAACGCATAAAATGTATTCATGAAATACACATATCAAATACCCCCACACATAAATCATTCATTTCCTCAAGTATAAAATCTCATCATGGAATTCAAGGGACACCAATGTTACAAATACTCATATTTCAAAGCAATAAAATAAAACAGTTTTCATATTCAAGTCATATCTTCAATAATCATCATAAATTATAAATTTAATTTCCCATTTTTCAAAGAAATAATAAATTCATTTATTTTACTTTTCCCCTTTGAAAAATGATGGAACTTATCCTTTCATTCCTTCAAGCTCCTTAATTCATTATTACTAAACATTCCATGACATGATATACCTCACTTGAATCCATTCTCTAATCTCCCATGATAAAATTGAAGTGGAGTTATGATATAATCATGAGAACATGTTCCATATCCATAGTCTTTTAAATGAAATAAATTCTCCACATTGTAAAGACATAATTAGATAAATCATGGGGTCTTTCAATAAAGGTTCAAATGAATCTGAGGCTGAATGTTGGTATGATTTGATTTTTTAAAAATTAAAGTTCAAGGAGGTCGTTTATCACTCAAGTACAATCCGTGATATCAAAAATAAAAGTGAAATGAAATTCTCCCAATCAATATAGCAACTCCCACTTCCCCTAAAACACAAAGTGAGGTCATGATCAATTTAATCATAATGAATGATTTGTGTACACTAGTGAATATATTTTTATTACTTTTGTACATTTTATTTATTTTTTTGAAATTTATGATTAGGTCAAACCCCACATCTATCACCTTACAACATACCATCAGAAGATCGTCGGTTAGGAAAATAGATATTTTTTCCCCAAATCATAACTCATTTTTCACTTTTTTTGTTTTTGTCATTTTTTTAATTTTTTAAATTTTAATTTTTTTCAAGAGTACAATAGAAATAGAGAGTTTAATGAATAAATAAAATAACCTTTCTCATTACCCAATGTATCACCCCCAATTTTTCCCTTATTATGTATATCATCCCTTCAACCATGATTTCCCTTACACCCACACTTCAACATTAAAATATCTTGAAAATACCAAGGGTTGGGTAGAAATGGATAAAAATGGCTTGAAATATGGATCATTCCAATAAAAGAATGATAATAGATTATATGAGATAATGAACAATTGATGTAAAGGTGGTCATTAATGATATGGGATTTTCAAAAGATGTCTCAATCATTTCAAATTTAATTTTGTACACTCATAGCTTTGACATGTTCAAAAACAAGTTCTGGTCACTGACATGTCCCAAGATCACTTAAGAAATATGCTCATAAATAAATGGAAAGTACATGGTCTAGAAATGTTATTGGGAATAAGAGATATGATATTGGAAAATCACCCAAGGCATGACTAATAATAACAAACCAATTCAAATGAATTTTTGAAATTAAAAGGTTGAAAAATGGTGGGAAATTTCATTTACATGATTCAATCAATTCCATAAAATCATGAGTCCTTATTCCAACATTGATTCATAAATTTTAAAAAAACAATTATCCATTTAAATCATTCAATCTCAATAAAATTCAAATCTACAAAATCGAATCATGTGATTCTAAAGAAACTCATGTCACCTAGATAAGTCATGTGAATCATGAATTCAAGTATGGGCATATAATTTACAATTTATGTTTAGAATATATTTTTGGACAAAAATCTATAGATTTTAAATGTTTAAACCATAAGAGATCTCTTTTTACCATGATTTTTAGTACTTCTCTTTTTTTGTCCCTGGATTTCATCCACCATCATGAGCCTATAAAAGAAAACAACCCAATAAACATCAGGGTCATGTAATTAAAGATAAATAATATATGAGGGAGTGGGCTACATTATTGAAAAATTCCTAAGAATTAATTTGAAATCTTAATTCATAATATTGTACATAAAAGTATTAAAATGAATGAAAAGGATAAATCGTTGTACGATCCCCCATGTGGGACCTTAATTTTTATTTCCTAATGTGGGAAGTACCAGCCATTATCCAAACATTGATGGTTGTTAAGGATTCATTGACATGAACCAAACCATTTTTATTTTCTCATAATCTACTTTTTAGTTATTGTTGAGGAGGACTCCATGGACAAAGTACACCAGATCACCCCCATTCGCAATGTGGTACATCTTGGATGGTGGGGTTAGGATGAATAATGGAACCTCCATTATTACTATGTGTGAAACAACATATTTTTCTTCTTGTGCTCCCTATTTTGAATATTCAATGCCTTATGAGAGCTCTAGGTGTTCCTTAATAGGTGAATCTTAATTTTAATCATTTTCTTCTAGGAAATAATAATAGTTAGCTAGTTCTAAAAATTAAAAAATGATGGGAGTAATACTAAAATTAGTTTCAGTAAAATCAAATGAGTTGGAGATCAAGAATGAATCATATCCTATAATTTTTATGACATGAATATCTTCTTCAATTGAACATATCTCTTGGATTTGATCATCACTACATTGAAGTATGTAGTCAGGCTCCTCCACCTCATGTTTGGATGCATCATCATGTATATCTTCAGTGAAATATAGGAAGAATAGTGGCACCTCCTTCTTGGCCTTGAATCTTTGAATTTCTGTTTGGAGTTCATCGTCTATGGCTATAAAATCTTCAATTGTATATATATTGATATTCCTCTTTCCTTATATTTGACCCTTATCATTATAGCATCATCCCTTTATTGGAGGGCCTATTTAGTGTGGTCTATTTCTTTTCCCATCACCTGTGAGTAATTTTTCCATGCATAATAGTTTTAATTTGAATATATAATAGACAAATGGGTTTTCTAAATTTTTTTAAAGAAAACAAAGAAAATTATTTATAAAAATTTGAATTTTGAAAAAGTGATCTAATTAACTTTTCATCTCCCTAGTAAAGATGCTAGTTTTGATGAAAACCTATCATGGGTTGTGGAAAAAGAAAGTTTCTATTCCGTGTATAGAAAATAGATCAGAAATTTAAGAATATAGGACTTAATCAAATCACCATTCCCTCCCTTGAACAATTTTTGGGGATTGTTCTCCATTTTTATTGGAGTTATGAAGGGAAAAACGATTGGAGAACACATAAAGATAAAACATGAAAGATGGAGATGAATGAAGAATATTTCTAATATATTAAAAGTAATATTATATTAAAAAATAAAAATTAAATAGTATAATGATATTATAGAGGCCAATAAAGGTCTATCCTGGAGTTTCTCCACACCAGATTGATTTGCAAGGTACGATGAAGGCTTAATTTATAGGTAAAATACCATGGGGGACTTAAAACATCTCATTTAATTTTCATATTTTCATCTTCGGTAAAACATTTTCTAGGGTTACATGTTTTTTAATTAAGATCTGGGTTTTCCTCTACTATGTTGAATCCACAGAAACTGCATTAACTATTTGACTGGCTACACGACATGTATTGGGAGTTCTTTTTGTTTACCCCCTATGAATCTTCTTAATTCTATAAAAATATATCTTGTGAATATCATTTTTAAACATTGACTCCCTACACATTGTTTATTTGAGACTCATGTCATTTAGTTGTAGTTCAAAACATGTTTTCTCTTATTGACTTATTATGGGCAGCCATTTCCACTTGGAGAATTCACGACATGTACTTGTGGTATACGGTGTGTACTTTTTATCCTACATTTTCCAACTCTGCATCACCTTTATAAATATACTGTCTCGCCACATTACTTCACTCATGTTTTAATGTTTCATGTGGCTTCATCCTAAAATGAAAAATTAATTAAAAGTAGTTAAAATTCTAAAATTATACAATTTATTTTTTTCATCTAAAATTAACACAAAATTCAAAAAAAATTGACAACTGGGAAATAAATAACACTATATGTGGTTTAAAAACATTTAATTACATAATAAACTATGTGATAATACGAGATTCAAAAAATTTTTATAGCCCTAGAGTGCATCATTAATTCCCTAGGTTTCTATGAAAAAAGAAATTTATAAAACCCAAACTATGCTGCTTTATAAATTAAAATGTAGTATTAGGAATGATTGAGGTCGCACCCACATAGATAGTTATTTTAGATTGAATATAATTTCAAAAGATTAATTTTATTAAATTGGAGATGGTGGTGGGGAAAATATTGGTGTGACTTATTTTAGGAAAACAAACGATGAATGCAAAGCATATTGATTGATTGGTTTGAAAATATATTTTTAAGAGCGTTTTAGGGTAATGTAAATCATAGGTTCAGATTAAATTTGATTTAATTGGTGGATTAATTCATAGTTGGTATTGTAGTTGAGATGAGTTATATCCAGTGTTCATTGTATCTCATCCTGAACATGAAAATCCCTTATTTCCATGGGTCTAGTTATATAGGATTTCACTGAATCAAGTTAGTCCCGATACGATATTTAGACCTGATTACGCCTAAAATTGACAATGGTCATTGCTACATTTGGGTTATCAACTCTGAAATTGTAATGTTTCTTTTAATTAGATTACCAATGATCATGATAAAATAAAAATAATGGGATTTGGAATATGAAGAGTAAAAATTTCCCAATCCAAATGCATAAATAATTATAATAAATAAATATGACACACCTTCCCCCATTGATTACATCACCCTAGAACAAGATGAGTTTAACCCCTCATCCTAGTGATGCATGAATAATCAGGAGGTATAAAATAAAATATAAATAAAATAACGAACTAGGATAGAGCGCAACATCTTCTCTCTAATCTTGTGTCTCCAACCATTTTCGAATACTCCAAAGGTATAACCTTGGGCTCTATTTATAGGCACTAGAAAGGTTCTGCCCGACTTCTATCACGACGTGTACATTGAAGTCACATCGTGTAATGGAGATCAACATTTTGTTAATATTCATGATACGTGGGTGGATCTCTGCTGATATTTTGTAAATTTTACCACCTACACAACATGTACATGGCCTATAGGTCATGTACTGCTGGAATTCATTTTCCACTGCCTGCATGAATCTCTTGGGAATATCATTCGTGAATTTTGACCATTGTCTAATGTCATGAATTGTACTGATATTATACGATTTTTAACCTTTAATTCATCAAGTCATGCTAATCATGGAATAATCTACTCAAAATCAAATCTAGAAAAATGTCATGTCATTTAATGAACATACATGACATGTATTGGTCTTTCATGACGTAAGAGCACATCATGACATGTCCTTGTTTTAGAATTCCTCTCTGATGAAGACATGATGTGTACATGTGGTACACGAAATATAATAGTGTTTTTATAGAATTTTCAGCATCATTCTTCCTCGAAAAACTGGTGTGGCGCATCTTCTCTTTGCTTGTAGCACAAACTGTCATTTTGCATCATTATTCACCCTATTTTAATCCCATTCAATTGTTAATTGTATAATTCCAAAAAAATAAGACACTTTAATTTTCTCAAAATTTTGAAAGAATATTTGTTTAAGTGAACAAATCAAGAAATTAACTAAATCAAAAAAAATATTCATGAATTTCAATTTTCAAATCAACGACGCTTGAATTCAGCCTTCTCCTCGTGGAAGAAATCTCACATTACTAAAAAGGACATTCACCTTTTCATCATTTAAATTAAATTTCAATAAAAACAAATAATCAAATGGAAAATTAAATTTTCAAGCATCACATGTATAAAAAATAATTAACTCCTCATTTTTCACAGAAATAAACCAACCATGTATTTTTTTCTCTTTTAAATTTTCCATGTCCCTTCCTTCATCTATTTCCTTTTTCCAATTTATTATCAGTATGCATGACATTTTCATTAAACCTCACCAGAATCTTTACACTAATTATAAGGATACAAATGTAAATAGATTGACGCACATACCTAAAAACATGTAACCTACCATAGGCTTTCATGGAATGCGACATCTCCAACGTGTAATGATGGAGATCACAATTAATCATAAGGGATTCACCATTTAGGATATAATGACTTTAATTCTTCAGGGTGGGTAGGTAAATGATATAAAAATGAAGGCACAAAAAAGTGGTTTTACTATAATATACTTTTCATGATAACAAAATATAATCTCATAAAATGTCTCCTTTTACAAATAATATCACTCTTCCCCCAAAAATCTCAAACTTGGATCTTGATACATATCAGTGTAATGAATAAATCAACCACTTTTCCTTTTTGTTCTTCCTTTTTTTCATTTTTTCGAATATTGTTCTTAGGAAAAATATTGCATCCAACACCTAACTACATTCAATAAAAAATATTCAGTCTGTGAAATGGTTATTTTTGATCATCACAAAACATAATCCAAATTTATTTTAGAAATATAGGTGAAAATTAATGTACATTGAATGATACATGGCCTCTCCCAGATCAAAATAGATATCCCCCAAAAAATATCCTCAATGAAGTATATCCCGGTACACCCATAAGAATTCATCCCTTACACTTATTCTTTAAAATATCATGAAAACCATTTAGATGAAGGTATGAATGGATAAAATAGGCTTCTAACATGGCTAAATTCAAAACACGGAAATTTATCTCTTCTATATAATTAAAAAGGATTAATGAAAGGTGGGTCTCTAAATAAGGGATAATAAAAGAATACCTCAATAATTTTAGATGTGATTTTATTCAGTCATTGCTTCAATAAGATGCAGTGTATGTTCTAGAATAATACATGTCTGTGTTTATTAAGAAATATACTATATAATTAATGGAAAATTTTTCCTTAGTGGATGTCTCAGGGATGAGATAAATGGTTGTTTTAATTACTCTAGGAAATTCATATGAATAATTAAAATAATCAATGAAAACATCAGAAATCTATAACACTTCAAACTCAATGAAAAATATCATCTTTAATTATTTACATGCTACCTAAATCAAGATTTGTAAAATCATAATCCACATGTTAATCGATACTAATTTTTTTCTCCATATTTCTCAGTAAAATTTATTGACAAATAAATTTACATTCTGGCCCAGTTGAATATCATAGGTAGTTTCATGTCTCCTAGATCATTTTGTGTATATAATGATTCATGTGAAGGCATGATATTTAAAATTAAATCTATAAAACTACTAAAATGTGGGAAATACAGTATAAAACATTCTAATTTTGAAACTCTTACTCCCCTAATATGTGGTTGTTCAATTTTATTTGTACAGTTCAGTCTGCTTCTATTGATGACGTGTTCTCAACCATCAGAATGTGTAATGTTCTTGGTGCTTCTTCTTTTGATCTTTGTTATTTTTTGTGACATTATTTCTTGATGTTTCTATAAATCAATAGTAATCAAGTGAATTCACAAGCCATTATTAATGAATTTTAAAATAATTGGAATGATAGCATGTGTGCTTCAAAAAATATAAAATAAAGGAAAAACAAATCACAAAAATTTACTCATGGAATCAATTTTGTTTAACATTATGGGATCAAACATAACTCTTTTATCTCATGTGATAGATGATTGAAAACTTTGTGCCTATTTGGGGTCCCAAAATGGTCTTAGTTCTGTCCAATCAATATTGGATGGCCCCTATTATTCTTCTCTAAACAACATGATTCTTTCAGACGGCAGTACTGGATTTATCTGTATTGGACCAATCCACAATTTCTTCCTCAATCCTAATAAACTGAATGGAAGTTGATGTTTTCCTCTGTTAAATGTAGTGGAATTTGTCTATACTTTGGGGTCATCAACCTTGGTTTTCATATTTTCCTTCTTCTTTGGTTGAGCATCCTCTTCCCCAACATCCCTTTTCTGATGTAATTCTACAATCTCAGAAACATCCATTACTTCTGCTGCCTCTCTTTATCGGAACTCATCATCCTATTTCACATCATAGTTCTTCATTTTTTGGTGGATGTTTATGCTCACTTGATCACTTCAAACTCTCTGATAGATTTCTCTATTTTGAACATCGATTAGCGCATTCCATGTGGCTAGAAATGGTCATCCCCGAAGTAGTGGATTACTTTCATCTTATATATCTAGCACTTGAAAGTATACAGGGAAGTATAATTATTATACTTTGATAAGGAAATATTTTATTACTCCTTGGGGAGGCTATAGTATTGAGTATTCTAATAGAAGCGAATCTCTTTTGGGATATAAGACATCCAGTCCCAAACTCTAGAATGTCGTGTAGGAAATTATACGGATTCTTGTGGCTAAGTGCAATTAATATTTACCACATTTGTTAGATTAAATAAATACGAGAATTGAAATTCTACATGGGTCTCTTAGAATTGTATTTAGGTAATTTTACACCACTCCCAAACACCATTGAATGACTGGGATTGTTCCAATATCTTCCAGTTTCCTCTTGTTTCTTAACATCTCTTTCATGAATTTCGCATAAGTTGGCATGTTCATGATAGCCTATGAAAAATGTATATTAATGTGTATTTTTTTAAAATGATCAAGAAACATAAATCTCTTCACATCGCTCTTTGTTTGTTACATCTGCTCTAGAAAAGGTGCCCCTGTTTTGTATAGAGATGGCACTTCGTCTTTTGCTTCCGCTACTTGTTCCTTATCATCATCAAATCTCTATTCACTTGATTCCACTTGTGGTCATCCTGAAAACACTATTAAACATAATTGTGTTTTATTTCCACTTCTAAACTCAATATAATTTAAATATACACATGTGAATTCTTCAATGAATCATGGAAGATCTCCTTTGTTTATTTCTTTATATTTTTCCTGTGATTTTCCCAACTTGACTCTGCAGATTCAGAAATGTGGTCTTTTGGTAGGCTGTTTTATCTCTTATTTCATTGATTGAAACCCCAAATTATTTCATGAATGTTTCCAACATCATATCCAACTAGTAGACATGGCTCATCAGTGTGGTCCCATATAGTGATTTTTGTTGGTACCCTTGTGGTCTTTATTGATACCCTTGGCCTTTTTGTTGTTGCGGTCTTCATCCCTATAATTGATTTCCACTATTATAATAGGAATAATTGGAATCATGTACATCAATACCTTGGGTATTTTATTACTGGATGATCATAATATCCATTTTCTTTGTTATCAACTCATGTTGCGCTTCTATCCAGTCATTATTGTTTTACATCCTGAACTCCTCTCCATTGTGTCCCTTCAATTTTCAATTGGAAACTATTTATAGCCATCTCATCCAAATTTTGGTAGATTGCTTCATGTGATTTCATCATCAGTGATCCTATAGCTATATAATCTAGAATCAAGCTTTTTTCTTGTGAAAAAACCCTTATATAATGTTTAGATTAACACCAAAAAATCTATTCCATGATTCAATAATATAAATGATAATAATTCGCAACACGATACAAATTGAATGAAATTATTATCAAATTGACTAATGAAATAAAAAACATTAATACACACCCATTTTGACTGATTCCTCTCTCCTCTATGGGTTTACCCAATCACCATTCGGAGATCGCCAAAAATGAATAAATTGTAGTCCATCAGGAGGAAAGTTGACGAGAGGTATTGAGAATGAAAATGAATGAAAAGACAAATTTAAATTAAAAATGAAATCATTCAATGATTACATAAATGAATGGAAGGAAAAACATAAACAAAACCTAACTACAGAGGAAAAAATCCCAAAAATGGCCTCCTGGTGGTTGCACATCAAGCATGGAATTATCTGAAATTTATTGTCGAGGTGCTATAAATATAGGAAAAATTAGTCATGATGTGTAGTAGAGATACACAATGCGTACTTTTGATCAGTATCAATTTCTTTTTATTTTGTATCTACAGTGTGGAACATGTATATCTTGGGAATTTATGAAGTTTTACCAGATACACATCATGTACCGGGCATTCTAGACATGTACCCCACATCGAGAAGCCATTTTTCATGGATCCCTCATGGATTTCCCTCTATCTATTTTTAATGGTGTAATGTCGTGTACTATGGACTCACAATGTGTCCTGGATGTTTCCTCTTCTAGCTTCGAGGCTTGTTCACAGCTTCCATCATTACTTGGGTATTTTATGAAATAATAGTACACTATGTGTATGGATAGGTAACAATGTTTCTAAATTATTTTCTCATCCTCAAGAAAAACCTCAACATAATAATACCCAGATTTTACACATTAGCAATGGAATTTTCCAATTATGATGCCCATTAAAATATATTCTATATTGATATTTTTGAAGTCCAAATCCAACCTAATAAATAATATCCAATATCATGCTTCATGAAAAATGTGCAATTCAAGTTATTTATACCTTTTCACACACATCTTTCAACCATTCATCAACACCAATTACATTTATGTTTCACCTCACCATAAATGTTTCAACTCATCCCTCAAGGTAACATTTAATGGAGTTATGCTCATACATCAAGTACATGCTCCTATGAATTGTCTTGCATTGAAATGACTTTATCCACTATGTAATGAAAGTTATCATAATTAATCATGGGGGATTTGAAATAAGGATCATATAACTCTATGGATTATGGTAGGTATAACGACCCATACTTTACATACATTGTTAATACATCGAAATTGAAGCACACTTATTACAACATATGACAAAACCACAAAGGACCGTATAGGTATAGTGTCTTTAGAAACTAGGAAACATAAACAACTGGTTCATAAATCTTCTACAGTGTCTCCCATTTATTTCATCATATCTAGGGTCCCTTTTAGCATATTCTACTTAATATCCATCTTCCTGACCTGGGGAAAAGAAAACATAAAAGGGTGAGCTCAAATGCTCAGCAAAGGCAAATAAAGGAAATAAAAATCATATCATATCTTTATGAAAATCAAAACCTGCAAAAGAGATCATAATATATTAACATGGAATAAATCATAGAAGTGAAAATGAGATCCCCATAATCATAACATACAACTTGAAACTTTGTGGCATGCACACATAATCATGGAAAATCATTTCTTGTTAGTCATGACTCATTGCCAAGACTATCTTAGTGGACAAAGTCCCTTTCTGAACCGAGTTCACTCCTCGTTTCAGTCCTGTTTCACTGAACTGAAATAACCTTCCATTCCAGCCATGTCTATCTCATGAGATATAAATCTTTACCCAATGCATTGGAGGGAGATATAGGTCCCACCCATCTTATAATGAATCCTTTCTTATGTGTGCCACATAATCATAAAACATACATCATCGCATAACACATGTAACAAAAATGGGATTCTTGAAACATCATGACATCATAAATCAATTCATATAAGATAAAGGAATTCATAAAAATAATTCCATCACAACATGAAAAAATCAATTTAATAATAGGGATAAAAACAGAACCCTTTATTATCTTAGATGGAAAATCATTTTGATAAAACACT
The DNA here is from genome assembly GCA_963277665.1 of Viscum album. NCBI lineage: Eukaryota > Viridiplantae > Streptophyta > Magnoliopsida > Santalales > Viscaceae > Viscum > Viscum album. Next base: position 1,084,794,616 of record OY728162.1, on the reverse strand, counting down.
TGAACTCCATTCTTGAGGAAAATATCCTTTCTTCTTAAAAAACATTTTTCCTTTCATAACATGTCATACAACTTAAAAATAATAGAAGTTGATTAAAAATAATCTTGAAAACTTGTAAAGGAATATTTTTGGAAACAATGTTTTAAAAATCCATTCATGCCGTATAAGTTAAAAAAACATTCTTTGTACTTTTGTCGGAAAAGTCAAAAAGTACCTTGTATGGAAAACGACAAAAGATTCCTTTCATTTCTTTTACTAAAAACTAACCAAACGGTAAAATTGGATTTAAAAAAATGTAGTTGGATGGAAATAATATTACATATTTATGAAACATGGATGTGGATGATAAAATACACCCCAGTAAATACTTGGGAATAAACAATCTCGGATAAAAATGAGATTGTGATATTTCCCTTACCTTAGGTCCGATTTGCTTTGTTCGTGTCCGAAGCTCCTGTATAATGGTTTAAATAATGTTATTGACTTATTCCAGAATCATACATATTTATATGATATCATATATGGTCATATTATTAGCTTCTTGTTAGTAATATTTCATTGTTACTTGTTACTCGGGTATTTATAACTTTTTGTTCTTATGCGTGTTTTGTCGAATAAATTATTATTCTTATCTTTAGGTTATAGATAATTCATTTACAGAATGGAATTAGTGTAGTATATACCATATTCATTCATTCAATTCATTTATATAATCATTATGAAATGAAGATCATGTAGAACGAGTCACATCACATCGTGGAGACGGTATTCCGTACGTACGCACGAGTGATGATATCGTTCCTATGATCGTGGAATTGTATTGGAGTATATATATATATATTATTTCAGTATCAATATTACTTCATAATAATCATATATAGTTACTTATTACACCATTATAACCATCCTTGTAAAGTGATGGTGGAAAAATAGATTACACCACGGCGTGGAGATGGTATTCCGTACGTACGCACGCGCGGTGATTTCATTTTTCCGTAGGATGGATAGAAGGTGAATTAGGGTTGTTTCATATTTATAATAACATATCAGTATGTAAGTAATACTGATGTTATTACTTTATCATGAAACAACTATAGAAGAAGAAGTTGAAGAAGAAAGAAATTGAAAAGATCGGTAATGGATATTACCTCTTCTTTGGAACGCCTCTTTGAATCCTCCACTTAAGGAACTAAGATTGGTCTTTGGAGAAGACCAGGAACTCTAGGATTATTCTAGGGAAGTGGAGAGGATAAAATGGCAGGGGTTGGCCGAGCTTGAGTGCTCAAATTGGTGTGAGGAGGAGGGGGAGGAGGTGCCCTTTTATAAGGGAGGAGAGGGGCACCTTAGGAATATCTCAAAATATTATTTTATATTAAAGTCAAAATCGGTTTATAATGGTTCCAAAGGGTCTTATTTCGAAGCTAAAGTGGGGATGGGTCTAAATCCTATCAACCAATAGGATTTAGACAAGTTTAGGGTATTATGTTAACCTTATCAATTATATTTAACTCTAAGTTAATTAATTTAACTTTTACCGTGTCTTTTTGTTTTCTTTCACTATATGGTTAATATGATTACTATAACATGCCAAAAGAACCCCAAATTGTTTATTATTAAAATATATATCCTTATCTAAGTCATTTGGCCGAACCTTAGATTTTTAGGAACAAAATAACAATTAATAATATAATAGTTGATTTAAAAACTATTTTGTGTCAATTTTGACACTATTTGATATATGATTTTTGTGAAAGTCATAACAGAATTATATGTTCGAACCAAGTTGATTAAATCAACATTAATATATCATAGTAACCTAGAAAATTAGTATAATTCATAAAAAGTTTTAAATTACATTTATTTTGGTATTTATATTATCAATTTTGTCAATATTTCATTAATAAGATAATTACTGCATCATCTTTGTGTCATAAATAAATTAAATTATTTGATGTCTAAAAATTACAAATAAAATATCATCATGTAGGAAATCTTTTTAGCATTCTAATGAATATTTACAATTTAATTTATCTTATGTATAACCCCATATTAAAAATGATTTACTTATTAAACTTTGATTTTAACTATTTTAACCCTTCTTTAAATAAATTAATAATAAATGTCCTAATCTAATCCAAGTGGGCCTAAATGGTCATATTTTATTCCTAAGTTTGCTTTTGGTCGAATTACACTTGTCCAATAGAATTAGGACATGTGTTAGGGTAATATTAATATCATATTTACCCTTACATACCCTATTTACTATTAACCGCGGTAAAAATCGTAAAAAATTACTATTCACCAAAAAATTATTTTTATCTCATTGAACCACATTTTACTTACTGATATCAACCGTGTTTGTCGGATTTTCGAAATTCCATTCACAGAAGCGGTAAAATTAAGTTTTATGCAAAATTCAGTTTTTAACCTACCACATAGTGGTTTCAGTATTCATCAAAAATTGAAAGTTTTCAGAAAAATACCAAAACTTCACCCTAGGCTAATTTCGATATTCTGAGTCCAAAAATGAAGTCCATTTTGAAGAATAAAATTTATAAAATTTCAAAAAGTGGTTATTACTAATCATAACGGCTAGTTTTAATAGCATGTTGTTGTTTAGTGAAACTCGGTATTGCGTACGACGCAAGCTATCGAGGAAGGTCGCGATTGCGTGTAAAGCAAGCCAAGCATGTGTTGTGTAGAAAAATATCCCTTTGATGATTTATATAACATAAAAGTCTCGGGTGTTACATTCTACCCCCCTTAAAAGAGTTTCGCCCTCGAAATTCGTCACTTTGCAACAAACAGATGAGGATACTTCTCCCTCATCATATCCTCAAGCTCCCATGTAGGTCTTCAAGTTGGTGGTTTCTCCATAAAAGTTTCACCAAGCGAGTGGTCTTGTTTCGTAGGACTTTTTCGCTACGATCCAGAATCTCTATCGGCTGTTCTTCATAAGAAAGATCTTGCTCCAGCGGTACAACTTCTGAGCTGAGTACATGTGAAGGATATGGTATGTACTTTCTCAGGAGAGATACATGGAACACATCGTGTACTTGAGAGAGATTCGGTGGAAGCGCCAATCGGTAAGCTACCTTCCCAACACGATCCAGTATTTCAAAAGGACCGATATATCTAGGGCTCAACTTCCCCTTCTTTCCAAATCTCATAACCCTCTTCCAGGGAGATATTCGTAAGAACACTTTATCGCCCACTTCAAACTCTAGATCTTTTCTTCGGTTGTCGGCATAACTTTTCTGTCGACTCTGAGCTGCTCTTATGTGTTGTTGAATAGATCTGACCTTTTCTGCCATTTCATCAACGAGATCAGGTCCTAATAGCTTTCTTTCCCCAACTTCATCCCAGCAAGTTGGAGTCCTGCATTTCTTTCCATAGAGAGCTTCATAAGGAGCCATCTAAATACTGGAGTGAAAGCTATTATTATAAGAAAATTCCACCAAAGGTAGGTGTTGATCCCAACCTCCTTTGAAATCCATAGAGCAAGCTCTCAACATATCTTCTAGGGTTTGAATTGTTCTCTCAGACTGACCGTCTGTCTGGGGATGATAAGCAGTGCTGAAACTCAACTCTGTATCCAGAGTATGCTGAAGACTTCGCCAGAGCTTCGAGGTAAATCTCGGATCTCGATCAGATATAATAGAAAGTGGTACTCCATGCAATCTTACCGCTTCCTTTACATATATCCTGGAATATGATCTAGAGAGAAATCCTCTCTAATAGCAATGAAGTGTGCAGACTTTGTAAGACGATCAACTATGACCCAGATAGCATTATTGCCTTTGGATGTTTTAGGAAGTCCTGTGACAAAGTCCATAGTGATGTTTTCCCATATCCATTCGGGTATGGGTAATGGTTGTAACATCCCCTTAGACTTCTGTCTCTCAGCTTTAACTTGTTGACAAACCAAGCATCGAGAGACATATTTAGCAACATCTCTTTTCATGCCATCCCACCAGAAGTACTCTTTCAGGTCCCTATACATCTACGTGCTTCCAGGATGAATAGAGAATGATGAACTATGAGCCTCATCCAGCAGCTCATTCTTTAATTCGGGGATGGGAGGAACACAAACCCGATTCCTGAACTTTATTATCCCATCACAAACAAGGTTGAATTCAGGAACATTTCTCACCTTCTTTTGTAACTCGACATCTTCTTTATGTGCCTCTTTAATCTTCACATGTATAGATGTTTGAACATTCATTTGAGAAAGATAAGATTTTTCCCCTTCCATTATAATTCCAAGATCCATCCTTTGTAAATCCATAAATATTGGATCTTTTGTGATCCTCATCATGGATAAACTAGCATGATCTTGTCGACTTAATGCATCTGCCACCTTGTCTGCTTTCCCAGGGTGGTAATGGATTGAGCAGTCATAATCCTTAATCAGCTCCAACCATCTTCTTTGACGCATATTCAACTCATTTTGTGTGAAAATATACTTTAATCTTTTATGATCAGTATAAATATCACACCTTTCACCATAAAGGTAATGCCTCCAAATCTTTAATGCAAAGATTACCGCAGCCAACTCCAAATCATGTGTTGGGTAATTTTGCTCATGGATTTTCAACTGTCGTGAGGCATAAGCTATCACCATATCATTTTGCATAAGAACACAACCCAATCCCTTCTTGGATGCATCACTGTAGATCACAAACCTTTCTCCACTACAAGGTAGTGTGAGCACAGGTGCACTGGACAACCTTCTTTTCAACTCCTTGAAATTCTCTTCACATTCCTCTGTCCAGACAAACTTAACTCCCTTCCGAGTCAACTTGGTGATTGGATTAGATAATCGTGAAAAATCTTTTAAAAAACGTCGATAATATCCAGCCAAACCAAGAAAACTTCGGATCTCAGTTACTTTTGTTGGTCTTGACCATCTTTCGATAACCTCTGTTTTTGCTGGATCCACAGATATCTCCTCTTTTGAGATTATATGACCCAAAAATGCAACTTTTTGAAGCCAAAATTCACACTTGGTAAATTTGGCATAAAGCTTCTCCTTTCTCAGGGTCTTCAATATAATTCTCAAGTGATCTTCATGCTCTTCCTTGCTCGTTGAATAGACAAGAATATCGTCTATAAAGACTACCACACATTGATCAAGATAGTCTCTAAAGACTCTATTCATTAGATCCATGAAGATAGCAGGGGCATTAGTAAGACCAAATGGCATCACTATAAATTCATAGTGTCCATACCTTGTACGGAAAGCCGTCTTTGGTATATCCTCCCTTTTGACCCTTAATTGATGATACCCTGAATGAAGATCAATCTTGGAAAAGTATTGAGCTCCGCGTAGTTGGTCAAATAATTCATCAATGCGTGGGAGAGGATATTTGTTCTTGATAGTGATTTTGTTAAGTTCTCGATAATCAATGCAAAGTCTCATTGGTCCATCTTTCTTCTTAACAAATAGAACAGGTGCTCCCCAAGGTGACGCACTAGGGAGTATGAATCCCTTATCAAGATTCTCTTGGAGTTGCTTCTTCAATTCCTGCAACTCAATTGGGGCCATTCTATAAGGTGTCTTTGAAATAGGCAAAGCACCCGGTACGAGTTCTATTGAAAACTCAACTTCACGATTTGGTGGAAGACCCGAAAATTCCTCCGGAAAGACATCATCAAACTCCCGTACAATGGGCATATTCTTAATCGTGAGTTTCTCACCAACCATTTGAGATAAATAACCTTCATTTAGTGGAATCAATACCCATAAGATGGAAGAAATTTCCACTGGAAGGTTATGTTCATCCTTGCATTGATAGACGATCGTAGATTGATCTGGAATATGAAATGTGACTTCCCTTCTTTGGGAATCGATATGAGCTCCATGTAGAGAAAGCCAATCCATGCCAAGAATCACATCAAATTCCACTAAAGGAAGGATCACAAGATTTACAGGAAGCACTTTCCCACAAACTTCGATCGGAGAAGAATTATAAACTTTTGATGCGATTGATGTGCCATTAGGTGTTGTCACAGCTAACTCAACATCTAATTGTTGAGGTAATACGGTGATACCCTTATGAAAGTCTTCAGAAATAAAAGAGTGGGTGGATCCAGAATCAAATAAAACATTTGCTACTTTAGAGTGGATGGTAAGTGTACCTTTCACCACATCGTTATCGTACTCCACATCGCTGATAGAAATTGCATGTGACTTTCCTTTGTCTTTAGCCTTAAGAGTTTTTTGACGTCGACCATCATCATCAACCCTTGGATTTGGGCATTGATTGGCATAATGCCCCATCTCCTTGCACTTGAAACATTGAAGTGTAGTAGGTTCATTCTTTGTATCCCTTCCTTTGTTTGCGTCATTAGACATCTTCTTCCCATTATCACGGCATTCAAATGCCCGATGACCTTCTTTTCCACATTTAAAACATTTACTTGTCCCTTTAAGACAACTCCCTCCATGTTTCTTTCCACACTTTGAGCATAAGGAAAAGCTCATCTTCTTTTCCGTGTGCTCTTTAGATTTTTCTTTGAATTCCATCTTCCTCTTCTTATCAAACCCATGTGACTGATGGGTTACTCCAATCTCCATCTCGACTTTGAGAGCACATCGAATGATTTCCTCGTAGATATTGAAGTCCCTTATGGCTAACGCCCTTCGAAGACTTGGTTTTAAGCCACTAAAGAATCGATCGATCATACTCTCAGGTTGGATAATAATACCAGAAGCGTACCTTGCAAGTCTTGTAAAATTTGCTTCATAGGTACCAACAGATTCATCATCCCTTTGCTTCAGTTCAAGAAACTCTTTCTCCATCTTTGTTCGGAGAATACGAGGGAAGTACTTATTGAAAAATAAGTTCTTGAACTCGTCCCATTCCATAGACTCAATTTCATCCCTTTGCCTCGTATTCTTAACAAGATTCCACCATTGATCAGCATCTCCTTCCAAACGATACACTGCTAGGATGACTTTATCATGTTCAGAACATTGAAGAACTGAAAATATCTTTTCAGTAGTACTAATCCATTGTTCAGCAACTAATGGATCAGTAGACCCGCTGAAAGAAGGTGGACGCTTCCTCATGAAGGATTCAACAGAATGTTGCTCCCTCCTTTGCTCGTTTGGAAATCCTGCATGATTCATAGCTTGAGAAAGTTGTGTGAGCATGGCTACAAGATTTTGCATTCCAGCTCCCATATCGTTTGGTTGCTCAGGGGGACAATCATTGTATTGCCCATCGCATTCCGCATTAACACGGTTCCTTCAGGTTCCAGCCATTGACTAAAACCAAGAAGAATAGTGTGAGCAACACTAATTACAATAGGAAACCAGATAATTCAAGAATAAAATTTTCATGCTTAAGGTCTTATCCTAGGTTATTCAAGGCCATTTCTAAAACACTAAGATTGTGTTCTATCCTTAGACTTATCCTTAGGGTTCTTACTAAGGATTTCACATCCTAGTTTCCAAAGGTTGACTATACCTTTCCTCTGATACCAACTATAACGACCCATACTTTACATACATTGTTAATACTTCGAAATTGAAGCACACTTATTACAACATATGACAAAACCACAAAGGACCGTATAAGTATAGTGTCTTTAGAAACTGGGAATCATAAACAACTGGTTCATAAATCTTCTACAGTGTCTCCCATTTATTTCATCATATCTAGGGTCCCTTTTAGCATATTCTACTCAATATCCATCTTCCTGACCTAGGGAAAGGAAAACATAAAATGGTGAGCTCAAATGCTCAGCAAGGGAAAATAAAGGAAATAAAAATCATATCATATCTTTATGAAAATCAAAACCTGCAAAAGAGATCATAATATCTTAACATGGAATAAATCATAGAAGTGAAAATGAGATCCCCATAATCATAACATAAAACTTGAAACTTTGTGGCATGCACACATAATCATGGAAAATCATTTCTTTTTAGTCATGACTCATTTCCAAGACAATCTTAGTGGACAAAGTCCCTTTCTGAACCGAGTTCACTCCTCGTTTCAGTCCTGTTTCACTGAAGCGAAATAATCTTCCGTTCCAGCCATGTCTATCTCATGAGATATAAATCTTTACCCAATGCATTGGAGGGAGATATAGGTCCCACCCATATTATAATGAATCCTTTCTTATGTGTGCCACATAATCATAAAACATACATCATCGCATAACACATGTAACAAAAATGGGATTCTTGAAACATCATGACATCATAAATCAATTCATATAAGATGAAGGAATTCATAAAAATAATTCCATCACAACATGAACAAATCAATTTAATAATAGGTATAAAAACAGAACCCTTTATTATCTTATATGGAAAATCATTTTGATAAAACACTTGAACTCCATTCTTGAGGAAAATATCCTTTCTTCTTAAAAAACATTTTTCCTTTCATAAGATGTCATACAACTTAAAAATAAAAGAATTTGATTAAAAATAAACTTGAAAACTTGTAAAGGAAGCTTTTTGGAAACAATGTTTTAAAAATCCATTCATGCCGTATAAGTTAAAAAAAACATTCTTCGTACTTTTGTCGGAAAAGTCAAAAAGTACCTCGTATGGAAAACGACAAAAGACTCCTTTCATTTCTTTTACTAAAAACTCACCAATGGGTAAAATTGGATTTTAAAAAATGTAGTTGGATGGAAATAATATTACATATTTATGAAACATGGATGTGGATGATAAAATACACCCTAGTAAATACTTACGAATAAACAATCTCGGATAAAAATGAGATTGTGATATTTCCCTTACATTAGGTCCGATTTGCTTTGTTCGTGTCCGAAGCTCCTGTATAATGGTTTAAATAATGTTATTGACTTATTCCAGAATCATACATATTGATATGATATCATATATGGTCATATTATTAGCTTCTTGTTAGTAATATTTCATTGTTACTTGTTACTCGGGTCTTTATAACTTTTTGTTCTTATGCGTGTTTTGTCGAATAAATTCTTATTCTTATCTTTAGGTTATAGATAATTCATTTACAGAATGGTATTAGTGTATTATATACCATATTAATTCATTCAATTCATTTATATAATCATTATGAAATGAAGATCATGTAGAACGAGTCGCATCACATCGTGGAGACGGTATTCCGTACGTACGCACGAGTGATGATATCGTTCCTATGATCGTGGAATTGTATTGGAGTATATATATATATATTATTTCAGTATCAATATTACTTCATAATAATCATATATAGTTACTTATTACACCATTATAACCATCCTTGTAAGGTGATGGTGGAAAAATAGATTACACCACGGCGTGGAGACGGTATTCCGTACGTACGCACGCGCGGTGATTTCATTTTTCCATAGGATGGATAGAAGGTGAATTAGGGTTGTTTCATATTTATAATAACATATCAGTATGTATGTAATACTTATGTTATTACTTTATCATGAAACAACTAAATAAGAAGAAGTTGAAGAAGAAAGAAATTGAAAAGATCGGTAATGGATATTACCTCTTCTTTGGAACGCCTCTTTGAATCCTCCACTTAAGGAACTAAGATTGGTCTTTGGAGAGAACCAGGACCTCTAGGATTATTCTAGGGAAGTGTAGAGGAGAAAATGGCAGGGTTTGGCCGAGCTTGAGTGCTCAAATTGGTGTGAGGAGGAGGGGGAGGAGGTGCCCTTTTATAAGGGAGGAGAGGGGCACCTTAGGAATATCTCAAAATATTATTTTATATTAAAGTCAAAATAGGTTTATAATGGTTCCAAAGGGACTTATTTCGAAGCTAAAGTGGGGATAGGTAGAAATCCTATCAACCAATAGGATTTAGACAAGTTTAGGGTATTATTTTAACCTTATCAATTAGATTTAACTCTAAGTTAATTAATTTAACTTTTACCGTGTCTTTTTGTTTTCTTTCACTATATGGTTAATATTCTTACTATAACATGCCAAACGAACCCCAAATTTTTTATTATTAATATATATATCCTTATCTAAGTCATTTGGCCGAACCTTAGATTTTTAGGAATAAAATAACAATTAATAATATAATATTTGATTTAAAAACAATTTTGTGTCAATTTTGACACTATTTGATATATGATTTTTGTGAAAGTCATAACAGAATTATATGTTCTCACCAAGTTGATTAAATCAACATTAATATATCATAGTAACCTAGAAAATTAGTGGAATTCATAAAAAGTCTTAAATTACATTTATTTTGGTATTTATATTATCAATTTTGTCAATATTTCATTAATAAGATAATTACTACATCATCTTTGTGTCATAAATAAATTAAATTATTTGATGTCTAAAAACTAAAAATAAAATATCATCATGTAGGAAATATTTTTAGCATTCTAATGAATATTTACAATTGAATTTATCTTATGTATAACCCCATATTAAAAATGATTTACTTATTAAACGTTGATTTTAACTATTTTAACCCTTCTTTAAATAAATTAATAATAAATGTCCTAATCTAATCCAAGTGGGCCTAAATGGTCATATTGTATTCCTAAGTTTGTTTTCGGTCGAATTACACTTGTCCAATAGAATTAGGACATGTGTTAGGGTAATATTAATATCATATTTACCCTTAGTTACCCTATTTACTATTAACCGCGGTAAAAATCGTAAAAAGTTACTATTCACCAAAAAATTATTATTATCTCATTGAACCACATTTTACTTACTGATATCAACCGTGTCTGTCAGATTTTCGAAATTCCATTCACAGAAGCGGTAAAATTAAGTTTTATGCAAAATTCAGTTTTTAACCTACCACTTAGTGGTTTCACTATTCATCAAAAATTGAAAGTTTTCAGAAAAATACCAAAATTTCACCCTAGGCTAATTTCGATATTCTGAGTCCAAAAATGAAGTCCATTTTGAAAAATAAAATTTATAAAATTTCAAAAAGTGGTTATTACTATTCATAATGGCTAGTTTTAATAGCATATTGTTGTTTAGTGAAACTCGGTATTGCGTACGACGCAAGCTATCGAGGAAGGTCGCGATTGCGTGTAAAGAATGCCAAGAAAGTGTTGTGTAGAAAAAGATCCCTTTGATGATTTATATAACATAAAAGTCTCGGGTGTTACAGTAGGTAGGAATAATTTTCGAAAATCCTGTAAGTCTCAGGGATGAGTCTAAACTGTAACAAATAATAAATGATATTCAAAAGACAAGCTCAATGAAATGATCCTCACAAAAAATGTAATTCCATCTCAAACACCCCCTAAATATCTAGGTAAAGGCTCACAAAAAAATAAATTATAATGAAATTTAATCATTTAATATTGTTCCCCTTTTTTATTCTTTTTGTTCTTGAATGTCTTTATTGGAATAAAACTCACATCCACCATCCAACCACATAAGATAAAAATAATCGGTCATGAAAATGGTGATTTTTTATTCTCCAAATTCAAAACCCATTTTTTCATTCATTTTTGTTCAAAATGTATTCTAGGATATGTATTACATCCACCATCAAACCACATTTGATTTTGACATCCTCGGTCTAAAAATGGTGATTTTTTACCTACCCGAGAAACTAAGCATTTTTTTTCTTCCATTATTTTTATTATATTCTATTAACAACAAGAGGAACATACAATGGAATATAATGAATGTAAATATGAAGCTCCCCCAGTGTCTAATAAAAACACAATGTAGTCTCCACTCAAGTTATCACATTCCATTTCCACTATAAACAACCCCTCCCCCACACTCATTTAATTAAATATCATGTACAACATTTAGAGAATGTTAGGAATGAATAAAATAATATTGTAACATGGCTCAGTTCCTAACAAGTCAATTAATGACTTCTATATGCATAATGAAGATTAATTCAAGGTTGGTCTCGAGATAAGGGCTAACAAAAGAATACCTCAATCATCTTCATTTAAATTTTAGTTTAATGGAAAGGGAAACATGAAAAGGCCCAAGGGAGCAGTCCTGGCCAGACAAGACTATGGGGGTCTAAAGTGATGAATACTCGGGGAATATTTCTTAAAGATAATATTACCATTCAAAGGTAGACAATGAATGTCATGAAAAAACAAGCAATCTGAGTCAGGAAAGTCACATAATGCTTTGTAGTTTGCTACCCTATTACCCTCCCACATGGTATGGGAAGTCTTAATGCCATTTTAATGAAGGTGGAGGCATTTATGAATAACATATTCAATGGACCAAGGCACAGCAACAAGCCCCTAGAGAGCATTTGAAACAAGTATGGAATCTATCTCAACCTCCGCATGGATTAGGCTCCTTTTTCGACACACATTGAGACTCACCAGCATGGCCTTACCCTCAACTAAAAGTGAAGTGGCATTTCCCAATCAAGAAGATAAGGCAATGATTGTCGATCCAGATGTGTCACAAACGATGACCCTACCGCGCATAGTGCCCGAGATGGATGACCTGTCAGTATTATGTTTGTAGCCCCTCGTCAGAGGATTCCATTTAACCCAGTTACCATAGTGGGGGGTTAATGACTGAAGGAGTATTGATGTGGGAGGGAAGAAGCAATTGCAAATTAGGAGCCTCCTTCTAGGCATTGAGCACCCTGACCATATCAACGAGGAGATTTTTTATGCGGACAATGATCACACTCACAGATGAAGACACCCCATCATGAAGATATCTATTATGTTATTTAAAAATGCCCCAGCAGCCTACGCGCAACACCAGAGAGTGAGCTCTTTTCTGTGGGCCCTGACTACCAATGCTATGAAACCATCGATGAAGAAAGGGATGATCTGCCATAGATGAGACAGAAAAACTTGTGATGGAAATAATGTATTCCCAAACCTCTCTCGTTCAGTCTCTCTCAAAGAACAGGTGGTTTGAGCTTTCCTCCTGGTGCCTTTTGTAGCAAACACAGCAGGAAGCCATGCTCACGCCGCAACGTTTGATGTTATACTCAGTGGGAATTTCTATATTTCGGATCCTCCAAGATAGGTACTTATATTTTGTGGGAATGGACTTATCCCAGAGAGCATCACTCTATTCATCATCACCGGATGGCATCGCCTGGGTCCAACAAAATCCTTGGAAGTGAATGAGCCTGAGAAGGACGGGCTAAACACACACCGGTCCGGATTCAAGGTGATGTCAATGAGTTGAGACATATTCATCTGGTCCATGGTGAGGAAATAATTAGTGAAGGACGAGTAGTTACTGGCCTCCCTGAAAGATATATTGGTGGTAGGAAAGTTTAGATACATGATGATATCCATTCACTAGTTATCGTTCCAAAAATAATCCTCCCTTGTATCGACGATCAAGTGGGTGTGACTCTTGATAAAATCTACAAGGGGACCAATCTCCCTCCAAAAGGGGTTCCTGACCCCTAAAGACCCATCCCCGACATTGCTAGAATGCATGGTTAGCCTCCACAAGGTTCGCTTCTTCACCACCTCCCATTCCATATTCTCATGCATACAAGAGATGGAGTCGTCGAGGCTATAAACACTAATATCGCCTTCACTGAGGGGATGTGCCAACCTATTCCAAGAGGCCTAGTGCCTCCTTCCCTCAGACATTGCTTCCAATATGAGACCAGAATTGTTTTTGTCCATATTGTGTATAACCCCTTTGGGATCCTTGACAGCAGAGAGTGTGTGGATCAGAGTATCCAGAAGAACACTATTAACCAAAGCTATTTTACCACCAAAGGATAAAAATAGATTCTTCCAGTTAAGAACCCTTTTCGTGATTCTACAAGCAATGTTATCAAAATTTCAGATGTGTAAAGGCTTCAAGGAAATGGAGGCTCCTAGGTATTGCATGGGGTAGCTACCTTTTTGCACGCCCAAAGAAAGGCTCACTTTAAGAGAACGACTATCAGATACATTACGAGATATAGAGAAAGAGTTCATTTTCTTGTTTATGCTCTAGCCACTCTATAAACAATAGACCTCCAAATATCTATTAATTCCTCACATGGATCTTCTAGATGCATTGGTGAAGAGAATAGTGTCGTCCGCAAACATAATGTGAGAAATAGAGGGGGGGGCTTGACCTTCTGCGGAAGGGAAGAATCTCACCTGTGTTGATGCTGTGGAAAATGAGTCGGCTAAGGAAGTCCTAGATAATGATGAAAATACTTGGGGATAGTGGGTCTCCTTGCAGAATGATTGGGACAATCAATCATAGCAATTCATATGAATAATTAAACCAATTAATGAAAACATCATGAATTCAAAACATATATAAATCTCAAAAAAATAATATACAATGATTAACATACTCCTCAAATAATTATTTTTTAAATACTAATTCAAAGGCCTATATCTACCAATTATTTTCTCTATTTTTCTCATTCAAATTTATTTACAAAAAAACAAATTAAATACATAGCATAATAATTATCCCGAGTAGTTTGTGTCTCCTAGATCATTTGATTAATGAATGAATCAAATGGATGACATGAAAATAAAATATAAGGTCATATAAAATTAAAAAATGTAGGGAATATAACAAAAAAAATACATAATTTAAACCCTTACTCCTCGTCCAATTGATGGTTCAACTACTTCTTACAGCTTTCTTTTGCCTTCCACTTTTGCAATTGATGGCCCTGAAAATTAATAAAAATAAGTGAATTCATAGGACCTTGAAATATACTAAAAAATAATATGGGAATTGAAAATATATACTAACATAGAATTAAATTCTATGAAACTAATAAATCTAAATTCCTATGAAGCAATAAAAACAATGGGTTGCGTCCTAAAAGATTCTCTTTTTTACTATCGTTTAGCTCAACCATACCTGGGTTAGCCAATTAGGGTGTGATATAAAGATAACCATCTCATATATATACAATATTGAATTTGATGTCCTCCCTACTTAGCCTGAAATATCCCATATAGAATTGGTGGGGATCTCAGAGGTGGTGACCACAGTCTGAACAATATTAGTATTTCTAATAAAATTTCAGTATCTTTCTAGACTCACTGTATGTGTTGGGTTTCTACAATGACCACTTCATGTTTTGCAACAATACCCTTCACTTCTTCTTTTATTGAAGATTCAATTAGTTCCTCTAGATAGTCAGCGTGGGGTGAAACTTGTTCTTCCTCTTCCTCTTCATAATGTTCTTCAACTACATCATCATATTCTTTATCTTCTTCTTAATGTTCTAGTTTTTTACTTCTCAATTGTGATTCATAACATTCATTTTATGAATCAATGTCTCCCTCATCATCTCCTTATAAACCTGAAAAATAATGGGCATCATGATTACAATACAAATAATTATCGAAATTAGTACATTCCTCTTCTTTGTTATTCATAATTATTTGATTGTAATGCTCCTAGTAGAATTTTGGCTTTAGAATATGGAGTGTTTTGTGTTCAATGCATGTGTATAGTTATGGGAACTCATATTAATGACTTATTTCTTATTTAATATCTACGAGTAGTTACGCCATATCATCTATTAAAAAGGTGAACCTCTCCTTATTAGTCATTCATCCTTGCATCCCTGCCATCAAAACTCCAAATACCTGTTCTGGTAAAAATTAATAAAAATAATAATGAAAATGATATGTTAAATTAGTAAACATAACAGATGGTAAATGATTTTTTCTAAATTATTAATCTAATAATTCTCCACTCTTATCCCCAAAAATGATGTGAAAATTTTTATATCCCTACATGAATCATTAATTCGGGTTGGGTTACCAAATATTGAAATTTAAAACATAAAGTAGACAAAAAACTAAACAACAGTGTAGTATAGGAATTAAATGTCCATTTCCAAACCCACTCAGATTGGGTTGGATAAAATATTAATTAAATAATGTAAACCTAAGATAATTTCAATTTAAATACAATAAATCTAAAATTATGATCATTTTATTTGGGGAGAAGGTTTGGGAAGACAATATAAAAGGGTGTTGGGAAGCAATGATTCTGGGTTCATGAAATGACAAGGTATAATATATTTAATTAAAAATCGCGTACTTGTCAGAATCTGGTCTTATTGAGTTCAATGGTTATGATAAACACACTCCATCCACAACACTTCTTTCCTCATGGTCAGGTAATTCGGATTTCAAATAATGGGTAACTTCAATCCTTATTTAATAATAGGGACAAGATAAACCCAATGGTCATGGAGGATATATAATCCCTAGATCACACATTCAAAATATTTATTCAGTCCACTTAGGAGATGGTCATGATAAAATATAGAATGAAATTAAAATCTATCCAGAACCCCACTCACAATTTTCAGAAAAGAATAAATTCGAAAAAGATATAATTGAAGATAAAATGAAAAATCCCAACATGAAATGCATTAATTATAAAATACCTTACATTCAATTCACCTTCATAATGGTTTCACAAGAATAGAGAACTCACCTGCTCATGGTAACCACGAGTGGCTATAGAAAATTAAGAGGAAAAATCCTACATAAATTGGAGGCACAAGTGGGTGTGCCTTAGTTCAGTGGTGGATCCTCATTGAGCTGTATCCAGAAGATGATTCACAAAGGTGTGACAGAGGGATCTATTTATAGGTGCTTGTTGAGATCTTCTTGAAATGTTATATGATGTGTACTGAAGGTACACAAAGTGTACCCCTGGTTCGCTTCCATGTCTGTGTGAATATTCCACGTATCATGTCCATAAATTTGAAACTTTGACTACTGTCACATCATATACTAATGGTACATGAAATCAAACCTTCGAATAATCAAATCCTGTGAATATAG
This sequence comes from Viscum album, assembly GCA_963277665.1. Lineage (NCBI taxonomy): Eukaryota > Viridiplantae > Streptophyta > Magnoliopsida > Santalales > Viscaceae > Viscum > Viscum album. Next base: position 1,084,777,882 of record OY728162.1, on the reverse strand, counting down.
AAAAAATATTCTCCAAAATAAAATCATGAAAAATGTCATGTCATGTACTAGTGTAACATGATGTGTACTTTTCATACATGGATTGTTTTATCATCATGACTTTTCTAGCATCGTCTTTCTTCTATGATGAAGTCATGATGTGTAGTCAAGTAACATGATGTGTAATCGTGTCCCTCTAGATTTCAGATCCTCTTAATCCTTAAAAGTCTAATGTCATGCCTCTTACATCGATCACGCCACGATGTGTGTTTAGGATCCATAATCCCACAATTTTCATTACATTTTCACAGATCCATAATTTCCTACCATAAAACATAAAAAACTAAAATACTCACATGTTGGAAATAATATCCAATTAATTAAAATAATCAACACATTAATGTACTCAAAAATATATTCATGAAATAGACCTATCAAATCCCCTAAATTTTAATTCACCCTTTTCCTCTAGGATGTAATCACAAGATACTAAAAGGGTATTTCCCATACCATGAAACAAATATAATTTAAATAAGATGATTACTAAAATGGAAAATAAAATCATTAAGCATCACATTGGAGAATTCATCAATGCCTATTTTTTTATTAATTAAAATTAATTATTTATTGTACTTTTTCTGTTTTGAAGCAGCCAATCCTTTTCAGTCATCAAACTTAGTTTTTAAATTCATTATCAATATGTCTTCAATTTGAAATCTACCTCACGTGAATTTTTTCCACTAATTATCAAGGTAAAAAATGTAAATAGAATGGTGCACGTACCTCAGAAACATGTATCATACCATAGTTTTTCAAGGTATATAACATCTCTACTGTGTAAAGAAAAAATCAGAATTAATTATAAGGGCACGAACATTATGGTTCAAATGAATATGAGGCTTTAGGGTATGTAGGTAAACGATGTAAAAATAAATCTCAAAAAGGAGGTTTGAATCTAATGAATTTTAATGATATTAAAAAGATAGATCAATGAATGTCTCCCTTTTGAGATGGCATATCTCTCATCCCCCAAAAATCTCAATGTTGACCCATGATAAATGTAATCACACTGAATGAATCATCCCCTCTTTCTTTTTTATTCTTTCCTATTTTTTTTATTTTTTGAATGTTATTCTTAGGAAAAATATCATATCCATCACCTTAACAGATATGATCAAAAGAGCGTCAGTCTGGAAAATGGTGATTTTTAACCCTCCCAATCATCACATCAAATATTTTTCACTTTTTTCATTGTTTTAACTAGATAAGTGAATAATGAAATAAAGTGAAATATGTCACCGACTTCCCCCAAATGATAATAATGATTATCCCCAGTAAATTATCCATAATTTAGTATAGTATATCCCAGTACACCCAAATTTTCCTCCCCCACAATTATTATTTTCAATATTATGCCAAAAAAATAGAGGAAGGTAGGAATGAATATGATAGGATTCTGACAATCCTCATTTCCTAAAAAATAAATTCACAGATTCTACATGAATAAAAATGAATTACTGCAAGTCCGGTCTTAGGATAAGGGATAATTAAATGTAATGCATCAATCATTTTAAAAGTGGTTCTATTTCGTCATAAATTCCGTAAGATGCATTGAAATTTATAGAAGAAACCATTATTGATTTTCTCATGAAATATTTTATTTAAAAATGGAAAATATTAGCTTAGTGGATATATTAGGGTTTATATGAATGGTTGGGTCAACTTCAAAAGGAAATTCATATAAACAATTTAATCAATTAATTCAATCATCAGAAATTCAAAAAATGTGCATATATTAGAAAAAAGTCATCTACAATGATTAACTTGCTCCACAAATAATGATTTTTCAAATCCTAATCACTATAATTTTCTATACTCATTATTTTCCCCATTTTTCTAATTCAAATTTATTGAAAATGAAAATTTAATAAATTTGATGATAATTATTATGAGTAGTTTCATGGCTCTTTGATCATTTCAGTAATGAATAAATCAATTATGGGGCTTGAAATTTTTAATGAATGATATAAAACAATTAAAATGATGTAAATACATTAAAAAAATTAGAATTGAAACTATTACTCCCCTTAATATTTGAGGCTTCGAACTTGGGTAGTATTGGTTTTTCCTAAACCCATTCATGACATGTGAGTTCCCATCATGATGTGTCAAGTATCTGCAGTTTCTTCTCCTAATTTTTTTCTTCCTCCCTCTAGCCATCATGGTCCTATAAATATAAAATAAAACAAGTGAAATAATATTCCATAAAAGTAAAATTGGAAAAAATATTTGGGGATGATTGATTTTTCCTCAAAGCAGAAGACAAGAAATTAAAAATACTAAAAAAAATCAGGTTTCCCCAAAAAGTCTCTTTTGTTCTCAATTTTCGGATCAATCTTACCTCTTATTCTCAGGTGTGTGATGGTAGAAAAGAGGTAACATGATCGGTATCTATAAAATTTCAAATACATAATTCCTCAGTGTAGGTTTTTCCTCTATTCTTTTTTTAAATCTAACTTTACCACCTCTTTATGGAACACTATTTCTATCTCCATATGCCCAAATCCAGTGGTTCTTTACCCTTCCTGAATAACCAAATATCAGGACACTAATTTCCCAAACATGTTCTCTTTATTTGAATTCTTCTTGAATGAATATTTCTCTACTGCCTTCATCCTTTTCCAAAAACATCATATCTTTCTTCAAAATTTTCTTACTTCCTTATCCAGTCTACAAAATAGATAAATTATCACCCTTTCCTGGGAAAACAAAATCCTCTTATTTTATCAAATCAACTATATACAATTCCTCAACTGGTTCTTCTAGATTCTGCATTACCTGGTGCAAATAGATTATTACTTCTGATCCTCCAACTCTCAACCTAGATCTCAATTTTAAACGACTATCAGTTCCCTTCCTATAGGTAATAATTTTGATTTTGATATAATTGAATGCTTCACATCATCAATTTACATCACCAAAAAATACTATAGAAAATATAAGTTTTCTACCTTGACAATGACATCTTCACGTAGCCCACATGGATGTCTCATTGTTGTATCAACTAGTTGAACCATAACTTGAGTTCAGTGCACCACCTTCAATCCTAGGATCTTGAATGTTTCATATATCATTATATTTACACTAGAAACTAAAACACATAAGGTTATACCATACTCATTAGTACCAATGGTAATTGGAATGGAAAAAATACATGGATCCTGTGTTTCTTCTCTAGGATGCTAAAAAATACTACTGAACATTCACCTTCCAGTGGAATGGTAGCTAATTCTTCCATATTCTATTTTCTCATCACCAAATAGTTAAAAAAATATTTCATAAATAGTAATGTTTTTTTCCTAGGTATAATTTCTTATTGAATTATAAAACAAAATGGGTGAGAAAAAATTCTCAGTAATGGAAAAATATCAATGATCCATAAAGAATAAGAATAAAGGAATATGATATAAAATGGTACTTGGATAAATGTTTGATTAAAAGAATCATTAAATCATAATATATATTAATACTAAATTATATAATATCATAAATTATTGTATGAAATTATAGAATCATAAAATTACCAACATGAGCGTATAAAACGTAAATTTTTTTTTGGAATATGTGATAATTATTATGAACCATGGAAATAGAACATTATATTGTGGTATAAACATAACCATAGAATTATAGAATTATGAAAAAAATTAACTTCAACCAATCTCTTTTTTATAGTCTTGAGTATAAAACCAATTTCTATTCAACCCTTTGTGAACATAACAACAATGTCCACAAACCATGTGGTGAAAATAATAATAATTCATACACATCATATAATGAATATCACAACAATTCCATAGAATAAAAATCATTTCTAATGAGACATAAAACAGTTACCCGTGAATAAGTGATAACTAGGACCTCAACTATTATATGATGATAAAACATACTTATGTGTTCTTTAATAAAAGAGTTTATTATTCCTACATAACATAATTAAACTATGGGAAAGGAATGGGGTTCATGATAATTTTTTTTATACATTATCGTAATCCATACATAGAAATAATCTAGACGGTATTATATTGGAGAATATCGATGGTGAATCATAATTATCATATAATTATTCCAATAGAAAAACTTTTCAGAAAACCATTATAAATCTTCAATGAAAAATAAGAACAAATATCCCCCTTTCTTGAAAACTTTTTAAAATGAAAAGAATCACAAAACAATGGGAATATGAAATTATTTGAAGACCTACAAAAACATGGAAGGGAATATTATTAATCAGTAATGTCCATGGTAGTGGTAAAAATTATCCAAGTGGTAAATATTAAAAAAACACTATTTTAAAACGTTTAAAAACAATGTCAAAATTTACCTATATAGAAAATATAAAGCATAGTCCTTTTTAATTCTTTGTTTATAAATTCAAATATAATTGAAAGTGAACATTAAAAATCATAGAAATATATATAAAAAACTCATTAAAAATAAAATGAAAATGTATATGAAGAAAAAATGTTTGGGTGGACATAAATACATTTAAATAAATGGTTTACAATAAAAAATCATATAGATTTTAAAATGAAATCCATGAAATATAGAACATAATAAAGAACATAAAATACCATGAGTACGCCTAGTGTCATGAAATAATATATTAATGTTGTATTATATAAACCATATAAATTAAAATAATGCATGATATTAAACATTTGTTACTTCTGTTAAATGTAGATAAAAACACTTATTGATTTGGTGACTTTTGAATCAAAAGATATTGAAAGAGAAAATCTTATACGAACTTTTATATCACACAAATTTCATGAAATTTATAATGATACAGATCAATGGGAAGTATATAAAACACAAAAAATGAAACAACTATTGAACATGGAAGTTGTATCAATGAAATAAAATTTAAATGAGAAACTCTTACCTTGGATTCATACATGGTCCAAAATTCTCTAACCTTATTACTCCTCGAGAAAATCCTAGAAGTTTATTACATTGGTCTTTTGGGAGAAAAATACCTATATAACATGGTAAATTGATTTATAAAGGGTTTCAGTATATTTTTTTTCTAGAAAAGAGGCTTTATATATGAGGTTGATTAGGGAGGTTAATATAACCATTTATATGAGTGAGGGGTGGAATTTTTGTAAATATTCTTTACAATATATTTAAATCATGTCACATTCAAGGGTATGCAGATAAAAGAAAAGAAAATAATGGAGAGGGAAAATTTATTTGTTAGTTCACCTCTCATCCACAAAAATAATAGACAATATTTAAAATATTTTGGGTCTTTCCAAATTTATTTTACTTTTTACCATAATTTTATTTTTCCATAGTAACTGATTTTTTAACTAGGTAAGTTATTTTTATAAAAAAAATGCAATTTATGCTATTTACTATTGTCAAATTGAAAATGTTAAAATTAAAAACCAATCTAATACATTCAATATCTATATATAAAAAAAAATTTGTAAATTTATTCATAATCCAAAAAAACTAATATTTGGAAAAAAATAATTTTAAGAATAAAAAAATAATGTATATTATTGATTATTAGGAAAATTATTGCTTTATGATTAAAAAAATATGAGTATTTTTACATTAAATGTAATACCAAATCAAATTTATAATTTGGAATTCCAAATTAATGAAAATATCACAAATTAGTATTTTATTAGGACATAATAACTTAGGATAAAAAAAATTCCAGTAGGGATTTATAAACCAAAAAATTTAACATTAAATTGATTATTTTACTCCATAAATAAATTTTATTTTGAGAAAATATATTCATATATTTTAAAATATTTCTTAAATCATTATGTTTTCATAAAGTTTTGGTCTTTTAAATAACATTATTTTTAATTATCACCTGAATATCATCATTTATAGAAAAACCACACAATTTTAATCAGAACATATTTTGAAATGATGAGTCTAAAAAATATTTTATAAAACTATAATTATAATATTTGTAAATTTACCTTTTAAATTAAAGATATATAATATACAGTAATAAAAATGTTATTAAGGAAAATATTTTTATTTAGCTATCAATAAAAAATTTAGGGTTCGTAAAAATTAATTAATTAATACTTGATTGAAAATAATTGACTTTAATATTTATTACTTGAATTTTATAAATAAATTTGATTTATAAAATTTCAAAAAAAAATTAAATTTTAAAAAAATAACAATTTATAAAAACAGTATCCTTAAAATCAATTATATTTCATAAGTGGATTGAAATCATTTAATTCTAAAAGAATATTTTATGTTTTTATTAATTTCTTCTCTAAATATATTTCAATGTTTCTTAATGCTTATTTTATAAAGATTTATTCTCTTTTGTTTTTTGTTTTAGGAATCACAAGATATTGAACATGTTAAATTTATTCAAAAGATACATAAATATTAAATCTATAAGGTTTTACAAAGATAAGGGTTTTGAAATCCCAAGTTACTCACTATGAGGTGTAACCATTCTATTTTTTATGAATAAATATGTATTAATGTGTTTCAGTTTTTATTATCATGAACATATCAAGATCATGTTCATGAACATGTTTCCTCTACACTGTATTGATGACTTACCCAATCAACTACATTTTACTCAATAATTCCCAAATAATTATGTTCTATGTATATATCATAAATTAAGGGTAAAGAGAGATGATATGTAACACCTGATGTTTTTATAAATCATTTTCTAATAAATTAAAATTCTTTGATGTCTTGTGTTATAAACTACAACAATTTAATCTTGCACAACATGGCACACCAGTTTAGCTTGAGTTGCATGTAATACGGAATTTATATGAAACATAATTTTATTATTGTAATTATTTAAAAAATAAAATTATATCCTAGAAATTCGAATGGATGATATGAATAGAAGTAAATAAATTATGATTGTTTGGTTTACACATACAGAACACTTAAAAATAAATAAAATGTTTTTCTAAAAACTATTTCAATGTGGACATGTGTGTTTTATACCAATAAAAAATGACTCTTATTTGATGATATTGATGAATATTATATATATATAATATATTCAGTATAATGTGTCACATTATTCTTATGTGTTTTCTAGAAATTATATATGAAAAAGTCCAATTTATCTCATAAAATAAGTATTTTTATAAAAATGAAATTTTTTTGCATTTTAATGGAAGACTTGTTTTAAATATAGTTTTGACACTTTTATAAAACCTATTTGAAAAAATAATATTATTCATTGAAATCAGGATATCAAAAATTATATTTTGTGAACTTTTTGTATTTTTCAAAGAGGATTCATGTTTTGAATAATATTGAAAGAGATACTAAATTTTAATTGATCAATGTTTTTGATATAATTTATTTAAAGAGTAAAATTATGATTTTTATTTTTTATAATGTATAATAAAATATAATTTTTATCATAAAATCCAATAAATGTCATGGGAATAAATTTTAAATTGAATTTGGAAATAAAAACATTTTAATCATTTGGAATATTTTACATTAACAACAAATTTTCTCAATCCATCAAAAGGATTAAGTTTTAATTAATTTTTGTAAATTTAGAGATTATTATTATTAAAAATGGATTTAGTATATGGAATAAAAATGTATATATTCAATTAATAGTCCCCTTTAATTTTTAGATACTATTAATAGATACTTTAGTAATTTTTCCTACCATGGCTAATGGTAAATCAGGTAAATTGAGGGTGAAACTAATATTATAAATATTATAATACATCCTCAACACATTCCCAAATGATTTTTTCATTTATTTAATTTGAACAATAACACATAAGGATTGAAATTGAATAATTTAATTAACAATTTTCCATGAAAATGACTTTTATATTATTATAATCAATGAGAGTGACAAAATGTCACACTCTTAGTTCAAATAAGTATAATATTTTTTTATATTAAGTAAAATAGAAGTTAGGATCAACTATATATATTATTGGGAAATACATGAGGTTTAAATAAATCATGTATTTTTTTTTTAAATTTTATTAAAGGAATAGTTATCATAAATAATTTCGCAATGATGATTCAGTAATTATTAAATTAATGAAACAATCGATTAAATGATATTAGAAATATGAAAATAAATATAATTTGGATTAATTAAGGTAATCCACATGTTTTACATGATTTTATGTCATTTTAAGAGTGTATTAAATCAATTGGTTCTAAGTTATCTTTCTATATTTATTATCTTAATTCCAATGTAATGATTACTATCAAATTTGACACTAATGATATTTTATGAAAATTAGTTAAAAATCATAAGAATCATAAATAAAGAAATAGGTGATATTTATGGTGTATAATATCATAAACTGACCATTATGTTTTTTATTGATGGATTATAATTAAAAATATCCTCTTTTTAATCTATAAAATATTTTTATTGTAGCTAAAATTTAAATAAAAAATTAATAAAGAAGATAAGGTTTAAAATTACAAAAATAATCTTTTAATAAATCTATTGGTTCATGGTATTACACACTATTACACATTATATTTTAATTACCTATCATTTTTATATATTTTTTTCATATTTAATTCATTATAAGTTAATCGTTTGAGAAATTCCCAAAGTACCCCTAACCTACATTATAAAAGGACACCTCCTACCTCATCCCATTTCACCACGTTAAGCCTTTAAGATCGACCAATATCTAAAAAATTATATGATACACATCCCTATCAACATTATATAGGCTCTTTTCATCCCAATGATCAAATATATAATCTTTTAGAGGATATCTAAATGAGATGTTCGAACAAGAAGTAATCATTCTAACTGATCACTATCATTTTCTACTCTTTCATACCTCTATAAAATATATGATATATATCATATAATAATAACATCATCATTTAAAATATACTTAGTTTTTATTATTATTATGAACACACCATGATAAATCCCCTTCCCCATTGAACATGTATTGAAAGTAACTCCTGTGCGTATATACGACTTTCCATATCCACATATCGATAAAATTCATTTTCCACCACCATCTTCTATAAGTGGGAGTTATGGTGGGGTTAATATTTAAATATGATATTTATGTTTCTATTATAATTATTGAATGATAATATCATATCAACAATTTTACAACCTAATCATTTAGGAAATGGTAACGTCTCTCGTGTGTACATATGGATTATCATGTTCATGAGGTGATTTGATTTGTTTAATCTATATTTCACATGGTTGGTAAAAAGAGTTTTTTTAATGAATATATATGATATATATAACAAAAAATTAATATTTAATTATAACATATCATATATTTTAATTCTATTCACATGAAAATAAAATGAAAACACCGTTCATGCGTACGTACAACCTACCATCTCCGTGAACACTATCTTTTATTTTTTATCTCAAAAATGTATGAATCACAATGAGTAAATATATAATGAATATATATGTATATATATATATGATATTTATATCATGGTTATCTTTCTATATATGATGAAATAATGATCTAATTAAGGGGACTAATAATAACAAGCCATAACATGTATGAAAAACAATGCAGTTATTACCCGAAACAAAACATTAAAATGGAATTTTCAATAAGACAGAAATATAAAGTCATAATTAAATCATATATGGTATTATATATATGATTATTGTTCTATGGTATATTTATAACAAACTTATATTTATATGGTAGATTTTTTCTCAAATTAATTTACGGGGGAAACACGACTTATGCACTACATATTTTTTCTACGTGGTGTATATACTGACCACTAATGTCTTTTATGAGATTTATATTGAATATTATGGTATTTCCATATCCATATAATTTTATTTCTTTCAATGGACATATGATTCTATTGATTAAAATTTTATAAGGGTTTATTTCCCAATCTCTTCAACATTTGGGGTTATTTCATTTTAAATATACACTAGGGATATTTTTCTTCATTGTCCATGTTGTCCTAAAATGTTTTCAAAATGGTTTTTATTATTCTCTGATGAATATCTTTAGTTATTTTTCCCACATTTAACATTACTAAATGGTTTTAAATGAATATTTATTTTTTGGTTTCCAAATGAATTACTTTATGAGTTATTTGGAAAACTACACTTTTTTAACTTATACAACATGATTTGAATATTCCACTGTTATAATGCCTTAATCATTTAAAAGGGTTTTTTACAAGCATATAAGGTTATTTTGAAGTAAAATATTTAACCTTAAAATTGTTCATCTCTTTAAAAAAATATTTCACAAAGGAAATTAAATTTTCCTCATGAATTATTTTAATTAATCCTTCAATGTGAATTTCCTTATAGGATAACATTATTCGATGTCATTTATGATTTTATAAATATTTTAATCAATGATACCATTATTATTCTTTATCTGATTTTTTTTGTAATTATGATGGCATGATATTTGTGAAATTTATTTCTTTTACATGAGTAATGGTATGATTAAGTGTTTATGAAACTCATTTCTTTACAATGGTTCTGAGATGGTGAATGATTTGTGGTTTTGTAGAACTCATATATATAGTTTTCCAAGTGATGGGTGTAAAATATATTTCCCTCCAATTCATTGGGTAATGAATTGTGACTTATGAGATAGGTAAGGGAAACAAGTCAATATGATTTATCTGTGATGGGAAACAAATCAATGGTCTTGATTCATAAGGGAAATAGGTGATAAGACCAAATTTGAGTCTTGGTATTTAAAATTCACATCTGAAATTTTTTATATACTTCTGATGATGGCACACAAATTAATGACTTGAACATATGGACTGAGAATTATTATTTATGAAGTTTCATTCTTATGGTTCATGTTAATATTTTAGGACATAAATTGTGTTCATGATCTATCATGTGATGTGATTGAACTTTTCATGTTATTCTCATGATCACATACCCATATTTTTTATCATATTATTTCATAACATAAAAAATTGATATCTTCTATTCATACCCTTACCAAGAATTTGAGCTCACTCGTTTCATATGTTTAATTTAAAATTTTATAAAGAATGGTTTCAAGTAGGAGTACTAAAGGGGATGATATTTATGGTATATATTGTAGATCATTCTCCAAATGGGAATAATTTATTCCATATTTCCAAAGGCTCTAATATATTATGGTCCTCGGGATTCTATTTGTTTAATGTATTATAAATTCACCTAAAAATATATAATATACTTTAATTAAAATCATAGTTTTTTATAGTTTTTATCAAAGGAGAGTTTCTTTCAGCCTTTGTAAATTCGGTTATGAAAACCATAGTGAGATCCCTAGATATATTTATAAGGATATATCTAGGATTGTTCCAATGGATACATCCAAGTATAGGATATAGCCTTATTGATTTCATAATAATTAGGAATAACATTGGATTAAACCTAAGGTTTCATATATTATAAGATGTTCCATAATTTATACATCCTATAATTGAATTTTCATAGTTATGTTGTTTTCAACTATGATATGTGTTTCTCACGCTATTATTTCTGGTTTTAGTCATTGGAGGTAACTAGAAGGAACTGAGTTGACATTTAATGTGGAGAAAAATTTACTAAAAATCAGTCAAAAGGGAAGACAATTTCTGTGAAGTATGTTGTGATCATCCATATTCAATATTAACAGAACTTGATTAAAAACGTATAGCTTAACCAACTCTCAGTCATTCACTAGAAGTGAAGAAAATAGTTTTCTCATAATTATAGTAATTTATACCATGGTGGAAAGAATATTTTGTTTCCTTTGTGACAAGAATGTGGGAAGAAACACCCAAATAGATGTATTACAGAAACAAGAAGATGTTTTGACTATGGAAATGATGAAAACAAAGAATCTAATTTCAATGAATAATATACAGTTTTGTTAACACAACAGATGGTAATATTGGCCACCCTAATGAAATATCAATTGATGAATGTTTTTAATGTGGGAATTATGGGAATTATGAAAATCGATGTCCTAGGTGGAAATCTCATGAAGACAATAAACATAGTGGTAAATGTAATGGTTTTATTGTTGATGATAATGCAACAATAGGTGAAATGTAAATAGAAAGAAGAATTAAGTAATAAGTTTAGGTAGTCTTGCTAATGAATTAGGAATGAAGGTAAATAATCTATGTGTTTGTATATTTAGAATGAATTATTATGTTATATGAATTGTGAAATATATAATAATTGTTCAATTTATGTTTTTTATTAAGGATTTATAAGAATGTGTTGAATGGTTATGATGTAACAGTTAAATATTTAATGGAAATTTAGAATCCATGAGAAACTAAATATTAAATGGAATATTATAGAGACACTACTTTTCTTACATGACATATTACATCATTTTAAAGACAAAAAACAAAAAATCATTACAAAAAAAGGATCCAAAGGTTTTAATTATTATGAAAATTAGGGGAATACATAACAATAAAATGATAAATCATAAACATTTATTTAATTCCTTCTTATCTAACATTTAATTGTCTCTCATGTTCTCCTTAGTATAGTAATCACCTGCAGATATATATCAAAGAATGGGTTGAGATAAAATCCCAGTATTATGATATATAAGAACATAAATAAATATAACATGGGTTGAGAATAATCATCATAATAACATCATCAAATTCATGAGACGAATAATTAGATAAAGGCATCAAATTTGGAAATGTATAATAAATAATATTCTTCTCCTAGTGGTCAACTACCACGCATAGTTAGGAAGAATGATGACATCATGTTCATGCATATTTATCATTGTCGTAGTAGATTCTTAATATTACCCAATGAATTGGATCACTATATAATTTTGGGTGCACTCTCAAATCATAATATTTATATTACACTATATAATTCTAGGTGCACCCATCACATCATAACATTTACATTATCATGATTTACAAATCGAACATATTTTAATCATGGACATGGAATAACTCAGGGAAAAGAAATGAGTTTGATAATACATACATTCATGTATAAAAATTGGGGTTCCCAAAATAAAAATTTATTAACATACTTTCTATAAGAATCATACATCCCGAGTGAAGAAAATTTTCAATAGAAGTAAAACGTGTGTTTTTTGAAGGAAGAGTTCTTTTGAAAAAATATTTTATTTTGTCATAAATCTATATTGGAATCATGTATATCAAAAAATAAAACTTATGTAAAAGAAGATGATAGTTAAATAACATTAATGGAACATTCATACTAAAAATAAAGTTAAAGAGTGAAAACCCCAAGGAAGAGAGTTGGGTTCGAAAATCCCCTTACCTTATGTCAAAACAATATCTTCTATTTTATATCCTAGATAATCAAGTTAAATTTATTAATTAATAAATCCAAAAAAATTTATACATGTATTTGATTAATTATAGTTCTATTAAGTTTATTTATGGGGTTCTAGATGAGTTATATAGTTTAATTTAATCGTTTGAGAGTGTTCTTGTTCTTGGTTTTCATGATCAGTTTACATGAATATGTGAATGGATATTTATGTTGAATGGGTATAATTATCCAAAATTGAATCTATTTGATATCAATGAAAATCCATATTTTTAATTTTTATGTTGTTGAATCATTAGATAAATATTTAATGATAATCATTTCGGTTAATTTTCTGGGTTTTCGATCACAACGATCATGATTTTTTTAACATTTACTATTATGTGAATATTTTAGTTATGGAACATAAAAAATGTTATTCCATATATCAAACATCATTTAGCAACAATTATAGTGGTTTTATGAAAATAAATTAAGTTTTCAATGGAAAATGAAAATGAATCATCCATGATTTTAGTATATTGACACATCATAAGAGATGTTTTATTTTTAGAAACAAAAGGAGAGAGATAAATGAGTTTGATGATGTATCTTCCATTAAAATGACAAATATTTATTAAATAAAAATATTTTAGTTATCATTAATGTTTTGATATAAGAGGTTATGATATAATATGAAAAGAAACAGATGTTAAAACAAATTAAATGAGAAAGGAATAAGATTTTACTTGTTAAATCTCTTTCTCCTTGAGAACCTCCTTAGGGAAATGGTTTTGGTTTTATGATTAGAAAAATTGCTCCTGGACATGGAGATAGGGTTTGGGAAGGTACTTGAGTAGAATATGGACTAGTGTTAAAGCTTGATAGTCGTGAGTACAAGAGATGGTGATCGATGATATTTTTGTGGAGGATATGGGTGTTTTATCATTATTCTATTCATTAGTTTAATTTTTTAGCTCCACAAAATAAATAATTTAAATATTATCACAAAATATATTAATATATTGCAGTACATTTCTATAATTTAATCTTACATCATCCATAAATCATCCATCACACAATAATTCATGTATTTAGTTTTTATCAAAAAAAAATCTTATTTTACTATTCACAGAAAATTCAACATTATCATAAAAATCACAAAAAATAACGGTGACTATTTTTATATGTTTTGAATTCAAATACATTTTATGAAGATAATTGTCATAATATGAGAAATTTAATTTTTAATAAAAATCATCATTTACACGAAATATACATATTTTAAAATTAAAACGGATTTTTTAAAACATTGAAAATGTAATTAAGGATAAATAAAATTATATTATACTTATAATAAAAAAAATATTAATTTTTGAATACATTTTGTGAAAATATATTTTATTTTAAATAATAAAATTAATTATAAAATTGTAATTAAATATTTATTAACTACATAAATACCAACAATTAATTTACCATTTTTAAAAAATTTATTTACTTATGTCGTTAAATAAATATAACATATTTTCATTCATAAGATACGATATTTTTATTTATAATTTTAAATATGAAGTTATTATTCTATTAAATAGAATACTTTTCCAAATTGTCGTGTTACTATTCCAAGTGTTACGTTATTATTCCATCGATATAGGTTCCTTAGTTTTTGAAAAATCCTTTAATTCCATTCAATATTATTAACAACAAAACCTTTTACTGTATTACCAATAAAAATTATAAAGAAACAACAAGGGGTTCAACATCATGGGGGACTAAAATAGTGTAAACCTAGAGTGTCTGATTTAACAAATTTAATCCCCTTAAGGTGGAAGAACATGAGTCTAGAAAAACATGATATCCATTGATCATGAGTTACCTTAGATGCTAAGAAACCAGTAACTGTATTCCCTTCATGCCACATGTGAAGAATTCAAACTTGACTATCCACTAATACCTATCCATTTCTAATAGATTACTAAATGAACTAAGGGATTCCACCTTTTCCAAGTAGTTCATTGTAGAGAACCAGAATGTCTATCTCCACTAAAAAAAGATCAAAATCCCTCTGCTTGCATAACTGAAGTCATATAACCATGGCCTTCACTTCACCTCGCAGTGAATTTCCTTCTATATGAAAACCTAATAATGACAAAACCACCAAGACCCACTAGTCCATGAGCACCTATCACTCCACGCATACTACCCAAAAGGCCGGAACCAACAATGTTCAACATCAAACCCTGTTGGGGGAGCCGTCAAACTCACTGCCCTTGAGTCATGCCTCTTAACTGATTTGGAATAACAGTCAGGAGAGCTCCAATGGAGGGAGATGACTCTCTATTGTTAGAAAGCCTAGCTTGTTCAAGAATCAGGTTGTTTGTTATATAATTAATACAACTACTATTCTTGATAACTTCCTTGTGAAAATATTCATTTCTATATGACCAAATACACTACCACCCTATTGCATAAACAATGGAAGTATCCTTCCTTTCAATCTTGAATTACCTATACCTTGAAACTAGCACTCGAGGAAGTCCACATGAAAAACCACCCACCCGGTCTACCCTATGAATCATCAAAAGGCACTCCACACTATCATCACCCAATAACATTCCTAAAATAGGTGACTGATTGAATCTATATTTGTCTCACTATAGTAGTGGAATTTGGAAGCCATGTATACTCCGACACAGTTGATGTCTTCCTCTGTTGGAAGATCTCTTTTCCTGATATTCCATAATAATAAATTAAATTTTGATAGGATCTTCTTACAACACACTATCTCCCCCCACACATCATGGTCTTTCACATACACCTAAATTTTAAAGAATTACTTAAGAAAACACATATGGAGGAACCCTTAAATACACACTTGTCTGGATCATTATTAATATGAATATTATCATGGAGAAACATCTAGTTCTCATCTAGGGTTCTGTTAATGAATCAAAGGTGTTCACTTTCCCCCATAAAGGAGATATTTGGAGTGGGTCAACCTGGAAAACTGAGCATCACTCCTACCTAGTTCTTCATCTATTACCTTATTCGCCACTTGTCGATGATCCAATGAGCATACTGATGCAGAGTGACTAGATAGGGCTACACCATTCGATGTACATAATAGGGTCATGCTTTCTGTATGTAAGATATCCCATATTTGAGCTACATGTGTTTAACCCATATATTATTTGCCTCTATTATCTCACATGAATGTTTATTGTGATGCCCTCTCAGTATCCCAAACAAATTATGGATGTTAATACCCCCACCGATAGGTTTTTATCCATCCACATTCATGTTTACCAATGATTTTTTCCATCCATTTGGTTGTTCTATAAGGAAACAAAAAAATTATCTATTTTGGAAGTAACAGCTTTCAGAACATTTAGTGTATATAAGACAAGAATATATATATAGAGGAATGTACACTTTTGAACATGGTTATATGACCTACAGAAGAAAGGAGAATTATCTTCCATATATGGATTCACCCCATTATCTTATAAATATCCTTATCAAAGTGAGGAATAAGAATTTTCCTGGGGGAAGCCAAAGTACATAGGTACTGTAATAGATAAACTACTCTGTTTATGCCCAACATGCTTCCTATAGAACTAACCCTTATTTCCGAGCATTTATTAATTATGAAGAAAAAATATGTATCCCGGCTAACCACCTGGCCACTCCAAGAATAGTACTCCTCAATAACCTCAATGATCTAGTAAATATCATTTCTACTTCCATTGATAAATATACTAGTATCATCAGCAAACATCATGTGAGATATGCCACAATCTATGAGTTGACTACTATTAAAGATGATCCTACTATAGATTATATACAACTTTATGTACTAGAAAAACACATCCTGAGCTATAATAAATAAGGATGGGGAGAGGGGGTCCCATTATTTCAGACCTCAAATAGCCTTGAAGAAACTAAAATATTTTCCCATGATGAAAATATATAACCATGTAGAGCTAAAACATCAATACATGAGGCCAATAACCCAGTGTGAGAACCCCATACAAGTATGGAATCTTAACAAGATGATTCATTCAACCCTATCAAAAGTCTTTTTCATATTCATCTTAATGACTAAGTTTTTCCCATAGGCTTTATGATTAATTTCACTAATTACCTCCTGAGCCAGACCAATTTCAACATGAATATTCCAGACCTTAATAACACTGTGATGTTACACTGCAATCCAGTCTAGGAGGAATGACCCCCACTCTCTTATTGAGGATGTAATCCAGAAACATATAGGGAACATTAAAGAAACAGATGGGTCAGTATTGATTCTGGGATTGAGTATCATTAACCTTAGAAACCATGATGATCTTTGTGGAACAATCAATGTGTTGTAGACTTTAGCTAATAAAGTAGACCTTTACGACATGAGATATATAACGTTTCACCACATCCCATGATGATATGTAGAAATAGATAGGGAAACTAGCAGTCCCTAGAGCATTTTTTTGGTCGAGGGACTAGACTACATAGTAGACCTCCTTCATTAATTTTTCATTTTTAAACATTTTATTGTGGTCTATATGTGATCTTATGTGATTTATAATATATGACAGTATTAGAATAATGTTTAAATTCCAATGATAAAAGTTTGTGTCATTACATTCTTCCCCCCTTTTGAAATTTCATCCTCAAAATTTTGTTTTACATAAAAAAGTGAGGGTACTTCAACTTCATTACCTCCTCTGGTTCCTATGTTTCTTATCAAACTTCTGGTTCCTGCAAATTACTTTGACAAGGTGGGTTTTCATACTGTGTAGAACCTTATATATCTCATCTGAATGAATTACTGGTAGTTCCTCATAAGATAGATCACATTCTATTTGTACCAAATATGAGTTTAGTACTTGTTAGGGTTATGTTATGTACTTCCCCAAGATAGATACAGGATAAAAATCATGAATTGGATTCATACTATGTGGATGTGAAAGCTGATAGGCCACTACTCTTATGCGATCAGGATCTCAAAAGGGTCGATGTACCTTAGTGTAAGATTCTCTTTCAGTCCAAACCACATAATTCTCTTCCATGGTGATATTTGAAGGAATTTTTTTTCTCCATATTCAAACTCAAAGTCCCCTTTGACAGTTTTCATCATATCCCTTTTCCTAACTCTGAACAACATTGATATATTTTTGGACAGCTTGAACCTTCTCTGTCATCTCATAAATAGGATCAGGTCCAAGTAACTTTAATTTTCCATCATCATACAAAACGAATTTATTTCTACATGGATTTCCATAGAGATATTCATAAGGATCCATTTGAATACTCTGGTGGATGTTGTTGTTGTTTGGGAACTCAATCAATGGGAGATTCTGATTCTATAATCCATTAAATTCTATTGAGTAGTCTCATAGAATGCCCTTTTCTGAATAGTCCTTTAAGATTAGGAATCATTTTTGGGGTGATATGTCATGTAGAAATTGAAATCATTAATCAAATGTTTTTGAATAATCCTCAAAAATTTAGATGTGAACCTTTGATCATGATAATGAAAATTGAGAGTGGAACCCCCTACAGTTTCACCACTTCCTTAAAATATATTTTAGTATGATTTTCATGTGAGATATCTTCTCGAATAGTGTTTAAATGGGTAGTCTTGGTGACTCGGTCCACCACAACCCATATCACATTGATTGTTATGGATGTCTTTGGGAAACCCATGAAAATATCCATAACGACTGACTAAGAGGTAACTTTTTATTAATTAAGAAATTGTACAATCCACTCACAGAGGTCTGAAATAATTCATTATGAGAGCATCACCTCATACAATAATTTTACAATCATCGAAGAGAGATCCTAAACCAGTTTTTAAAATGGGACAATCATCAACCCTCCCCTTATTAGCAATATAATCTACATCATCATTAAGTTTCCTCATAGTATGTCTTACATGAGTATCCTGATTAATAACCCTTTTACATTTCCTTATGATATAGAAAGTATCCCATAGCCAACTGGACATTCCTTCAATAAAACCAACCAACATAGCTGAGTCTGATTCCACATCTAAGATCATGAAACTAAATAGCCTGCGTAGTATTAGAGTAGAAATTAGAGCTTTGACCACTGCTTTGATGGAGTTTCATTCCCCATATAAATAACTAAAACCTAGCGACACTAATATGTTTTTTTCATACACCAGGCCACCTCCACACATAACCAATACCAAACATGATCCTTCAACATTTAATTTAATCCCCAAAACAAGAGTACTCCATTTGATCCATTGTCCATGGTGGGTTTAGTTACACACAACAGAGGGTAGAATCCATGGAAGCATGCAATAAAGGAAGGTCAAGGATCGTCCACCAGGAATAAAAAAGCCCATTTCTGTACCCTGTAGCTTCATGCGAACCTAGAATAAGAGGTCTGAAACCATCCTACTATATCTAGATTTATTCCTATCCTCCAAAATCGACCAAAAAACTGAAAAATCAAATCATCTAGCTCCAGATTATGCGTCAGATAGTTTGCTCATCGATCTTCAACTATCGTGAGGTAGAGGCTATCAATTTATCAATTTTCATGAGTACAAAACCCATGTATTTTTTTAAAGCATCACTATTTATAACAAAATATTCTCCAATTTTTTGTAATGTGAGTACAGGTGTAGTGATCAACCTTCTATTCAGCTCCATAAATCTTTCCTCACATTCTTCCATCCAGACATACTTTACCCCTTTCCTTGTTTACTTAGTTAGTGGGATACAAAATCATGATAAATGTATTACAAGATGTCGATAATACCTTTTTATGACCAGATAAATAATGATTGACATTACACTATAAGGTCTTGGTGAATCCTCATTTGTTATTTTTTTGAATAGTCAAATGAAATTGCCTCACATGTTAACAAATGTCCCAATAATGTTACTTAGTGCATCAAAAAGTCACGGAAGTTTAACATGGAATACAGATTATCCTTCATTAATATTGGCCAACACAAGACCTAGATCATCATTACGATCCTCATTTCTCATGGAGTAGGTGATAATATCATCGATAAACACTTCCAAAAAAAATTGATGAAATTTCTAAAGACACTATTCATTAAATACATGAAGATTGTAGGTTATTATTATTCCCTTTAGTTTATCACTAGAAACTCAGAGAGCCTAAACCTTATAAAGAAGTCAATTTTATGAATATATTAATTCATCACCTTTAGCTGATTATATCTAGAATTAAGATCCATCTTTGAGGAGTAATGAGATCCTCATTGATTATTGAACAAGTCATCAATCCTTGGAAGAGGATACTTGTTCTTTATGGTTATCTGGTTGAGCTCCTGGTAGTTGACACACATCCGCATTGATCCACCCTTTTTCTTTAGAAATACAAATGGTGCACCCCAAGGAGATGCACTAAGCCATATGAGCCCTTGTCCAAATTATTTTTTAGCTTCATATTTAACTAATTCTATTCAATTGAGGTCATCCTGTAATGGAATTTTGAGATAGGGGTATCTCTGGGTATGAGTTCTTTTGAGAACTCCACCTCAATATCTGGGTGGAGTCTAGGTAACTCTTTGGTAAATACATAACTATATTACCTCACAATGGTAATATTCCCTGGGTTGATACCTTCCTTTGAATAAACTATTTTAGTGAGGTATGCTTCTTCCTAGGGAATAAACACCCACACCGTTGAATTAGTTTACAAAGGATATTCATGATTTACCTTACACTTATAGTGTATAATAGGATGGTTCAGAATATGAAAAGGTATTTAATCTTCCAAATAATTGATGTCTCATCTCTATAATGAGAGCTAAAACATCCCCAAAATAGAAGCAATGTCCACCAATGTATGTATCACGAGAGTTTAAGGATTAATATTCCCACATATGCCAATAGGAGAATAGTCCAGCACTTGGGTTGTAATGATCGCACCAGTAACTGGTTTTTTTTTTATATATCTACTTCAAGGTTTTGGGGATTTGATTCATTAGTTCTAGAAAATTTGAAATATATAAAAGAATATGTAGAACTACAATCAAATAAGACTCTTTCCATTATTGACTGAATAGGAATTTTACCCTGTACCACATTGTTTTTTATCCACTTCAGCAGTAGTTATGGAATAAGACATCTACTGTTTCATTAGATTTGGAGGGGCATGGTAGTGATTACCATCAATCACTATATGGTTTGTGAATTGGCTTGTATATTGAAATTCTTCCATATTGTTATAGCATTGGACCATGGGTTTTTCTATTCATTCCTCCAATGTATCGACCAGCTTCTTTATGCCTCTTAGACATTAATGAGCTTGTTGTCCTTCTCACCCACACTTATATAATTTCCCCATCACATTGAGGTAGTTCCCCGAATGCTTCTTATCACATTTTTGACATGTGATTAGTCAATATTTCATCCCATTTTATCATGACATCCTCTATCTTGAGGATATATCTTTCATTTCTTGTCACGATAACAATATAACCAATCTCTAAACATCATTTCTAGTTTTCGAGAACATCGAACACCATCTTCATAAATCTCAATGTCTCAATTTTATAGAGACTTAATGTGGTGTTGTTTGAAACCATAATAAATTCTGTCAATTTTGATATCACCATTGATAATATAACCCTTTTAATAACATGAAATGATTGTGAAATTTTCTTCATTGGCCATGATAAATTCAGCATCCTTTTTATTCATCTTTATGAATTCTCTATCCATATATGTTAAAATAGTTTGATGGAAATAATTATTAAGAATAAATTTTTTAAAATATTCCCCCACCATCTCTTCAATTTCATTTTTTTGTTTGGTATTTTTAATCAACACCCACCATTGTTCAGCCTCTCTATAGAGATGGTATACGTCCAGAGTCACTTTCTCGATCTCAAATAGTGAAGCACAAAAAAAACTTATCCATTAAGTTGACCATCCATTCTATGAATAGAGGATCATAACATACACTAAATTTCAGTGGTCATTTCCATATAAAGGACATGAATTCATGTTCCTCCATCTTAGTTGAAGGAGGAAATTCCACATTGTTCAGGTTATTGTTCATAGACAATGATATATGGGTACACATCACTATAAAATTATGAAATCCACATCCTAAGGCATTGGCGATGTTGTTTGAGAAATCACTGGATTGTTCATCACATGGGCGGTTGGCTTAGATTCTCTTGGTTCCAACCATTTTAAAAAATAGATATTGTTATATAAAAATATAAGTCAGTATTTCATCAATTAATAATATATTCCATGGTGAAATTAATTCTTAGAAAATTCCATACATGGTCTCCATAGTAACTATTTTTCTTCAAAAAAACATTTGTGGGTGCTTATATACACATAGTCTCATACTATGGATTTTCAATAAGTTTCTTTAATACTAATTCCCAAATTAACTAAACTACGCTCTGATAGAAACAATAGAAATCCTAATTTTCATAAATAAATTATTAAATCATTTAATGTAAAAATAAGAGAAAATAATTACACAACAGAGATCCAAAGTTTTAATGCCCTGGAAAAATTAGGACCATACATAATGTTTGTACTATAAAACATAAAATTTACTTATTTCCTTATTCTCTAGGATCTTATTGTCCATCATGTTATCCTTAGTACAAGTAACCACATGAGGATATAGGTCAAAGAATATGATGATATAAAATCCAAGTAAGAGGATAGATAAGAACGTGAATCAACATAACATGGAGTGGGAATAATCATCATAATATCATCATTATAATCCATAGAGGAATCAATATATAATGGTATGGAATGTGACAATTTGTAAAAATTAAACATCATGTATTAGTGGTCAATTACCACACATTATTGGGAAAAAAGATATAATCATGTCCAAGCATATGTCACTATATATCATGAGACTCATAAAATTAACCAATTAATTGGAGTGATATATAATTTTGGTCCCACCTATCACATCAACACAGTTAGATTGCGCTGTAAAATTTCAGATGCACCCATCACATAATAAAATTTACATTATCATGCATGCCATATAGAGCGTATATCAATATTGGACATAAAATAACCGATGGAAACAAATGTATTTCATAAAGAATGCTTTCAAAGATAAAAATTGGTTTCCCAAAATAAAAATGAAATAACATACTTGGTGTGAGAATCAGCCAACTTTATTGAAGAAGAAACACAATCAAGAGAAGAAAAACATGTGTATTTAGAAGGAAGAGATCGTTTGGAAAAATATTTTATTTTTTTCATAAAAGCAGAATGGAAGCATGTATATCAAGAAAAAAACTAGTAAAGATAAATAAATTCCCTTTAATGAAAATTAATAGAACCTTTATACTAAAAATATAGTGAAATATGAATCCCAAAGGAAGAGAGTTGGGTTCGAGAATCCCCTAACCTTATATCTTAATTCTCTCTTCTATTTAACACCCAAGATAATAAAATTAAATTTATTAATTAACAAATAAAAAACATTTTATACTTGAATTTAATTAATTATTACTTTATCAGGTACACTTATGGTCTTTTCGAAGAGTTATATAGTTTAATTTCATCGTTCAAGGGTGTTCAACTTCTTGGTTTTCATGATCAGTTTACCTGAATATGAGTATGGATGTTTTTGTAGAATGGGTATAATTTTCTAGAATTGAAATTATATGTTTTTAATGAACATCCATAGGTTTAAATGGTTGTATATTTCTTTGGTATAATTTTTTTGAGGGGTAATCGTTAGTTAAATATTTAATTATAATTTTTGGGTTAATTTTGGTGGTTTTTATCACCACAAGGTTGATCTATTTTATTAATTAGTATTATGTGACTATTTTTATTATAGAATATAAAAAGGGTTATAAAATTTATTTTAATGTATGTACTAACAATTATAGTGGTTTTATGAACATAATTGAGGGTGTTAAATGACGATGAAAATTCCTTGTCCATTATACTTGTAAATTGAAACGTCACTTGTGATGACTTCATTTTTAGATTAAAATAGAGATAAAATATTTTAAAGACTGATCATCCATTAACATGATATAATTATAGTATATAAAATAAATAGAGTTAACATGAATATTTGGATAGAGTAGGGGAGGAGATAATATGAAAAGAAAAAAAAATAAAAATAAATTAAAAGAAAAAGGATGAGGATTTTACCTCTTAAGTGTCTCCTCCTTGAGAACCTCCTTAGGGAAAACGTTTTGTTCTTATTATGAGACCAAGGAATCCTGTAAATGAGGGTAAAGTGTTGGTATGATATGTTAAAATAATTTGGACATGTGTAAAATCTTGAGAGGTGTGAGGAGAAGAGGTTGTAACGGGTAATATTTATAGTGGAGGAGAGGGGTGTTTTCATATTATTTTATTCATTAGTTTAACATTTTGGCTCAATACTATGAATATATCTAGAATTATGAAAAAATATATAAAAAAATGAATAAGTTTTTTGATATTTTGGAATTTTATTACCAATAAATCATCGATGACTCAATAATTTATGTATTTAGCTTTTATTGATAATTATTATATTTTACTATTCACCAAAAATTAAAATTTTTCAGAAAAATCCAAAAAAATAGGGTAATTTTCATTTAAATGTAGAATTAAAAAATGAACCCCATTTTAGGAAATCCATTTTCTAAATATGATAAAATTGATTTTTATTTAAAATCATTATTAAATTAAAAAATAAATATTTCAAAATTAAAACTCATTCTCTAACACATTGAAAAATTAATTGAGGTCTCATAAAATTATGTTATAATCATAAGTTAAAAAATATTAATTTAAGAATAAATTTTATGAAAATTTATTATCTTATAAATTACTTAGTTAATTGTAATATTTTAAGTAAATATTTGTGAATTTCAAAAATAACGACACTTAATTTATCATTTTTAAAACATTTATTTACTTCTCTCAAGAAATAAATATATCATACCTTTTTTCATAAGATACATATTATTTATAATTTCAATGGTTAAGCTACACTTCTATTGGATGGATTACTGTTCCTACGGGTCATGTTACTATTACAATGGTCATGATACTATTACATCAATACTAGTTCCACAATTTCTAAAAATTCCACCTATTACATTCATTATTCATTTAAAATGTTTTTATTGTGGTATCTATTTGATTTAATGTGATTTAATAAATATGAAATTATTTTAAGAGCGGTGAAATTCAATTGATAAAATTTTGGTTCTTTACAATTATAAACCTTACTATGTTCCTAATGTTTAGATAATGATTGTTGGATAATGATACGGTGCATATGAATAAGTAAACCAGATGGTTCTGATTACCTTGGGGCTGATTTAGGATTATTTTTAAAAATGTGGTTAATGATATCATGGATGGAATTTAGGGTTTTTTGGATTTAAGTAATATATCTAATAATATGTGGAATAAGGTATCATGTATGTTTTCAATAAGGATTTATTGTAATTACCTTGATTTAAGAGAGTAAGTGATGAATGTATTCATATGTATCATATGTGACAAACAATAGATACATTTTGATATATGTGGGATAAAGGTATAGATGTTTTTGATAAATTCAGTGACCTTTTTTCTAAATTATTTTAATTTCATATTTTAGAACTGTTATAAGGTTAACCACTTATGAAATGGTTTATGATAATCTTCGAATGAGGGTTTAAAAGATAAATTATTATCTTTCCATATGAGAACTTATTCATACTGGATAACCTGTGTATACAATTTTGTTTTGATGCTATGATAAATGGAATAACATATCATTCTATGGATCTCATGATTTGATAATTCTTTAGGAATAAAAAATTATGCTTCATCTCTTAGAGTAATAGATGAAGGGGAAATTTATCAAGTCACAATAAATAGATGAAAATGTGCTTATGAAATGTAATCAAGTAAGTAATCTTCTAAAAAACTACAAATCTAGGGAAAGGATATTCAAACCAAAAACTTTATTCTAGTACTTTCCATTATCATAAATTAAATTTTCCCATAAATCATCAAAGATTTATGGCTTTGTTATTGTTATTTAACTTTGACCTGTCCATGTTCTCTATCATTCTCTATTAGAAAATGATAGTGAGATTTCACTTGCAGGTTCATGTTCTCACGTGACCCCAATGTTTTCATATGTGGAAACCTAATTATTAGTTACTTTTGGTAACTGTAATGTTTCCAAATTTCCATAAAAATGGTGTTTTAGTATTCATTTTTACGATGTGGGTTTCTATGAAATGAACTTTCTAGTATTAAACCTTTGTTGACCCCAAATAATTTCAAGGGATAAATACATTTTAATGGGGATAAAAGGTAAAACCCAATGTTTTTATAAACATTTTTTAAGAATAAATTAAATTTCCGTGATATGTTTTTAATATTCTACATAACGTTAATCATCCATAACACGCAACACCGGCTTATTTTGTGTTACACACAACACTATGATTCAAAAAAAACATAATTTTATTATTATAGTTGTTTAAATATGATTATTATAACCAATCAGATAATATTGTGGATATTTACAGGATTAACTAAATTATTAATGATTTGTTTACACAAGTATAACCCTAAAAAAAGTGGGAAATGTTTTTCTGAACACTATTTAAATATGAGTAGGTGTGTTTTGTACTAATAAATAAAAAATAACTATTATTTTAATATATTAATGAAATATATATATATAATTTACATCAATATAATGGTTAAAATTCATCTTATGTATTTTTTGGACATTACATAAGAACAAACTTAATTTTTCTATTAAAAACATTTTTTTCTAAATAGGTATTTTCCTCCTTTTGATGGAAATATTGTTTTATGACTATTTATTGAATCATTAATATATTTTATTTGAGAAATTAAAATTCTTGTTTTAAATTTTATATTAATATTTATATTCGGTGTACTCTTGGTATTTTCCTGAGAAGTTCCAATTTTTGACGAATAGTGAAGACAATACTAAATATTAATTGAAACTTGTTTTTTCGTAAAATTTATATCTATATTTAATTTATTTTTTGGATTGTTTTTAATCTAATGATGGTAAATGGAGTCAATTTTACATTTAATTTGGATATAAAAACATATCAATCTATTTTATGGTTTTTATATAAAAACCCATTTTCTCGATCCATCACTAGGATTAACTTTTGATTAGTTTCTGAAAATTATAGGTTTTAATTTGAAAAATGGATTGGATATATAATATAAAAAGGAAAAAAAATTAATAGGTAACTTTTCTTTTTGGACATTATGAATAGTAACATTTTTATATTTTATTAATAAGGTTAAGGGTAAATCAATTAAGTAGTATGTAAAACAAATATTTTAAATAATATAAAAATTATCTAAAACATTCCCAAATATTTTTGGATGAATTTATTTTGACTCTTAATAAATAAGGGTTGAAATTAAAATAATTAATTGGATACTTGTCCAAGAATATGACTTGGATATTTTAATGATCAAAGAGAGTGATAAAATGTCACAATCTTACTTTTAGTTAGTATAATATATTTTTAATATATAGTTAAATATATTATATGATTCAGTATGTTTATTATTTATAAATATATAAGGTTTTAATAAATCATGGAATTTTATTTTTAATTTTTAGTGAAGGAAGAAATATAATAATTAATTACACAATGATGATACAATAATCATTAAATTAATTAAACAATCAATTAATTGATATTATAAATATTAAAATAAATATAATTTTAATTAATTAAGGATTGATAAGAATTTTATTGGAGAATATGAGGTATTTTGAGTGTATTAAATTAATTTTATTGAATTTATCTTTATGTGTCGATTTTTATATCGTCAACGTAATGAATAGTGTCCAAATTGACCCTAGTGATATTTTATGAAAATAATATAATATTCAATTAGTTAAAAATTATATAAATCCTAAATGTGGATGAAGGGGATATATTTTGTTCTCAAATATCATATATTTCCCATTTATAGTTTAATTGACACCTTATAAGTAAAAAACCACATTTTAATATTGAAAATGTTGATACCATAGTTAAACATAAAATACTTAATCAAATGGTTAATGAAAAACATAAGGTTTAAAATTAAAAAAAAAATCATTCACAAAAATCTATTATTTTATGGTATCACACACTTTCCAACATTATCTATGAATTCACTTCCATTCAGAGTAATTTGTATTCATATTCAATACGTATAAATTAATCTCTGAGAAATTCCTAATATGCCCCTAACTTATAGTATAAAAGGACACCTCTTCACTCATACAAAATTCACTACATTGAGACTTATAAAACAACTAATCATGGAAAAATTATATTATTCACTTCCCTAAACACATTCTAGAGGTTTTGGTCTTCCAAATTGAGAAACACTATTTTCCTTTAAAGGAGATCTAAAGGATCCGTTTGAAGAATAGGTAATTTCTCTAAAAGATCACTCTCATTTTATATTATTCTATGCCAAATATAGATAATATACATTTATAGTTCATAAAATAATAAAATTATTATCCCCCATATTCTGAAATTTATTATCATTATGAACATTCCATTATACATCCACATTCCCACTGAACATGAAGTGAATGTATCACTCGTGCATACGTATGACTTACCGTCTCTATGTGAAGATACAATTAACATTATATCACCATCTTTTTTGAGTGGGAATTATGAGGGTTATAATGTTTATATATGATACTTAGGATATGATTATATATCTTTAATTATAATATCATATCTACCTTTTTACTACCCAATCTTTTTTCTAAATGATAAACTCACTCGTCCATACATATAGATTACCATCTCCATGATGTGATGTGATTATTTTTTAAAATATCATTCACATGGGTATTAATAGGGATACATTTTATGAATTTATATGAAATATATAACATAAAAATTATTTTTTAATTATTCACTTCACTTTCTTTTAATATGATAAAAAAATTGAAAACAATGGTTATGCGTACGTATGGCCTATCATCTCCATGAATTGTGAATTTTATTTTATATCTATTACTTTTATGAATCACCATGAATATATACATATAATTATATATATATCATGTTTATCATTCTGGATATGATGAAATAATGAAATAATTCAGAGGACCAATTATAACATGTCATCACATGTATGAAAAAAAAATAGTGATTACATGGATCATAACTTTAACATGGAATTGTAAGAAATTGAGTAATATAATGTCATAAGTAAATCATATTGTAGGATATAGAAATGAATTTAGATGCTCAATATACAAGATGGGGGTGAATTATATTCTTTAAAAATTCCTTTGGAACCTTTAAATTTGGTATAAAAACTTGGGGTTTTAACCTTTAGCAAAAGTGTGTTTAACAGAGTTGAACAAGATAATTTCAGAAGACCTCTTAGTTCTACAAACATGCTAGATTCTGGAAATATGGTTCCAGAAATCATACTTATGTAAAGCTTAAAATTAATATTTTATACACTAAAGAATATAGAATATTACTAATCAGAGTATAAAAAAATAAGGAAGTATAAGATAAGTATACTATCATTATCAATCAAAACTACAGCGGGTAAAAAATGAAACAATACATGTAACAAGTAGAATATTTTAACCCAAATATAATGGTATCCAACAACCACGGATAGAGGTCCCTTGATTAATACTTTCAAGAAAGTCTGTCTTACCCACACTAAGGTAATCACATGATAAAAATATCAGAATTTGTCTTGCTATCCTCGCAAGCCCTCAAACTTCATGGTAGTTAGCACATTTGTCTTCCTCAGTAAGAAAGTCAACAAACATTAAGGTAGTTGGCACCTCTGTCTTCCTATCCCCAGAAGACCTCGAATGTTCTCAGCAACATTAGAATTCATACGAAGCAATTCTGAACAAGATGTTCAGTATTCACAAAGCATGAGAGTCTCTCTCTCTAGAAATAACTTCAACATCATGTAATCACTAGATTCGTAGAATAGTAGTGAAATTATTCAAATGAGCTCCTATTTATTGGAACATCTCTAATGGTCATCTCCCTCCTCCAATGGTCATATTTTTCCTTGAATCTCAGAGGGACCTATACATGTGTCACTCAACACACCATTAGTTATAAACAGAAAGTATGACATCATTTGATAACTAAAGCAAGGATGAGAAAAATATGATTGCTTAACTAAAACCATTTTATGGAGTCTATGAAAAATGATAGTTCAAAGTCTAAGAAAAATGAGAATTTGAAGTCTATAATATATGGAAATTCAGATTCTATTTTCTAATAAATTCGTAACCTAAATTTAGAGTCTGAACTCATAAGAATTCGTAATCAGAATTTGGAGTTTGAATTCTTATGAATTCGGAGTTTGAATTCAAAAGAATTCGGATTATGAACTCTTAAGAATTCATAATCAGAATTTAGAGTCTTAATTCATAATAATTTTTAGTCTGAATGCAGAAGAATTCGTAATAAGAATTTGGAGTCTAAATTCATAAGAATTCAAAGTCTGAACTCAGAAGAATTCAGAACCTAAATTCGGAGCCAGAAACAGAATGCTCTATATCCAAGTAATTATATTTTTTTTAGGTTTTGCAATATGAATCCTAATTTTTCACTTTGAAATAAAATGAGTAAAAATTATAAGAACTGAGAAAAAATGAACAATGAAAAAATATAAGGATGAATTTTCCTTGAGGAAGGAATATTTTCCATATTAAGAGAAAACATAGGAAACATGAATTTTCCTTATGATAGAGTGTTTGTGATTTTGAAAACATGAAGAAATGTAAAATTCATAAAGAAAACTTATTGACTCAAAAATATCTCCTTTCTGGAAAACACAAACATCATTATGAAAAAGAATATAAGGACTTAGAAATTTTATGAACTTTAAAATAAAAAATTATCTTCCTTTACTTATGGATCAATGTGATTATGAATGACTCCCCCTTAGGCTTTGGAGTCACTAAGGATCGTATTATGATTCCTGTAATAAGATTTTTCATTATCTCAGACTCATAAATATTTATGATGAAAACTCACCCTTAGATGAAATCCCCCTTTATTAGTGAAATTTCTTCTTTACTTTGTATTCTTTTTGACATTCATTTCTCCCCCATTGTGATTTTTAAAAAGGATTAAAATGAATGTATAGTAAAATATGGTACCTGAAATATTATTACTAGACACCACAATATATAGAGAAAATCCAAATTTTCATTATGTTTGGAAAAATTTATACAAGGAATACAACAAAAGATCATATTGGTAAAATTATCCTTCCTTCTCCTTCGACATCAACTTCTTCACTATGGTTTTTAACTTTTTGAACACCATGTGATCTTCCTCTGAAAGTTTGAGAAGCTGATCTTAATCTTCATTTTTCTTCTCTACATCTTTGATTTTTTCTTCATGAGCCTTAAGAGATTCTTCCTAACTCTTCAATACTTCATCTTGCTTAAGAAGCCTCTCTTCGATCTCAATTTTCAGATCCCTTTCTCTCTTCAGACTCTGAGAAACTGAATACACCTCCCCATTCAGATCTTTCACTTCTTGCATCTGAGTATTCTCCTCAAGAGATAGCTTTTCTTCAAAATATTTGGGGAGATCTTGAAACTTACTGTAATGCCCCGACCCTAGATACCCATGGTCGGTGCATTATTACATAACATTGGCATGATCACAATAAGGATCAAGTCTCGAAAGACCGATTAGTTTAATAGCCTTGGAATAACTAGATACATTAACAAAGTTTACATTACATCATAAAATGAAAACTACAACAAGATAGTCTCCATATTCCACACTCTTATCCCCTCATACTATCCCTGTAGGTCAATCATAAATTACTTCTTCACATCCTAGGAAAAATAAAACATAGAAAAGGGGTGAGCTCAAATTCCCAGTAAGGATAACAATATAGTGAAAACTTTCATAAATAAGAATAAAACATTAAGGTAACATATAACTAAAAAAAGCCTTTTAAACTTTAACTTCGACATAGTATGGAAAAAATAAAATTAAATAATTCAATTTACTTATTCACATGGATATTCTACTAATCGAATAATCACATGCAATATCAGTAACCACTTTCATAATGATGGAATGCATAATTCCAGACTATCATAACCACATTGCCAAGGCCTCATGCCAAGACTACAAATAATATTTTTTCAAGGCCTTATTTCAAGACACTAGTTTGTCTCATGAGACCTACAGATGCATCGAGAAGCTATATTGGGCTCCACCCGTCACTTATTATGTCCAATGCATTACTCATATGAACAGGTTTAAACATAACATAAATATTCGTATTAAAACTAGCATATGAAATGTCAATACTTTTTCAAAAACCATGAATGGTATAAAAATAAAACATCCACAGTCAAACATATCACAAAACCATCAATACAATTTGGATGTTTTGTATCATAATAAATCAACTCCAAATAAACTTAAAATCCACCAAAGGATGTTAACATAGATGAAATCAAAACTATTTTTAGAGAAATATCTCTTCCTATTTTGAAATCAAGTAAGAGTCACATAATTATAAAATAAAACATTTACATTGAAAAGTTTCTTATAAGATTGTAAGGGAATCATCAAAGATTTTATAACGGCGGAAAATAGCCGCACCCACCGTATAAGTTAAAAAAACATTCTTACCATAATTTTGTCAAAATGGTTAAAAAAACAACTTGTTTGGAAAATGATGAAAATATTCCTTTATAAACCTCTTATAAAAAGTCAAAAAAAAAAGGGTATTAAAGAATTTAACCCATATTCTTGTAAATTGTAAAAAAAATTCAAATTCATTTTTATGAAACATGGATGTGGATGATAATGAAATCCCAGTAGATTATTACGTACAAACAAACTCGGATAATGAGGAGATTGCGAAATAAACACTTAACTTGTACTTTTACTTGGTTGAGGGTAGGTTAACCTCTTTTATAATGGTGAAATAATTGTTATTAAATTATAAAGGAATCATATACATTAATATGATATCATATATGATCTTTTAACATTGCTTTGTTAATAATATCTTATAATTATCGTCGTTTCGGGTGTTAACTTACTCATTTTCTTTTATATTTTTTGTTACATAAGATGTGTTTGTTATGGATAGGTTGTTTCTTATTCATATCCAGAATTATATCAATACCTTAAACATTATTTTTAATCATAAAATGTGAATTATACTTGAATGGATATGATGGATAATGAATCTCATCGTGTTCGTGGAGACGGTAGTCCGTACGTACGCACGAGCGACAATATCATTATTTTGATATTAAAATAATATATAATTGGATGGTATATCATATATACAGAATCATTATCATGTTATATTTATTATTTACATTAATTAAACATCATTATTATACCCATTCAAATAATAATATATTGAATAACAATTACACCACGACGTGGAGACGGTAAGTCGTACGTATGCATGTATGGTGACATGTCATTCAAAGGATGGATAGAATACTGAATATGGTTGTACCATATTTATAATAACATCATAATATATATTAGATACTGGAGTTATTATTTTATAATGGGAATAACAATGAAATAAGAAGTTGAAGAAGAAAGGAACTTGAAAGATGGTGGTAAAAACATTACCTCTTCTTTGGGTTCTTCATTTTTATTTGATCAAAAGGGATACTTAGGTTGGCCTTATAATCAAAATAAGGCCTCTATGTTGAAGTGAGGGAGGTTTAGAGAGTATTTGGGTAGGGTTTGGCCGATCCGAAAAGCTTTGAATGTGTGAATTAGTGAGAAGGGGGAGTGTCCTTTTATAAGAGGGGTGAGGGGCACCTTTGGAAAAGATAGAAATATTATTTTATAATAAATTCATATTCGGTTTATAATGGCTCAAAAGTTGATTATTTAAAAGTTAAGGTGGGGATGGGTCGAAAACCACTCAACCAATAGAATTTAGACAGTTTTGGGTCATTATATTAACCTTATCATTTAGTTTTAACTCTTAGTTAATTAGTTTGACACATACCATGTCACTTTGTATTTTTATATTATATAGTTAATAAACATACTATATACCCCAACTATACCCCCAAGTCTTACATTAATGATACACATATCATGATATAAGTCTCTTGGCCAAACCTTAGATTTTTAGGAATTTAATATCAATTAATAATATAATATTTGTTTTAAAAACTCTCTTATGTCAATTTTGACACTATTTGGAAAATTGATTTTTGTGAAAATCATAAAAGAATGATTACATCATAGAAAGTTAATTAAATAAAAACTAACATATCATATTAACCTAGAAAATTATTTTAATTCCTAAAAAGTCTCAAATTATATTTATTTGGTTATTTATAATATCAATTATTTTAATTTTTCACTATTATGGTAATTACTGCATCATCATTGTGTCATATATAAATTAAATTATTTAATGTCAAAAAATTATTAATAAAATATAATTATGTAGGGAATTGTATTATCTTTCTAAGAATATTTATAGTCGAATTTATCTTATGTTTTACCCTATATTAAAAATGATTTAGTTGTATAACATTGATTTTACCTCTTTAAACTCTTCTTTGAATTGAATAATAATAAATGTCCTAATCTAATCCAAGAGGACCAAAGAGGTTCATATTTTATTCCTAAGGTTTTTTTGGTCTAATTAAGCTTATCCAATAGAATTAGGACATGTTTCATGTTAATATTAATATCATTTTGACCCTTAATTATCCTATTTACTTTTAATCGTGGTAAATAAAAGTGAAAAGTTACTATTCACCAAAAATTATATTCATCTCATTGAACCACATTTTACTCTTTGATATTAATCTTGTCTCTCAGATTTTCAAAATTCCATTCACAGAAGCGGTAAAATTAAGTTTTATGAAAAATCAGTCTTTTAACTACCACTTAGTGGTTTCAGTATTCATCAAAAAATGAAGTTTTTCAGCAAAATACCAAAAATTCACCCTAGGCTAATTTTGATACTCTAAATCCAAAAATGAAGCCCATTTTGAAAAATAAAATTTATAAATTTATAAAAGTGGGTATTAATATTCATAACAGCTAGTTTGATTGGTTGTGGTGTGTTAGAACTCGATGTTGCGTACAACACACGCTTTTGCATTATTCTAAGAGAAGCGTACCGTAGAAGCTTGGGGTGTTACACTTACCCTCTTCAGTTTCAAACTCATCCTTTACATTTTCTTGAAAATCATAAAGAATTCACATATCTTGAACAGTTTTCCTTTACCATCTTGTCATCTTCTTGCATGATCTATTATGATCCTCATAGCTAATGAGGAATGATTTGATGTCTGCCTCCAGTTTGACACACTTATCCATCACCATGGATACTGAATCTGATTTTTGATTTAAGGTGTTTTGAAGCATCTTGTATCTCGAGTCTAAATTGGAAAATATTGGAATGGTCCCTACAAGATTCTTCAAGGACTGGACTACAAATAATGTCCAAGGGAGGACAATTCTGAATCTGAGACTTTTCATGGTGAGGTTTCATTTTCTAACTCACCAACTTCCCTCTTTGATGATCCTCCAACTTCATTCTTCTTCATCAGAGATTTTCTAGGTTTATCAACAACCTCATGTTTTCCCTTATCAACTTTTCGAATGATTTCATCTTGATATGGTGACTCGTGTTCACTATAAAAGAGCTGCACAATCTTATCTTCATCAACTTGTTCATTCTCAGCTCGTGCCTCATCATCCTCTGGTTGAATAAAATCATGGTTGGAGATTTCTTTTCAGACGACTTATTCACTTACTCTTCATCCTTCACATCATTCTCAGGTGTAGCAAGCTTTGAAGACTCAGCTTCAGAGGTTCGGAATGATAATTTTTCAAAAGGGATTTCCTTCTCATGAAAATCTTCTACTTGATTTATCAGATCTTCGGTATCACCACTTCTTTCTTCTTCTACTACTTCTTCCACTACTTCTTCTTGAACTTTTTCCTATGTCAAAAATTCCATTCCCAAAGTCTCTGGTAATGGTCGAATCATGAATGATTCGGGTACCTATATATTCTCGGAAGATTTCTCTGCAGCCTTCAAAATGGATTGCACTATCTTGGCCTTAGACAAATTCTTCTTTTGCTTCTTTTCTATCTCATACTTTTCTATATTTTCAGCTTACTTTTCTTTTAAATAATCTGCTTCAGTTGGATCTAAACCAAAAATAGGCTCCCTTGCTTTCTTGTTCTTCTTATCTTCCCTAAATTCTTCTACTAACTCATCCGGATAGGCTTTTTTCCTCTTTGTCTTTGGTGGTGCGGATTGGGTTTTCTTATCTTCTGGGGTCCTTCCTTTGTCATCCACTTCCTTCAGATTCCTCTTCCTTCCACTCTTTTTAGAAGTTTTTTCCACCTCCCATTTCTTTGATATGGCTTCAACATATTCTTCTGGAAAATCAAAGAACTCTCCAGATTCTTTAGAAAACCCAATTTTATCCTCTTCAGAGTATCATAACTCACTACCATGACTTTGCAGTTTCATGGTTTAGATCTACAAGGTATTTTGAAGGACTCTAAACACTGAATAGTCATCATTGAGAGAATGGATGGATACATGATAATCTGAGCCTTCAGATTTCCATTCTTTATATTTTCCATAATAAAAAGAATATTCTTAACCATATTTATCATTCTTAGGTTCACCAAGAAATTCAAAATATACATGTCACACTTATTCAAAGTATCCTTATCACCTTTTTTTAGTATGAAGAATCCTTGAACCCACAATTCAAGAATCCGAAAATTTGTAGACAGGTGAAGAATATTTTGAGTCTTCACTCCTGAGAGACCAAGGTCGGCCATGGCCTTCACTTTATCGAAACTTCCTTGAACATCAAGAAACTTATGAGAACAGAACTAAGCTTCCCCTTCATAAGGAATACCAATCAATCTCGTAGCCTTGGTGTATTAAAGAGCATAAGTCTTTCCATAAATCTTTAAGGAAAACTTACTCCTCCCTTCTTCCTTGAAAAATGTTAGTGACTCATTGAATTCTATTAAAAAAATTCGATAAACCAAATCTTGAGATTTTGGTTTTGAAAGGAAATCACTTCCTCATCCATTAATATTTATGTTCTTAGAGATAATAGAATCATACTTAACAAATAAATTTGGATAAACCAACATTTCTTTGTAAATATTCCATTCCGAGATTGGCTTTATAGTTGACATCTATTTCTATGAAGAAACTTTGATAGATATTCAGAATTGAGAAAGATCTGAGAAGTTCGGAATGGGATTATGTAGGAAGAGCAGAGCATCAGCATGAAAGGTTTGAGTTTCAATGTGGGACAACCATCAGGGGTCCTTTATATAGGTTTTTGAAGTGAAGGTTCATCTTCCAAAATCAATAAAATGATTGAAGTTTTTTTTTGATTAGATCTAGCGTTTGAGAAGATAGCCACAAGTCATATTTGTTAAAATTCAATCTTTGGAGGTTCTAAAAAAACAATCAGATTTAAATAAAAGTGGATACAAAAAATGTAAAAATGGATGAAAACACCAGAAAGTAAACGATGATTACGAAATAATTAGAAAAGAAAATTATTCCTTTTGAATTGTTAGGAAGATTATTCATAATAAGTAAAATTCTTCTTAAAGAAATTTTTATTCTAAAGAAAAATTGACTTTGAAGAATATTGACTACGAAAATCTCCATTACGAAAAATTTAAGTACAAAAATTTCCATTACGAAAATTTCAAGTTTGAAAATCATCATTATGAAAATTTTAAGTATGAAAATTCTAATTACTAAAATTTTGAGTATGAAAATATTCATTAAAAAAATTTTGAGTATGGAAATGTTTATTATGAAAATTTTAACTACGAAAATATCCAATATATAAATATTGTGTAAAAGAATTTCCATTACGAAAATTTCAAGTATGATAATCATTAATATGAAATGAAAATTTTCATTAAAAAATGATTTAAAAACTAACTACGAAAATCTTCATTAAGAATTTTTTTTTAAAAAACCGCCTATGAAAATATTCAACCTAACAAAAAAATGTACGCCGCCTATGAAAAACACTTTGTTATTATAAGGAGATAGGTTTTATACAATATGATAAATAGAAGGATTGCCTCATGGTTATAATTCCTAACATCAGTTTAATTTATTCAAATATATTAGAGGGTAAAGATTCTGTGAAAATATCAGCAAGTTGATCTTGCATTTTTATAAATTGAAGAATGATATCTCATTTTTGTGTGTGATCTCAAAGAAAGTGATGCCTAATATCTAGGTTCTTTGCATGAGAGTTATGTTCAGGGTTTTTACTTAGGGAAATGGAACTAGTTTTATCACACCAAATTTGTGTTTTGGTAAAACTCATACCATAGTTTGAGAGTGTGTGTTGCATCCACATAACTTGAGAATACCAACTTCAAGTTGCTACATATTTAGCTTCAGCTATGGTAAGTTCTACTGAGTGTTGCCTCTTGCATAACCAAGAAACTAATTAATCTCCTATGAAATGAAAAGTTCTGGATATACTATTTCTATCCATTCTTCACCCACTAAAGTCAGCATCCGAAATGATTTTTAAAACAAAATCATTTCTAGAAGTATAAAATAGTCCTAAATCCATGGTTACCTTTAAGTAGAAAAAAATCATTTTCACTACCTTTAAATGAGATTCCATAGGATTGGATTTATATATGGAAATTAATCATACTAAAAACATTAAGTCTAGATGACTAGATGTCAATTATAGTAAGCTTAATTTCATACCTCTAAAAGATGTTTGATCCATTGGTTTTCCAGCTTCATCAAGATCAAGTGAATTTGAGGTACCAATGGGAGTACTTATACTCTTATTTTTGTCAAATCCATAATTTTTTAAGATGATCATTAATAAAATTATGCTTAGATATATAAGTTCTTATGGTTTTTTAAAAATTTGAAACCCTAGGAAAAATGTTAACTCACCCATTATACTCATTTCAAACTCATATTTCATTAGATTCGCAAAGGAATCATTTAAAGATAGTTGATTTGAACCAAATATAATTTCATCAAAATATATTGGAACAAAAAAACATGTTTCTTATCATTATTTATAAAAAGGGTTAGATCAGCATTTCCCTTAATGTAACCATTTTGTAACAGAAATCATGTAAGCCAATCATACCAGGCTCTAGGGGATTTCTTAAGTCCATAAACAGAATTGGTATGTTTGAAAACGTGTTCAGGGTGTTTATTATCTTAAAAACCAAGAGGTTGTTCAACAAAAAACTTCCTCTTGAACATTACAATTATGTAAATCACATTTCAAATCCATTTGAAAACGTTTCAATTAAAGAATGATGCAAAGGAATGTAAAATACGAATAGATTCAAGTCTAGATACTAGAGCACATGTTTCTTCATTTTCTATTCCTTTTGTTGATTATATCCTTTAGCAACTAATCTAGCATTGTTTATTACTATGACTCCATTATCATCACACTTATTTCTGAATACCTATTTTACTCCAATTACAGTAGTTTCCTTATGTCATTCAACTAAAGACCGAAATTTATTCCATTCAAATTCATTTATCTTAGCTTGCATGGCTTTGGTCCAATCATCATCACCTAAAGATTCATTAGTGATTTTTGGTTCTAATTTGGAAGTAAATTATATATGCTCTACTTCATTAAATCAGGAACTTATAGTCCTTATAGGTTGATTTACATCACCAATGATACTATCACTATGATGATTCTTCAAAAACAACTGATTTGGGTTTTTTAAAACCTGTTCATCAACGAACGGTAGGAATTATTCTATAGTAATTGTCTTAGAAACATTTTCTTGAAAATTTTCATTATCAGGAGGATCATCTATCAAGGGTTGAAAATCTATTTTTGAAAACACTTCCGTGGATGTAGGTTGGGGTTTTTTAGAAACAAGAGGATCAGATTCATCAAATTTAACATGCATTGTTTCTTCAACAATATAGGTATTGTTATTGAAAACTCTATAAGCCTTAGAAGTTGTGGAATAGCCAAAGAAAATTACATATTCAGATTTGGGTGTGAATTTATGTAAATTATATTTACTATTTAGAATGAATAAATTGAATCCAAAAACCTTGAATTAGTAAATTCTAAGTTTTCTACCATTCCATAACTCATAAAGTGATTTATTAGGAAAATATATAATTAAAACTCAATTTATAGAATAAAAATCAGTACTTAATGCTTCAACCCAAAAAATGTTTTCTATAGAATATTCACTCGACTTGGTTCATATTATTTCTTGATGAATTATATTTTTTCATTCAACAACACCATTTTGTTGAGGGGTTCTTGGTGATGAGATGTTATGAGTAATTCCTTTTCTACTATAAAAAGTCTTAAAATAAGAATTTTGAAATTATCCTCTATGATCACTATGTATAGTTATCAAAGGAATGTTTTTCTCGTTTTTAACTTGGGCTATAAAACTTTTCAAATAAGATAAAGATTCATATTTCTTTTCTAGAAAATAGACCCATTTAAATATAGTGTAATCATCCACTAGGAAAAATACATAATATTTTCCACTCATGCTTCCAGTTTGTGTTGGACCAAAAATATCCATATGCACCAAATGAAATGCATCAATTGTTGAGACTTCATAGATTTATTTAAAACATGATTTAGTTTTATTTCCATATTGAAAAGGATCATAGACTTTTGAAGAATAAAATCTAAGCTCCAGTAGATCCTCAACAAGTCTTTTCTTAAAGATTTTACATAGGTTCTAAAGATTACAATGTCCTGGTCTTCTATTCCATAGCCAAGAATGATTTTCAATTGAATTTAGGCATGGTAATTCTTGGGTCCTATGTCCTTTTATGTTAAGTGTCTATAAATTCTCTTACCTATGAGCAGAGATAATAAAATCTTCCTTGGAATTGTGTACTAAGAACTTTTCATTACTAATATTCACAATGTAACCTTTATCACATTATTGGCTTATGATAATGAGGTTGTTCTTAAGACCCTTAACAAATACAATGTTTGAAATAAATGTTTTTTCAAGAATAACAATGTTACCTAAAACAATAATCTCTCCCTGGGCATTATATCTGAATATTACTATTCCCATTTTCCCCTTGATAATCTATTAGAAAACATTTTTGTTACCAGTCATATGCTGAGATCATCCACTATCCAAGTACCATGTGTTACTACTAGAAGTACCTTTGTTTCCCTAAAAATAATAGTGTTAGACTTTCGAAATCCAAAAAATCTTGGATCCAGAAAATTCAGAATGAAAAAATTTAGGAATCCACATTTACCTAGAGAAATAAGCTTTATGGAATCCTAAAGACTGAGTTTTATTTAAAGAATAAATTTTTTCCCAATGTCCACCACACTGTAATTTACTGTAGAAAGGAACACTTTGTAGGAAAAAAATAGTTATTACTAAAAATAGGTTTAGCAAGGGTATATTCAAAACCATTATTATTCCCTAGAGGTCGTATTTTGGAATACATCTTAACAAAATTTTCCTTACCTAAGGTAGAGTTTGACAAACACTTCCTCAAGGAAAAGATTTCAGATTTTAGTTTAATAACCAAGCTTTTATCTTCAAAATTATTATATTTTGAACTATATCTAGTCTCTAAAATGTTTTTCTTAGAAATTAAATTTTCATGTTGTTTTTAATATTTATCCATTTCAGAATTAACTTTCTCATGATTTTTTGAAATAATTTTAAAATCAAGGGTTTTCTTATCTAGATATTTAGAAAGATATAATATTTCCTTGGTAATAATAGTATTTCTATAGTTTTCCTTATAAATATTTTTCATGAGTTTTGAATTCTCATTATCAAGAAGTTTAGAAAGTCTAGAAACTTCTTCATAAGTAGGTAAAGTATCATCTTCATCAGAAGATAATTATTCATCAGAAGACTTATAGTATCTATCATCATTATAGTGAGCATTCAATGAAACATTTTTAATAGATTCATCATTGTGTACCTTAGCCATTTGAAAATTATTTTTAATATGTAGTCTGGCAAGTAGACCAAGATTATTCTGTCCAAAAGATTCATATTCTAAGGATTCATCAGATGAGTTTCCACCACTGGAACTTCTGGTGACATTAGATTTCAAAACATTCTTATCTTTATCATTATAGCACGTCATTCTATAACTCCCAGAATGATTTTCCTTCCTATCATTTTTCTTAAGAATAGGACAATCTTGCCTTATATGCCCTTCTCTTTCACATTCATAACAAGTAACTTCTGATTCTTTCTTATCTTTCCTCTATTTCTTCTTGTATCTGGAATGAAAGTTTTTCTGTCCATCAATCATGTTCATCCTTTGAGCAAGATTGGCTAATTTATTTTCTGATGCTTCACATTCACTAGATTCGTATTGAATAATATCTTTCTTATATTTGGATCTTGTAACCCTCTCAGGAGTTATGACATTCATATGATTTGAAGTTGTTGTAAAACAAACACTGCCATTTCAATTATTTTTCTTAAAATTAATAGCATATTTGTTCATTCTAGTTAGATGTTGAAGAAGATTTCCAAATATCACATTAAGAGAAATCTGAGTAACCTTCCTATTCTCATTTATAGCTTTCCTTTTTGATTCCCACTCGTTGGGCATGATGTCTATGATTTTTCCCACAAGAGCATCATCATCTAATCCTTTGTCACCCACTTATTGTAAACTATTGACAATAGTCATGAAGCTTTGTTGTAAATTACATATGGGTTCTCCATAAGGAAAGAAGATATCATGATATTCAGCTCTGACCATGGCTCTCCTAGTTCCAATAACTTTTGATTTTCCAAAGTGAGTTACTTCAATCTTCTTCCAAATACAATTTGCTGCTTCAAAAATGACAACGAGATATATATATTCCGAGTCATAGATCAAAGAAAAGTATTATGTAGCTTATAATTAAATTGATATTAATACTTTTCTTGATTGGTGAAAGGAACGAATTCCTTTTTTGGGATTTTATATCCTCTAGTAAGCATGAAAAAGTTATTTACTCCAGTTTTGATAACAGAAGTCTTCATATAGACTCTCCAATATTCGTAATCATTATCATCAAAAATAGGTGGTCTATTAGGATTTAAATAGTTGATAGAACCAACATTCATTCCTTTCATCTAAAAAATATATTTCCACATAAAATTGTTAATAGAAAAATTTCGTAAACAAGAAAAAAATTTCCTAAGAAAGGAAAATTGAACAGTGAAAACTGAGCAAGAAATGTTATATGAGAATATATGTATTTTAGAGACTTCCTCTGATACCAATTGTAGGATTGAAATATGAATGAATATTCTCAATATAAAATAGGGGTGAATTGTCTACTTTAAAAATTCCATTGGAACCTTTAATGTTGGTATAAAAACTTTCATTTTTAACCTTAAGAAAAACTGTGTTTAACAGAGTTGAACAAGATAAATTCACAAGACCTCTTAAATCTACAAACATGCTAGATTCCGGAAATATGGTCTTGGAAATGATACTTAAAAAAATTTTACAAAGAAAAAGATTCTACCTTAAAGCATAAATAATCTTATTAATCAGAGTATACAAAAACAAGGAAGTATAAGATAGTTATACTTCCAATATCAATCAAAATTACAGCCGGAAAATAAACTTGAAACAAAACAGGTAAAAAGTACTACATTTTACCCCAAAGATAAGGGTATCAAACAAACCTGGATAAAGTTCCTTGATTTATACATTCAAGAAAGTTTTTTTACCCACACCAGGGTAATCCATCGATAAGAATATCGGAATATGTCTTGTTATTCCCACAAGTCCTCAAACATCAATGTAGTCGGCGCCTCTATCATCCTCATCAAGGAAGTCTGCCAACATTAAGTTAGTCGGAACCTCTGTCTTCTTATCCCCAGAATCCGTTGAATGTACTCAACAACATTCGGTTTCACACGAAGCAATTCTGACCAAGATTTTGACTATGAACAAAACATGAGAGTCTCTCTCTCTAGAAATCACTTCAATATCTTGTAATCTATTGAGTTGTAGAATAGTAGTGAACTCATTAAAATGAGATCCTATTTATAGTCACATATCCAACTGTCAGCTCCCTCCTCCAACAGACATATTTTCCATGAATCTCAGAGAGACCTATACACCAGAAACTCAAGCTACGGTTAGTTAGAAACAGAAATAATGACATTGTTTTATAACAAAAGCAAGGATGGGAAAAATAAGATTGCTTAACAAAACCAATTTTTCAGATTCTAAGAAAAATGAGAGTTCAAAGTCTATGAAAAATGAAAATTTGGAGTCTATAATATATGGACATTTTGATTCTATTTTCCACGAAATTCGTAACCTGAATTCCCATTCTGAACTCATAATAATTCTTAATGGGAATTTGGAGTTTGAATTCATAA
The DNA here is from genome assembly GCA_963277665.1 of Viscum album. Classification (NCBI taxonomy): domain Eukaryota; kingdom Viridiplantae; phylum Streptophyta; class Magnoliopsida; order Santalales; family Viscaceae; genus Viscum; species Viscum album. The sequence goes on along the minus strand of OY728162.1, from coordinate 1,084,733,135 downwards.
GAATTCGGAGTCTGAACTCAGAATAATTCGGAGTCTGAACTCAGAAGAATTTGTAATCAGAATTTGGATTCTGAATTCATAAGAATTCAGAGTCTGAACTCAGATGAATTCCGAAACTGAATTCAGAGTCAGAATTCATAAGAATTTGGAGTCTAAACTCTGAAGAATTCGGAACCAAAATTCGGATCCTGAAACAGAATGCTCAATATCCAAGTAATTATATGATTTTGAGGTTATGAAATATTAAACCAATTTTTACTCTTAGAAATAAAATGAGTTAGACTTAGAAGAACTGAAAAAAATGAACAAAGAAAAAAGATAAGGATGAATTTTCCTTGAGGAAGGAAAATGTTCCATATTAAGATAAAACATATGAATACGGAATTTGCCTTATGATAGAGTGTTTGTGATTTTCAAAACACGAAGGAATGGAAAAGTCATAAGGAAACCTTATTGAATCAACACATATATGGTATAATATATATTAATGTAGTTCTACAGTAGATGTATAATAAACTTATATTTTTTATACATGATTTTTCATTTATATAAAGTGATTCAAGACTTATGTAAATTGATTTGTGTCTCCCTTTTACTTTTATGTGACACATGCCATATACAATACATATTTCTTTTATATTCTGTACATACATCCAATTAATGTGTTTTATGTTACTTATTTTGAATATTATGGTATTTTCATATTCATATAAATATCTCTCGTTCATGGGGAAAATGATTGTACTGATTATTATGTTATAAATGTTTATTTCAAAATATCATCAAAATTCCTGATTGTTTCATTTTAAATCTCTATTGGGGAATATTTATCATCGACATCCATGTTTTATAAAAAAAATAAAATATATTTGTAATATTATCCTATGAATATTTTATGTTATTTCATCCAAATTTAATTTTTTTTCTAAATGGTTTGAATAGAATCATTATTGTCATTTTTCAAACAATGTATTTTTGTGGCTTATCTAGAAAAATGATATAAGTAATGTTTTTTAACTTATATAGAATTAACTGAATTTCCTTGTATCATGAATCCTTAGTCATTTAAAACATCCATTCAGTCTTATGTGTATATTTTTGAGAAATTGTTTCCTTTAAAATTTCAAGTCACTTTAAAAAATTAATTCATAACTGAAAGGATATTTTACTCAAGATTTTTTTAATGAAATATTTCAAACCCATTTTCCTTAAAAGATAAATTTATTTGATATTATTTATGCTTTAATAGGTATATGAAAAAAGGATATCATTATTATTCATTCACTGAATGGTTTATGATTATGAAGGCATGATATTTATGAAATCTATTTATTTTACATTATTTATGTTATGATGATGTGTTTATAAAACTAATTTATTTAAATGGGTTCTAAGATGGTGAATTATTTTTTGTTATGAGGTACACGTATGTATGGTTTTTGTTAAGTTGTGGGTGTGACTAGTATCCCCCTCTAATGAAAAGGGTAATGAATTATATATCATGAGATATTTAATGGAAACAAGTCAATGAGCTCGATTTTTGATGCGAAACAAGTCTATGTGATCGATCTATAAGGGAAACCAGTGATAAGTCCTGATCTGAGAGTCATGGTCTTTCATATTGACATATGAATTTTTTTCAATACTTGTGGTTATGCCAAACTTATTTATGACATGAATATACCATTAAAGAATGATTTAAGAAAATGTTTCTTTCATATGGTTCATGGTAATGTTTTATTCCATAACATGTGTTTATGATCCATGAAAGGTTGGGTATAAACGTTGTATGTTATTCTCATGACAATATACCTATATTTCTTATTTTATGAGTTCATAATATAATAAATTGATATCATTAATATTCACCCTTATTGAGCATCTGAGCTCACCCTTTTCTTATGTTTCCATTCCACTGGTTATAAAGAATTTTTTAAGTCTCAGTTAAAAATGGGAACAAATTTATTTGAGATATTGAAGATATTTCACCAAATTGGAAGAATGTGATACATGATTCTTAAGGAACTGAACTATTATGCTCCTCAACCTTGTGTTTTTCTAATGTAATGAATTTTTTTCTAAAAATATATAATATCCATGTTTGAAAATACTGTGTCATTATATGATAAACCCAATATAGCCTTTCAAGAAAGATATGAACACCATAAATTATTAATTATTCCATTAAAACTTATGAATTCACCTGTTATCATCATGTATCTGGTGAATTGAAATACATGAATTTGCTTGGGATGACCTAAATCATCAACTGATATGGAAAACAATATGGTCTCAAGTGTACCTCCCTATATGCTAGATGTTTTCTACTATCAGGGAGGGCCTAAAAGGATACAATGGGGACACTATCCTCTTATATCATATTGAAATAACATCATAAATAAACTAAATACATAAAAATCCATGAACATTAGATTACACATAAATAAATATGTAAAAGTACAAAAACTCTAATAATTGGAGTGTGGAATAAATTTACATTTGAAAAACAAACAGTCATTGGTTTCCCACTAGGATAACCACACACACAAAATAAAATAAAGAAAATTAATAAAGAAGACTCCACTACACCTCTGATTAGAACCATGAATGTTATCTTTATGACTAGTGAATATATTATTCACAAACAAAAGATTCAACCTAAGAATTCCCACAAAAATAAGAAGCATTATACCTCCAACCAATCAACTACATCTGGTTGTCAACCTAAATATAGGAATAAGGTATGCACACCCACCAAGTTTAATGTTTGAGTTGGTTCATTAGAACCAACACCTATGTTCTTTATAATAACAAAGTTTCATAGTTTTGAATATTAATAAACTCCTCATTACATCAGGATTATTATAATATATAACATAGTATCTGAAAATTTGGTAAGAGTAACTTTTACACCAAAATGTTATTGTAGTTCCCCTTCATGATGATAACCTTGAAGAGCCACAACATTATTCTTAAATATATGTTCTATAGAGAAGTTAAATCATTTGAGAGACATTAATTATTTAGACTATCATTGGTGGAGACTCATTGGACTTTGATGCATCATCTCATGTTGTATGGCCTTGTTAATATACTTTATAGGATATTATGAGAAAGATACATGCTAGTAAGAAATACACATTTATATGTGTCATTGGATGTTCCTATCTAATGATATGTGAATTGATCCATAGAAATTAAGTTTATTATTAATGAATATTATAAGTTTCATACTTTTATGTGATAAGGAATGTCATGATGACATATGTTCGTGGTGATGTAGGATACATTGGGTGCATTATGATTAATATTGAATTAGTAAATAATGTGAGAATGGACTTTTTGTAACATCCCAGGTAAATAAAGAATATAAATTTTAATATTTATTAATTTTTGTGAATAAAATATTATTATTACTTTAAAAGGATGTTATATTCGATGGCGTACCCAATACACAACAACGAGTTCCTTTGAAATCTTATGTTGGACACTAATAATATAAAAATATATTTTTAAATAGTACTTAACACATAGACATTGTATTTGCGGGAATGAATAAAACTAACTAAAAAGTGATTATATATTATTGTCAAATATTTTTACATTTATACAAAAAATGTTAGAGGCTTAAAATGAGAATGAATCCGATTTTAAGCATAAACATTCTAATATTCTTTAAAAAGTCAATTAACCACCTTTTGATGGAAAAACCTTACTAAATCCAATTTTTCACAATTTTATATGTTATATTTGACTAAATAAAATCATTCTTTAGAATCATAACATCAAAATTTACTTTGTGTAAATTTATGGTATTTTTCCGATAAAGTTCATTTTTTAATGAATAGTTTAAAATGTTGTATTTTAATTCAAAATCTCCTTTTAATATAATTTATTAATATAGTTAGATTATATTTTTACTTTCGTTTAAAGTTTAATTAAAATATATTTTTACCATTTAATACAATAGTGGTCATTCGAATTAATTTCACGTAGAAATAAAACATAAACAAGTGTCAATCTTTTGATAGATATTCTTTTATAAAAACACTCTTTGTTTTGACAGGGGGATTTAATTATAAAATTAATTAATGAAAATTATATTTTATGAATTTGGTAAAATGGAAATCATTTTTTAATTCTGAATATCGAATATAACTTTGGGTGAATTTTTGGTATTTTTCTGAAAAACATCAATTCTTGATGAATAGTGAAAGCACTAGTGGTAGTTAAAAAAAATGATTTTTCATTCAAATGAAACATTACCACTTCTGTGAATTGAATTTAAAAAAATCCTACATACATGGATGTCATTAGTATGTAAAATTTGGTTCAATGGGATGAAAATAAGTTTTGGTGAATAGTAACTTTTAAGTTTTATTAATCATAATTAAAGGTAATTAGTGTAATTTAAGGTAAAAATGATATTATAATAAAATTAAATTATCTTCACACTTGTCCTACCCTTATTGTATGATTCATTTCCGACCCTTACAATCCATGGGTCAATTTGGGGGACCCCATGGAGCCACTTGGGTTAGATAATGACATTAATACCATTTATTTAAAGTAAAAATAAAAATGTCACAAACATATGTTGTTTTACTTAAACAATTTTTACAAGGGGTTATACATGTTATATATTTGACTATAAATATTAATTAGAAATATAAAAATATTTCCTACAACATGGTAATTGTTTTATTAATTCTTAGACATCATGAAAATAAAATTATTTATGACACAATGATGATTCATTGTTTACTTCATTAATGAATAAATTAAATAAATAAAAAGATAAAGTTTAAAAAAAATATCCAACACTTGTTCAATACATATTGGATGATTTTATATCTACCATGGGCCATCTTATCTTCATCATTTTTTATTTTTTGGGCGTTAGAAACCTAATTTAAATATATAATAAAATAATAGTTTCATGCTTTCCAAAAGAGCCCCTCCTCTCGCTTTTTAAAAGACCCCACCTATACCCCCTTATGCACGCCTCACAAGCCATTGGATCGACCATAATCTTCTAATTTTATCTCTACACATCCCTCTATTACTCCTAGAATCCTCACTATGGGCACAAGTCTTTCCAAGGAATCCTTTGGGCTCAAATCAAAAAGAGTTACCTATTTTGAAGGTAATGTCTTCTCTTATGTTCTTTTGTTTTATTTTGCTTCTCCAACCCCCTAAACATTTTTTATTCCTTTATTTTGTAACAGAAAAAATATTTACATATAATAGTATGTTTTTATGATAAGTATTTGAGATAAACTAACACACACCATCGTCTAATGGTAAAATAACATATTGTTTCAGTGGATGGCGAATTTCATCCTCACGAACTGATGATAGTTCAAAATTCTTCTAACACCTTTCATAGTGGCCATTAAGATGGCACTATATTTATATATGATATATATTATGTTTATTTACATATTATTCTGTATTTTTCATTTATGGAATATCTTTAGGGTTTCCATTATGGGTAATCGCGATATCTTCATTTTAGGAAGTGCAGACTGCCGCCCCCTCAAAGTGATTTGATTCGTTAATGCCATATGTGGGATGTATAAAGGATATAGTTAATGATATTATATATGATATTATACTAGAATTATAATATACCTTTATATCATTATGGTTTCATTCTATTAAATACGAAATAGAAATGAAAGTAGCGTTCATGCGTACGTACGGCTTACCGTCTCCATGAACGGTGCATTTCATTTCCTACCTCTAAATGATATGTAATATTATAAATGCATGTATATAATGGATATATATGATATATATGATATCTAAATAATGAATATAATTCTGTATATAATGGATATTTTACCACATGAACAACTTGTAATTACAAGAAGTTTATTTTTGACTCATGTACCAATGATCGACAAAACAACCATTATTTACTTAAATAATTACATAATGTTTATAAAATGGTAATAAGTTATATAAATGGAATAATAAACTTAAAAAGTTTATTAAGAAAGTATAAATTAACTCTATTTTATTATTTATGATATTAAATAACAATCGAGTCATGTCGGACACGACGTAAGGGATCCTACCTCTCCCTTTCTTTTAAAGTACTCTCTTTTATGTGATTTATTTTATGCTCCTCTCTCTTATGTTGGGGGATGTTATTTTATATTCCTATTACTTTAAATTTTATTTTCATATGATGACAGACCCTATTTTATCTCTTAAATCCATTTTTGGAAGTTTTAAGTGGTGCCTTTAGGCTGCCGAGTTTTCGTAAGGGATTTTTCATCTCACTTTTATTCCCGTGAGATTCATGCTACATTTTCCACTATTTACTTTTGTGTGGTGTTGTAATGCCCATGATTGTATTATTTGTGTAATATAATTTAATTTATGGGTATTCACATCTTCATTGTATGACCCTTCTTTCATGGGGTGTACGTTTTGGAAGTTACCCAAATCGGTAATGGAACCTTTCACCCTCCTCTTTTTTTTAAAAAGACTATTTTTGTTATGTCTTTTAATTTACATATTATTATATTGGGATATGTTCTTATATATACTTATTTAAGTAAATGGAATGTAGAAGTGATGATATACCATTTTCTCTCTCAACCACTCTTTTTCTGAATTTTAAAGTGATGTTGTTAGGCTGTCGAATGATTACAAGGGAACTTCTTAACCCAATTTCGATTTCTTTGGGTTCAACTTGTAGTTATTGAATATGTCATCATATTAATATTTGTGAATGACCTATGATTGTTTTACCCTTAATATCCAATTATATTGGGTGTATTTATATTTTTCACACATAATTATGAGATTCATTTATCCTTAATTTAAGGATACCTTCTTTATAAGGGATTTGATCTCATTTTACATTTCTATTGAGACTTCATAATTTTTATGCACCAATTCACGCTTATATGGTGTATATACTATCCTTTGGAATTTAATATCATGAATCCCTATATTCTCATGATATTATAAAGTTCTTTATTAAATGTTATTCCTCAATTATTTGTATTCAAGTGTCTCTCATTTTGTTAAAAACACTTTAACTAAAATATCATTTTAAATGTTTTAATAATTTATTCTTATAAATATTTCTCATTAATATCCATGTTTTCAAAATGGTTTTAAGTATTTACTTATATTGATATTAATGGTTTCAAATTTTAAAAGCTTCATAGTGGTATGTGATGATTTGATTCAAAAATCTCATTCTAAAATGTTTGAAATGGTTTTGAAAATTGTTTTTAGAATGGATTCATTATTTCAATATCTTAAAATGTTATATTGTTATTGAAATGTGGGAATGTTATCTTTCCATTATTCATAAGTTATGTTTTATTATTATGTTATGGTTTTTGTCCATTGTTACGTATATGGGTGGTTCCGTGATAAACTAATGGCAGGTGAGCCCGAGATGGCTCTCCAATGCATTGGGTAACGAGACGGAGGTAAACGTTAAATTTTATCCTAAGAGATTTAGGGAATATATTTTGATGGGTATTCCAAATGTGAATCCCTATGTAGCTGTGATAGCTACAATGCATGTTTGATATGGATGCCATACGTTACCTCTATGATTTATAATTTCTTTTTGTTACTCATAAATCTTATGATTTGGTAAGGTATGTTATGAATGAAAAGTTTTGGTTTCATTGATTTGTATTTATTGATCGGTTAATGTTTCCTTTCATTATTTTATAGCCTATAATGATCTTTTTATGCTCATCCCAAGTTTTTGAAATGTTTCTCACAGGACATAAAGTGGAATAGGGTCAAGGATGGTATCTAGGAAATATCATGCTGTCTAAAACATGGAACTAGACATGACTCTTTTGTTCAAGAGTTTTTATTTTATGAAAATAATGGAAACTAAGTTGAAGTGTCTACTTTTTATTCTTATGAGATTTAATAGTTATGTCCTAATTATCTGAAACTCTAAACCTGAAAATATCCTCAATGTTTATTCTTGAAATAACTCAAGATTATGTAATTTTTAAGGTTTGGGCCTTATAGTTGGTATCAGAGGTAGGTTTAGACAACTTTAGGGATTAGGAGTTTTCATTAAACACATGTTTAGTCCCTATGTTTATTATTTTAGTTAAATCATTGTTTTATAACTTTTTTAGATCAAGGAAATGGAAGGAGGGGGATCTCAAACGACATTCATATCTCTTCCTAATGACTTGCATGCAATAATTATTGCAATGTAATGTTCTGATGATTGTGAAAATATTTCTAGCATAAAACTCACTTGAAAGCAGCTATTTGATATATCAAACACCTCCACTATACCTCATTATCATCATGGATTATGGGTTGTATTTAGATAAATCTTATTTCACAATATTCTCATATTTTAAAGAACAGTAAATATTATCAAGGAATTCTCAAATATTTTACTTTATCACAAGAATTTAAAGCATATTATGATTTTAAAGACGGTGCTGAAGAAGGAGACCCTTGGGAAACCTATTCATATTTGATTTTAAAATATATTTTCTCAGCATATACAAATGTTATTTTAAAATGACTGTTATTTGAAAGTTTGAACTCAAATTTGGTCAGACTATTTTATAGAGATCATGTCTTATCAGATGTTTTGAAATTATATGACATACGTGATTATTTTCCAAAACTGTATTTCTGTGAACACTCATATGACCCATGTTGTACAATGTGTATTTTTATGAAGGAGGCAAATGATTTTCAAGGATCTCTAAATCATTATTGCGATGCAAGGACATTATACCTATGTGAACAAGATGAAAATGAAACCAAATGGACACCCTGATCAAGGTATGATTTTCTTCATTATGGGGATCGTCTTATTTTATCATATGGTGATGAAAAAAAGACAATGTAAATAAGACTTCAAGAATTAATATGTTGAGATCATAATTAATTGGGATGAAAATGAGAGGTATACAAAAACCATTGAGGTTAAAACATGTTAGGGTTATTATAGAGTTTTATAAAAAGGACAACCCATAAGATGGGTGACAACCCGTCACATCTGGAAAGGCCACAAGAATCAAACCCACAATCGAAGGGTGACAAGGGCACATCACATACCACTAGCCTACGTGATGTCCCTGGTTAGTATGACTTATTTTTTTTAGTTAAATAATATTATGGATCTGGAAGAAGTTGATTTTGGGAACTTATGTTTTATCAAATGGATATCCTTAGTGTAGGAAAATGATTTAGTGATCAAGTAATAAAGTTTATTTTGGAAGATGTTCTCTTTTTACTGGAAACAATATATGCCTATAGAAAATAGAATACTTTGAGTTTTCAATTGAGGAGAAATGGTGGAATTTTATTTTGTAAGAATCTATGTTTTTATTATAGACATATATGATTTGGGGTTATCTATGAAAATGATTAACTTATCATGGAGGATATGTGATTAGGTTAATTACTTTTCAATATGACACATTAAGACTAACTGATGTTATTTGGAGATAAATGTAAAGATTTACCTTGGAAGACTATGTGATTAAATCCTTCAGAGATTTGGGTTTCAATCTTAGATTAGATTACTTTGATGAATGTTATGGGTAGCTGTTTATTGAAGGGTCTTTTTGAACTTTGGATTTTGTAGGACAAATTTTGGAGATTAAGAGTGGCTTTTCTTTTTATAAAGTATAATCCTTTTGGGGATTATCAGATATTGTAATAAAAATATTTTTTTTGGTTAAGGTATAAACACATGGGAAATATATTGTTCTCTTTTGTGGATTAGGTGATTCTCTAGAAGTTGATTATAGAACTCTTTGTGTGAACAAGTCTTCTTACTCATCTTTTAGAGAAGATAAGAGTTTGTGTTAGAAATCTAGTAAGATATGAAAGTCAACATGACAAGTAAGTGTGTTTATTTATGTTTTTATTTAAGATCATAAATAAATTCCTCAAAAAAAGTATCTTAAAACGAAAACGTTGTCTGTTAACTTTTCCTACTGGGGAATCAAATACCGTTTAACCCATCACAAGTTTGTGATTTTCTGGTGGTTAACTTTCTCCTAATTATGTTTTCAATTACTCTCCATCAGAACATGATGATTTTTTTCTCCATATCCATGTTTTCATGGAATCCAAGTGTGGGTTATCTCTGGTGACCTTTTTTCATTTCTTTATTTCTTTTAATGTGATAGATTAATTGACTCCTTTTCTAATGTGGGACTTTTAATGAAGTTTCCAAGACCAATTTTAAAATTGCGAGGATGAAATTTCCAAAAGGGGGGAAGGATGTAACATCCCAGGTAAATATAGAATATTACATTTTCATATTTATTAATATTTGAGAATAAAATATTAATAATACTTTAAAAGGGATTCTATATTCGTTGGTGTACCCAATACGCAACATAGAGTTCCTTCGAAATATTACGTTGAACACTAATAATATAATAATATATTTTTAAATAGTAGTTAACGCATAGTCGTTGTATTGGTAGGAATGAACAGAACTATCTAAAAAGTGATTATATATGCTTTCAAATATTTTTACATTTATTCAATAAATGTTAGAGGCTTAAAATACGAATGAATCCTATTTTAAGCATTAATATTCTAATATTCTTTAAATGGTCGATTAACCTCCTTTTGATGGCGAACCCTTTTTAAATCCCCTTTTTGAAAATTTTATATGTTATATTTGACAAAATAAAATCCTTATTTAGAATCAGAAAATCAAAATTTACTTTTTGTAAATTTATGGTATTTTTCCGATAAAGTTCATTTTTTAATGAATAGTGTAAAATGTTGTTTTTTAAATCAAACCCTCCTTTTAATATAATTTATTTATATGGTTAGATTATATTTTTAATTTGGTTTAATGTGTAATTAAAATATATTTTCACCATTTAATCCAATTATGGTCATTGGAATTAATTTCACATTAAAATTGGACATAAACAAGGGTCAATCTATTGATAGATATTGTTTCTTAAAAACAAGCTATTTGTTTTGACAGTAGGATTTCATTATAAAATTAATTAATTCAACTTATATTTTATGAATTTGGTAAAATGGAAATAATTTTTGAATTCAGAATATCAAATATAACTTAGGGTGAATTTTTGGTATTTATCTGAAAAACATCAATTTTTGATGAATGGTGAAACCACTAAGTGGTAGTTAAAAAAACTGACTTATCGTTTAAAAAAACATTAAAACTTTGGTAAATTGAATTCCAAAAAATCCTACATACATGGTTGTCATTATTATTTAAAATTTGGTTCAATGGGATGAAAATAATTTTTTTACAATAGTAACTTTTAAGTCTTATTAATCGCGATTATAGGTAATTAATGTAATTTAATGTAAAATTGTTATTATAATAAAATGAAAATATCTTGAAACTTTTCCTAACCTTATTTTATGACTAATTTAATACCATTAAAATCCATGGGTCAATTTGGGGGACCGCAGGGAGCCACTTGGGTAAGATAATGACATTAATACCATTTATTTAAAGTAAAAATAAAAATGTCACCAACACATGTTGTTTTAATAAAAAACTTTTTACAAGGGGTTATACATGTTATAGTTTTGAATATAAATATTAATTATAAATCTAAAAATATTTCCTACAACATGGTAATTTTTTTATAATTTTTAGACATCACGTAAATAAAATTATTTATGACACAATGATGATGCCATGTTTACGTCATTAATGAATAAATTAAATAAATAAGAAGATAAAGTTTAAAAAAATATCCAAAACTTGTACAATACCTATTGGAATATTTTATTTAAACCATGGGACACATTATCTTCGACATGTTTTATTTTTGGAGCTTTAGAAAACGAATTTCAATATATAATTAAATAATAGTTTCAAGCTTTCCAAAAGAGTCCCTCCTCTCCCTTATAAAAAGACCACACCTCTACCCCCCTTACCCACACCTCCCAAGACTTTGGCTCGACCAAAATCTTTTCATTTTATCTCTCCACATCCCTATATTACTCTTAGAAGACTAAATATGTGCATAAGTCTTTCCAAGGAAGCCTTTGGGCTCAAATCAAAAAGAGTTATCTGTTTTGAAGGTAATGTCGTCTCTTTTGTTATTTTGTTTTATTTTTCTTCTACAACCACCTAAACTCTTTTTATTTCATTATTTTGTAACAAAACCATTATCTTAAATATACTAGGATGTTTTTATGAGAATTATTCTAGATAAACTTACACACACCTCCGCCTAATGTTTAAAAAGCATATTGTTTCAGTGGATGGTGAATTTCTGCCTCACAAAATGATGATTGTCCAATATTCTTATGACACCTTTCATGGTGGCCATTAAGATGTAACTATATTTATATATGATATATATTATGTTTATGTTTTCCATATTCTTCTGTATTTTTCATTTATGTCATAAATTTATGGTTTCCATTCTGGGTAAACGCGATATCTTCATTTTATGAAGTGCGGACTACTGCCCCCTCAATGTGATTTGATTCGTTAATTCCATATGTGTGACATATAAAGGATGGAGTTAATGGTATTATATATGATATTATACTGGAATTATAATATACCTTCATATAATTATTATTTAATTCCATTAAATACGAAATAAAAATGAGAGTAGTGTTCATGCATACGTATGTCTTACCATCTCCATGAATGGTGCATTTCATTTCTTACCTCTAAATGTAATATAATATTATAAATGAATGTATATAATGGATATATAGGATATATATAATATCTACATAATGAATATAAATCTGTATATAATGGATATTTTACCACATGAACAACTTGTAATTATAAGAAGGTTATTTTTGACTCAAGTACCAATGATCGACAAAACAACCGTTATTAACTTAAATAATTACATAATGTTCATAACATTGTAATAAGTGATATAAAAGGAAAAATGAACATAAAAATTTTTCTCAAGAAATTATAAATTAACTCTAGTTTATTATTCAAAAGATTTTAATAATTATCGAGTCACGTCGGACAAGAGGTAAGGGATCCTACCTCTCTATTTCTTTTTAAGTTCTCTCTTTTATGTCATTTCTTTTAAGCTCCTTTATCTTATGTTGGGGGATGTTATTTTATATTCCTCTTACTGTATATATTATTTCTATATTATGAGAGACCCTATTTGATCTCATCAATCCATTTTTGAATGTTTTATGTGGTTCTGTTAGGCTGTTGAGTTTTTGTAAGGGATTTTTCCTCTCACTTTTAATCCCGTGAGATTTGTGCTACATTTGCCACTATTTACATTTGTGTGGTGTTGTACTACACATTATTGTATTCTTTGTGTAATATACTTTAATTTATGGTTATTCACATATTCATTGTATGACCCTTCTTTCATGGGGTGTACGTTTCAAAAGTTACCCAAATCGGTAAGGGAACCTATCGCCCTCCACTTTTTTTTTAAAAAGTCTTCTTTTGTTATGTCTTTTAATTTACTATTTATTATATTGGGATATGTTATTATATATAATTATTGATTTAAATTGTATGTACAAGTGATGGGATTCCATTTTCTCTCTCATCAACTCTTTTTCTAAATTTTAAAATGACGTCGTTAGCCTGTCGAATTTTTACAAGGGAAATTATTAACCCAATTTCAATTTCTTTGGGTTCAACTTGTAGTTATTGAATTTGAAATCCTATGAATATGTGTGAATGACCTATTATTGTTTTACAATTAATATTCAATTATATTGGGTGTATTTATATTTTTCACACAAAATTATGAGATTGATTTATCCTTAATTTAACGATACCTTTTTTATAAGGGATTTCATCTCATTTTATATTTCTATTGAGAATTCATTGTTTTTATGCACAAATTCACTATTATATGGTGTATATACTATCCTTTGGAATGTTATATCATGAATCCATTTATTCTCATGATAATATAAATTTCTGATTAAATGTTATTTTTTAATTATTTGTATTCAAGTGTCTCTCAATTTGTTAAAAACTCTTTAACTAAAATATCATTTTAAATGTTTTAATGATTTATTCTTATAAAAATTTCACATTAATATCCATGTTTTCAAAATGTTTTTAAGGTTTTATTTATATTTATATTAATGGTTTAAAATTTTAAATTATTTAAAGTGGTATGGGATGCTTTGATTCAAAAATTTCATTATTAAATGTTTTAAATGGTTTTGAAAATGGTTTTTAGAATGGAATCATTATTTCAATATCTTAAAATGTTATATTGTTATTGCAATGTTGGAATGTTATCTTTCCTTTATTCTTAAGTTATGTGTCATTATTATGTTATTTTTCTTGTCCATTGTTATGTATACGGGTGGTTCCATGATAAACAAAGGGCGGGTGAGCTCGAGATAGCTCTCCAATGAGTTGGGTAACGAGACGGAGGTAAACGTTAATGTTTCTCCTAATAGATTGAGGGAATATACTTTGATGGGTATTCCAAATGTGAATCCCTGTGTAGCTGTGATAACTACAATGTAAGTTTGATATGGATTCCATAAGTTACCTCTATGATTTATGATTTCTATGTGTTACTCATAAATCTTATGATTTCGTATGGTATGTAATGAATTAAAAGTTTTGGTTTCATTGATTTGTATTTATTGATGGGTTAATGTTTCCTTTCCTTATTTTATAGCCCTTACTCATCTTTTTATGCTCATCCCAAGTTTTTGAAATGTTTTTCATTGGAGATAAAGTGGAATAGGGTCAAGGATGGGATCAAGGAAATGTCATTCTATCTAAAACATGGAACTAGAAATGAATCTTTTGTCCAAGAGTTTTTATTTTATGAAAAAATGGAAACTATGTAGAGGTGTCTACATTGTAATCTTGTGATATGTAATAGATATGTCCTAATTCTCTAAAACTCTAAACCTGAAAATAAACTCAATGTGTATTCTTGAAATAACTCAATATTAAGTAATGTTTACGGATGGGGCCTTATACTTTTCCCTTCAATTCTTTAAAAATGTTTATATCTCAAACCCATTGGTATAAATGATATAACCTAAATTAATCAATGCCTATGGATTTCAATAGAAAATATCAATTTCTAGAAATTAAATCAATGTGATATTGAGAAAATATATTGATGGCAGTAATTTGAGACCTGATTGATTAGATATATCATGATAAAGGGATTATATTACATAGTGAGAATCTATATTAGGTATTACTTAATTTCATTATTAACATATTTCACTGTTGGTTCCTTGGAATGTTGTTGAATTCTAACCATGTACTTTAGGTACTTCACCCAATTCAATTGATAAATTGGCCTATAAGGTCACATAAAAAATGTGTAACACCCCATGTCTTTTCAAATAAATTTAATAGTGAATGCATGAATCATTTAGTTTCAACAAAACAACAATTTTTTATAACCTTTCCAATAAACATAAATTTTTTACCTGTATGATTTTCATTTCAATAAACCGACATACATGGTTTCATTGAGGGTGATATTTACAGTCTAATACAATAAGATTAGTTTTTCTATTAATAGAATCATACACTTATGAATTGTAATGAAAACTAAATCATCCAAAAAATAGAAACTTCACCTATTCATGTATAAATACAATTTAGTCATCCTATAAGTGACAAAATGATCATAGTAATGTATTGGTATTTTTGTTTTTTCATAAATATTTTCATTAAAATTTTATGACAAATTTTATAATTTAAAATGTAAATATAATTTCATAAAATTTAATAATAAATTTTTATCTTGTTCTGTTATGGTTATATTAAAATTTTATGAGACCTTGAATAATTTTTCACGGTGTTATAATATGCGTTATAGTTTTAAAAATGTTTTTTACAAATAAAATATGATTTTATTTTGAAATTAAATTAAAAATAAATAGAAAATTATTTTCAAAAAAAGGATTTAATTTTTGAATTCTGTATGTCGAAAAATGGTATGGGTGAATTTCTGGGATTTTTCTAAAATTACTGAATTTTAGGTGATTAGAAAAATAAAATAATTTATGATAAATGAAAATTACATGATTTATTGAGTGATAAGTGATGTAATGATAATTTAATCCCACTTTTTTCAAACTCACATGCACTTATTACTATATATTGTCAAAAAAATCAAACACTATACCTTGTCATGAATCAAATAATTAAATAATTGATTAAATATTCAAAATTCACTGTTATCATCCACTATAAAAACCCCACACTCACTCCCTATTCTCTTTACTCCTATCTAGCCTTGTGACATGAAAATATTATGATCAAATATCCTCTAATGATCAACCCCCACATTCATCATACCTTAGTCCTCTCAAAATACCAAATCCTCTCCCCTAGATAGGCTCTCAAGGAAGATTAATTCAAGAGGTAAATTCCTCTTTACAATTCTATTACATTATTTTCATGTTCCTTTGTTTTCTTTTCTATCCTCACCACGTATCTTCCAAATTTTATGAAAAATCTAGTACATTTAATATAATTTAATGTTTTTATGATGATGGAATAAGTTATTTTCATCTATCTGTTACCCTTCTGTTATTTAACTAATAAAAGAATACCATCTGAGATGGGCTATTTTACCACATTCGAGGACAATGGTTTTAAAACTTCTATTAAATTATTCAATTCATGTCATGAAAACATAAATATGTTTGAACCAGACTATAATATATGTATTATGTATCATCTATTGTTCTTTAATATTTTTTTACACATGATTTTGATTTTTAAAGAAAAACGAGTTCGCTGTATTCAAAACCTGCCAATTAATCCAAAGAGTTATCATTAAATAATTTATATTATGTTTCATCTGGACCTATAGTAACCAAATTAAATATTAAAACATGTAACTGTAAATATGTTCAATTATATAAAATAACATATATTCTATACAACCAACATCATTTTACACTATTCTCTATTCATGTATATAAGTATACCAATCCTAAAACAAACAGACCTGAACAATGATATTGAACCACTTTTCCCATTAAAAAGGACATGAATGAACATAATAAGGATATAATAAAATAGTTTAATTAATAATAGGTTATGTAAGTATTAATTAATGAACCTAAATTTGATTTTTCGGGTCATTAAGATCATGTGGATAACACCTTCAGACTTAAGTTAAAGGTTTCATTATCTCACTTCCATTTTTGTGAGATAGTCTGTATTCAATACTATTACTTGTGTTTTGTGTATGTAAACATCCCAATGATGTATCATATCATTAATATCTTTATTTTCATGATATTAAACATATCATTTAATTATTATTAATTTTGGGTCATACGATTCAATTGATTACAAAGTTGTGAGTATTTTCTACATGAACCTCCATTTTCATTCAAGTTTATCTTCTTCTCTACTCACCTCAATGATATAATTATTTGTTATTAGATACTCCTAATAAATTAGTTCATAATTTTCTATATATGTGTACCAACAATAATCCTAATTTCATTTATGGGGATTTAAATGTTTTAAAAGGACCATTAAAACATTCTTCCCAAAATACAAGCTCAGTTCAAGGAACTTCTCATATTCTTACCTAATATTATGTTAACATTATAATGTTTTTAATCCATATGTATCATTATAAAATCACATATTTTAATGTGAAAAATGAATTTTGGTTCATTTCTAATTTTACGAAATAAAACATTCTTTTTCACTTTAAAATCTCTTTAATGAATTCCTTAAACCACACTAAAATATTTTAATTATAAAGATTCTTTAAAAAACATTTTACATGATTTCACTTAACTAGGACATAATTTATGCCAAAAATGAAATCTAAATATCCTTACATTTTAATTTCATGAATATAAATGTTTAAAACAATATTTTTTAAAAATTCAAATGATTTTCCAAAATAACTATTCCTTCCAAAGTAAATTGGATTTTTCTCATCACACTTTAAATTTAATGAGATATATGCCTTGTTCACCACTTATTACTTGCATGTGGTTTATTTAATGAAACATGGTATATCATTTCAATAGTCTCCTTTTTTCAGGATATTCTAAGGGATTATTATTTTAATGTTTCAGGGTGGTATGAAACACTTTGAAATGTTTAAGTATTATTTTCTCAAGAATTTTTCAGTGGTCTCATTTAAAAAGTATATTTATTTATGTCTACATACATTAATGAGTCTTGAATTTCATAGAGGTTTATATCCTATTATATAATCAACAATAGTTGAATGGTTTCTTATTAGTTTTAAAGTTAATGTTCTATCTTGATACCATTCACCATATTACTCTGAAAGGTTAGTGTTTATATTTAAAAACTGGGGAAAGTTATTTACATTTCATATGTTAGTTTAAATATAAATGTATATGTTGTATATGTTCATAAACCATAACAAGAGGAATGTATTGTACTTATTATGTAACAATTGGCTCATACTATAGCACGTCGATGCATCGGTAGGTCTCATGGGACAAACAATGGTCTATGCACGAGGCCTTGACCAAATATATATTTATGGTCTTAGAACGATGCCTTGATAGTATGGTTATGATGTGCTGCATTATGCATTCCCTCGTTATAAACTTAGTATCTGATAGTTCTTATGGTTATTTGACTAGTAGAATACCCATATTTATGATTTACAATGGAATTATTTATTCATATCTTATTCCTGCCATAATGTTCTCTAGTTTATTTTTAAAGGAATGTGTTTTTAGTTATTCACCATGCATAATGTTTATGTTTATGATATCATCTACTATATTTATTACCCTTAACGATCATTCCATCTCACCCCTTTCTTATGTTTCATTTTCCTAGGGTAAGAGGAGGTATATTATGATTCACATGCCGGGATAAACTAGGAGTTATGGATTTTTTCAATGGAATTGATATATTGTATTTTATTTCAAGTTGTAATCCTAAACATTTTTATATATATGGTTTTCAAAAAATACTAAACTACTAGGTCCTTCGGGATACGACTATCTTTTAATCATTCCAATGTAATGAAATATGTAATTGGATCTGGGAAACTGGGGTCAGTGTGTTATAATTGGTATAAAAGGAATTTTAGCAGAAACCATGGAATCTATATTTAGAAAATGTAGATTTGGGAGAAAACCCTAAGATAGTCATTGAGGATAAATATTTAAGAACATCCAGGAATTTTGGAAAGGAATATATTAGGTGGGTCTTTATTGAAAATACATACCTATATTGATACTACAAGTGGATGTGGTTTTGGCACAAATGTATCTTGGAGAAACAAATCTAACATGGAGTTTCGAGCTTGACCTAGGGTATCCCGATACAAGACAATTGGCCTTACTGTGCACCTGGTTTGACCCTCCATCGGGATATGCTTAGCGTAATTCAATTTTTTTTATCACATAACATTATGAAGGAATTATTCTTCCAAATAAACCAATGTATA
The DNA here is from genome assembly GCA_963277665.1 of Viscum album. Lineage (NCBI taxonomy): Eukaryota > Viridiplantae > Streptophyta > Magnoliopsida > Santalales > Viscaceae > Viscum > Viscum album. The sequence continues at coordinate 1,084,713,729 of OY728162.1, read as the reverse complement.
TTTTTCTAGGTTTTACAATGCATGTATTTACGATATTTTTTATACCATGTTTAGAGTTATAGAACGTTCATAATTTCATGAGCTAATACAGTATATTGAATTTATTAGAAATTGAACCTAGTAGAATAAATGTGAAATTCACCAATGCACATGATGTAAATAGTAAAGAGAATCCGATTTCTCATGGTCTTAAACCAACATTTCATAGGAATATAGTCTTCTATGTATCCTCATCATATAGGGAAATAATATCATCTGTTAACAAGGTATGTCAAGACTTCACTGATCCCTATGGATTTGAAATGAATAAAAAGAATAATAGTATGGAAGAGAAAAACATGGATAAAGGGAATAAGGGAAAGAAGGGTTTTCCCAAATTTGATATCTGTGGAATGAATCAACAAGGTAAATGCGTTAAGGGAAATATAGTTTTTTATATGTGTGGAGAAAATATACAAAACTTTATGTGATTTCTGGGGCAAGAAGAAGGTTTATAATGTACAATGCTTCAATTTCAACGAGATGGGACACTATGTGAATCAATGTCCCAAGCGTGAAAGTAATATGACCCAAATGATGATACTGGATAATGATCAAGTCGTGATACTACTGCAATTGAAGTGGAATGAATAATACTTCTCTTTAAGAATCATTTCATTTGAATATTTTATCAGCAATGTACCGGTTCTATAAATTATGTACTATATGAGGATTACACAACATTACTATTTTATTAAGTATTTGAGGTCGTATGATGAATGGTACCTAGGATAAGTGACTCAGTATAAAGATAATATATTGGTAAAGTATACAGTTGAGGGGAAGAAAAAACTAAATATATTCATGATGATTAAGATAATGATGAACAAATTTTGATTTGTATTAGTACTTACCACCTCAAAACTGATTATTTTCTTGTCGACAATTCCTCTATTCTATCATTGATAGAGTCTATAACATTTCATTATATGAGGAATATATCCAATATTGTCTGTATGGATAAATACATGTTTCCAAAATGGTTTTATAATAATTTGAGTTTTTTCCATATTACAAGAGGACACATGATGATGTGTTTCACATTTTTAGAATTTGAAAATTTAGGGCTGCTTCATATTGATTAAAGGAAAATTAGGTAGAAGATGAACTAGGAAAGATGGGCCATGGAGTTCTAAACAAATGAGGATTTCCAAGGACCCCGTGTATATGGATCTATAATGTATGGATATGGGAATGATTCTAATATGTTGGATGTTGATCAATGGAAAGTTAAACCATTTACAAAATGGTTTATGTAGACCATTGTATGAGGTTGTAGAGTTTAATGTCACCATATGATGCAACCTATGCTAAGGGATGAAGTATAAATAGATCAAGGAACACAAAAAATGATATGATTGTGTTTCTGAAATAGAAATATATATTTTTACACTTATAAAGTGGAATAATTCCTTAACTCTAGGAAAACAGTTTTAAAAAAATGTTGTCCTATTAACATATTTTCTTCATGATATCAATGAAATTTTTCAAAACTTTAGTTAGTGGATTTGTGTTAATGACCATTCATATATGAATGATCTCGATTAAATTACATCAGAACATTATTGATTGATTATTCTTCCATTACTATGTTATCCAATTAGAATTCGTAGTTTTTTTGTAACTGATTCATTTCATTTTCCCACTAATTAAGTGGATATTTTAATTGTATTTCTAATGTTGGTTTCCCAAAAGGTAATTTTAAAGTTTCAACCAATAACATTTGAAGTTCAATTTCAAATTTCGAGGATGAAATTCTTTTAAGTAGGGGAGAATGTAACACACCAAGGATTTAGAAATCAATTTAATAGTTAACGCATGAAACACTAAGACTCTAAAAAACAAAACATTATTATAACCTAGAAAATAAACATAATTTTTCTAATTTTGTGAATAGTAATAAATAGTAAATTGTCCAAAAAGTAGAAATATTTCACATTAATTATTATATACAATTTAGACATCTTATAAGTAAAAAAATGATCATAGTATAATTATTGGTATTTTTGTAAGTCATAAATATTTTAATTACAATTTTATTATTAATAACACATTTTAAAATTGAAAGGTATTTTCATAAAATGTAATCATAAATTTTTATTTTATTTACATATGGTTATATGATTATTTTATGAGACCTTGTTTAATTTTATAAGGTGTTATAAAACACGTTATAGTTTTGATGTTGTTTTTTTGGAATAAATTATTATTTTATATAAATATTAAATTAAAAACACATAGAAAATTATTTCAAAAAAATGGATTTCATTTTTGAATTCTAAACATCGTTTAATGGTTGGGGGAATTTTTAGATTTTTCTAAAATACATGAATTTTATGTGAATAGTAAAATACAAGAAATGCTAAATATATGATTCTTTGAGTCAGAAGTGATGTAATGTGGATGTATGACCACTAGGTTCTAACTAACATGAAATTATTACTATTTTTTCCACATTAATCAAACACTATTTCTTATCATTTGAAAATTATTAAATAATGAATTAAATATTAAAAATTTGATCCTCTCCTCCACTATAAACAACCCCCACTCACTCCCTCTTCTCATCACTACTATAAATCCTTGTACCATGTCTAATTTCTGCCCAAATATCCTCCCAAGAATCTTCCCCAGGTCTATCATCCCTTGGTCTCCCCAAAATACCAAATCCTCTCCTCTAAAAAGGCTCTCAAGGAATACTAATTCAAGAGGTGAATTCCTATTTTCAATTCTTTTAACTTCATATCTAGTTCCTTTGTTTTCTTTTTTATCATTAATGTGCCTCATCCAAATGTTATAACAACTCCAAAACCATAGATGTACTATAATTTTGTTAAAATGATTTAATATGTTATTATCATCTCTCCTTTACCCTTCTTTTAAGCTATTAGTAATATAACACCATTTGAGATGGGCTAATTTACCACATTCAAGGACGATTGGTTTACAATTTATATTAAAGTTTTCAATTATGGTCATGAAATAATTATTATGATTGAACCAGAATATAATATAAGTATTCTTTATCATATATGGTTTTAAAATAAATTTTTACACAAGGTTTTTATTTATTAAGAAAAATGTCTTCATTGCATTAAAATTCTACCAATTAACCCAAACAGTTATCATTAAATAATTTATATAATGATTCATCTTCAGTCCATCTAAAAAAATTAAATTCTAAACCATGTTACGTTCTGTATGTTCCATAATAAAAAATAAGATCAATTCTGGAAAACAATACCCATTTTACATGATATTTAATTCATGTATCTAAGTATATTGATCATGAAACAAACGGAACTGAACAATGAAACTGAACCTCTTAACCCAACAAAATGGATGTGAATGAACTTAACAAATTTACAATACATAAATTACATGAATAGTTGTTTATGTAATTATTAATTAATGAACCTAAATTTTAATATTCAGGTCATTAATATCAAGTGGAGAACACCATTGGACATATGGTATGGGTTTCTTCATCTCACTTACATTTTTGTGAGATATTCTGTATTCACTTCCATTACATGTATATGGTGTATGTTTGCTACCCATTGATATTTAATATCATTAATATATTTATTTCAATGATATAAAATGTATCCCTTAATGATGTTTTGGTCTGTTTGATTCAATTGATTACAGAGTTGTGAGTATTTTCTACCTAAAATTCCATTTCCATTCGGGATGTGCTTATTCTCTACTCACCTCAATGATATTCTTATTTATTATTATGTACTCCTCATAAATTATGTGTGAATTTTCTATATATGTGTACCAAGCACAATTCTACCTTAATTTATGGAAAGTTATATTTATTGAAATGGTTATTCAAAAATTATTCCCGAAATACAAGCTTGATTCATGGAACATCTCATATTATTACCTAATTTGATTTTCACTCTATACTCTATTTTAATACATATTTATCATTCTAAAATCACAAATTTTAAATTTTAATATATATTTTGGGTCATTTTCTGTTTTATTAATGAAAACATGGCATTGCTCTTTAAAATCCCTTTAATGAATTCCTTAAACAGCAATAAAACGTTTTAATTATATAGCTTCTTTAAAAACAATTTTTAAATGATTTCAATTCAGTAGATTATGTATTTACCCTTGGTATATTATATCAAGAGTTTATTTTTTCTCATTATATTTTCATGGATTCTTATTTTAATGTTTGAATGTGGTATAAGAAACTTTGTAATGTTTATGGATTATTTCCTCAGGAATTTTTTAATTTTCTCATTTAAAAGTATTTTTATTTATGTCAACATAATTTGATGAATCATGTATTTAATAGAGGTTTATATCCTATGATATCATCAAAAAAATAATTTTTTAAAGGTTTTCTGATTTATTTGAATGTGGATGTTCTATCTTGATATCATTCACCATATTAATCTGAATAGTTAGTGTTTATATTTTATGAATGGGGAATGTTATTGAAATTTCATATGTTAGTTTCACTATGAATTTATATGTTTTTAATGTTTATCCCCATTAATTAGAGGAATGAAATTTACTTATTATGTGATGGTTGGGGCCGGCTATATCCCCTCGAAGCATCGATAGGTCTAATGAGACAAACTTTGGTCATGGAACAAGGCCTTGAAAAAAAAAGATATTTATTGTCTTGACACGAGGCCCTAATGTATGGTTATAATGTCTTACATTATCCATTACTACATTATAAAACTAGTAACTGATAGTTCTTGTGGTTATTAGACTAGTAGAATACCCATGTTTATTATTTACTATGGATTTATTTATTCATATCTTATTCCTTCCATAATTTGTTCATGTATAGTATTAAAGGAATTTGTTTTTAGTTATTCATCATTCTTAATGATTATGTTTTTCATATGTTTTGATGTATTTATTAACCTTACTAAGCATTTCATCTCACCCATTTCTTATGTATCTTTTTTCTAGGGCATTAAGAGGTATATTATTATTGACATGCATTGATAACCTATGAGTTATGGATGTTGTCAAAAGAATTTATATGTTGTATTTACTTTAAATTAGTAATCCTAAACATATGTATGTATCTGGTTTTCCAAAACTACTAAACTACTCGGTCCTTTGGGATATTACTTTATTATAAGATTCCAATGTGATGAAATAATGCACCTACTCCAGGAAACTGGGGTCGGGGCATTACAAGTTGTGTCCAGAATCGTAATTAAATAATATATTTTTTTATTTATTTTTAAACATTGAATAAATATTTTTCCAACATGTTGTTTAGTAATTTTTCATGTTTTCTTGATCATATATATTTCATCACCAGTTAATCAAGAGAGTATAATGTTAGAGAAATATTTAATTTGTATATATTTTTCACATTTTGAATATAATATTTATTTATATATTGGTAAATAATGTAGTGATATGTATTTATTAAATAAATATTAACAATGAAATTCATGATAAATATTTTCTACCAATTTCAAACTACGATTATTGGACTGGTGATAATATATATATATATATATATATATATTTAATATTGTTTGAATAAATAATATATAATTTTGATTTGTGAGTTTTGCGCATGTAGAGAAATAATTAGAATATTATAATTAATAAAGGCATGGGTTTCCACAAATAATAAATAAATATTAAAGGGCCCTTGTGAAATTATTTATTTATAACCATACAAGTATATAAACGCAAATATATTGCTTTTCAAGATATCTAATTCATTTGTTTTTTTGTTCTCAACAAATCCAGAGAAGCCCTATAGAGCTCCCTTCAACATGAATGATATCATGAACAGAGAGTGATCTTCCTCCACCTTCCACTCTCTTGTCTAGAGAGATCAGGAAGAATCGTTTGGAATCAATTTTATAGGTCATCAAACATAAATGATGCGAGCGTATAGATTTTTTGTGCTATAACCTATATAATCCTAGAGTGAAATTCAGAGTTTTTTTGAACATGTGTATATCATTGCTAGAAGAAATATTCAATTGATTCCTAAAACGTAATGAATTAACAAAATATATCTCATGTCAGATTCATCAGATAAGAAATAATTTATCATAAATTAATTAGTTATTTAATTAAAAATAATTAAAAATAATATGGGTTGATCATGTTCTTGGTTCCAATACTTTATCCCTTCTCTATTTTCATTGATTTAATTCCATTAATCATATCGTTCAATATAATGTGTATCTCAAATTGATCGTTGATCATGACAAAAATAAATGTTGGTCATGACCCATCACAACACTTCTGATATTCCTTGAACATAAAATTTTTATCAGATTTTTGACATAATTATTTATAATTATTTAAATATTATTGATTGATTTATGAATAAGTAATTAGTTTTAAAATCCATTCTATTTTTTATTTCATTCAACTTAAAATATCTTCATATTCCTCTTCATTTATCAAAAATATAACCGAATTGATTAATTTTATGAATGAAATAAAATTGAAGATGACATCCAGAGGTGTCGAGGAGTCTGGCCGGATAACACAAGAGTAAATGCTCTGTAACCCAAAGGTACACACCATATACTAGTGTTCAATTCACTAATAGTTAATTGAGATGTAATTCGAGGAGTGTGTATTTATTACATGTGAGGTATTTAATTATTCCATCTGTGTTGAATGGTACAGCTTAGTGGACAGTCAGTCAGAGTACATGTTGTGTTAGTACAATACACATTCTATAGTCCTTTAGTCATAGTTACACAACCTATCTAACTGGAGATACTATAACTCGGAGACTACATAACGTGTATACCATGTACACATTGTTTACACTATATTATTACATGGAATAGTTTACATGTCATGTCCCTTTTTCTATCCTATGTACAAACCATATCAACTTGTTCTTGTGTGTTGTCATTAAGTAGATATGACATGCCATTTTTTGGGTTTTAATATATATATAATTTTAATTCATTTTTTCATAATTTTTATACCTTCATAACATGTATGGTTCATATTAACATTATTACACTAAGTACATTAAAGAATAACATATTTAAAAATATTTTGTAATTCGTGTAATCCATTAATTGATAGTACATGTCATGAAAATTCATGATAAGTCATGTATAAGAAAAGTCACAAGAGTAAACAATATGTGAGTATAATAGATGTTGGGTAGTTTGGATGAGTCCTCATTGTGTTACCTCTATGGTGCATTTTTTTGTACACAGTTAATATTAATTAAATTTATTTAATTTCATTAAAATTATGATGGATGAGAATCTTAAGGAAAATTGGATGAAAATTAATCCTAAAGAATTGATTGATTTAAGGTGGTAATAAATTCTTCTAAGTGTGATTTATCTTAAATAAGAATGATTATAATTGAATGATAATTTAATTAAATGTGTAATTGGATTAATGCATTTGGATGATCATAATCTTATGTGAGACCTTCTTATGTGATTGGTTTCTTTTAAATTATTAAATTAAATTCTCGGCATGCATGCCATCTATACACTTATTATATAAGGTACAATATTCCCGTGGTTTCTTTTATGTAAACCTCATCCCCTAACATACATGTGACTAATAGTATATGTAACAGATGGAAGTCCCAATATATTGGAGGAGATTTGAGTTGGGAGCTGAGGTGAAACCAATATAAGAGATATAAATATGTGGAAAGGTATAAATTTGTGACATAGTCCATATTTGGTTCAAGGTGTCTTATACTAGGTTAAAATCTAGTTTATCATCATCTAGATAAACTAACCATTAGAAAAGATCATGATCATTCCACATTATTATTTTATTACTATCAAGTGGCATGGTTATTTCATTATGGATGTTTTTTTCATAATCACATGCATTAATGAAATTAATAAGAATGAGAGATAGAACTAAAATAAATTGATTTATGCATAAATATTATATAAAACATTGTTAATCACATAACTAAATCCACATAATATTAAAAATTATTTAATAAAGATAATCATTTTAAATTTCTTAATAAATGATAAAATACATTAAATTTATATAAATTCAAAATATCATTCAAATACTTCAGTTAGAATTGAACCATATTTCAAATTCCTTCACTAGATAAAGTTTGGGTGCATTCAATTATGGGGTAATTTTGAATTGTTTGTTTGAAAATTTTATTTCACATCAAGGGTTGACTATGAAAGTAGGAAATGGTGTAACTAGTAGACAAGGTTTGAGGAAATCCCATTTAATGATTTTTTAAAAAGGGAGTCAATTCAACAGATCAATGAACTGTGAGTTAATGCATTTTCAATTTGGAATTCCTACCTAAAACCATTCAAATTTATTGATCAACCAAATTTAGGGTGATAATAATGGGAATATGGACCCCTTATACTGCAATGTACAAGAAATTGGATATAATAATTCCAATGATTAGGTCTATTAGATTTATATAATATAGTGGAAGATTAATAAATATAATATCTATTTATTTTTCAAATTATAATCAGATAAATTAATAAAAATTTTCTATTATTAATTTTTTTAATTGAATTCAAATATATCACTATAATCCATACCTGGGAAGTACAAAAATCCCATTTTCATGAATTTCCAAAAATGGAAATGTCGTATATGCATAAACATGTTCCATGAACATAAATTTTATATGTTTGAATATCATACTCCTGATGTTCCAGGTAATGAGGCTAGACAAGAATAGTTATATATCTATGATAAACATATGAAAAATGGTACATAAGTTCATTTTTTATACTATCATCCATACACAATGCTATTATGATGAAACATGAATACATTGATTCATATAGCATGATGTCTCAACATTGGGGTCTCAATCAAGAGATTGTGAGATAAGAGAGTTATGTGACATACAACAATCCATTTACAACTATTTTTATAGAGTTAGAGCTAAATGGTCCTCTTTTTTTAATATTATTGGCTATATTGAACTATTATATATCATTGGGATTAAATTCATAGATGAGTTTCACATAATTCTCATACATTATTCACTACCTAAGACCTTGTCCAATTAAATTTTAAATTTTTATATGAACAATAATGAGAAGTGTTTTTCAGAACATCTTACTCTAATTATCCAATTAGATAAAGACATGCGACATGATAAACTCATGTTCCTTATGGTGAATATGAATAGGGAGAAAATGGAAAAAACTCACATGAACCATAAAAATTATAAATCTCTTAAGATCTACCATTTTATGAAGAGGAAGACCCAGAGGAAGTGAATGGAAAAGAAGGTAGTATGTTGTTCATGTAAGACGAAAATTCATTGGAAGAAAAACTAATCGCAAAATAAAGGGGAAGTTAAAAACATTTTATTGAGTTTAATTTACAATATCATCACATTGGTTATTAGATTTAACTTTTGGTTCTCACATCTATATACAATTGTATGAACCAAGTAGATTTTAAAATATATCTAGAGGAGTGGTGGATTTGCGAGCTGATAATGGTATGAGGTTGGATGATCTAGCCATTGGTGACTATCATATTTAATTTCCCATGATAATGATATTGGTTTTAAGAGTTTTTTATTATGTACCAACTGTTTATAGAATAAAATATCTATATAATTCCTAGATTCATATGGTTTTATTTTCATGTTTGGAAATAAAACATGTTTCTTTAATAATGACAATATATGTTATGGTATATAGCATTTAAATAATTGTCTTTTTCATTAAATTATGAAAGAAGTGTATTGAATATAGATAATGAATCATGTTCAAATGACTCATATAACACCCATCTATGGTATGAATTTATTGGTCATGTAAATGAGAGGCATTAAAAAAATATCTATCAAAATGGTTATTTAGACTCTTCTGAGAAAAAATCACATTACAGTTGTCACACTTGTTTAAAAAACAAAATGACCAAACCGCCATTAAATTAATAGTGTGAAAGGGCCAAAGGGATTTTATGATTGGAACACATTGATGTGTGTGGATCATATTTAATAGAAGGAGGAGGTCAGTATTCTTACATCATAACTTTTACGTGTTACTTAATTAGATATGGAAATGTCTTCATGAGGAGCTATAAGTTTAATACCTTTGGGAAAATCAAAGAGATCAAAAATGAAATATATAATCAACATGGAATGAATATGTGGTATCTTCGATTGGATCTAGGTGATGAATATCTTGACTACGATTTTATCGAGTTTCTATGGGAGTTTCAAACTCTATCTCATCTCACTCCCCCTTGAATAGCATTGTTGAATGGCGTTAGTGAAAGGAGAAACTGAGCCTTGTTATAAATGATGATATTTATGATGTTTCATGTGTATACTACATTATATTTTTGGGTATATTCATTACAAACTATGATATATGGATTAAACTAAGTATAAACAAAAGTATAAAATAAAATTTTCATTTATTTATGGAGTGGAAAGAAACCATTTTCTCACATAAAGATGTATGAGGTTATGATGAATTTATTAAAGCCTTCTCAATTAAGAAACTAGCACCTCATAGAACAAAGATTATCTTTATAGGGTATACTAAAGAAATAAAGGGATGCTTTCTATACAAACCCCTCTGACAATAAAGTTATTATTGGAAGACAAGCTTTCATTATTGAGAGGGAAATCATCCTAAAAATGAAATGTGGGTGAAATATTTACTTCAATAAAGCTAATTCTCATGATACAGAAGAATTGGTACATGAATATATTCCGCAATTTCTTGTGTAAGAATTAGTTCCTAAAGCACAATTACTCTATTAGAGGACTAGAGAGGTATGATAACTAGAAATATATGATTTTATAGTCACAAAAGTTGGTTGCTCAATATTTGATGACAATGATGATCCAGTATCCTAAAAACATGTGGTATAGAGTTCAAAAGATACTATATGTAAAGAATCCATGAATTCTGAAATTGGATCCATGTATGAGAACAATGTTCAGGTTCTGGTCGATGTTATATTTGATATAAATCCTATATAGTGATAATGTGTATTGTGGAGAGAAATAGAAATGGAAGGTATATTCAATACCTATAAAGGATTTATAATGGATAAATAGATTAAAAACATCAAGGAATTGACTACGATGAAACTTTTTCACAATTTTACATGTTTAAATACTTCATAATTATACTTTCAAAGGAAGATTACACTTACTATGATATTTTTTAGATGGATTTAAAAACATATTTCCTTAATGGTAACCTTCCTAAAATGTCTATATGAAACAACCAAAATTGTTTATGAATCCAAGGGAATCAAAATAAATTTTAATGTTTAACAAATTTATTTTTGTATTGAATAATGCATCTAGGTCAGGGAACATTCAATTCAATGAAGCTATAACAAATTTAGATTCATTAATAATGAGTTTAAACTATGTGTTTATAGGTGGTTTAGTGGAAATACTGTCATTATCCTAGTATTATATGTTTATGAAATATTAAATATTGGAAATGATATACTAGTCTTACAATATGTTATCAAAAAATTGAAAAAGTGTTTCTTCATGAAGGTCATAGTTGAAGAAACCTATATTATAGTGATGAAGATCATTCCTGACATATCCACATGGTTTGGTGGACATATTCAAATTATATTCATTGATTATATACTAAATATATTTTTTGTGGAGTGATGTAAGAGGGGATTGATTCTAGTGTCGCAGGATATACATATTTCTATGAAAATGTATCCTTATAAAAAATAGGAGAAATAGATAATGAATAAGATCCATTTTCTTCATCAATATATTCAATCATGTTTGACATGAAATGTACTAGACATTATATTTCCTATGAATTGATCATTGTAGGATGATATAAATAAGATCATGGAGAAAAATTTTGTTATCCTATTAAGGCTATCCTCAAGTATTTATGAATAAATAAGGATATTTTCCTAGATTATGGAGGAGGTAGGGAGCTGGTTATAAGGGGTTATACTAATTATATTTTTCAACAAGATCAATATGATCTAAAGTTAGATTTATGATGTGTTTTATGTATTAATGGAGGAGTTGTGACATAGAAGAGTTCAAAGTAGCTAGTTGTTATTGATTCTACAATGGAGTCTGAGTATATAGAATCTTTTGATACAGCCAATAAATCCTATAAGATATGAATCATTATCTAGGATCTTGATTTGGTACATAAGAGTAAAAACCCAATCACATTTTTGTGTGATAACAATACAATACTAGATCTTTCAAAATAGCCAAGGTCACACCGATGGACAAATCACATACTACATAATTATCAACTCTTGATTGAATCTTATCAGAGGGGTGAGTTTGTAGTGATAAGTGTTACCATGGAAGAAAATGTGAGAGATTTCAGGATTAAAGGACTGTCATAATAGAAACATGAGTATCATGTGAGAGCTGGAGGACTAAAATATGTTAGCAGTTGGCTCTTGTGAAAGTGGGATTAAGTTGGAGTTGGTACCCTAGAACCAATATATATGTACTTTATAATAACATGTATTCATGGTTTTTAATATTTCTAAACATCATAAAACATCATCAATGTTTTTGTGCATAACATATAATGTAATAATTTCATAAGAGTAATTGTTACACTAAAAGGTTATAGATGTTCCCCACTATAATGAGATCTTAGAAGTTCCATGACAGTATTCTTAATTCTATGTTATATATCTAGCTAAAATAATTTGAGGGATATAAATGATTCAGTCTATCTAGGGTTGATACTCATAGTACTTTGAGGTGTCTTTTCATGGTTTAATCCCTTGGTAATATCCAATATACGATATTATGAGAATGAGACCTTCCATAAGGAAATAAACATTTATATGTATCATTGGATATTCCTCTCTGCATATGTTAATATTGATCCTTAAACATTGATATTATTATTAATGTAAATTATAAGTTGTGTATTTTGATGTATTTATGTAAACCATTATGACATATGATCATAGTGATGTAGGATATATTGGGTGTGTCACTAGTAATATTAAATTAATGAATAATGTGAGAAAGGATTTCCCCTATTTATTCTTTAATGAAAGCTGATATCTCAGAACCGTTGATGGAAATTATAAATAATAATAAATTCATTTCCATAGTGCTTCATAGGTATGATTGATTATCTATAATTTAAAGAAAAAGACATCGAACACATGGGATGATGGAAACAACATGAAACCTTATTGATAAGAGATATCATGATAACAAGATTATATTACACATTTAGTATCTCTATGATGTATTATTTCATTGTGGAATTAACTTATTTCTATGTGGGTGTCTTGGTGTGTCACTAGAATCTAACCACGGACTTTAGGCTGCTTTGCCCAATTCCACTAAGAAAGTGTCCTAAAGGGTCACACACTAAGAGAATCTAGAATCTCAATTAAATAATGTATTATTATTTATTATTAATCAAATTAAATGAAAATTATTCCCATATATGGTTTAATAATCATTCATTTTTTATCAATCATATATATATTTCATCATTAGTTATTCGAGAGAATATTAATTGAGAAGAATATACAGTAAATATTTATTTTCAATTTAGTTAATATAAAACTAATTTATTTATTGGAATATAATGTAGTGATATTTATTTATAAAACAAATAGTCATTATTAAAGGCTTGATAAATATTGTGGAGGAATGGTGGGCCATTTTTATGGGTATGGTGACAAATAATATATATTGAATATTATTTGAATAAATAATATTCAATTTTAATTAATGAGTTTAGAGCATTTCAAAAAAAGTAATAATAATTAAAATACTTATAATATAGAAAAGGGGTTCTGCGTGGATTAAATAAATATTAAAGTTCATCTATGTGATTTTTTATTTCTATCCCTTGTGGTATATAATTCAAATTCTATAATTTTTCAAGAGAGATAATTCATTATTTTAGTTGGCCACACCAATCGCAAAGAATCCTCTTGAAGACCTATAGAGCTCAATTCACACATAATGCTCTCAAGAACAGAGAGTGATCATCCTCAAACATCCACTTGAGTGTCTATATAGATCACAATGACTTTTTTGGAAGTTATTCTTGAGGAGATCTATAATGAATGAACAAAGAATTAGGATACACCATGATAGAACCCATCTATTCCTTTGTCGGCACATGAAGATGTATGGAACATGTGTGGATCACTACCAGAGTTAATCTTCCATCCATTTTTATAATTAAATGGTGTCAAAACATAGATCCATTTTCAATTTCGTCAATGAAGAAATAATTTATCACAAGCTAATACATTATTTTATTAAAATTAATGATAAATAATATGTGATGATCCTATGATTTTTTCTGATGATTTATCCCTTGTCTATTTAATTTGATTCAATTTTGTTGATCACGACATGAATCATCATGAAAATATCATACTGATCATCAATCATGAAAAAATAAATGTTGTTCGTGACCCAAAAAATGCTTCTACTACACCCGGAACCAACAATGCATGTACAGGCGGTGAGAAAAATTTATCATTAGGCAACCTCCAACGGTGATCCTAACATATTCTATCAAAACATGTGAATAAAAAACCTGATATGAAAAGCCTAGTAATATTAATACTACTAGAATAAAATGTAAAAATACCATAAAGGAATAAAATAAATGATCAAAGGAAAATATCTAACTATGGGTTCATTCCTGGCCCTATAGGTACAACTACCCTCACTTTGGCCCCATCCAGAGGAATTGTGAAACATTGATCATGTAGCCATAATGTAAATCACATCCTCCTAATAAAAAAGATGATACAATGTCTAGTGTATGGATAAGAGAATATTTTGGCCCCAAGGATATCATCCCAAATGTAGAAAATAATGAACCACATTTACTGGGCTCTATTTCTCTTGTATCATGATCTGAACTAACAGTAGTGACTCTCTATCATCATCGAGAGGATGTTACCAACTCCCAAAATTCCTTTGAAACTAAATAGTCAATAAAAAACCTATATCAGCATCTCCAGGATTTTTAATCAGGCCCCAAACATCAAATAACAAGGTCTTGTGATCATAAAGTCATCCACAGTCTGCGAACCCTATATTGGAATATCAGCTAAAATTGGATGTGTCTAATCATCTAGATCATCCATTAGATCCCTAAATTCTCCAAACAACAACCAACCAATAGAGAAGATAAACTAATCCAATATTTGGGTGAAAAAAGTTCCTGTTAATATCCAAAACGTATCTTCTCTCATATTGTCCAAACATGATCAAACTCATGCATTGATGACAATAAGATCAAGCACCATGTTTGGCAGCACACGAACTAACCAACTAGAACTGCTGAGATATGAATCAACGATATCATATACCAACACACATGAATCACCATCCATGTTCCCAAAAATCTCAACTCAAGTAGGATACCCTACAAGGGGCTCATCCAAATAAACCAAACCTCTAGATGAACCCACCAAAAGATACACCAACAAGTTTCACGACTCATAGCCCAATGTTTAATCTCCGAGAAGGAAAATCTCAAGATACACCATACCCAAAAAGAAAAACTTAGGGCACCCCACATCCATATGGAAAACCCCATAAAGCACCATTATATATGGTTGAACTCAAGATAAAATAATCTCATAATGGAATTCATTAAATAGGTATGTCATACCTATCTCAAGCTCACACATTGACACCCCAAACATTTCCAAAATCCTATGATTTCATACTAACCAGAAGGCACTAAACGAAGTACACCGTGAGAAAAAAACAACCAATTCTCATCAAATAAGTGAATCAATCACAAATTTTGGAATCTACCCAAAGAACCTCAAATGAACAAACCTCCAAACCTCAATACATAGTGATTATAAAGCCCCTAACGATTACCAAACCTCACAACTCATAACCCAACCTCTAAGAGGATTTTAATCCAACAACATCAATGAATCATCCCAAAATGATATCATAATCCCAAACATCATCCATATGGTCTCTAAAATTTGAAATGATTCAAACATCATGATCTACATAGAAAAATGATTTGGCCATACTAATCACAAGTCCAATTGTGACTCCAGACCACAAAGAAACCCAAAATCACTTGCTAGAAAAAGTATATGGCTTTTACTTTTGAGTTCACTATTGGTACACTCAGAGGTCTACCTAGTCATGTATTCCTACTTGTCCAAGTCACACCTAGAGTCTAAACATATACTAGTACTTGGGAAAGTAATACATGGGGTCTACTAGTGTACTATTACATGGCCATTTCCCCCTCACATGGATTGTCTTCCCATGTACTCGTCTACATGGAAATGTACCTCTACATGGTGTGTACTTCGAGTGCATGATGTGTAGTTCCAAAAGACTTTTCTTCTCATGTACTTGGATACATGGACAAGTATAACTGCACAATGTGTAGTTAAGGTACATGGAGTGTGTCCCCAAAAACTACACAAGCCCGAGTACTCATCCACATGACCAAGTACTACTACATGGGGTGTACTTCAAAAAACATCATCTTCCCAGAATAGGAAGAATACAAAGTGAGTGTTCATCAGACCAAACACAGTGTGATCAGGATATCATAATTACAAACAACTATAAACCTCCTGAAAGCCTATATTAACACATGGAACCAGTATATCGACTCTATAGGTGTCCACGAAAACCCAAAAACATGAGTTAACCATAAATACAACTAAAATATGATGATTTATTGTGAAAAAAATAAAAAGGAAAATTGTTTAGTGGAAACCACTCATTATTTGATCTAATCTATGTTCCATAGCTACTGTGTGATAATTTAACTCATCCTGAGCTATGTGGGGACATCTCCCTCTCATTATCTCTCTCTCTCTATCCCTCTATACCCCTATTCTATATCATGAATGATGAAGGAAATTCCCAGGGGAAGTATGAAAAAATCAATGTGGGAAGTGAGAGAAAATAGTGGTAAAAAATGGTAATTAAGGAATGATAATAGAATGAAAAATAAAAAAAGAAAAAAAAGAAAAATGAGCTCTAGATCTCTTCCTGACATAAGTTTATACCTCACCTAAGAACCCCCACCCCACCTCCATTTTTTACTAAATAACAAAGTTTCAATTCTAATACGATGCTCTAAGTAGATGATATATTTGAATGGAAATGCATAAAAAATTATAATTACTCAATTGTTAAATATTCTGCTAAAATTCAATCATCTCGTAATTAAAAAAATTCGAACCCTATGGTAAAAAATAAATTTCGAGACAAACAAAGTGTTATTAAAAATTAAACATGTTTTCATGATGATAGAATTTATCATTCATTCCCTCGAACACCACCTTTGAAAAACAAATTCAAATTTCCCATATTTTTCTCAAATCTTAATGATGTGGTTCATGAAGAGACACCCACCATAAATTCTTCTCACCCACATGAATCCTAGATCATCTACTAGCTACCAAGATTTACCCTAAACGCTGGAGCTTCCAACACAACCATGATAGTCCTAAAAACGAACCAACATCTCCCATGACTCCCCTAAAAATGGATATTAACTATGTCTCATTGGATATTCCTCCCCATAGAAATAAATTTTCTCTATTTTTTGGTTAACAATCCAACACTTGGTGAATTATACTTCACAATGATAAGAAGAGCCGACGTCAAAGGATCAAAAAAGCAACGTCATTATGAACTCTTGGCAGCCACAAGCCAGTTACCCATGCGGTAACTTTTATAACACCACTAGATAAATGATCTGAATGTCTAATGGATCGATATTCCATGCTGTCACGGTTCATATTCATATTGAAAATAAGAATCATATGATACCTTATCATCAACCCTATCCTAAAAACTAATTCTAACTTCCCATGATCCATGCACTACCAAATGCAATCGATATACATGTAAAACTTTCTCACACAATAGTTCTAATAGAAAACACCATCCACTTACTATTCATAGATCACTATGAAAGACATACCCACACTCAAATAACCCCTTAAAATGAGGAACATAATCTCCAGTAGCATATGGTTCACTCCCCAATAGGTTGCTTCCCGTAAACTTCCCCTCGAGTATTTACCTCATGAACCAACTAGCCTTGTTCCTAACCAGTGATCACATTCACTCACTCGATAAATACTTTTCCCAAAAAGGCCAATACAACCACCAATCTCCTACTAATATTAGTGTGATTTCCCAAAACCCTCTCAAAAACTCTCATTCTCATATAATTCATGAACTAACGAACCTAGGATAATTCACATGAACCACTATGCATGCTCTTAACACATGATAGTTCTAACAAACTAGAGCACCCTATACACTCCATAAAAACATGTTATATCCATCATGCTAAGATACACTACATAAGAACTCTCCACTTTGGATTCGAAAAAAAACCAAGAGTCACTAACCAATATCTTTCTTCAATAGCCATGGTAATTCCAAAACAAAAAAAAGGATAGGCCTCAAACTAAACCAACATTTTCTATCCATCTAAGATGTCAAGATCACTCCCAGTGCTCTAAATCAAAATGAATTAGAAACTTTTTCATCCACAATGAACTTCATATGGAAACCAAAAACATAGGGAAACTTGATATAGATCTAGAAATATCTCATACATTTTTGAATTATCCACACCAACCAAATTAGTAAGGGATCCCAAAGCCTACACCAACTTACAAGGGATTCATTGAATCCCTCAAATAACAGATTGTATCACTATCACCAGAGATCACTATCTAAAGGATCCAAGTGACATGTCATATAAGAAATTTATGAATCGTTCCCTTGAGTAGAATCACACAAAGATGTTATATGGGATGATTGTATATAGGTTGTGGATGACACATTAAACAACTAAACCTCAATCTTTTGTAAAAACACACACATTAGGAAAAGTTCATGAGGATCCTACCTTCTAATTAGGATGCATGAACACAAACCTCTTTCCATCAGGACAAAATCTAAAAAATCATAAATCACAAAATCCATTAACATTAATGAATTACCATAGGTGAAAACAATAGAATTATAATAGTGAAATTTGGAACGAAAATCCTATATCCCTAATAAATTTTATTTCTTACTAGAATAGTTGTTCATGATGAAATTTCCCGATATCCATTGAATGTTCCAATACATTCATAATCCTCATGCCTAGAAACTTCTGAAATCATATGATAAAGAAAACAATTCACTGAAACAATTTTTTTAGGAACCATCGTCGGTCGACCCATCCCATCGCACAAATTGGCATGAAACAATTCCTCAAGCGCACCTTCCCATTTACTAGATGATTTGGACATTATGTGAGGTCCTAGAAGGATAATTTGGGGAGACTATTCCCTTATATCATAGAAAAATATTAACAGAAATAAACTAAATACATACAGATCCATGAACATCAGATTATGCATAAATAAATAATTAATAAAATAGAAGAAGACTTTAATATATTTACAGTTGTATACATGATAAAATAAAAATCCAAAATATAACAGTCACCCACTGGGGAGACTGCACATAGAAAATTAAATACATAATGTAACTAATTGAGGCTCCACTACCACTCTCATTTGAACCATATACCAACTCTCCATGACTATTGAACAGCTCCAGCACAAACCTCAGATCCACCTGAGTAATCATATCCAAACAAATAAAATTGGGACTCTTCTCAATCTACCATATCCTATGTCCAATGATAAATAAAAAATAAGGAATTCATTTACATTGATGTGCATGAACAGGGGGTGTGAAAAAAAATCCATGTAGGCCACACCCAATGGTGGTCCTAAAATCATCTATCATAACATGTGTATGAAACATCTGATATGACCAACCTAGAAGAATAATTCCTACTAGAATAAATGGGAAAAAATATAGAAAATAAAACAAAAGGATAATCAAAAAGAAAAATACCCAACCATGGGTTATAGCCTGACACCCGAGCTAAATATACCATCACTCTATCCCTAACCAGAGGAATTGTGAAACATGGCTCACAATTCCAAAACATGAAGTGTTTCTACTTGATCAAGAAGAAGATACAAATTCAAACAAAATGAAAAACATGAGTTCTAGGCCCTTGGATCTCTTCCCAAATGTCTAAAATAATGAAGTGAATATGCAATGTTATAATAATTCAATGAAATGATATGAACAGGTAAGAGGGGATCCTTTCAGACCATTATAGGATATTAAAAAGTATTTTAAGTATCATAGAACTTATAAATAACCTACCATCACATCTCCATGCTACTTGAAAAGTCCCAATACCTCAATTAACTAGGCCCCATGATCATAAATTTCATCATTTCCCACTAACTATAGGCATGGTTATCATCTAAAATAGGGTGGCTACACTCATCCAGATCATCCATTACCTCCCTAGAACAACCTCACAATAACTAACTAGATGAGGTGATAAATTATGTCAACCTTAGGTCCAACACCTAGTCTAATAATATTTTAAAGGTCTCCTCTATTATACATTCATGATCAAGAAAAATCTCAAGACACCATGTAACATCCCAATATTTCCATACCAAAATATTAATCATTTATATATGAATATTCAATTCATTTCAAAAATACACCCACACAGACTGTAATGGTTTATCATCTTTGGAGGATAGATACATAATATTCTTATTTCATGATATATCTTAAATACCTCTCCCAAATATGATCATATTTATTAATTTTCATAGAAATACCCTACTTTAAAAAATTCTTCATAACCAATGGTAGAAAATGTAAGAAAGTGTCAGAAAAAAATTTCAGTAAGGGTATTCTAGGGAGATGTCAATTGATGATCATATGAAAGTGTAAGTTAATAATATGGGTCTGAAATCATAACCATAACCTAAAATGTTCATAAATATCATAAACAAGATTAAATGCATTAAAATATTTCATTTAAAATGACATGAATAATAAGAGTGATAAATCATCAGAAATAAATCACGAATAATATGTTCATCCAATAAAAGTGCATCTCCATCATTAGTAGTAAAATATATCATGTGTCGAGAGTTTTTATAGTGATGATAAAGACTTATTTTTAAATTATAAGATCATGTAGCTAATTTATGAATACCCAAAACTGATAGGTTTTGGATGTGTGATTTATTTTGACATGTAATCAATATTCTGGTAAAATTATGTAATATGTATTTATGTTAAGGTAAGTTAATATCATTAAATTTAACATATGACGAGGGTAAATGATCTCCATAATGGGCTAACTATACTCATCTAAGTCAAATTCTTCTAGATAAAATCAATTCATATCATTTTGAAAATGAACGATCAGGAATTATGGTGATGCAATATGCACCGCATATATGGCCTACCTATACCCCTCCAAGTGAACATGGTTGTGAGAAATTAAGACATTATCCAATATTAAACAAATTAAAGTCGTGTTTAGGTTACAGAACATGATCCCAATTAAAGGCCTACCAATATATATTTTATTCACATGTTTAAAGGATAATCATCCTACAAAACCCATATTTTTACTAAAATATATTGGAATCATGATTTACAAATGCATTTCCTACATTTTCAAGTGGTATTTCCTAACTACTGATTTTATTCATGTGGATATCCTCCATGAATATAGGGGTAAATCACGTGTTTTGAACCAAATCAACCTTCTTTTTCAAATAAATTTAAATGGTTTATTTTTTATAAAATACTAGAACATAAAATTTATCAAACCCCATCTTAATGTGAAAAAATACATGAGTGTGTGAGAAGGTGTGATAAAAAGAGATTTATCTAAAAGGGTTCATTTTAATTAATTTAAATGAGAATATTAATTGATATCCAGATCTCAAATCCCCTTTCCAAAATTCCCACTACATAAGAGAGTAAAAATAAATATTATATCAAAAATTGTGATATCATTTACGTCATTTCCCATTTCGAGCTATCAATTCGTTGGTGCTCTAAATCAATGACCAATCATAATATATTTATTTTAAAATTATCAAAATCTTAATGAGGCTATAATTGAGTATCATGTGCATGTAAAATGACTTCTTCCCACGCTACACTATCCACCATATTTAAATTCTCTACTAGTATATCCATAGTAGCTATTAATTGGGGTTCTAGTTGTTATACGACAGTGTCCCCTTTAAACAAAGTAGGCCAAAGTTGAGATATCTTCTCCAAAAACATAAAGGGTTTATAGTAAAGAGATACCAAATGATCTACATCCACCTCTTGGATAAATGTTTCCTCATGTTCTTTTACCTATTCATCTGTGTCTGATTATTTTTGAGAATAAATATTAAATTTTTGGAGATTAAATCCCTCAATTCCCATATATTAAAATTATCTAGAAATGATATTATTTATCCATAAACCTCATAATGGATCCTCAATGATCATAGAAAATATAGACTTCCACTCCTTACAATAAATCTTTTGAAATATGTAAAATATTGTGGGTTTAAATTATATTAATCATTCAGGACCACCTAGAATTCAGACACCCGAATTCTCAGGGGAAGAAAAGCCTCATCAAACACACATATCATTCTAATTTATTTAATATCTATCTAAAAACTCTATAATGTCAACCTAATAATCTCCATAAGTAGAAATCGTGTTATTTATGGCCCTATTGGCATGACGTATATGTTTTCTGTAGAGGATGGACCATGAATTATTTCATTTTCTATATCATAATTGTGAATGAAGGAGGGTTATTCCTAGTACATTTTTTATTCAACATTATCACCCAATGGTGGGTGAGTAAGATAATCCCTTATCAATAAAACCTTATCATGATATGTAGGTTTATTATGAGTATTATGATATTAATAATATTCTATGTTTTCTTTTCACTATACTTTATTCATTGTTTCACCTTATCTAGGAATTTAAAGGATCTGATAGAAATTTTAGGCCTATATTAAAAGAACACACTCTTTTTTAAATATAATTGTAAAGGATTGTTAAACATAACCATCAAAGACAAGTATAAATGACTACATTGCATATACTATCTATTCATTTTATAATTTTAGAGGGTGTTGGGAATGGAAGTAAGAGAAAAGTGAGAAAAAATGAAAATGTGGACACATAATAAAATAGTATATATTTCCCTTATGAGAAATCCAAAAAACATTAATTAGATGTGAAATAGACTAAAATTTATATATATTGAACAAAATAGTTATCATAGAAATATTTAAATTTGGAAAACCTACTGGGTGGATGGGACATATTGTAAAAACTCGATCTAATAAAAATTATTACATGGTAGTGATTCCTTAAATTTGAGAGCGATCTCAAAATTAGTACTCTGATACAATGATATCTAGGATAGAAAATAGATCAAGTCTAAAAGTAGTATGAGAATTATGAACACAACCTCAGAAAGAGATCCAAATAAATTATCTAATTGTGTGTGTTGAAGGTTACCTATACGTATATAAAGTGACAAAAGTTCACTACAATTTGAATAACAATAGTCACCAAATTATTATAGTCAAAAAAAGAATTCATTATCAGTTATTGACCCAAATGACAATTTTAATCCATGGTTCTACAACAATCATGATAAGAAGAGAGTAATGTTACATCGCCTGATGTTTTCATCACAAAAAACAAAATTCCGTTTATATTTTTTTGTAACATTTTAAAAAATTTAATATGAGGCCCAAACATGAGGAAGTCCCCAAGAAAAATCCCCCTTTGACTCAACTAGGGATCATCTCCAACCATGTAATTGTTTAGTACATATCAAATTTTCATTTCAATAAAAAATTTGTAAATATGTACTCTCTATTATCATCAGTGTGAATCTTCTGAACCTCCAACTATCTAGAATTGATGAATTTAAATATCAAGTTATAGTTCACATTAATATGTTTTTATATACCATAAAATGTGAAATTCTTTCCCAAGATGGTATTTTAAATTTAAAAAATTAAAATATACATTTCCTCATTATTATTGAGGTCAAGAATAAAACTATTCTTCAAAATACATTTCTTGTATTCTTCAATAACTTTAATAAAATCTAACATAGTGGGATATAATGTAATAAACCATCACATGTTATACTAACGAGATATAACTACCCCATTAAAAGTGTTCAAATAACCTATATTTGGCTTCCATGAATTCATATATCCTGTAATATTTAAATCTATAATTCTTTAAATCATTGGTCACCCACTACCAAAACACAATATCAAATTTAAAAGACCATAGGGATATTAAAACATAATCTACAAAGATCTCCAATGTTTTCTACTTGAATTTTATTGAAAAAAACTGACCAGAAAAACCACATGAGCTATATCTGTTATAATATATACCATCACATACATAAAATAACCAAAAATAGATGAATAATATATGTGTTCCATATCCCATCTCTACTCATAACTAATATATTACTTACTAAAACATGGACGAAAATGTAAAGCAATATGATTACTAGCCACATTGACTATATCTCAGAAAATATTTGATGTACCTTCTTAATGTATATCTCTTGAGATAACCATGATTTCATGGAATTTATGTCATCAAATATCTTAATAATATGAATCTACCACATTGAACCCAAGTGTTTCATCACAAAAAGTAACAAATATTCTTCTCTAATTGGTAAATTTTAACTACATCATAACCAATAATAAGCATATCATCAATATAAAGAGAACAATACAATAAAATCATCATCAATAAATCATTGAAAAAACGACCAGAATATATGAACCTGAATCCATGATAAAAATTGGAAGATGAAATCATTCAATACAACTACCATAAATAATAATTCACACCATACAAACTCATCGTCAACCTTTAGACATAATCCTATTTTCCTATTTCTAAAAAACCATCCATCTAATCCAAATAAATTTTCTCCTTTAAATCACCATATATGAAATTTTCCTTAACATAAATCAGCTCAAACTATAGATATAAACTAGTAGCCAAACTAAGAACAGTTCAAATAAAATATATCTTGAAAATATGTAAGAAAGTTTCTTAAAAATCAATACCCTTATTCTGATATTATACATTAAAAACAAACCTTGAATTATATTAGGGAACAAAACTAATATTATAATTTTAATAAATATAAATACAACAATTTTTTGAATCACTCTTATAGTTAGGTAACTTTATCATCACAAAATTGTTGTTTTAATGAAATTATCCCGTCTCATTATCCATTATAGTATCCCATTTTTCCTTCTAATCTATTTCTATTACCTTATCAAAATATTTTCGTTCTCACCCTTCAATGTGGAGAATATACTCATTACAGGTTCTGGTCATAGTGGAAGCGTGGGGGGGGGGGGGACGGTTCAAAACTTTTATATTTTCATTATTAAGAATAATTATGTGGTTTATTCTGATGAAAAACACAATTACCAATAGAATTGAATCAAATAATAGATATGGTAATGATGAACTCTAATACAAGAAATAAAATATCATCACATGTTCTCTATAATTAATTTAATTAAAACAAGAATTCCCTTGAAGGAATTCTTTCTTCACCGATGCATCTGGCCACAAATCTGCATTGCACCACCATTGCATCATAGAATCCACATGTAGGATTCCTCTAGGGGTTATCCAAACATGCTCCATGAATATCCAAACATCACAGAAGGAGTTCTGGGTGCTAACATGGATGGTTCTTATGCATGCAATTTCCACCTACAATAACATTGAGAATCACTCTCAAAGCATTGTCCTTTATCTGGTGGATGAATATTGCTCTCATTGGTAAGAGATTTCTTGGAGATGGAATAACTCTATAGGCTTGGGATATTTTCCTCCAATCTACTCTGCACAAAGAAACATTATGCTATGTTATGAGAGAAATAACATAATTAGCTATTTATATCACTAGGTTTATAATAAAATAATTGTACATGTGCTAATATTTATTACTTTTAATTCTAGAGAAACCCTTCATTAAATAATAATAGATTTATTATTATTATTCACATGCACATAACTTGAAAAATATTTATTAATATTATTTAAATAATATAAAATATTTTTATTTCCAAATGAACCTTAAAATTGGTTCACCAATCCTCTATTTTACTTATTAGTCCTTGAATAATTTCAACTTATTTATTACAGAAATGTCACTGCATTAGTTTATATAAAATATAAATAAATACTATATTCCCTAAAAATAAAATAAATATTTATTAATTATTCTGGTCACAAAATATTCTCTCGAATAACTAGTATTGAAATAAATGCGATCAGGCATACATGAATAATTATTAAACCACAACCATGAATAATATTTATAAAACCTGATAAATAAATAAATTTTTTAACTGGGATACTGGATACACATAGTGTGTGGTGCTATAGGCCTCTTTTTTCAGTGGATATAGGCATATCTTCCTAAAGTCTAAGAGTAACATCTACCAACACACCAAGGTACCCATAGAGAAAGAAGTTAGATTGTCATGATAACATTCACCTATGGCTAACACATATCATGTAATATAATCTGATTGTCTGGATATCTCTAATCAAGTGGGTTTCATGATATTGTCATCAACCCATGCGCTAGATTTATCTTTCATTGACATCTTGGAATTGAACATGCCTATTTAACACTATGAACATGGATTTAATTAGGCTATATCATTTACATTAAAAGGCCTAAGATATCAAATTCTGCAGAAGTTAAATGTCCTTTCTCACATTATTCATCATTGCAGTATTACAGAAGACACACCGTACATATCCTACATCACCGTAAATAGATTAGAAGATCTAATGAAACTTCTTAATGTGGATTCCTACTAGTGGGTATCATTATCATAATATCCTCTAGGATATTACCATAGTCACACACCATGAGAAATCCCCTCAAACTATTATATGTCTTCACCACCGATAGTCGATATTATGTTTTCCCACAAATAATATCATCTAAATATATAACATTTTTTCAATAATAGGTACATAACACTTCTAAGTTTTCATCATAGTTGGGATCCTCTATGACCACTTAGTGAGACAGCTTCTCTTCATACATTATCACTTGAAATTTCATGCATAAGAACATTAATTTTGCGATAATTAGTTTATTAATATTCAAATCCATGAATAAAATTTTATTATAAACTACTAAGGAAGTTGGTTCAAGGGAACCAAATCCAACAGAATCTCAATTTAACTAGATCCATCTACAAACCATCATTAATCCACTAGCTCTCACATGATATTCATGCTTCTGTTCAGACATACCATTAGTAAAGGGTCTTCCCCATTCTCTTACATGGATACTCTACTCACTCCAACTTCACCCCTTTGATAGAAATACCTCAAGAGGTGATACATTTAATGTATGTTCTTTGTTTGTTGATGTGACCTTGACTCTTTTTCAATATAAACCACTATTGTATTATCAAAATATAATGTTATAGGGTATTTACTGATAATCACAACATCAAAATCCTTGAAAAAGTTTCTAATCCAGATGTTTTCCTTGCCTACATCAGAAGCTACTATATACTCGAACTCTGCTGTAGAACCAGCTATAAATGGATTCTTTGAACTCTTCCACCACACAACTCCTTCATTAAGAAATAAAAAATATCTTGATTTCAACTGTAGATCATTTTGATCTATCAAGAAATAAGCATCAGCATACACTCTGATGAAAATCTCCATGTCTCTACCATACAGTCGGAAGATATCCTTACTTCTTCTCAGATACATATGGATAGTCTTAACCGCAGTCTAATTCTATTATCTTGGATCTATATGATATATTCCCACCATGATCAGTGCATAAGGAACATCAAGTCCAGTACATAACATGGAATAAATGATTGATCCTATTTCTGAATCGTATTGGATATTACTCCTCCTATCGTTCACCTATTTGGACTAGGGAAACATTTTTTTAGAAATATGAAAGCCATGTTGCACTAGAACAAATCCCCTCTTTTATTGTTCCATACTTAATCACTATAGTCTCTGGTAAATGTATGTACTCTTACTTAGTCTAAGTATCTTCATGGATCTAACACGAATGATCTTGATCCCTATAATTTAGTTTTTTCACCTAATTCATTCATGGAGAAGCACATGTTCAACCAGTCTTTAACTGTCTGTAAGACTAGAATTCATTTTCCAATAAGCAATATTTCATCAATATACACTACTACAATAATGACCACATTCCCATTAATACTTTTGTAAACAC
This sequence comes from Viscum album, assembly GCA_963277665.1. NCBI lineage: Eukaryota > Viridiplantae > Streptophyta > Magnoliopsida > Santalales > Viscaceae > Viscum > Viscum album. The sequence goes on along the minus strand of OY728162.1, from coordinate 1,084,685,497 downwards.
ATTTATCAAATTCATTATGAATAAAATGAAATTATTTTATAGATACATCAAATAGAATGTTCCGTGTCCTGGATATGTTAATTAATCGATAAATGGATCTCTCCATGTTGAAAAGATTTTTGGCACCACTTGGAGTCATAAAACCATCTATTTGTGTTATATAGACATCTTCTTGAAGGTTCCCATTAAGGAATGTAGTTTTGTCCTCTACTAACAAAATCTCATAGTTATGGTAATCGTCTATCAGAAGTATGATTCTTATGGATTTAAAAATGGAAAATATAGAGGAGGTGTAAGAACCCTGATCTTCTTTTTAGGTACGCTTTTCCTTTTTCTGGATTTTTTGAGAAAAATGAATTTTCTAGAAATTTTTGATGTACACACCGTGTACTTTCTACGTACACACCATGTACTCTCTCTCTGCTTGATGTTGTGTGTTGGCTGTGTTCAGGCCACACACACGGTGTGTAAGGGTGAGGTGGATGCCGGTTAAAGCGGAGTACAGAAAACTGAAATACATGCCGTGTACTCGAGAAGTACATGCCGTATATTTTTATTTTTTTCATTAAACAGACCAGGGTCGTGACACATCGCGATATTTGTATTCTTCTAGGTATGGTTCGACTGAGAGTGACTCGCATGTCTGAATCTTCCCCGAGCTCCCGCCTCGCCATCCTTTCTCTGATTCGAGCACGGTCGATTTTGTTGGAATCGTAGCGGTGATTTCTTCCTTCTACTTGAGCCTTGTTTCTTTATTCCTCCTTGTTTCCAAGATATCGTGGGTTGAACATTTTGTGTGTTTTCTCATATCTATGTCATTATAAGGGGAATTTGTTGTCGAGGTTCACATATATCGATCCACTAGGATCGAGGTAGTTGGTTTGTGACTTTCCGTAGAAAGTTGATGAGTATTATGTGCAATTAACACCAATTCCATTGAACAGGGAATTTCGTGTTCCTGTTTTTCCCTTGTTGTATTGCATGCTTTTCTTGATTGTTGTAGAATAGGTTTATGCTTGTCAGTAGAATAATTTGTTTTGTGCTCAGATTTCTTTTCCATGCTTGTTCTTCCTGTTTGGAGTTTTTCCATTTGCCATGCCTAGTCATTGGATAGTGGAACTGCTACTTTATTATGATTTTGAGCCTTAGAATGATATACAAGTAGTTCTTGAGGTTTACTTGGGACAATATACACGCGCTGAGCATGTTCAGTTTTACTCAGGACTGTGGGAGCCTATAGTGGTAGACAAAAGGGAGAATTGACGGAAGGGAATCTCCAGAGTTTCTTTTAATTACGAAGCGAGACCACAGGGGGAATTGACGTTGAGTTCATCCCCAGAGAGTCTGTAGATCCTCGACGTGGGCCATAGGGGGAATTGACGTTGAGTGCTTCCCCAAAGAGCCTTTAGCATGATACAAAACTATAGGGGGAATTGACGATGAGTGCTTCCCCAGAGAGTCTATTATTTAATTACATAACTGAACCAGACAGGTGAGAATGTGTGTGCCGCCCAGAGGGTTGCTATTACTTATAGGTTGAACCATAGGGGTTATGCTATGAGAACTACCCAGAGGGTTACCTGTTTCATTTTTGTTGCTGGTTGTTTACTTGTGTACTTGTCTGTTAGAACTGTTGATTGTAGCTGTTTGTGCTATCATGTTTACTACTTCTTGTCTTATTACTACCGTCTATTCATTGAAAGTTAGGCACAATTCTTTGGGTGATTTCCTACTGTGATTTTATCTCACACCCTGTTTGGGCTAGGATTTTGGGCCCAAGTAGACTATGCTTCTATAGGTATAGATAATGGAAAGCGCCCTTCGACTTCAGGTTCTTGATTGCACTAGAGCTGGGGATCATGGGACCGAGTCATGGCTCGCTATGCTGAGGAGTCTACTTTTTTTCACTTGGTTTCAGTTGTATTTCAGCACGTTTTTGTGTTTGCCGGTTTCCTTAGATACTTGTACCTGTTGCATCACTATCATCATTATTATATCTATTCCTTGCTTCCACTGTTTTGTTTCTATGTTATGCATGTTGTTACTGATTCCGCTATTGACCGTTGTTTTTTCCACTGTATACCTTACCGAATGAGGGAATAGTTTCCACACCGACTAACCAAGGCCCTCACTACTAGTCGATAGCCTCTACAGTATGGTGAAATGCGCTTGAGGTCATGTGGCAAACCGAGTACGGGCACTAGTGGAGGGGCTCTGGACTCGGGACGTTACAAAGTGGTATCAGAGGAGTTCTTCTCTCTTTCTTTACTGTTTGGAGACATTATCCAGGGATAGGATGGATTAGGTACTTGTAATTAATCTATGCTCGGGAGTAGCTAACCTGTGTATAGGGAAGATCCATACTACCTCGTTAATTGCAGTTTGCTGGTTTTGAGATTTTATAGTTGGTCTGATTTCACCTAGAGTGATTCACATGACTTGGGCTATTATTGTTTTGATATTTCTGTTTTATTTCTGTCGCAACCCAATGAGATGAGGGTATGAAATCTCATGCATCATATAGGCACTTGTAGAAATCACATGACATGCATACTTTCCATTCCATCTTGGGTGCATTATCGATTGCATGCTGTTGTGATAGACTCTGTGTAAATTATGCATGCTGTTGTGATAGATTCTTGATAGATTCTATACTGTCATGTTAGAAAACTATTTTTTTTCTTTGCTTAAAGTGAATGCCAAATTTTGTTTCTTGAGGTGTTATGGGCCCTCACGAATCGAAACTTGGCACATATTTCCCTTTTTTTAGTGTTCTGGAATTCTGTGAGGTTTCTGAGCTACTTCCCATAAAATCCAAAAATACACGGCATGTACTTTTTGGGAAAATGCCATGTAGTTTTCAGGCCGTGTCACTGACCGTGTGAGCAGAACACAGTGTCGCGAAAGTATCTCCTGGAAAATTCCGTGTACGGTAGGTACACGCCGTGTAAGTTCGTAGCGGTGTACCCAATCGTGTCACCAATAACACGGGTCAGGGCAGCTCGGGTAGAACACGTCGTGTCCTTAGGGAACACACTATGTAGTCTTTTCCAGGAACCTGTCCATGTCACGAAAAACACGGGACGGTGTCACCTTCCCCTATACAGGCCGTGTTTGGTCGTATCATGCCATGTTGACGGCCATGTGCTCAAAAACATGGGACGTCTAAGCCTTGTCTAGTACACGCCGTGTTTTGTTAGAACATGCCATGTAGCCTGGGGTTAACACAGACCATGTGGGTTAGCCATGTAAAGAGACTCGGGTAGGGGATTAGATTTATTGTACACGTCGTGTGTTGGGGTCAACACGCCGTGTAGTTTGAGGTGTACACGACTTATAGGGAAGGAGTACGCACCCATGTCAGTGGGTTAAGAATACACGTCGTGTAGTTTTATACACTCTGTGTAGTCGTGTTTTGAAATCTTTTGTGTTTTCTTCCCCTGTTTTTTTGTACTCTTGTGATCTATGTCCTTGTTTTTTTGATCTAAGGTGTGCTTTTGATCTTTCATAGCTATTCCTATGAGACGTCCTCCAGTCGTACGTCTGTCGACAGGCAGTGATCAGACGCCAGATATGGCTGATAAGGGAATTCCTGCCGATCCCCCAGCCGAGCCATCCTTGGCACCGGTTATCATGCCAGTTTCAGGTGGGGATGCGCAGTACAGGGAAGGTTTCATGAAGATGATGCAGGCCTAAAAGGGAGCACTTCCTCCTACCTCGTCTATGGCAGACCTGACGCGGGTTTTCCAGCAGCAGCATCCTCCCACGTTCTCATGGGAGTGAGGACCTCAGGCTAAAAATTCATGGATAGAAGCCATGCTGGCTATCTTCGAGCATTTGAAGACACCTCCAGAGAGGAAGGTAAGGCTCGCAACCAACATGCTACGAGACTCTTCCAAGAGGTGGTGGGACATGATCTCTCAGGCGGGTCAACCGCAGGCTATGGCTTGGGAGGAGTTCCAGCACGTGTTCTATGTCTACTTCTACATGGAGACCCTGAGGGCCGACCGAGCCCAGGAGTTCTTGAGCTTAGAGAAGGGTACTCTTTTTATCATGGAGTATTCCACTCATTTCACCGAGCTGCAACACTTCACACCCCTCTAGGATGGGAGTGGAGTGTTCTCAGCAAGGAAGTTTGAGGGTGGACTCTGGCGGGAGATCCGCTCGCAGGTGAACGTCTTCCAGTTGACTTCCATCACTTCCATCATCAACCAGGCACTGATTGCGGAGTGCAATCTAAAAGACTCTTGAGCTGCGAGCCAAGGCGGTTCTACTTCCAGGTCTAGTTTTCCTCCAGAGGACAGCAAGAAGCGATGTAGGGAACCTACGCGTGGTGATTTGAGGAAGCGAGATGCATCGTCAGTCGGCCAGGTGACATGCTACCAGTGTGGCCAGTCAGGGAACACAAGGCCGTAGTGCCAGAGAGACCTCATGGAGTGTCGATCTTGTGGCAAGATGGGTCACCTTCGGCGTTTCTTCCAGGTTTTCTCACCAGTAGCTGGTGACCGAGATTCTTCCATGACTCCTCATTTCGGAGCAGCCCCACCAGTTTCTCACCAGTCCGGAAACTGGAGTTCTTCTGGCCGTTCGGCCCGAGGTGGAGGTCGAGGCTGTGGCGGTCATCCACTAGTTCCTCAGCACAAGAAGGGATGTTCAGCTCAGAATGGTTTGCCAGGGGCGCATGGCCGCAGTACAGGCCAGTCATTTGCCGTGGAGCAGACTTATCAGGAGCTGGATCTTAGCCCTTCTATTGTTCGAGGTACGATTTTAGTAGCCTCAGTTTTATCTTCAGCCCTTTTTGATACTGTTGCTACACATAGCTTTATCTCGGATTATGTTGTGGAGAGTCTTGGAATCTGCGTCTTTTATTCTGCCGACACATTTACACTAGACACACCTTTGGGAATGAGGACATATAGTGTACGCCAGTGTAGAGAGTTCCCTCTCGAGTTTGTAGGGTATCATTTCTTATGGGATATATATGTCCAAGAGATGATAGGCTATGATGTCATCCTCAGCATGGACTGTTTGATTCCCTTCCAGGCAGTCGTTGACTTTTATTGCTGTAGAGTCAGTTTCATCTCACCAGAGGGTGAATCTTTCCTTCAAAGAGGCCTATGGGATGTTCGGGCGAGTCGAGCAGGGCACGAGCATCTTGGGATAGAAGGGGTGATGACCCAGATTGATAGCCCTTATCTGGATGATCAGGGGACTCCACAGTTGGACTTTCCTCTAGTGGTGGATCTCTTTAAGGATGTCTTTCTAGAGGAATTTTCGGGTTTTCCTCCAGAGCGTGGGGTATACTTCTCTATTGAGCTCATGACAGGAGCATCGCAGGTGTCCATTACTCCCTATAGGATGCCCACACCTGCGTTCCAGGACCCCAAGAAGTAGTGGGAGGAGCTACAGGCTAAGGGTTTCATCCGACCCAGAACTTCTCCTTGGGGTTCGCCTATTTTGTTTGCGAAGAAGGCTGACGGTACACTTCAGTTTTGTGTGGATTATCGGAAGCTGAACCAGTTGATGGTCAAGAACCGATACCCCTTGCTGAGGATTGATGACCTCTTTGATCATCTTCGAGGAGCCTATGTGTTCTCAAAGATCGACTTGAGGTCCGGTTATCATCAGTTGCGTGTTAGACAATCAGATAATCTTCTGACAGCCTTTAGGAGCAGATATGGTCTATACGAGTATATAGTCATGTTGTTCGGTCTCACGAACTCACCTGCAGTTTTCATGGCATTAATGAACCGAGTGTTCCATCTTTACTTGGACACCTTCATCATGGTCTTTGTGGATGATATCTTGGTGTACTCTCACACTCGACACGACCATGCCACACATCTTGATATCGTTCTGAGTACACTAAGAGAGGATCAGCTTTATGCTAAACTCTCGAAGTGCCACTTCTGGATGGATCAGATTCACTTCTTGGGTCACGTCATCTCAAAGGCAGGAGTATCAGTGGTCCTAGAGAAAGTGAGATTTGTAGTTTCCTGGGTGTAGTCTAAGAACGTCTTTGAGGTACGGAGTTTCCTAGGGCTGGCTGGATACTACAGGCGCTTCATTCAGGACATTTCTCATCTAGTAGAACCTTTGACAGGTCTGTCCAAGAAGGGGGCGAAGTTCTTATAGTCAGATTCTTGTGAGTCAGCCTTTCAAGATCTAAAAGAGAGGTTGACATCAGTACCGATACTTGTCTTGCCGGAGCCAGGAAAGAGATACACTGTTTATTGTGATGCTTCAGGTATCAGGTTAGAAGATGTGCTTATTCAGGGAGATGGAGTCATTGTGTACGGGTCTCGGTAATTGAGGCCACATGAGATGAACTACCCGACACACGATCTGGAGATTGCTGCTGTTGTTCATGCCCTGCACTGTTGGAGACACTATCATCTGGGAGAGCACATTGTGGTCATCACTGAACATAAGATTCTCAAGTATATCTTTACTCACTTTGATATTAATCTGAGGCAGCACAAGTGGGTTGAGTATCTACAGTCTTTTGACTTCGAGCTTGCCTATACGCCAGGAAAGGGCAATGCAGTGGCAGATGTGTTGAGCAGGAGAACTCAGGTTCAGGTAGTTTAGGAGGCCAGAAGTGTGTGGCAGCTAATGGATCTGTTCTCTGAGATACATCTGGAGGTGCACGACAGACAGGTACAGACTTACCTTTATTCTGTAGTTGTTACCTCTACACTTCTTGATTGGGTACGGAAGAGGCAGCTATCAAACTCAGAAGGCTTAGTCATGTGGGAGAGTGTGTCGGGAGAGGACCCTCTTCCTGGATAGACATTGGGAGAGGATGAGATCTTGTGTTTCCAAGGATGCATAAGGGTGACAGCAGACATATGTGAGGATCTGATGCGGGATTTTCATTCCTCGGTTTGGGCAGTTCATCCCGGAGTCACCAAGATGTATCGGGATCTTCATCGCCAGTACTGGTGGCCAGGTATGAGGAAGGATGTTGCTGGTTTCGTCATCTGATGTTATACTTGTTAGCAGGTGAAAGAAGAGCATCAGTGACTAGTGGGGCTTTTACAGCAGTTACCCATTCCGGAGTGGAAGTGGAACGATGTTGCAATGGACTTTTTGACCGGGTTTCTGCGATCGCCTCGGGGAAATGATGTTGTCTGGGTTGTCATCGACAGGTTCACAAAGGTTGCCCACTACTTGCTGATCAATAAGACCTTTAGTGTTGATGATCTGGGATAACTTTACAATAGGGAGATCATTCATCTTCATGGATTTCCTCACTCCATTTTTTCAGGCAGAGATGTGTGCTTTACCTCTCGGTTCTGGCAGGGACTTCAGAAAGCCTTGGGTACACAGGTACTTTTGAGTATAGCATACCATCCCCAAAATGATGGCCAGTCTGAGCGCACGATCCAGGTTCTTGAGGATATGCTCTGAGCTTTCAACATAGACATTGGAGGTTCTTGGGAGAAGAATATTCCTTTGGTGTAGTTCTCCTACAACAACAGTTTCCAAGAGATATTTCAGATGGAACCATACGAGGCTTTGTACGGTAGACCATGCCGATCACCCTTATGCTGGCTAGAGGCAGGAAAGGCAGCTTTGCTAGGACCTCATCTTGTTCAGGAGACCTCAGAGCTGATATATTTGATTTGGAAGAGGATGGCTATAGCATAGTCTCGATAGAAGTCTTATGCTGATCAGCGGAGATGACCTCTGGAGTATGAGGTCAGAGATCAAGTTTTCCTACGTGTCGCACCGAGGTTGGGATACAAGAGGATTCAGAACAGGGTAAGCTTTCACTGCAGTATGTCGGGCCGTTTGGGGTCTTGGAAAAAGTTGGGCCGGTTGCCTATCGGTTTCAACTACCTCAGTGGTATTAGGCCATGCACGATGTCTATGCGTCTCTCAGCTCCGGCGTTACTTTTCATACCCGTCTCACGTCTTTCAGCCTGAGGAAGTCGAGCTTGAAACAGATGTGTCGTTCAAGGAGAATCCAATCCAGATTGTCAATCCCAGTACAAAGGTTCTCCGCAGGCGGTCTGTTCCTCTGGTATGAGTGCAATGGCACCACGGGCGAGTACAGGACGAGACCTAGGAGAGGGAGACTGATGTACTATCGTAGTGGCCAGAGTTGTTCGGGGTTTCATCTTTTCTGCCTCGTTAGGGTAATTCAGGGATGAATTTCTTTTAAGGGGGGAAGTTTGAAAGAATTTGGATCTTCTTTTCAGGTACACTTTTCCTTTTTCTAGAGTTTTTGAGATAAATGAAATTTATGGAAATTTTTTAAGTACACGACGTGAACTTTCTGAGTACACGTCGTGTACTCTCTCTCCGCTCGAAGTTGTGTGATGGCGGTGTCCAGGCCACACACATGGTGTGTAAGGGTGAGGTGGAGGCCGGTTAAAGTAGAGTACGGAAAACTGAAGTACACGCCGTATAATCATGAATTACACACCGTGTATTTTTCTTTTTTTCATTAAATTTATTGGGTTCACACCTCATTGCGATATTTGTCTTCTTCTAGGTCTGGTTCGACCAAGAGAGACCCATACTGCCGAAGCTTCCCGAGCTCTCTCCTCGCCATCCGTTCTTCAATTCGAGCACGTTCGATTGCGTTGGAATCATAGCGGTGCGTTATTCCTTCTTCTTGAGCCTTGTTTCTTTATTCCTCCTTGTTTCCACGTAATCATGGGTTGAACGTTTTTTTTTGTTTTCTCCGATCTATGTCGTTCTAAGGGGAATTTGTCGTCAAGGTTCACATATATCGATCCCCTAGGATTGAGGTAGGTGGTATGTTCCTTTCCATAGAAATTTGATGAGTATTATGTGAAATTACCACCAATTCCCTTGAATAGGGAATTGTGTGTTCCTGTTTTTTCCCTTGTTGTGTTGCCTACATTTCTTAATTGCTGTAGTATAGGCTTATGCTTGTGAGTAGAATAATTTTTTTTGTGCTCAGATTGCTTTGTCATGCTTGTTCTTCCTGTTTGGCATTTTTCCAGTTGCCATGCCTAGTCGTAGGATAGTGGAACTGCTACTTTATTATGCTATTGATCCTTATAATGATAGCCAAGTAGTTATTTAGGTTTTCTTGGGATGATATACATGCGCTGAGAATGTTTAATTTTACTCAGGACTGCGATAACCAAGAGTTGTAGACCAAATGGAGAATTGATGGAAGGGATTCTCCAGAGTGTATTTTAATTACGATGCGAGACCACAGGGGGAATTGATGTTGAGTGCTTTCCCAGAGAGTCTGTAGATCCTCGACGTAGGCCACAGGGGGAGTTGACGTTGAGTGCTTCCCCAGAGAGCCTTTAGCACAATACGAGACTATAGGGGGAATTGACGGTGAGTGCTTCCCCAGAGAGTCTATTATTTAATTACATAGCTGAACCAGAGGGGTGAGACTATGTGTGCCTCCTAGAGAGTTGCTAGTACTTATAGGTTGAACCATAGGGGTTACGCTATGAGAGATACCGAGAGGGTTACCTGTTTCCTTTTTGTTGCCGGTTTTTTACTTGTGTACTTGTATGTTAGAACTGTGGATTGTAGCTATTTTTGATATCATGTTTACTGGTTATTATTTTATTACTTTCGTCTATTCATTGACTGTTAGGCACAAATATTTGGGTGATTGCCTATTGGGATTGTATCTCACACCCTGTTTGGGCCACTCTTTTGGCACTAAGCAGACTATGTTGCTACAGGTATAGATAAGGGCAAACGCCCTTCTACTTCAGGTTCTTGATTGCACTGGAGCTGGGGAGCATGGGACCGAGTCGTGCCTCGCGATGCTGATGAGTCTACTTTTTTTTCTTTTGCACTTGGTTTCAGTTATATTTCAGCACGATGTTGTGTTTGCTGCTTTCCTTAGATACTTGTACCTATTGCATCATTATCATCATTTTTATATATATTCCTTGCTTCCGTTGTTTGGTTTTTTTGTTATTCATATTGTTACTTCTTCTGCTATTGACCGTTTTTTTTCCTTTGTATACCATACCAAATGAGGGTATAGTTTCCCCACCGACTCACCAAGGCCATCGCTGCTATTCGGCAGCCTCTGGCGTTTGGGGAAACGCGCTTTAGGTCATGTGGTGAACCGGGTATGGGCACCAGTGGAGGGGCTCCGAACTCGAGACGTTACAGGAGGTTTCATAATAGTCAATTCATTGACATTGTTTAAACCATTTATCCACTATATTTTCTTTATATGTACATACATTACCTTCCATGTCCATTTTTCATTTTAATACCCATTTACATCCAATAGGCTTTACATCAACTAGTGCATCGACCCGAACCCAAAAATGGTTATGATAAATGGAATTCATCTCAAAATTCAAATTTTATAGTCATCTTTCTGATTTTGATCTTTTTTATCTTCCTTTTATGAGAATAGTTTATCATTGTCCAACAATAATGAGTCACCATCCTCGGTGACTAGGAACCCATATCTCTCGGGTTCACTAACTCTCTTACACTCATATACAGTACTTGTGTTTAAAGAACTAATTATTCCGTACGGACCTATGGAACATGTTTATATCCAACTATTGGGTATCTCAAGCATCAAAATCATAAAATTAAATCCATATCCCACTATACATTTTGAGGATGTGTTCCCTATCTCTAAAGAGAGCTTCTCTGGTGACAATCACTTTCTTATCTAAGGGGTTGTATAGGTAGTATCTTTTTGTTTGAGAATTTTCAAATTGGTTTTGTGTGTCATTTGGTTAGGGATTCTTCCAAATCATCTTTCCCTCATAATATTTAAAATCATGAGCTTGGGGGTTTATATCCATCTCTTTTATGCCATTATATCTTCACATTAAAGATTAGAGACATTGTTTTGATCTTTTGAATACAGGTTGTTTTTTTTTATGAAAACCTTAAAACCCGGGGATACACGTCACGGAGGACGGAAGTAATGAAGGCCAAGGGAGTCCTTCCGGATCACATTGACACATTCGAACGGAAGAGAGTTAAGACTATCATAAACTATCAAAGTCTCCTCTGGCCTTCCCCCACGAGCCATCGCATCCGCCACAAAGTTGGATTCCCATACACTGTGATGGACCATCCTTCCCTGGTTGGAATCCACTTTGCATCTTCAATAAATATACACCAGATCCCAAGCGATGTAACATTTGCCTTGAAGAGATCTGACCAGAACCTCCGAATCAGATTCTACCTCTGTCACCCGAAGTCCTCACCTCCTGCAAAGAGTCACACCCGAGAGTAGGGCTCTAAACTCTGCGCCCATAGAAGTACCAGGTCCATAATAAGCACTGAAAGCAATGTGAACTGCACCCCAAAAATCCTGGAGAACACCACCTCCCCTAATGATTCCTCCTAAACATGAACCGTCCACATTCAGTTTCAACCCATGAGCTGGAGGCTTCCACCTTACCCATCTCCCTCTCTGCAAGATCTGTGTACACTTTCTTGTAACGAAGATTCCCAGCATACCATCATGCACTCCATTCTTGAAAAGGGAGGACAGTTCCACGATGATAGATCTCATCCGGACCTGGAGAGCTAACAGGGATCTCATGCCTCACAACCGTACCTGGTTTCGTGCTTCCCAAATTGTCCATCATATAGAAATCAGAATCATAATACCTGCTGTACGCTCCCCTGTTCTGTTACCAACAGCAGAAAACCATGTCACAAGATTCTCTCGAACCAACAGACACTCCCCAGAAGGAAACTTGTATTGAGAAAACTGAGACCAAAGGAACGCTGCCCATGTCACAAGATTCTATCGAACCAAAGGAACATTGTCCATCACTGTTTAATGTTCGAGATTATGGATTTCATTGGAAGTATTAGTGTGCAAGAATCCTCCATAATGTGGCGATGTCACAAGGTCTACCCATAATTATGGATAATGAAATAGAAGATGAAATGTAAGTGAAATTCTCTAGGTTATTTTGTTGAAATTGATTTATGTTTAAAAAAGGTAGATAGAGAATTCTAATCTACTGATGATGAGTAGTATGAGTAAAAGGTTGTATATAATCATTTTCCAAAACTCAATCTTTAATGCGGGGTTATTGTCCATGAAAGGGATGGTTACATGAGACCTATGGTCTGTGATTTGTGTTCTGCTCGTGTGCATGATAAAAATATTTGGATGAAGAATGTCTTGAAGTCATCTTTGTTAGGTCTAGGTGAAGAGAATCATGAGGGCGGTGTTTCATGTGAACCTTTTGTTGTAAATGAAAAAAATACGGCTGACTAGAATAATGCAGATGAAGTAGTGTTGACTGTTGATGAAGTTGTTCATGATAATTTCATTCTAGAAAAAAATGAAGACCATGCGGCTCAGCAGCTTATCGCATAGCAGAACAATGTTGATGATGTTGTGATGGACAATGATGCAGTATAGGAAAGAGTCATAGTAATCATATTTATGAAACCATAGTGGTATTCCCACATAATTCCAGTGCAACACCTGGGAAATGCTCTAATAGGAATAAATTATGGTTGGGCATTTTGTTGATAAAGAGATCAATTAAAGTGAGGAGTATCTAAGACCAATCTAGAAGATTCAAAAAACTTGGGTCATGAATGCATCTTTTCTGTCAAAAAGGTTGGAACTTATTGATAGGGAAGGTTCTACACAAAACAAATGGAAGTTGACTCTGGATAATGAAGTGTTTAAAATGAAATCAAGGAAATTTGGTTTCCAACATGAATCACCTAATGGTTCTGAATAGAAAAATGATTGGGAAATTTTCACTGAGTTCAATAGTTTTATAGTTCTTGATTATCATAATGATGATGCAAGTCATGGATATAACGATATGGATACAACTTAAAAGGGTGACCATGATGTGACTATACACCAATAGACTTGGAGAAGGGGTAGGAACCCAAAGTGTCATGGCTACGGATGTGGCCAAGAGGATGTTACTCAAGTGCATGGATGAGGTGGTTCTTCTAGATCATCAAAACTCATGCAGGAGCAGTTGGCTCTTAATGAAAAGTACAATGAAATTTTCATCTTGGTAACTATTCAGTCATATTGGGAATATGCTGATATTGATGGATCTGAACATAAATCATTCGTGATTATGGAAATGTTTGATGTCTTGTTTCTCAAATGTTAGGGGGTGTTCCCTTGTTTTTTATCATTATCCTCCTCATGTACTTGTTATCTTTTCTTCAATTTTAATAAATGTGTTGAGAGCTCTGGCTCCTAGCTAGACATGTTTTTATCTAATTAATATTTATTAAAATTTAATAATATGATTAATATAAACTTATTTATTGATATGTAATAGAATAATTAATATTTATTTTTAATTATATCATTAACTACATTATTAGTTATATTTTTGTTTTTTTCACATTTATTAATATAATTATTATATGTATGTAATAATATAATTAATATATAATAATATAATTAAAAATATAATAATATAATTTATAAGTAATAATATATTTAGTATGTAATAATATAGTTAATATGGAAAAATATAATAACTAGGTGATGATTCTGATCATAACTCTAATCGTGATTATGGTGACGCTTGAGTTTCTGTTTTTCCCTTTCGTATATGGGATTTCCTTTTTGGTATAATTAATATGTAATAATATAATTAGTAATAATAAGTGGCTTCGCCTCGATCCTTCTTGGTATAATTAATATGAAATAATATAATTAGTAATATAATTAATATTTTCATTCATATTTATTAAGATAATTATTTTAAATATTTAATAATATAATATATATATGTTAATAGTTTTAAAATAAATTAATATCAGCTGGTTTATTAATATAAAATAATATAATTAATATTTATTCTCAATTATATTTTTACCTACATTATAATTATTATTATTTAGATTATTATTTTTATTGTATGTCCATAATTGCATTATTAAAATTTATTAACATGCAATATGATTATTAATATGTAATAATATATTTAATATTAATTAATATATAATAATATTTAAATACATGTATTTATTAATAATTGTAAATAAATAATTATATATTTATATTCTAAATAGGGAGGAGTAATGGGGGTGGGGCGTTGGAATTTGGGGTGCGGGGGGGGGGGGGGAATGCCACATGATGTGGTATTTTTTGCTTTCTTTACAACGTGTCACTTCATTTGGTGATTTTTAAACCCACTTCACCAATTAAATGAAACCTAAACCGATTTTATTTTAAAAAGAAAATAAAAAAACATGTCTGGGAAAATATGCCCCTATGTTGTGTTTTAGATTGGGGGTAAGATAGAGAACAAAACATTTCCATTTACGGGGTTTAAATAAACAACCAAAATATTACAAATATATAGAGAGAGAAATCAAATGTTGTAAAAATGATAATATGAGTCAAATGTTATATTATTGATTTAAAATCAACATTTATAACCCATTTAATTATTAACTCATAATTTTAATCCAATTATTTTATATTTTGAAATATTCTTTTAACTACCCTAACTCGTTTAATTAATGAGATGTTTATTATTTTTAATTTGAAAATTTATTTATAATTCTATAATCAATTGATATAAAAAAACTAAAACAATTCATAATTTTATTAACATTTTAAAATAAATAGTCATTCAATTATAAACAATTAATTTAATCTGTTTAGATTTTTTATTTAATTTATAAATTTAAATTGAATAATATTCAAAATACTTAAAAAAATAAATAGTTTCACTATTTTTTAACATTAAGTTAACAGATTAATAATAATTAAAAAAATAAGGTTGCTTGCATCCTTATTAATTCTTGTTATAAATAAAGGATTTGAATTTCTAGAATTTATAGCTATTAAAGGATGTGTGGAATGTTTGGTGAGGGAAAGGCATATAAAACGGAAATAATTGGATGATGCGACTATGTAAGGTTGGTTGACATGTTTTCAAACTGCAATCATTCCACTGTGATTACTATAACCCTCCTTGCAAGATGATGATGATGAAGATGTTCAAAAGATGGATTATTATAGTCTCACACAAACAGGATGTCACTAAACATACCCCAATCCCAGCATCAGATAACAATGTGATTCCCAACATTCTACATGGTCAGTTATTCTTGTCCAAATAGGTTTCTCCAATGAAGGGAGGATCACAATACTCTTATCCTGGCAGGAATTTTCCTATAGTCCCCTTCGCCTGGGAACACTCCGTCAGGGTTCCCAAGCATGGAGATCCTGAACATACCCCATCTTTGGCACCAGACCACCCTGTTGTTCCTCACATTGATGCAGAATGGATATCAGAAACTGGCCAATTACTTGATTTTAGCCAACCCATTCTACATGGTCGGCGATTCTTGTCAAAATTTGTTTCTCTGGTGAATGGAGGACCACACAACATGTATCCTGATGGAATGTTTCTAATAGTCCCTTTCACCTGGGAACACTCCCCCGGGGTACCCAAGCAAGTATATCCCAAACTCATCCCAACTCATATGCCAAAGCACCCTATTGTGTCTCACATTGATGCGGAAAGGTTCACGGAAAGTGGTTATATACTGGATATTAGACGGCCTATTCCATGTTGTCGACGATTCTCATCAACAGTGGGTTCTCATATGATGGATGTATCAGACAACTATTTCCATGACAGGCAATTTCCAGCCATCCCCTTCACCTTATAAAACTTCCCTGAGATACATAAGGAGAAACCGAACGTATCCCAACTCGTGGATTGGAGCAACAAACTCCTCCCATCAAATCAGGCTCTATTAAGAACATAAGAGATGCAAGTAAGCCAACCCATCCTTCTGTTGAGATTCATCACATTTATTGATGAGAGAGTAACATTCTTAATGGAGGGATTCATCACATTTATTGATGAGAGATTAAAATTATTAATGGAGAGATTTATATCATCATTAATTGAGGATTTTATCCCAACATTAATGGATATTTAATTCTCAATATTGATAGATGGAATAATGGATGTTGACTTCATTAATTGGTGATTATGGACTTGGTGTCTATATAAAGAGGATGCAACAACATAATTCAAGAAAAAAAAGGGCGTGCAAGCAAGATGTAGCCGGCAAGGGAGACCCGGGAAGGGGTTTCCGCGTTTGCGGTGGCCCGTGTGGCACGACGACGATGACACATTAGCGTTTGACAGGTGCAGTGAAGAAACAACACAATTGATGATCGGGGCCACGTATCGAAAGTCTGCCTGAGTGCGGTGATCAGGTGGCATGTCTCGATTGGAGATCGGCGGTACATCATGATGGCGAGATCATTCGGGGGTCGCAAGCTGGTGCGAGGTTGACAGGTGTTCGGGTGAAGATCTACGAGGTTGTGACGTTTCGTCGACAGAAGGGTGTCGTTTTGTCACAGATTGATCTTCCGATACATGGCGTCAGCGATATGTTTATCAGAGAGATGGAATAGGCGTATCAGGTTGTGGTTTTCACACATGCTTTCTACGCTCTCTCATTTGTAATTCATGTTCGGGCATTGCTTGGATTATTGTATTCTCTGATTCATAGTGGATATTTTGGGAATTGCCCCGTGGTTTTTTAATCCTCCGCATGGGAGGGTTTTTCCACGTTAAAAAAACCTGCGTGTTAATTTATTTATTCTGTTTATATCGCTTCCGTATTTCAACGGGTATCTCACGACATTTTTTGGCAAGAAATTTTCGGCCTGGATTCGGGATTCTCCCCAACAAGTGGTATCAGAGGAGGTTGGTTTGTGCTTGAAATTTAACGTCAGGATTTTGGAAGCTTCGAAGAGGATCAAAGATGCGTGCATGGGGAAAAATAAAGTTTGGAAAATAAAACAGGTTGAGAGAGGTGATACACATATCCGCTTATGGGATGTTGAGTAGGGGGAGCAGTTTATTCCTGCAGGTGCTCCAGATTATGTGGTAATCACTATTATGGGGGTGCCAGATGTTTCTGGTTCTTTTCATGTTCAGTAGGATGATCAGGATGGTGAAGATACAAATGTGACGAAAATTTCGGCATTTGATTTTCATTTTGCAGTGGGAGCTGATATTTTTTTCAGAAGTGCAAACGGACGTCGTCATATTTTCTGCAATTGATGATGGTTGGTGTGATACCGACATACTTTGTTTGCAGCTGGGTTTGTTGGATGGTTCCATTCATTAATGTGATGAAGGGGGAGATTGTTGAGATTCATCACATTTATTGATGAGAGAGTAACATTCTTAATGGAGGGATTCATCACATTTATTGATGAGAGATGAAAATTATTAATGGGGAGATTTATATCACCATTAATTGAGGATTTTCTCCCAACATTAATGGATATTTAATTCTCAATATTGATAGATGGAATAATGGATGTTGACTGCATTAATTGGTGATTATGGACTTGGTGTCTATATAAATAGGATGCAACAACATATTTCAAGAAAAAAAAGGCGTTCCAGCAAGATGTAGCCGGCAAGGGAGACCCAGGAAGGGGTTGCCGCGTTTGCGGTGGCCCGTGTGGCACGACGGATAGGTGCGGTGCAGCAACAACACAACTGATGATCGGGACCACGTATCGAAAGTCTGCCTGATAGCGGTGATCAGGTGGCGTGTCCCGATTGGAGATCGACGGTACATCATGATGGCGAGATCATTCGGGTGTCGCAAGCTGGTGCGAGGTTGACACGTGTTCGGGTGAAGATCTCCGAAGTAGTGACGTTTCGTCGACAAAAGGGTGACGTTTTGTCACAGATTGATCTTCTGATACATGGCGTCAGCGGGATGTTTATCAGAGAGATGGAAGAGGCGTATCAGGGTGTGGTTTTCACACATGTTTTCTACGCTCTCTCATTTGTAATTCATGTTCGGGCATTGCTTGGATAATTGTATTCTCTGATTCATAGTGGTAATTTTTGGAATTGCCCCGTGGTTTTTTAATCCTCCGCATGGGAGGGTTTTTCCACATTAAAAAAACCTGTGTGTTTATTTAATTATTCTGTTTATATCGCTTCCGTATTTCAACGGGTATCTCACGACATTTTTTGGCATGAAATTTCCGGCCCGGATTCGGGATTCTCCACAACACCTTCATGGTAAAAAATTCTCATCCACTGAGTATTATCCGGTGGTGAAAGTACGGAAGAATTATTATTATGACCAGGATTGGATGACCCAAGACCTAGACTGGTAGATGTCAGGGACTCCGAGTCATAGGGGTATCGTGGGGGTGGTAGCGAGATATCGGGAGGCAACGAGGTTGGGATACTGGTGCTAGAAAGCTGGTCCATCGCGAAGTAGCATGTGGATTGAGAGGATTGCTGGTTCATGCAACAAACAGAGATGTAACTACTGCAGAGGTGGTTGGGGTTTTGTGACAACATAGGTAGCGGTGGCCTTCGTCGGGTGACACACTGAATCCAAGAAGGGTTTAAGAGGCGTTGAGCAGTGCGGTATGCATGGGGGATGAGCGCCTTAGATGATTTTGTAAAAAGAGTGATGCACTGAAGTGAAGTAGTTTGATGTCGGGTCTATGGGGCAGATGACTCATCTAATGCGATTTGGTGCAGGAGGGTGCATTTTTTAATACATGTGGGTAAGGGTCAGTTTTTTGTTGATTTCACTACTGCCTTGTAATGGTTAGAAGAATAAGACATTTTGATTGTTTGCATTTATAAAAGAGAAACACATCCCCTTAAATGTAATAAAAAATACTCGATTATCATCTAATAAATTGACATTATTATTTTTTAAAACCTATAATTTTTTGAAATATAATGAAATTTTTATGTAAATTTATATTTTATTCAATTTGATAAAATAGAGAATAATTTATTTTTTAACAAAATATTTTTATTCATTTGAATAAAATTAATAATTTTTCTTCAATATTTTTAAATGCATGGAATATTTTTAAACATATAAGATAGACTACTTTTTGAGACAAATTAATCTATTATATATTTATTATCAAAATTACATATCACTATTTTTTTTATGAAAACAGTTTTCTTATCAAATAAGAAAATAAGAAATACATGTTTTAATATATATATATATAAATATATGTATATTAATTCTACGGGAAAAAATAATACTTTGTGTTTTTTTAACAAGTGCTAATTTTTTTCTGTCTGACATAAAAAAAATGTCAGCATGGAGTTTATTTTTAGTGGAATTTCCACATGGATTTTCATTGGATGTTTTACATGAATTTTTCATTTAAATATATTTATAATTTTATAATTATAAATATTTATTTATATAAATAGTCTTATAAATATATTTAATATATATATATATAATATTTATAAATATGTAATTATAATTTTATATATTTATAATTATATTTATTATTTATAGCCTTTGAAAGACCATATGGATTATGTAATAATATAATTAATATTTATATTTAATTATATTATTAATTACTTTATTAGTATTATTTACATTTATAGTTATATTTATTAATATAATTATTGTAAATATGTAATAATATAATTAATGTTTTTTTAATATGTAATAATATAATTAATATATATTAATATGTAATAATATAATACATATATAATAATATAATTAATAATATAATAATATTATTAATACGTAATAATAAAATTATTATGTAATAATATATTAAGAATGTAATAATATAATTAGTATGTAATAATATAATTAAATGTGACAATATAAATACAACAAAACATAGAATTGAAACATACGCTACCTAACAGGGCAGGTCATAGCCCCCCAAGGGATAACCCACCTATTTTTTGATGGCCCGAAGACCCTATGGACATGGAGTACTATAGTGTTATTATCTAAATTTTTATTACTATTTAAATTCATTAAGTACTTTATTGGGCCATGCATGTGTCACCGATATTCGACCAAAATAAGCTCCCACACGGATTCGAACCTGAGTTTGATGCGTTCCAGGTGATGCATGAGGTATGATGTAAGCAAGATGAAGACGGTGGACCTGCACATTTGTGAAGAAAAAATATATCTATAGGTGCTGGGAACCTAGGCTACAAAATTTGTAATGGACTCCACGTCAACAGGGCCTTCAAGCCATAAAAAATGAATGGGTTATCCCTGGGGGGTCATGACCGGCCCTATCAGGTTGAATGTGTTGTATTTCGATGTTTCGTTGTAATTGTACCCCAATGTACCTATAATATATATAATTTGAAATAATATAACTAATAAGAAATAATATAATTAGTAAGTAATAATATAATTAGTATGTAATAATATATATTATATTTTTATTCATATATATCAATATCATTATTTTTAATTTGTAATAATATAATTAATATTTATAAATATATTTTAATAATTATAGAATAATAAATATATTAATATTTTTATAATTATAAATATTTATTGGTAGAAATTGATTTATAATTATATTATAATTATTTATATGTATTCATATTTAAAAATATATAATTATAATTATATATATACATACATACTCCAAACAGCCCGAAATCTTATAGGATTTAACTTATTTTTGGATAATGTTTTTAAACATAAATATGAGAGAACCCTTATAAATAAATAAAATTATAATTATATTGATTATATATGTATAAATATATATTTATATAAATAAAGTAATATTAATAAATAATTATATAAATAATAAATATATTTATATTTATATATAAAAATACATTTATAATTATTTAACTATAAATCTTTCTCTATAAATAAATATTTATTATGATATAAATTTAAATATAATTATAATTATATATTTATTAAAATATATTTATTATAATTATAATTATAATTATATAATAGTAAATTTTTATTTATAGAGAGAGATTTATAATTACAAATTGAAAAATATATTTTTAAATATAAATATAAATATACTTATTATTTATATTGATATTTATTAATATTAATTTATTAATATAAATAAATATATATAAATAATAAATCTATTTATAATTTTATTTATTTATAAGGGTTCTCTCAAAACTGAGTTTAAAAAGGATATTATCAAAAAATAATTTCAAATCTATAAGATTTCGGGCCATTTGGACTATGTATGTATATATATATTTATAAATATATAAAATTATAAGTATGTATTTATAAAAATGCATTTTTTATAAACATATATATATATATATTAAATATAATAATTAATCAATTTCTATCAATAAATAGTTATAATTATATAAATATTATTATATATATTATTATACAATTATTAAAATATATTTATAAATATTAATTATATTATTACTAATTTACAATAATTATATTGATAAATATGAATAAAAATAAAAATAATATCATTACAAACTACTAATATTCGTACTTATTAATTATATTATTTCATATTATTTATAGTATTACTAATTATATATATTATAGGTACTTAGGGGTACAATTATAACGAAACAGGGAAGTGAAACACACACAACCCGATAAGGAAGGTCGTGACCCCCCTAGATAACCCATCCATTTTTATGGCTTGATGGCCCTATGGACATGGAGTCCATTACAATGTTTGTAGCCTAGGTTCACAGCACCTATAGCTATTTTTTTCTTCAAAAATGTGAGGGTCCACCGCATGTATCATGCTTGCATCGTACAGCCTGCGTCACCTGGCCTCCATCAGACCCGGATTCAAATCTGGGTGGGGCGAATTCTGGCAGAATGGCGGTGATAGAAGCATGACCAAATAAAGTACTTAATGACATTAAATAATAATAAAAATTTAAATAATAACACTGATAATAGTACTTCATTCCCACAGGGTCTTCGAGACCTCAAATAATATGTGGGTTATCCCTTGGGGGAGGGGGCTATAGCCTACCCTATTAGGTAGTGTATGTTGCAATTCATTGTTTCATTGTAATTATATTATTACATTTTAATTATATTATTACATGCTAATTATATTATTATATACTTATTATATTATTACATATTAATAATATTATTATATTATTAATTATATTATTATATATTTATTATATTATTAGATAATAGTAAATATTAGTTATATTATTACGTATTAAATAATAATAATTATATTATTACGTATTTACAATAACTATATTAATAAATATTACTAAAAATTTAAATAATACTAATATGGTAATTAATAATATAATTAAATATAAATATTAATTATATTATTACATAGTCCTTTCGGCTGTTTGGTGTATATAAATAATAAATATAATTATAAGTATATAAAATTAAAACTATATATTAATAAATATTAATTTATTTATATAAATATATATACATATATATATTAAATATAATTATAAATATATTTCTATAAGTAAGTATTTATTATTGTATAAATATAAATATATTTAAATGAGAAAATCTAGTAAAACTTCTATTGAATATTCTAGTGAAAATTCCACTATAAATAAACTTCATGATTAATAAAATTTATATCGTCATAACAAAATATTTCATGTTTAAAAAAACATAAATGATTGTTTTTTTCTCATTGAATATATATATATATATATAGACATGTATTTCTTGTTTTCCAATTTAATAAGAAAACTATTTTAATTAAAAAACAAAAGCGATATGTAATTTTGTTAAAGAAAATATAATAATTTAATTTGTATCAAAATTAAGTATTTCTTAAATCTTTAAAAATATTCCATGCATTTAACAATATTGATGAAAAATTATGAATATTACTCAAATTGTTAAAAATCATTTTTTTCTATAAAAAAATAAACTATTTTGACGTTTATTAAATTGAATAAAATATTGTTTACATAAAAATTCATTATATTAAGAAAAATAATTGGTTTTGCAATATAACAAACTCAATTTATTATATGATAATCTGGTATTTTTTTAACATGTAAGGGGATGTGTTTCTTTTTTGTTGAAGGAAATAATCAAAAGGTATTATTATTATAACAATTACATGGCCGCAGTAAACCCAATGTCAAAATGACCCTAACCCACAAGTATTAAACTATGCACCCTGCTGTACAGAATCAAACTAGATGAGTCGTCCACCCCATAGACATGACATCATCCTTCTTCGCTTCAGTGCATCACTCCTTCTCCAAAGTCATCGACGGTGCTCATCATACTCGGATACCCAACCGCTCAATTCCCCCATTAACCATTCTCAGCTTCAATGTGTCACCTGACGAAGGCCGCCATTGGCTAGTTTGTCGCGGTACCCGAGCCACCTCAACTATAGTAACATCTCCATTAGTTTCCTGAACATCAAATCCTCACCGTCCAAATGCTACTTCGGGATGGACTAGCATTCCTGCACTGGTATCCCAACCTCTTTGCCTCCCAATATCGTGTCACGTCTCCATGATACCCCTATGACTTTGAGTCATTGACATCCACTATTTTGGGTTGCTGGTCATCCCAACCTAGTCATAATAAACATTCGTCCATACTTTCACCACTGAAGAAGCCTCTGTGGATGAGAATATATTACCTAGCTGGATGGGTAGGCTTGCTTGGTACTCTAATGTTCTTAATGGAGCCTAATCTGATGGCAGGTGTACGCTACTCTTGTCCCCGAGTTGGGGTACATTCGGGTTCTCCTTGGATAATCTGGGGAAGTGTTCTGAGGAGAAGGGGGCGACTGTATATTCCTCATCATGAAAAGATTTGTGTGATATATCCATTACCAGAGAAGCCACTTATGATGTGAATCTCCAACCACGTAGAATGGGTTGGCTAATATCCAGTATTTAACATGTTTCTATGAACCTTTCCACGTCAATGTGAGGCACAATACGGTTCTCTGGCACCGGAGTTGGGGTACTTTTGGGATACCCTTACTTGGGTACACTGGGGGAGTGTTCCCAGGTGAAGGGGACTATTGTAAATTGACCATCATGATATGTTTTTTGAGGTCCTCCATTCATCGGAGAACCCTCTTTTGACCAGAATCACCGAACACCTAGAATTTCAGGGATCACATTGTTATCTAATGCCAGAGATGGGGTGTTTCTGGTGACATATTGTTTTCGTCGGAATAAAATCATCCATCCTTTTAACATATTCATCATCATAATCATCCAAGGAGGTCTATAGTAATTGCAACATAAGGATTGTTTTTTGAAAACATGGCCACTGCCCTCATATACTAGCATCCTCCAATTATTTCCTATTTCTATGCATTTCCCTCACCAATCAGTCCACACATCCTTTAGTAGCAATAATTTCAAGATATTAAAATCCTTTATTTATAACATGAATTAATAAGGATGTACCCAACCCTATTTTTTAATTATTATTAATCTATTAACTTACTGTTAAAAAATAGTAAAACTATTGAATTTATTTATGTATTTTGAATATTAGTCATTTTAAATTTATAATGAAAATCTAAAATATTATCAGATTAAATTAATTATTATTAACTAAATGACGTTTTATATTAAAATGATAATAAATTATGAAATATTTTTCTTTTTTTATATCAATTGATTATAGATTTATAAATAAATTTTCAAATTAAAAATAATAAACACCTCCATAATTAAACGAGTTTGAGTAGTTAAAATAATATTTCAAAATATAAAATAATTGGACTAAAATAATGAGTTAAAAATTAAATGGGTTATAAATGTTGATTTTAAAGAAATAATCTAGCATTTGACTCTTATTATCATTTATACAACATCTAGCTTCTCTATCTATATATTTTTAATCTTTTGGGTTTATATTTAAACACTCATAAATGGAATTGTTTTGTTGTCTATCTTACCCACAATCTAGAACACTACCTAGGGGTAGATTCTTCGAGGCATGTTTTTTTTGTTTTTTTTATACAATAAAATTTGTTTAGGTTTCATTTAATTTGTGAAATGGGTTTAAAAATCACCAAATTAAGTGAAACTTTCTAAAGGAAGCCAAAAATGCCACATCATGTGGCATTTTCCCCCAAACCCCAAATTCCAATACCCCACCTGCCATTCCTCCTCTCTATTTAAAATATATATATATTTCTATATTTAAAATTATAAATAAAAACGTGTATTAATTTATTATTATATATTAATAAAGATTAAATATATTATTACATATAAATAATAATATTACATCTTAATAAATTCTAATAATGTAATTAATGAAACCATAGTGGTAGCCCCACTTATTGATATAAATAATATGAAAAAATACCAAGAATGTTTGGGGCCAAGCCCTTTATTATTACTAATTATATTATTACATATTAATTATACCGAAAAGGCAGACCCACTTCGAAATCGAAAAAATAGCAACTCAATCGTCACTATAACCATGATCAGAGTTATAACCAGAATCATCACATAGTACTTATATTATTGCATATTAATTAAATTATTACAATCTAATAATATTGTTACATATCAATTATATTATTATATTATTATTTATATTTATATAGATTAATTATATTATTAAATATTAATAAATATTAATTATATTTTTATGTATTAGTTATATCATTACATATATACATTAATTATATTAATAAATATATATAAAAACATTAATTATATTATTTCTTATTAATTATAATATTACATATTGAATATATTATTACATATTAATTATTATATATATATAAATATATGTTTATATATAGATATATATATGTATATTCATAAATTTATTTATTTGTAATTGTAACAATATATTTTTATGAACATATTTTAGATGTGTATATAAATATATGAGATATATAATTATATTATTATAAAAAAAATTAATGGAATATATAAATATATTTTTAATAATTATATAATTATAAATATATTTATAAATATATAATAATAAATATTTATTTATACAAAGAGATTTATTATTACAGAATGATAAATATATTTTTAAATATAAATATAAATATATTAATTATATATATAAATATTTATTTACATTTTGTTGTTTATAAAAATAAAAATATTTATAATTTTATTTATTTATAGGGTTTCTCTCATAGTTGAGTCTAAAAAATAGATTATCTGAAAATAATTTAAAATCTATAAGCTTTTGGGCCGTTAGGACTACATATGTATATATATATATATATATATATAATTTTAAATATATATTTATATAAATGAATTAATTTTTATAAATATATATATATATATATTAAATATATTAATAAATAAAATTCTATCAATAAATATTAATAATTATATAAATATTAATATATTTATGATTATATAATTATTAAAATATATTTCTAAATATTAATTAAATTATTACTAATTTACAATAATTATATTGATAAATATGAATAAAAATAAAAATTATACTATTATATAATACTTATATTTGTACTTATTAATTATAATATTTCATATTATTTAAATTATTACAAATTATATATATTATAGGTACTTAGGGGTATAATTATAACAAAATAGGGAAGTGAAACACACACAACCCGAGAGGGAAGGTCACGCCCCCCCCCCCCCCAAGGATAACCAATCCATTTTTATGGCTTGATGTCCTTGTGGACATGTAGTCCATTACAATGTTTGTAGTCTAGGATCACAACACATGAATCTATTATTTTTCTTCATAAATGTGTGGTTCCATCGTTTGCATCATGCCTACAACATACAGCCTGCATCACCTGGCCTCCATTAGACCCGGATTCAAATCTAGGTTGGAGCGAATTCTGGCAGAATGGAGATGACAGAAACATGACCCAATAAAGTACTTAATGACATTAAATAATAATAAACATGTAAATAATAACACTAATAATAGTACTTCATGTCCACAAGGTCTTCGGGCCATCAAATATTAGGTGGGTTGTCCCTTAGGGGGGTATAACCTCCCTATTAGGGAGTGTACATTGCAATTCTTTTTATTGTAATTATATTGATACATTTTAATTATATTATTAAATTCTAATTATATGATTACATTCTAATTATATTATTACATATTATTAATAATATTATATAATTAATTACATTATTTTATATTTATTATATTATTACATAATAACAAATATTAGTTATATTATTATACGTTAAAAAATATTAATTATATTATTACGTATTAACAATAACAATATTAATAAATAAGACTATATATTTAAATAATACTTTTAAAGTAATTAATAATATAATAAAATAAAAATTTTAATTATATTATTACATTGGACTTCCAGCCATTTGGTGTATATAAATAATAAATATAATTATAAGTATATATAATTATAACTATTTATTTATAAATATTAATTTATTTGTATAAATAAATATTTTTATTTATTTATTTATTATAATTATAAATCTATTTCTATAAATAAATATTTATTATTGAATAAATATAAATATATTTAAACAATAAAATCTAGTAAAAATTTCATTGAAAATTCTATTTGAAATTCCACTAGAAACAATCTTCATTCTTAATAAAATTAATAACGTCATACAAAAAGAATAGTTCTTTTTTAAAAAATATAAACTACTATTTTTTATCAAATAATTAATATATATATATATATATATTAAAACAAGTATTACTTGTTTTCCTATTCAATAAGAAACTATTTTCCTTAAAAAACATTAGCGATAAATAATTTTGTTAAAGAAAATATAATAATTTAATTTGTCTCAAAATTAGTTATTTCTCAAATGTTTAAACATATTCCATGTATTTAAAAATATTTAAAAAATTATGAATTTTTTTAAAATAAATAAAAATCTTTTTTTCTATAAAAAAAATAAACTATTTTGTTGTTATTAAATTGAATAAAATATTATTTTCATAAAATATTCATTATATTATGAAAAATAATTGGTTTTACAACATAATGAACTCAATTTATTATATGATAATCAGGTATTTTTTAACATTTAAGGGGAAGTGTTTCTTTTTTATTAAAGGAAAAAATAAAAATGTTTTATTCTTGATAGCCATTACAAGGCAGCAGTAAACCCAATGACAAACTTCCCCTAACCCACAGGTATTAAACTATGCACCCTACTGCACAGAATCGAACTAGTTGAGTCATCCGCCCCATAGACCCGACATCAACCTGCTCCACTTCAGTGCAACACACCTTCTCCAAAGTCATTGATGGTGCTCATCCTGCTCGCATACCCCACTGCTCAATTCCCTTTCGACCTTTCTCAGCTTTAGTGCGACCCCCGATGAAGGCCACCATTGCCTATGTTTTCACCAAAGCCCAGCCACCTCAGTAGTAGTAAAATCTATGTTAGTTTCCAGAACCACCAATGCACGTCGTCCATATGCTATTCGGGATGAATAGCTTTCCAGCAACGGTATCCCAACTTCTTCACCTCCTGATATCACGCCACCACTCCACGATACCCCTATGACTCGGAGTCACTAACATCCACCAGTCTGGGCCACTGGTCATCCCAGCCTAGTCATAATAAACATTCTTCCATACATTCACCACCGAATAAACCTAATTGGATGAGAATATATTACTTGGTAGGATGGGTAGTCTTTCTTGTGTCTCTGATGTTCTTAATGGAGCCTGATCTGATGGGAGGTGTACGCTACTCCGGTCCCCAAGTTTGTGTACATTCGGGTTCTCCTCGGGTAACCTGAGGAAGTGTTCTGAGGCAAAGGGGACACCTAGAAGTTCCCCATCATGAAAATAGTTGTATGATACATCCATTACCGAAGAAGCCACTTTTGAAGGGAATCACTGGCCACGTAGAATTGGTCGGCTAATATCTAGTATATAACCTGTTTCTGTGAACCTTATTACGTCAATGTGAGGCACAACAGGGTGCTTTGGCACCAGAGTTAGGGTACATTCAAGATACCCTTGCTTGGGTACCCGGGGGAGTGTTCCCAGACGAAGGGGAATATTGGAAATTTCTCGTCATGATAAGTCTTTTGAGGACCTCAATTCACTGGAGAACCCTCTTTTGATGAGAATCACCGACCAAATATGATACTAGGCATCACATTGTTATATGATATCGGAGTTGGGGTATGTCTAGTGACGTCCAATTTTCGTCGGAATAAAATCATCCATCTTTTTTTATCATCTTCATCATCATCGTCCTCCAAGGAGGTCTATAGTAATCGCACCAAAATGATTGATTTTTGAAAACATGGCCATAGCCATTATATACTTCCATCCTCTAATTATTTCCTATTTTTATTCCTTTACCTCACCAAAACATTACACAGATCCTTTAATAGGTGTAATATTAAGATATTAAAATCCTTTATTTATAACAGGAATTAATAAGGAAGTACCCAACCCTATTTTTTAATTATTATAAATCTATGACCTTACTATTAATAAATATTGAAACAATTGAATTAATTTTTGTGTTTTGAATATTATTCATTTTAAATTTATAAATGAAATCTAAAATATAATCTGACTAAACTAATTGTTATTAATTAAATGACGTTTTATATTAAAATGTTAATAAAATTATGAAATATTTTTGTTTTCTTTTATATCAATTTCATTAAGATTTATAAATAAATTTTCAAATAAAATATAATAAACATATCCTTAATTAAACGAGTTTGGGTAGTTAAAAAAATATTTTAAAATATAAAAGAATTGGATTAAAATAATGAGTTAAAATTAAATGGGTTATAAATAATTATTTTAAATCAATAATCTAACATTTAATTTATATTAACATTTATACATCATTTATTTTCTCTATCTATATATTTGTAATCATTTGGTTTTTTATTTAAACACTCATAAATGTAATTGTTTTGTTGTCTATCTGACCCACAATCTAGAAAACAACCTAGTGGTATATTCTTCCAGGAAAGTTTTGTTATTTTTATTTGATAAAATAAAATTGGTTTAGGTTTCATTTAATTAGGAAAATTAGTTTAAAAATCACCAAATGAAGTGACACTTTATAAAGGAAGCCAAAAATTCCACATCATGTGGCATTTTCCCCCAAACCCCAAATTCCAAAGCCCCACCAGCCATTCCTCATCCCCATTTCGAATATATATATTTCTATATTTAAAATAATAAATTAATAAATGTATTAATTTATTATTATATGTTAATAAATATTAAATATATTATTACTTATAAATAATAATATTATATATTAATAAATTTTAAAAAATAAATTAATGAAACCATTGTGGTAGCCCCACATAATGGTATAATTAATATAAAATAATACAAAGAATGTCCAGGGCCAAGCCCCTAATTATTACTAATTATATTATTACATATTAATTATACCAAAAAGGCAGGCCCACATCGAAAATGAAAAAAAAACTCAAGCGTCACCATAACCATGATTAGAGTTATGACCAGAATCATCAGATAGTAATTATGTTGCTACAAATTAATTATATTATTACATACTATCTATATTATTACATATTAATTATATTATTAATTTGTTAATTATACTGTTATATATTAATTCTATTATTACATATTAATAAATATTAATTATATTTTTACATATTAATTATATTAGTACATATATACATTAATTATATTAATAAATATGTATAAAAAATATTAATTATATTATTTCATATTAATTATATTAATACATATTGATTATTTTATTATATAGTAATTATTTTACACACACACATATATATATATATATATATGTTTATATAATCATAAATTTATTTAATTTTAATTGTAAAAATATATTTGGATGAAAATATTTTAAATGTGTATATAAATATATTAGATTTATAATTATAGGATTATAAATATTATCTAATGGAATATATAAATATATTTTAATAATTATATAATTATAAATATATTTTAATAATTATATAATTATACATATATGTATAATTATATAATAATAAATATTTATTTATACAGATAGATTTATAATTACATAATGATAAATATATTTTTAAATATAAATATAAATATATTAATTATTTATATACATATTTATGAACAGTAATTTATTTATATAAATAATTATATAAAATAACAAATCTATTTATAATTTTATTTATTTATAAGGGTTCTCTCATAGCTGAGTTTAAAAATGAGATTATCTAAAAATAATTTAAAACCAATAATCGTTCGGGCCATTTGGACTACGTATGTATATATGTATATTTATAAATATATATAATTATAAATATATATATTTATAAAAATGAATTAATTTTTATAAATATTTATATATAAAATAAATATAATAATAAATAAATTTCTATCATAAAATAGTTATAATTATATAAATATTAATATATTTATTATTATGCAATTATTAAAATATATTTATAAATATTAATTATATTATTACTAATTTACAATAATTATATTGATAAATATGAATAAAAATATAAATTATATTATTACATACTAGATATTTTATTACATATTAATTATATTATTTCATATTATTTGTATTATTACTAATTATATATATTTTATGTACATAGGGTATAGTTACCACAAAACATGGAAATGACACACACACAACCTGATAGGGAAGGCCATGACCCCCCCCCCAAGGATAACCCATCCAATTATATGGATTGATGGCCATGTGGACATAAAGTACATTACAATGTGTGTAGCCTAGGTTCATAGAACCTAAATCTATTTTTTTCTTAACAAATGTGTGGGTCCACATTCTACATCATGCCTACATCATACAACCTGCGTCACCTGGCCTCATCAGACCCGAGTTCAAATCTGGGTGGGAGAGAATTCAGGAAGAATGACAGTAATAGAATCATGACCCAATAAAGTACATAATGACATTAAATAATAATAAAATGTAAATAATAACACTAATAATAGTACTTCATGTCCATAGGGCCTTCGGGCCATCAAATAATTGGTGGGTTATCCCTTAGGGGGCTATAACCTGCCCTATTAGGTAGTGTATGTTGTAATTCCTTATTTCATTGTAATTACATTGTTACATATTAATTATATTATTACATTCTAATTATATTATTACATACTAATTATATTATTACATATTAATAATATTATTGTGTCATTAATTATATTAATATATATTTATTATATTGTTACATATTAATAAATATTAGTTATATTATTACATATTAAAAAATATTAATTATAATATTACGTATCTATAATAACTATATAAATAAATATGACAAAAAATGTAAATAATACTAACAATGTAATTAATAATATAATTAAATATAAATATTAATTATATTATTACATTGGCCTTTCGGATGTTTGGTGTATATAAATATTATATATAATTATAAATATATTTCTATAAAGAAATATTTATTATTTTTTAAATATAAATATATTTAAATGAGAAAATCTAGTAAAACTTCCATTGAAAATTCTAGTGCAAATTCCACTAGAAATAAACTTCATGCTTAATAAAATTTATAACATCATAGAAAAAATATATTTCTTGTTTAAAAAACATAAACTATTATATTTTCTCATAGAATAAATAAATATATATATATATAATTAAATATGGATATATTTATATATATTAAATCATGTATTTCTTCTTTTCCTATTTAATAAGAAAACTTTTTGCTTTAAAAAACAATAGCGATATTTAATTTTGTTAAAGAAAATATAATAATTTAATTTGTCTCAAAATTAAGTATTTCTAAATTATTTAAAATTATTCCACACATTTAAAAATTCTGATGATAAATTATGAATATTATTCAAATGATTAAAAATCGGTTTTTTCTATAAAAAATAAACTAATTTGTCTATTATTAAATTGAATAAAATATTGTTTACATAAAAAAATTCATTATATTAAGAAAAATAGTTGGTTTTACAATATAATAAACTGAATTTATTATATGATAATTAGGTATTTTTTTAACATGTAAGGGGAACTGTTTCTTTTTTATTGGTGGACACAATCAAAAGGTCTTATTCTTCTAACTATTATGAGGCAGCAGTAAACCCAATGATAATATGACCCTAACCCACATGTATTAAACTGTGCACCCTGCTGTATAGAATCGAACTAGATGAGTCATCCACCCCAGAGACCTAGTGTCAACTTGCTTCACTTCATTGCTTCACTGCTTCTCCAAAGTCATCGACGTCACTCATCATGCTCACATACCCTACTGCTCAATTCTTCGTCGACCCTTCTCATATGTAGTGTGTCGCCTGAAAATTGTCATCGGTGCTTATGTTCTCACTGCACCCCAAATAACTCAGTAGTAGTTACATCTCAGTTGGTTTTCTCGACCTCCAATCATCGCTGTCCATATGCTACTTCAGGATGGACTAGCTTTCTAGCACTGGTATCCCAACCTCTTCGCCTCCCGATGTACCGCCACAACCCCACGATACCTCTATACCTCGGACTCACTGACATCCACCGGTCTGGGTCACTGGACATCCCAACCTGGTCATAATAAACATTCTTCTATACATTCACCACTATAGAAGCCTCTGTGGATGAGAATATTTTAACTTGCATGATGGGTAGGCTTTCTTGCCTCTCTGATGTTCTTATTGGTGCCTGATCTGACGGGATGTGTACACTGCTCTGGTCCTCGAGTAGGGGTACGTTCGGGTTCTCGTTGGGTGACGTGGGGAAGTGTTCCGAGGCGAAGGGGATGGCTAGAAATTCTCTATAATGCAAAGAGTTGTGCGATACAGCCATCGCTAGAGAAGCCACTTTTGATGAGAATTGCTGACCATATAGATTGGGTTAGCTAACATCCAATATATAACCTATTTCTGTGAACCTTTCTTTGTCAATGTGAGGAACAATAGGGTGCTCTGGTACTAGAGTTGAGGCACGTTCGGGATACCCTTGCTTGGAAACCCCAGGGGAGTGTTCACAGGAGAAGGGGACTGTTGCAAATATCATGTCATGATAAGTGTTTTGAGGTCCTCCATTAACTGGAGAACCCCCTTTTGATGAGGAACGCCGACGATGTAGAATTTCAGACATCACATTGTTATCTGATGCCAGAGTTGGGGTACATCTGGTGATGTCCTGTTTTCATTGGAATATAATCAATAATAATTTTAACCTCATCATCATCATTGTCCTATAAGGAGGTATATAGTAATCACAAGGGAAGGATTGTCATTTGAAAACATGGTCACCACCCCTATATACTTGCATCCTCCAATTATTTCCTATTTTTATGCATTTCCCTCACCAAACTATCCACACATCCTTTAATAGCTATAAATTCTAGTTATTCAAACCCTTTATTTATAACAGGAATTAATAAAGAAGTACCCAACCCTATTTTTTAATTATTATTAATCTATTTAGATAATATTAAAAAACAGTGAAACAATTGAATTTATTTCTTTAATTTTAATAATGTTAATTTTAAATTCTAAATGAAATCTAAAATATAATTAGATTAAATTAATTATTATTAATTAAATGACGTTTTATTTTAAAATGTTAGTAAAATTATGAAATATTTTTGTTTTCTTTGATATCAATTGCTGTTAGATTTATAAATATATTTTCAAAATTAAAAATTATAAACATCTCTTTAATTAAATGAGTTTGAGTAGTTAAAAACATATTTGAAAATATAAAAGAATTTGATTAAAATATTTATTTAAAGATTAAATGGGTTATAGATGTTGATTTTAAATCAATAATCTAAAATTTGACTCATATTAACATTTATACAGCATTTAATTTCTCTATCTATGTATTTTTAATCTTTTAGTTTTTTATTTAAACACTCATAAATGGAATTGTTTTGTCGCCTATCTTACCCAAAATCTAGAACACTACATAAGGGAAGATTCTTCCATGCATGTTTTTTTATTTTATTATAAATAATAAAACTGGTTTATGTTTCATTTAATTCGGGAAATGGGTATAAAAATCACCAAATGAAGTGAAACTTTGTAAAGGAAGCAAAAAATGCCACATCATGAGTCATTTTCCCCCGAACCCCAAATTCCAATGCCCCACCCTCCATTACTCCTCACCATATCCAATATATATATAATTCTCTATATAAAATTATAAATAAAAACATCTACTAAATTATTATTATATATTAATAAATATTAAATATATTATTACATATTAATAATAATATTACAGATTAATAAATTTTAATAATGTAATTAATGACATTTAATAAAAATAACAATCTAATTAATAATAATTATAAAGTAGTTAAAAAGTAATTAGAATAAATATGTATTATATTAATGCATATTAATAAAGGAGATAATATTAATTATATTATAAAATTATTAATAAATATTATTTCTATTATTAAATATTTAGAGTTACTATATTAATAAATATTAATAAAAATATTAATTAAATTACTAATTATATTATTTCATATTAATTATACCATGAAGGATCTGAGCCAAGAACCTTATTATTAATAACTATATAATTACATATTAATTATACCAAAAAGGAAATCCCACAATCAAAAGGAAAAAAATAGCAACACAAGCATCACCATGATCATGATTAGTGTAATGACCAGAATCATCACCGAACAATTATATATTTAAATATTAATTATATTATTAAATTATAATTATATTATTACATAATAATTATATTATTACATATTAATTATATTATTATATTATTATATTATATATTATATATTAATTATATAATTACACATGTACACTAATTAAATTAATAAATTTGAAGAAAAATTTATACAATACTAATAATGTAGTCAATGATATAGTTAAAAATAAACACTAATTATATTATTACATATAAATAAAGAAGTTTATATTAGTAATTTTATTACATTTTAATAAATATTCATTATATTAAAGTCAGTCTATCCAAAAGCCCGAGCTCTCAACCATTTATTAAAATTGAAGAAAAGATAACAAGTACACGAGGAGGATAATGATAAAAAACAAGGGCATGCCCCCCTAAAATTTGAGAAACAACTCATCAAACATTGCCATAATCATGATCTGAGTCATGTTTAGTGTCATCATCATCATCAGATTCCCAATCTGACTGTATGGCCTGATCGCTAAAAAGTGACCTGCAATTTTTCTTAAGTACCAACTGCTCCGGTGTGAACCTGGATGATCTAGAAGAACAACCTCATCCATGCTCTCAAGTAACATCCTCTAGGCCATGTCTGCATCCATGACCCATTAGGTTCATACCCATTCTCCAAGTCAAATGGTTCATAGTCACATCAAGGTAACCATTTTCAGTATTATCCATATACTTAGACCCATGACTTGCATAATCATTATGAGAATCAAGAAACATAAAAAACTATTAACCAAACTGACATTTTCCTGATTATTTTTCTATTTATAAACATTATGTGATTAATTTTGGAAACCATATTTCCTAAAAATCATTAGAAACCCTCCGTTATCTACAATCAACTTCCCTTTGTTTTTTTCAGCAACATACCCCTCAATAAGTTCCAACCTTTCGGACAGAGCAGATTCATTCATGACCTTAGTTTTTTGAATAATCTTGATTGGTCTTAGAGACTGCTCACTGGCATTGAGATCTATATCAACAACAACACGCAAACTTATTTAATACCTATTATAGTGTTGCACAGGTGATTCATTAGAATGAAGTGGGGCTACCTCTATGGATTCAGAAATATGATTATTATAACATTTTCTTGTACTGTATCAGTTTCCATCAAAACATCATCTACATTGCTCTGCTATATGATAAGCTACTCAGTCACAAGCTCTTCATTTTTTCGTTCTAGAATGACATTATCATGCACAGATTTATCAAAAGTCTTAACTGCTTCATCTACATTATTCAAACAAGCTGTATTTGCTTCATTTACAGCAGCAGGTTCACAAGAAACACCACATGCATGTTTCTCTTCACGCAGACCAGGACGAGATGACTTCAAGCCATTCTTCACCCAAATATATTTATCATGTACAGGAGAAGAACACAAATAAAAAACCTTCAGTCTCCTGTAACCATCCCATTCATGGACAATTACCCCACATTCCCGCAGAATTTAGGAAAATGTTTATAGATAATGATTAACTCATACTTCTCATCATCTGTAGATAAGAAAACTCTATCTACCTTTGTTGAACTTAAATAAATTTCAAAAAAAACCTAGAAAATTTTCTTTAACTTGTATCTTCTATTTATTTATCCATCATTAGGGTTAAACCATGTAACATCACCACATTGTGGAGGATATTTGGACACTAAAATGTCAAATGAAATCCATAAACCCGAACATAAAACCACCAATGAGGAATTTCCTGCATTCAACAGATCTAAAAGACATCCTCAATATTTAATGTGAAGAAATCCTAGCTTCATGGAGATGGATCTAAACCCCCAATCTCATGATTTTCAATATTTAGAGGGAATGAATATGTGGATGAATCCCCAACATAATGACACACACCATCAATTGGAAAATCCCCCCCACAAAAAGGAATACTACCTATACAACCCCTTAGAAAATAATTTGATTGTTGCAAGAGAGGCTATATTTATTTAGAGGGAACACATCCTCAAAAAGGATTGTGGGAGAATTATTTAATTCAATGTATTTGATGCTCACAGTACACAATAATTGGTTAGAAAAAAGTTCCATAGTTCCCCATGGAATAATTAGTTCCTAAAACACAAGTACTGCATATGATTA
Organism: Viscum album; assembly: GCA_963277665.1. Lineage (NCBI taxonomy): Eukaryota > Viridiplantae > Streptophyta > Magnoliopsida > Santalales > Viscaceae > Viscum > Viscum album. Next base: position 1,084,647,967 of record OY728162.1, on the reverse strand, counting down.
TAATAGAGGTAAGTGAACCAGAGGGATATGGCTTACTGGTCACTAAATATGGTGACTGATTGTTATTGTATAATGATAAACCAATATACTACAAGGAAGCTAAAAAGGATCAGAAGTTTCAATATTAATATAAGATATCATTTCTAAGATGAATTACATTTATCATAACCGGGGTTGGGTTATGGTCGATGCACTAGTTGATGTAAATCCTATTGGATGAAAATCGGTATTCAAAATAAATCTGGACATGGAAGGTAAATTCAGTACATATAAAGCATGGCTAGAAGCTAAATGGTTTAAACAGTGTCAATGAATTGACTATGATGAATCCATCTCTCCATTTTCAATTTTTTATTCCATAAGAGTCAAACTTGTGATAGAAGATTTCCATGACTATTAGATTTTGTAGATGGAGGTAAAAACTACATTCCATAATGAGAACCTTCAAGAATATGTCAATATGACACAACTAGAAGCATTTATGACTCCAGGAGATGCAAAAAATATTTTCAAGTTGCAGAAATCCATTTATGGATTGAAGAAAGAATCCTGGTAATGGAACATTCAATTTGATGAATCCATAAAAGAATTTGGTAACATTAAGAATGAATGTGATACATGTGTTTATAGAAGTTTTAATGGGAATGTGTATTTTATCATAGTTGTGTATGTCGATGAAATAATTCATATTGGAAAATGGATACCAGTCTTACAGTTAGTAAAAAACTGGTTGAACAAGTGATTCTCCATGAAATAATTAGGTGAAAAAATACATTATGGGGACCAATTTCATTCGTGAAATATCCAAGATGATTCTTAGACTAATTCAGAGTACATACATTTAATAGATGACAAATGGATATAGTATGGACCACTCAATGAGAGGATTGGTTCCAGTGCCACATGGATTACATATTTTTAGGAAAATATATCCCCAATCACAGTAGAAGTATGATTGAATGAGTAAGATCCCATATGCTTCACCAATAAGATCAATCATGTATGCTATGTTATTTAAAACACTAGATGTTCCTTATGCAATGATCATGTTAGGAAGATATCAAGCAGATCCTGGAGAATATTATTGGACTATGGTTAAGACTATCCTTATGTATCTGAGATGAATTAAGGATATGTTCATAGTTCATCGAGGAGACAATAATATTGTCATCATAGGGTATGTTGATGCTTATTTTCTGGAAGATCATAATGATATGAAGTTGCAATTACGTTATTTTTTATGTATCAAAAAAGGAAATATGAGCTGGATGAGTTCAAAGCTTCTAGTTGTCAATGATTCTATATTGGAGTCTGAGAATATAGAAGCTTCTATTATAGGCAACTAATCAATCAAGATTTGGAACTTTTTCTAGGAGATTTATGTTTTACTTATCAGTAAAGACCCTATCACAGTATATTTTCATAATACTGTAGTGGTGGATCATGAAAAAGAGTCACGTTCACATCAATGGATAAAGAAAATACTCTATATGTATCACCTATTGAGGGATTTCTATCATTGTGGTGAAGTTGGAGTGAGTAGAGTAGCCATGGAAGAGAACATGGAAGACCCCTTTACTAAAGTCATGTCTCAATAGATTCATGAATATCATGTGAGAGCTACTAGAGTGATGGTTATTTGTAGTTGGATCTAGTTAAAGTGGGAGTCTGTTAGAGTTGGTTCCCTTGAACAAAATTCCTTGGTAATTTATAATAAAATTTTATTCATGGATTTTAATATTAATAAACTTCTTATAACATAATTATTTTTCTTCTGTATTAAATTTCATGTGATAATGTATGAAGAGTAGCTGTCTAAATAATAGGTCATAGTAGATCCCTACTATGATGGAAACCCGGAAGCGCTATGGCACTATTCTTGAATATATGTTCTATATCTAGATGTTATTACTTGAGGGAAATAAATAATACCATCTATCAGTGGTGAAGACATATAAGAGTTTGAGGGGATTTATCTTAGTGTATAACTATGTTAATATTCTGGAGGATGTTATGAGAATGAGACCTGATAGTAGGAATCTACATTTCGAAGTGTCATTAGATGTTCCTATCTATTTACGATGATGTAGGATATGTACTGTGTGTCATATGTAGTACTGTAATGATGAATAATGTGATAAAGGACATGTACCTTCAGCGGAATTTGATGTCTTATCCCCTTTGATGTAAATGATATAGCCTAATTAAATCTATGGACATAGTGTTAAATAATAATGTTCAGTTCTAGGAAGTCAAAGAAAGAGAAATCTAGCGCATGGGTTGATGACACTATCATGAAACCCACGTGATTAGAGATATCAAGATAATGAGAATATATTACAAGATATGTGTTTGTAGGAGGTGAATGTTATCGCGATAATCTAACTTCTTTCTCTTTGGGTTTCATGATGTGTTGGTAGATGTTACCCCTGTACTTTAGGCAGATATTCCTTAATCCACAGAGAATGATGTCTATAGCGCCACACAATATGTGTATCTAGTATCTCAGTTAAATAATTTATTTTTTTAACAAGTTGAATAAATATTATTCCTGGTTTTGGTAAAATAATTATCTTTTATGCCTGATCGCATTTATTTCGACACTTGTTATTCGAGAAAATATATTATTAGAGGAAAAATTAATAAATATTTATTTTCTATTTATTGAATATAATATTTATATATATTTATTGAAAAATAATGCAGTGACATTAATTTAATTAATAAATAGACATTATTCAAGGCCAGATAAATATAATGGAGGATTGGCAGACCAAGTTTAAGGGTCTTGTGGGAATAAAAATAGTGAATATTATTTAAATAATATTTAATAAATATTTTTCATGTTAATTTCATGTTAATAATAATAATACTTCTATTATTATTTTACATGGGGTTTCTATATAATTAAAAAAATATGGGCACATGTGCAATTATTTTATTGTAAACCTAGTGATATTTGTAGCGAATTATATTATTTCTCTCATAAAATAGTCAATTGTTTCGTTGTACATAAGAAATTGTAGAAGAAGATCTCAAGCCTAGGGGGTTCATCCTTCTCCATGAATGCTCTTATGAATGAGGTTGATCCTCATCCACCAAATCATAGAGAATGATTTGAATGTGATTATCAAGGCGATCGAAGGTTGAAATTGCGAGCACAAGGACCATCCATGCTTGGACATGGAGACTCCTTCAGTGATGTTGGGAGATATGTCGAGAATGTGTGGATCAACACTAGTGGAATCATACACTTGGTTTCTATGATGCAATTGCTGCACACTACAGATTTGAATCCATACGCTTAAATAATGAAATAATTCCATCATGAAAATTATTAATTTTTAATTTAATTAATTATAAAGAACATGTGATGATCTTTTATTTCTTGGTTTTGAGTTCTTCTTTACCTTGTATATTATTTTATTCAATTAAATTGGTCATATTTTTATTCATCATAGTAGACATCATATTTATTCTCAATAATGAAAAAAATAAAATACGTGAACCATCCCCCCACACTTCCTCTGTTCCCAGAACCGACAATGAGTATATTCTCTTTACTAATGGGTGAGAACAAGAATCTTTTGATAAGGTGGTATAAAGATTTTAGAAGGAAAAATGGGATACTATAACGGATAATGAGATAAGATAATTTCATTAAAACAAAAATGTTGTGATGATAATGTTACATAATTTTAAGAGAGATTCAAAAAATTAGGGGATTTATTATAATAAAAATAAAAATTTCATTTTTTCCTTAATATAAGTCAAGAATAGGTTTTAATGTCTTCTATTAGAATATGGGTATGAATTTTGAAGAAAATTCCTTACCATTTTTCATGATATATATCATTTGATCTGTTCTCAGTTTTGCTACTGGTTTATATCTATAGGTTGAGCTGATGTGTGTGAAGGAAAATTTCATCTATGGTGATTTAAAGGAGGAAATTTATATGGATTAGTTGGAAGGTTTTTATGAAATAGGTAAAGAGGATTATGTCTGTAGGTTGAAGATGAGTTTTCATGGTCTGATGTAATCTTCTAGGTAGTGGTATAAAATTGTTTAGTCATGAATTTTTCATCATGTATTCATGTTGACCTACTATAGTAATTTTTTCAAATATTTGTTGATGATTTGTTTAATGTTTTTATTCTTTATATTGATGATATTCTTATTGTTGGTTATGATGATTTTAAAATTTACCAATTAGAGAATAATATGGGTTACTTTTTTTGATGAAACACTTGGGTTAAATGTGATAGATTACTATTATTAATATCATAGATGACATAAATTCCATGAAATCTTGGTTATCTCAAGAGATATACATTGAGAGATACATTAAATATTTCCTGAGAGAGAGTCAATGTGGCTAGTAATCTTATTTCGTTACATTTTTTGATGAGTTATAATAAATAACCTTTTATTTATGAGTTGATAGGGGATATGCATCACATATATTATTCATCTATTATTGGTTATTTTATGTATGTGATGGTATACATTAGACCAGATATAGATCATGTAGTTCGTATGGTCATTTTTTCCTATAAAACCCATGTAGAAAACATTAAGATCTATGGAGTGTATGTTTTAATATCTTCATGGCCCTTTAAATTTGATATTGTGTTTTGGTAGTGGGAGACCAATGATTTAAGGATTTATAGATTCAATTACTATAGGATATATGAATTCATGGATGCCAAGTTTAGGTAATTTGAAAACTTTTATTGGGGGAGTTGTTTCTCAGTAGTCTAACTTGTAAAGGTTTGTTACATTATCTACCATTGTGTAAGAGTTATTAATGTTATAGATAAATACATGAAATGGTTTTGGATGAATAGTATTATCGATGGACTTATTTATAACGAGGAAATGTATATTTTATTTTTTCATATTTAAATTACAATATTGGGAAAGAATTTCACTTTTATAGTATATTAAAACAAATTAATGTTAACTATAACTTAATATGTAAATTCATCAATTTTAGATAGTTGGAGGATTATAAGATTCATATTCATTATAATAGAAAATACATATTTAAAAATATTTTATTAAAAGGTAAATTTGAGACTTACTAAACAATTATAATACTAGAGATGATCCCTTGTTGAGTCAAATGTGTATTTTTTTCTTGGGACTTCCTCATGTTGGGGGTCACATAATCCTTTTTTAAAAATATTAAAATATATATATAGGGAATTGTGTATTTTTTGTGAACATAACATCAGGGGATGTCACATTACTCTATTCCTCTCATGATTTTGGTAGAACCATGGATTAAAAGTTTATCAATAACTAAAAATAAATTCTTTTAGTTTGACTATTTTCAAGCGATTATTGTAATTATTATAATTCGTGTGATCTTTTACACATTATTCGGATAGTGAACCTTCAACACACACAATTTGATAATTTATTTGGATCTCATTCTAAGGTTGTGTTTATAATTCTCGGACTACTTTTGGACTTGATCTGCTTTCTATCCAAGATTTATTTTATTAGAGTACTAATCTTGAGGTCACCATCAAATTTACTGAATCACTACAATAGAATAATTTATTTTTATTGGATCTATTTTTTTCCAATTAGTCCCATCCCCCATTAGGTTTCCCAAGTTAAAAAATTATGATGACTATTTGTGTATATATTTATATTTGTTAGTATATTGAACATATAATTATTTTTTGGGATTTCTCGGAAGGTAAATATATATTATTTCATTATGTGTCCACATTTTCATTTATTCTCATTTTTCTCGCACTTCCTTTCCCTACACCCACTCCAAAATTTAAAATTAATAGATAGTATATATAATGTAGGATATTATACTTGTATTTTTTGTTATGTTTAAAAATATATTTCTATTCCATTTAAAAAATAGTGTGTTCTTTTAATATAGGATTAAAATATCTATCAGATATTTTAAAATTACTAGATTAGGTGAAACACTGTCTATAGTATTGTGAAAATGAAATATATAATTTTATTATTATCATAATACTCAAACTAAACACACATTTCATGAGAATTATTTATTGATAAGGGATGATCTTACTCACACACCATTGTGTGGAAATTCTGAATAGAAAAATGTACTAGGAATAACTATCCTTCTTTCACTATTATAATATAGAAAATGAATGCATTCATTGCCCATCCTCTACATAAAACCTATAAGTCGTGCCAACATGGCCTTACATAATACTAATTCTAGTAATGGTAATTATTAGGTTGATATTATAGAGTTTTTAGATAGATATTAATTAAAGTAGAATGATATGGGTTCCTGATGAGGCTTTTCTTCCCATTATAATCCTAGTGCTTGAATTCAAGTGCGCCTGAATGATGAATCTAATTTAAACCCAAAATAATTTGCTTATTTCAAATGATTTAGTTTAATGAGTGGGTCTATATATTCACTATGATCATTTATGCTCCATTATGGGATTTATGGATAAATAATATATTTTTAATGTAATTTAAATATATGTGAATTAAGGTATTTAATCTCCACCCATTTAATGTTTATTCTCATAAAATATTAGACACATGATAATAGGTGAATGAACATGAGTAAAAATTTATCTAAGAAAAGGATTTAGATCATTTTAGTGCCTCTTTACTATCCACACTTTATGTAATTGGAGATTATATCCCAATTATGGCCTATTGAATATGAAGGTGAAGCTGTCGTATAATAACTAGAACACCAGTTCGTAGCTACTATGGATATACTAGTAGAAAATTTATATATGGTGGATAGTGTTTTGTGAGAAGAAGTCATTTTATAGGCACAATCTACTCAATTATATCCATATCTATATTTTTATAATGTGAAAAATAAATAAACTATGATAGGTAGTTGATTTAGATCACCAACCAAGTGCTATGTAGAAATGGGACATGATGTAAATGATATCACAATTATTGATATAATGTTTATTTTTCTTCCCTTTATAGTGGTAATTTTGGTAAGGGGATTTGAGATGTAGATATCAATTAGTTTTCTCATTTAAATTAATGAAAATTACCCCTTTCATATAAATATCTTGTTATCATGCCTTCTCAAACACACATGTCGTTTTTCACAATGAGATAGAGTGTGATAAATTTTATGTTCTAGTATGGTGTAAAAAATCAACCATTTATATTTATTTGAAAAATAATGGTGTTTTTGTTTACACCACATGATTCACCCTAGATTCTTGGTGGATATCCACATGAATAATATCAAAATCAAAGAAGTACCACTTGTGTATGACATAAATGCATTTGTAAATGATGATTCCATTATATTTTATTAAGAAATATGACTTTGGTAATATTATTATATTTTAAATATGTTCATAAAATAGATATTTGTAGGCCTTTTATGGGGATCATTTACTATCACCTAAAACCAACTATAATTTGTTAAATAATGGATAATGTCTTAATTTCTCCCAGCCATGTGAAATTTTAGGATTATAGGTAGGCCATATATGGGGAACATATTGAATCACCATAATTCAAGAATGATATTCTTGGATATTACAGGATGTTATTTCCCCATGAAAATGTTGACTTAGATGAGTATAGGATATCCATTATGGAGCACATTTACCCTCCTCATAATTTAATATTTATGTGGTGAACTTACCATAACAAAAATAAAAATTACATCATTTTAGAAGAATATTGATTACATATCAAAATAATTCACACACCCAAAACCTATAAGTTTTGGGTTTTCTTAAATTAGCTACATGAGCTTATAATTTTAAAATAATTCTTTATCATCTCACAAAAAACTCTCCACACATGATATCCATATTTACCAATGATGTTGGTGCACTTTTATTAGATGAACATATGGTTAATGATTTATTTATGATGATTTATCACTCATATGATTCTGTCATTTTAAATGATAGAGTTTTATGTATTGAATAATTTTTCTAATATTTAAGAACATTGAATGTTATAGTTATAATGTCCTACCCATTTGCTTAAGTTATTATTTTATATGATCATCAGTTGAAATCTCCCATGTTTACACTTACTGAGAAAGTTTTCTGACACTTTCTTATGTTTCCTTCCATTGGTTATGAAGAATTATTTTAAGTAGGTTATTTATATGAAAACTAATATATTTGATGATATTTTTGATAGATATTGATGATATTTCATGAAATAATAATATTGTATATCTAGTCTCCCATGTTATTAAACCATTACGGTCCTTGGGTTTGTATTTATTAAATGTATTTAATATTCTTATGAAAAGTTGTAATATTTTGGGATGAAAATCATGGGTTGTTACATGGTGGATTGAGGTTTTTCTTTATCATGAATGTATAATAGAGGAGAACATTATGATATTACTAGACTAGGTGTTGGAATCGAGGTTAACTTAATTTATCGCCTCTGGTAGTTAGTTATTTGGAGGTTAGTCTAGGGAGATAACAGATGACCTGGATGAGTGTAGACACCAAATTTTAGATGATCAGCCAATCTCGCATTAGTGGACAATGGTGACCTTTATTCACATGGGGCATAGTTCATTGAGTTGTTGGGCCTTTTCAAGTAGCATGGTGATGTGATTGTAGGTTATTTAAACATTTTTAGTCATATGATATGTTAAATACTTAATAATAACCTTTAACGGTATAAAAGGATCCCCTACTACTAGTTCATATCATCTCATTGAATTCATATAAGTTTGTAGACTCACTTCATTATTTTTTACATTTCGGACAAGATCCAAGTTCCTAGACTTCATGTTTTTCCTTGTGTTGGAATTTTTATCATCTTCTTGATCAAGTAGACAAACTTGAATTTTTGACAGTGTGATCCATGTTTCACAAATTTTCTGGTTGGAGATAGAGCGATAGTAGATTTACATCCGGTGTCAGGATAGAACCTGTGGTTGGCTATTTTAATTTTATTTACCCCTTTTGTTTTATTTTCTATATGTTTTCATTAATACTAGTTGTAAATATTCTTCTGGGTTGGGCATATCAGGTGTTTCATACACATGTTATGATAGATGCTTTTAGGACTACTATTGGTGGTGGACTACTGGGATTTGTTTCTCAACCCATGTGCATGAACATCAATGTAAATAAATTACTTATTTTTTATTTCTCTTTGGGCCTAGGATGTGGTGGAGCGAGAAGAGTCCAAATGTTATTTCTTTGGACATGATTTCTTAGGTGGATCTGAGGTTTCTGATGGATATATTCAATAGGATTGGAGAGTTGGTATGTGGTTCATATGAGAGTGGTCATGGAGCCTCATGTATTTATTTTATGTATTTTATTTTCTATGTGTAGTCTCCCCAGGGGTGATCTATATATTTATGTTTTTTAATTTATAATGTATACAACAATAAATTTATTAATGTTTTCTTCTATTTTATTATATAATTATTTATACATACTCTAATGTTCTTGGATCTGTATGTATTTAGTATATTTTTGTTATTATTTTTATATGATATTGGGGAATAGTATCCCCACATTATCCTTCTAGGATCTCACTTATTGTCAAAATCATCTAGTAAATGGTAAGGTATTCTTGAGGCATTATTGAAAGACAAATTGTGTGGCAGGTCGGTTGGACCAGGGATGGTTCGTGAAAAAAAAAATTAGTGAATTTTTTATTTATCTTACTATTTGGGGAGATGGTAGGCATGAGGTATATGAATTTATTGGAACATGTGATGGATACCAGGAAAGTGCATCATGAACACCTATTCTAGTATGAAATAAAATTTATCAAGTATATGAGATTTTTGTTCCCAGTTTCACTATTATGGTTCTATTGTTTTGACCTGGGGTGATTAAATTGTGTTTATGGATTTTGGGATTTATGATTTTTTAGAATTTTTCCAGATTGAAAGAGGACTGCGTTCATGCATCGTTATATGAAGGTAGTATCCTCATGAAATATTTCCAACTATATGTGTTTTTACTAAAGATTTAGGTTCAGTTGTTTATGTAAGGGTTGGTGTAACAGCCCAAGATTTTATAAAGAAATATTCTTTTTAATTTTATTAATGTCATGTGTTATACGCTACACCAAAAGGAGCTTGCACAACACGCATCCTTGACTTGCCTTGCATTACACTCAATCGCAACCTTCCTCGATAGCGTGTCTGGTACGTAATCCTGAGTTTCACGAAACAATGATATGCTATTAAAATATTATTAATACTAGCCGTTATGAATAGTAATAACCACTTTTTAAAATTCTGTAAATCTTATATTTCAAAATGAACTTCATTTTTGGATTCAGAGTATCGAATTTAGCCTAAGGTGAATTTTTGGTACTTTTCGGATAACTTTCATATTCTGATGAATAGTGAAAATTACTAAATTATAATTAAAAACAACTTTTTTAATCGAAATAAATAATAGTGATAAATCATTAATTTGAGTGGTTTTAAAGTATATTTAGAATATATTTTTACAATTTAATACAATGTTGGTCATTGGATGTAATTTCACATTTAAACTAGACATAAACATGTGTCAATCTTTTGATAGATATTGTTTCTTAAAAACACGCTATTTGGTTTAACAGCAGGATTTAATTATAAAATTAATTAATGCAACTTTTATGTTATGAATTTGGTAAAATAAAATTCATTTTTGAATTCGGAATATGAAATATAGCTTAGGGTGAAATTTTGGCATTGTTCTGAAAAACATCAATTTTTGATGAATAGTGAAACCACTAAGTGGTAGGTTAAAAACTGAATTTTGCATAAAACTTAATTTTACCGCTTCTGTGAATGGAATTTCAAAAATCCGAGAGACACGGTTAATATCAAGGACTAAAATGTGGTTCAATGAGATGAAAATAATTTTTTGGTGAATAGTAACTTTTTACTTTTTTTTACCGCGGTTAATAGTAAATAGGGTAACTAAGGGTAAATATGATATCACTATTACCCTAAAACATGTCCTAATTCTATTGGACAAGTGTAATTCGACCAAAAACAAACTTAGGAATAAAATATGACCATTTAGGCCCACTTGGATTAGATTAGGACATTTATTATTAATTTATTTAAAGAAAGGTTAAAATAGTTAAAATCAAAGTTTAATAAGTAAATCATTTTTAATATGGGGTTATACATGAGATAAATTCGACTATAAATATTCATTAGAAAGATAAAAAGATTTCCTACATGATGGTATTTTATTTGTAATTTTTAGACATCAAATAATATAATTTATTTATGACACAAAGATGATGCAGTGATTATCTTATTAATGAAATATTGACATAATTGATAATATAAATACCAAAATAAATGTAATTTAAGACTTTTTATGAATTCCACTAATTTTATAGGTTACTATGATATATGAATGTTGATTTAATCAACTTGGTTCGAACATTTAATTCTGTTATGACTTTCACAAAAATCATATATCAAATAGTGTCAAAATTGACACAAAATAGTTTTTAAATCAAATATTATATTATTAATTGTTATTTTATTCCTAAAAATCTAAGGTTCGGCCAAATGACTTAGATAAGAAAATATATATTAATAATAAACAATTTGGGGTTCGTTTGGCATGTTATAGTAAGTGTATTAACCATATAGTGAAAGAAAACAAAAAGACACGGTAAAAGTTAAATTATTTAACTTAGAGTTAAATCTAATTGATACGGTTTAAAATAAGATCCAAACATGTCTAAATTTGATTGGTTGATGATATTACAACCCTATCTCATCTAAGCTTCGAATATGAGTCATTTTTGGAGGTTTTTAAGTGGGGTTAGATTTATTATAAATTAATATTTTTAAGAATTCCTAAGGTGCCCCTCTCCTCCCCTATAAAAGGACACCTCCTCCCCCTCCTCCTCACACCAAATTGAGCACTCAGGCTCGGCCAAACCCTGCCAAAATCCCTTCTTCACTTCCCTAGAATAATCCTAGAGGTTCTGGTCTTCCTCAAAGACCAATTTTAGTGCCCTAAGAGGAGGTCTCAAAGAGGCACTTCAAAGAAGAGGTAATTACCGTTACCAATTCTTTCATCTTTATTTCTTCTTCCACTTCTTCTTCTTAGGTTGTTTCATTATGAAGTAATAACATAAGTATCACTCATATACTGATATGTTATTATAAGTATGAAACAACCCTATTTCACCATCTATCCATCCTACGGAAAAAGAAATCACCGCGCGTGCGTACGTACGGAATACCGTCTCCACGCCGTGGTGTAATCTATTTTCCACCACCACCTTACATGGATGGGTATAATGGTGTAAAGAATAACTATACATAGTTATTAAAACATCATATTGAATCTGATATATTGTATAATCCACTCCAATTCAATTCAATATTTATAGAAATGATATCATCGCTCGTGCGTACGTACGGAATACCGTCTCCACGACGCGATGAGATTCATTCTCCATGTTAACCATTTAAGAATGATTATAATGTATATATAAGAAATAATAATGAAATATATGACATTATAAAGCTACTGGATTTATTTATATATATAAATATGTATGTCATCTACTTACTTCCATTTCAAGACAATAAGGAAAGGAAAACAGCGTTCATGCGTACGTACGGACTACCGTCTCCATGAACGGTGTTTTTCATTTTATTTATCTACCTATTATATATATATATATATACTGAATATATATGATATATAAATCATATTTTATATTCTGGAAGTATTTAAATCATGATATAAGTAATAATGATGTCAAGAACAACAAGTCAAAACACCTACGATAAATGAAACGATTTTACCCAAAACGCTTCTTTAACATGGAATTTACAAAAGAATGGGTAATATAATGTCATAAGTGAACCATATATGATATCATAACAATGAATATGATTCTTTAATAAGTCAATAACATGATTTAAATCATTATACAGGAGGTTCGGACACTTACAAAGCAAGTCGGACCTAAGGTAAGGGAAATATCACAATCTCATTTTTATCCGAGATTGTTTATTCGTAAGTATTTACTGGGGTGTATTTTATCATCCACATCCATGTTTTATCAATATGTAATATTATTTCCATCCAACTAAAATTGTTTAAATCCATTTTTACCCTTCGGTGAGTTTTTAGTAATACGTATGAAAGGAATCTTTTGTCGTTTTCCGTACGAGGTACTTTTTGACTTTTCCGACAAAAGTACGAAGAATGTTTTTTTTAACTTATACGGCACGAACGGATTTCTACTGTTTTATAACGCCTTATTTTCATGAAGCTTCCTCTAAAATATTTCATGACTATTTTCAATTAAATCTCTTTCTTTTAAAATTGCATGATGTTTTGTGAAAAGAAATTGATTTTGAAGAAGAAAGGATATTTTCCTCAAGAATTCAATTCAAGTGTTTTATCAAAATTATTTTCCATCTAAGATAATAAAGAGTTCTGTTTCTATCCATATTTTTACATTGATTTGACTATGTTGTGATGGAATTATGTTTATGAATTCCTTTATCTTATATGAATTGATTTATGATGTCATGATGTTTCAAGAATCCCATTTTTGTTACATATGTTATGAAATGATGTATGTTTTATGATTATGTGGCACACATAAGAAAGGATTCATTATGAGATGGGTGGGACCTATATCTCCCTCCAATTCATTGGGTAATGATTTTATATCTCATGAGATAGACATGGCTGGAACGGAAGGTTATTTCGGTTCAGTGATACAGGACTGAAACGAGGAGTGAACTCGGTTCAGAAAGGGACTTTGTCCACTAAGATAGTCTTGGCAATGAGTCATGACTAACAAGAAATGATTTTCCATGATTATGTGTGCATGCCACAAAGTTTCAAGTTTTATGTTATGATTATGGGTATCTCATTTTCACTTCTATGATTTATCCCATGTTATGATATTATGAGCTCTTTTGCAGGTTAAGATTTCCAAAAGCTATGTTTTTATGTATATGATGTGATTGATATTTCTTTTGTTTACCCTTACTTAGCATTTGAGCTCACCCTTTTATGTTTTCTTTTCCCCAGGATATAAAGAAAGGTTTTAGGTAAAAAAAAAGGAAGATCTTTATGGGAGATGTTGAAGATCTTTCCCCACGATTAGAAGATTTTATTCCGAGTTTCCAAAGACACTAAACTATTACGATCCTTGTGTGTGTGTTTTTGTTATGTACTAAGTATTCCGCAAAAGTAATGTAACATCCATGTACGATAAGCTTCGGGTCTCTACAGTTGGTGTCCTCAGAACCAATTGTTTTGTACTTTGATTACATAAATGTTCACATATTATATATTGTCCATTGTTCTGCATGAATATAATATAATAATGTCCTGGAATATTTGTAGCATTAATAAGGTCATAGAAGATCCCCTCTATGATGAGAACCTTGAAATGCTATTACAATATTCTTAAATAAAGTTCTGCAGTTGGATGACATACTATGATAGGACACATAGTATACAGACCGTCATGTGCGAGTACTCGTAAGAAGACCAGACTCTCTCTCATGGAGTTTGCACTTGGTAATCTCCAAGATGGGAGATTATGAGAACAGACCCGCCAGTAGTAATTCTGCATGTCTTGGTGTCATCGGACATTGCTATCTGCGAGCGAGTGTAATGGTCCTTAGACTATAAGATTATCATTAACTCATGTCATGACTTGCGCACTTAGATTTACTGACGAAAACCGTCACACAAACATTTGGCGGGAAGTAGGGCACGTTGGGTGCGTCACGAGTGACATGTTGTTAATGGATAAGTTGAGGAAGGATTTTTCCCTTCCATTTATGGAAGTTGTTATCTCGGCCCTTTGATTGAAATAGAACTGTCACATTAAATTCCATGGCCATGGTGTAAACGACGAGTTTATTTCAGGTAGTCAAAGAACGAAAGATCAAGCATATATGTTTATGAAACTTCCATGAAACCTTCTTGATTAGATATCGAGACAAATGGATTAAATTACACAGTAAGCGTTCGTATGATGTAATACGTCAATGCAGCATCAACTTCTTTCTCTTGGGTGCCTTGACCCGTTGCTAGACAGTAATCTTGGACATTAGGAAAGCCTGCCTAATGCCAACGAGAAAGAGGCCTAGTGGGTCACACACTATGTGTATCCAAGTATCTCAAGTTGAATAATGATTATTCTATTACGTGGTTTAATAATTATTCAAGGAATCCTAAGTTGTTTTAAATGATGGAGGAAAAATAAAATAAAACAAGTACACGCCGTGTATTTTTAAATGTACACGCCGTGTAGTTGTATTTTGGAAAGGAAATGAATAAATGAAAACAAGATATACACGCCGTGTACATTTAATGTACACTCCATGTAGTTTTGAATGAAAAACAAGTATACGCCGTGTATTTATTATTACACGATGTTTAGTTTTTCCAGTCGGGTTTTTGATGATATAATAACGTTTTATTAAATGATATTTATTATAATCATCATGAGCGCATGTCAAAGAATTAATTATTCGACATGGGGGTTTTTCAATAAGAGATAATGAAATAAATGAAACGTGTAACCCGTTTATTTATTGTCATAACTCTACAACCTCAAACTCGTTTATAAATATCCTCACAAACCCAAATATTTTCCTATACAAGAGAATAATTGTGCACAACATCTCTGGAGAATTCTTTCAAGACCAAAAGAACCTCTTCCTCCAAGAACACTCTCAAGACCGAGAGAGATCCTCTTCCATCGGATCAAGATGATCTAAGGCAGACAAGGCCAGAAAAGGCTTCTCCACGCTAGCACTCGGAGAATCCTTTGGCGACGTCCAGAGATACAATGTACACGTGTGGATCACCGCTAGAGGGAGTCGACACTTGGCTTCTGTGATGCAACGATGGATCACATCGACAACATGATCGAGAACATCAACGAAGAAAGAACACCCAAATGGTATATCATTATAATTAATTAAATTAACTATAATCCACCTGTAACGATCCTTGTTTGTGGTTCTGGGAAAAAACATATTCTTTGTATTTTTCTGTGATTCGATCCGTGGAGACTGGTGTTTATCATCATATTGATCTCGGATTGATCATTGCTAATGAAAAAAACCAAGTGGGAAAATCCGCCCATGCACTTCCGCAGTGCCCGGTACCTTCAAATGGTATCAGAGAG
Source organism: Viscum album (assembly GCA_963277665.1). NCBI lineage: Eukaryota > Viridiplantae > Streptophyta > Magnoliopsida > Santalales > Viscaceae > Viscum > Viscum album. The sequence continues at coordinate 1,084,631,817 of OY728162.1, read as the reverse complement.
AGGTTACAACGTTGATTATAGTTATTTAATTTTCGTTGATAATTTACGCAGTCATATTTGATTCAATTCGAAATAAATCATTCTATAAATCTGAATTAACGAGATCTATTCTGTCTCCTTCGTTTCTCGATTCATATCACAGAAACAACCTTTTAATTTTAATTTTGATTAAAATAAAAACGAGGAACTCATCCGGAGGATCCGCTCTTTCTGTCTTTACAACACGGGATTACACGGCGTGTAATTAAAACTTCATGCTGGGTACTTAGGTTCAACAAACTGGCAGTAGTCCGCAAAACCACACTGTGTGAATTGATTATGCCTAAGTTTTAATCACACCAGGTTGACTAGAATAAAACAGCGCGTCGAAACTAGAATACATGGTGTGTATGTTGGAACAACACGCCGTGTAGTCCGTTTCGACCCAGGTGAAACCGTGTACAAAGATAAGCCGCGTACCTCGTACACGGGATCGCTAGGCCGGTTACCGCGTTACAAGGATGTACATGTCATGTATGATTCATCTACACGTCGTGTACTCTAAAATTTCCAAATTACAGAAAACACGCCAAAGCCTCGGTGTGTACTTTGGATAAAGGATGAAAATAAAAATACATGCCATGTAATTATTAACTACACGCCATGTACTTTCCAGAAATGGAATTTCACCAGGTTTCCTCCAATGTAAAATGACTTGTACCAGGAATATGGATGAGAAGAATCTCAAGTAAATTCAGGAAGGAATTTAAGATAAATAATTGATTAATTATAAGATCATAATTAATTGAATTCGAGCGTGTATTATCTTAAATAAAAGAACGATTAAAAGAATTTGAAATATAAATATCTGTAAATGTTGTTGCATACTATAGATGATCATGATCTAGACCAAAGTCCCTTTGTATGTGTATGGTTTCATTTAAATTTATTTAATTTAAATTTGTTGGCCTGCAAGACTTCTTCCAATAAAATGTAGGGTATGTGTCCCCATGGTTTCTTTAATGTAAACCCATGTAATGGAGGATCTCCCAAGCCAGAGGAGATGGTTTAAATCCCGAAGCCGAGGTGAAACCGACGAAAGAAGATACAAAGGTGGACAGGTGGGAGCTTCAAAACATGAACCATCAGGTTCAAGGTGTTTTCCCTAGGTCAGGGTTAGCTTATCAAAACCGCTATATAAGATAATCAAATATAATCTCATGATCATGCCATATTATTTTATTTCTGTCTGATTTCATGGTTTATTTATTATGTATGTGTTGTCGCGATCAGATAATTAATAAAATGAACACGCATGAAAAGATGGAATAAAATAAAAACCAGACTATGCGTAAACATTATCGGAACATGGTTAATCAGTTAAGAAAGCATCACATAATATTAACAATCATGTCATAATGCAAAGATACGCATAAAGAATAAAATCCCTCAAATACCATATTAAGTCAGACCAAGCCTTTCGTTACATGATTAAGGGAAAGACTCAATAAAACTATATGTTTGACCAACCCTTTTTTGGACACTTACTTTTATAAAGGAAGCCCTTATGAAAGGTTTTGGGTTGACTTAACCATATTACATCAAGTGAAGTAGCCCTTTCTAGACTAGATATAATATTGGAGGCAATAGTTGAGGAAATCCAAGTCAGGATTTCAGGATTGGGGAGTCCACTCAACAGATCAAGGAACTGTAACCTCACAGTTGGAAAAGACCTGCCTACCTAAATACCTTCACATAGCTTGAACAACCCTTGTTGGGGTTATGCAAAGGGGAATATGGATCCTTGCCACTAGAATGTCAAAGAAACTGGACATTCCGAGTTCAATGGTGAGGGACATTGGGACTTGATAAAATAGTGGGAGACTTAATAAATTTTATTATTTCTCATGAAATATAATAAAGAAAGTACTGATGAATCTGATATTTTAAATTTTAGAATCAATATGACAAACACATCAACCACATTTTCTCTGCGATCAATTCTGGATAAGGACAACATCCTCACCGGTAGTAACTTTCTGGAATGGTTTAGGCGCCTTCAGGTTATCCTATGCCATGAATGGAAGTTTTACGTGCTAGAGTCCTCACTTCCTGATTCTCCTGCCCCAGGGGCAAGTGTCGAAGATTTCCTAGTCTATGATCAACATTTGAATGATGATCTCGACGTTCAATGTTTGATGTTGTCATCTATATCTAGTGATCTCATGAAGTCTCATGAAGACATAGATTCCTATAGCATGCTCGAGCACCTTCGTGGTTTATACTAGGAGAGAGCAAGACAGGAAAGGTTTGAGATCTCCAAGTCTCTGTTTCAGAGCAAGCTTGGAGAGCGTGCCCCAGCTGGGCCTCATGTAGTCAAGCTCATTGGCTACAGTGTTCGTTTGGAGGTTCTAGGGTTTAAACTCCCTGATGAACTGTGTATCAATCTCATTCTCACATCACTCCCCCAGAGCTTCACAAACTTTTTTGTTAATTTCAACATTAACAATATTGAGAAGTCTCTATCTGATCTTCTTATCCTTATTCACCTAGTGGACAATGACATGAAGCGTGAAAAACCTTTTGTCCTTATGGTGAATAAATGTAAATGGGAGGCGAAGAGCTTTAAGCCCAAATCTTCTTCAAGGCCTTCGAAGAAAAGGAAGATCAAAGGGGAGGCAAAGGAACAGGATGCTGTTTGTTTCGCATGTGGCAAGAAGGGCCACTGGAAGAAAAACTGCACCCAGCCAAGGAAGCAAGGGGAAGCTTCAGGTGCTTTTGTTATCGAATGAAATCTATCTGTTTCTACTAATTGGGTATTAGATACTTCTTGTGGTTCTCACATATGTATCCAAATACAGGAACCATGTACATTCAGGAAGATTGATCGAGGGAAGGTAGATCTACGAGCAGCCAACAGAGCCAGACTCGTTGTTGTAGCTGTCGGAGATTACCACCTCACATTGCCTACCGGGATGGTCTTGGTTTTGAAATGTTATTATTATGTGCCTTCTGTTACTAAAAACATTATTTTAGTATCCAGATTAGATATTGATGGATTCATATTCAAGTTTGGAAATGAATGTTGCTGCATTTATAATGATAGAATTTGTTTTGGTAGGGCACATTTATATAATGTCCTTTATGTGTTAGACTACACAACCCAAGTAATGGAAATAGATAACAAAGTTAATTCACATGACTCATACCACACCCAACTTTGGCATCACCGGCTAGGTCATGTCAATGAGAAACGTTTGAAAAAATTACATCAAGATGGGTATTTAGATTCTTTCGAACTAAAACCACTTGGTGTATGTCATGCGTGTCTACAAGGAAAAATGACCAAAGCCCCATTTAGTGGGAAAGGTGAAAGAGATAAAGAGCTTATAGAATTAGTTCACATAGATGTGTGTGGACAATTTTCAGTTTAAGCAAGAGGTGGGTTCTCGTACTTCATAACTTTTACTAATGATTTTAGTAGATATGGATATATCTATTTAATGATGTATAAGTCAGATTCTTTTGATCGGTCAAATAATACAAGAATGAAGTTGAGAACCATCTTGGTAAGAAGATTAAGAAACTCCACTCAGACAGAGGAGGATAATATCTTAATCAAGACTTCATTTATTTCTTACGGGAGTTTGGGATTCTATCTCAACTCCCTCCTCCATACACGCTGTAGTGGAATGGTGTATGGGAAAGGAGGAACCACACCCTGTTGGAAATGGTGAGATCAATGATGAGTCATGTGAGTCTTCCATTATCCTTTTGGGGATATGCATTACAAACAGCAGCGCACATACTAAACCAAGTACCAACTAAATCGATAAATGGTATTCCATACGAATTATGGAGTGGATGCAAAGCCATGTTATCGAATTTACATGTGTGGGGTAGTGAAGCATTTGTTAAGGCCTCTTCAGGTTACAAACATGCACCCCGAGGCACAAAGTGTATCATTATAGGATATCCCAAGGAAACAAGGGGATATTACCTATACAACCCCTCAGACAAAAAGGTTACAGTGGAAAGACATGCCATATTCCTTGAGAGGGAGCACATATCCAAAAGAGATAGTGGGAGCGATATAGACTTCGGTGAAGTCGAGGCTCAAGATACACATGAGTTGGTACAAGAACAGATTCCACAAAGCCCCGTGGAAGAACAATCTGTTCCAGAGACACAAGAACTGTATAAGAGCACAAGAGAGGTGAGAAAACCAGAATGATATGGTTTTCTTGTCCCTGAGGATGGTGACTCATTATTGGTTGACAATGATGATCCTCTTACCTAGAAGGAAGTAGTTGAAGGCACAGATGTTGCCAAGTGGCAAGAAGCCATGAATTCTGAAATGGATCCCATGTACCAAAACCAAGTCTGGATTTTGGTAGATCCTCCAGTTGATTAAAGCCTATTGGTAATATATGGGTATTCAAGAAGAAACTGGACATGGAGGGGCATGTCAGCACCTACAAGGCACGACTGGTTGCAAAAGGTTTTAGACAGCGTCAAGGAATTGACTATGATAAAACCTTTTCACCGGTTGTAATGCTGAATTCCATCAGAATCCTATTGGCCATTGCTGCTTACCATGACTATGAAATTTGGAAAATGGATGTCAAAATAGCATTCCTTAACAAGAACCTCCAGGAAGATTTCTACATGACACAACCTGAAGGGTTTGTGACTGCAAAGGATACCAACATGGTATGCATGTTGATGAAATCCATTTATGGATTAAAGCAAGCATCAAGGACATGGAACATTCATTTTGATGAATCTATTACAGAATTTGGCTTTGTTAATAATGAATGTGTGCCTTCTGTCTACAAAAGTATTAGTCTAAGTGAGGTCGTTTTACTAATAGTATATGTTGATGACATATTGCTAATTGGGAATGAAGTACCTGTCTTATATTCAGTTAAGGCATGGTTGCATAAATGCTTCTCCATGAAAGACTTGGGTGAGGCGGCATATATTCTTGGGATCAAGATCCATTTTGATATATCCAAGAGAATGTTGGTACTGATTCAAAGTACATACATTTACAAGATACTAAAGAGATTCAGTATGGAACAGTCCAAGAGGGGATTGTTTCCAGTGTCACACGACATTCATCTTTCCAAGAAAATGTGTCCTTAGAAACATGAGGAAAGAAATAGAATGGCAAGGATCCCTTAAGCATCCTTGATTGGGTCAGTCATGTATGCTATGTTATGTACGAGGATAGATGTTGGTTACGCATTAAGTGCGGTAGGCAGATATCAAGCTGATCCATGAGACGGCCATTGGATGGCAGTCAAGACTATCCTTAAGTATCTAAGGTGTATTAAGGATATGTTCCTGGTTTATTGAGGAGATGAGGAACTAGTCATCAGAGGACATGTAGATTCTAGTTTCCAGACTGATCAAGATGACATGAAGTAGCAGACTGGATACATCTTCAGTTTGAATGGAGGTGTAGTGAGCTGGAAAAGCTCAAAACAAAGTGTGGTGGCAGATTCTACAGCAGCGTCCGAGTATATCGCAGCTTCTAAGGTAGCTAAAGAAGCAGTATGGATGTGAAGCTTCATCCATGATTTGGATGTAGTACAGAGTAGTAAAGATCCTATCACACTCTATTGTGATAATACTGCAGCGGTGGCACTTGTAAAAGAGCCAAGGTCACATCAGCGGACAACGCACATACTTCAGAAGTATCATCTCTTGAGGGATTTTTCTCCGAGAGGTGAAGTTGCAGTGAGCAGTATTTCCACGGAAGACAATGTGCCGGACCCATTGACTAAATCTTTGACTCAGCAAAAACATGATCATCATGTGAGGTCTAGCGGACTAAAATCCGTAGGCAGTTGGCTCTAGGACAAGTGGGAGTTTGTAAGCATTGGTGTCCTCAGAACCAATTGTTTTGTACTTTGATTACATAAATGTTCACTTATTATATATTGTTCATTGTTCTGCATGACTATAATATAATAATGTGTTGGAATATTTGTTGCATTAATAAGGTCATAGCAGATCCCTGCTATGATGAGAACCATGAAATGCTATAACAATAATCTTAAATAAAGTTCTGTGGTTGGATGACATACTATGATATGACACATAGTATACAGACCATCATGTGCTTGTACTCGTAAGAAGACGACACTCTCTCTTATGGAGCTCTCACTTGGTAATCTCCAAGATGGGAGATTATGATAACAGACCCACCGGTAGTAATTCTGCATGACTTGGTTTCATCGGACATTGCTATATGCGAGCGTGTGTAATGGTCCTTAAACTGGAAGATTATCATTAACTCATGTCATGACTCGCACACTTAGATTTACTGACGAAAACTGTCACGCAGACAGTGGGTGGGAAGTAGGTCATGTTGGGTGCGTCATGAGTGACATATTGTTAATGGATAAGTCGAGGAAGGATTTGCCCCTTCCATTTATAGAAGTTGATATCTCGGCCCTTTGAATGAAATAGAACTGTCACATTAAATTCCATGGCCATGGTGTAAATGACGAGTTTATTTCAGGTAGTCAAAGAACGACAGATCAAGTATATAGGATTATGACACTGCCATGAAACCGGATTGATGAGATATCGAGACAAAGGGATTAAATTACAAAATAAGCATTCATATGAGGTGATACGTCAATGCGGTGTCAACTTCTTTCTCTTGGGTGCCTTGAACCATTGCTAGACAGTAATCTTGGACATTAGGCAAGCCTGCCTAATGCCAATGAGAAAGAGGCCTAGAGGGTCACACACTAAGTGTATCCAAGTATCTCAAGTTGAATAAATATTATTCCCGTATGTGGTTTAATAATTATTCAAGGAAGACTAAGTTGTTTTAAATGATGGAGGAAAAATAAAATAAAACAAGTACACACCGTGTATTATTAAATGTACATTCCATGTAGTTTTATTTTGGAAAGGAAATGAATAAATGAAAACAAGATATACACGCCGTGTACATTTAATGTACACGCCATGTAGTTTTCAATGAAAAACAAGTATACGCCGTGTATTTATTATTACACGCTGTGTAGTTTTTTCAGTCGGGTTTTTGAGGATATAATATCGTTTTATTAAATGATATTTATTATAATCAGCATGAGCGCATGTCTAGGAATTAATTATTTTACATGGGGTTTTTAATAAGAGTTAATGAAATAAATGAAATGCGTAAAGCGTTTATTTATTGTCATAACTCTACATCCTCAAACTCGAATCTAAATATCCTCACAACCCCAACTCTTTTCCTATACAAGAGAATCGTTGTTCACAACATCTCTGGAGAATTCTTTCAAGTCCGAAAGAACATCTTCCTCCAAGAATTCTCTCAAGAACGAGAGAGATCCTCCTCCATCGGATCAAGATGATCTAAGGCGGACAACGCAAGCAAAGGCTTCTCCACGCTATCAACCAGAGAAACCTTTGGAGATGTCCAGAGATATAAGGAACACATGTGGATCACCTCTAGAGGGAGTCTACACTTGGCTTCTGCGACGAAACGACAAATCACATCAACAACATGATCGATAACATAAACGAAGAAAGAACACCCAAAAGGTATTTCTTTATAATTAATTAAATTAACTATAATCAACCTGTAACGATCCTTGTTTGTGGTTCCGGGAAAAACCATCATCTTTGTATTTTTCTGTGATTCGATCCGTGGAGACTGGCATTTATCATCGTATTGATCCCAGATTGATCATTGCTAATGACAAAAATCCAAGTGGGCACATCCACCCACGCGCTTCCGCTGCGCCCGGAACCTTTAGTTTAATGTGTCATCCAAAACATATATACAATGATCCCATATAGCTTCTTGGTGTCAATATAATCAAGGGAAAGATTAATACATTTCTCATATGACATGTCCCAAGGATCCTTTGGGTAGTGATCTCTAGTGATATTGATGAAATCTCTTCATTGAGGGATGAAAGGTATCCCTTATTGGTTGGTGTAAGATATGGGATTCCCTGTTAATTTTGTTGTCTTAGAGAATTCAAGAATGTATGAGATATGTCTAGATCAGGATCAAGTTTCCATATGTTTGTAGTTTCCCTATTAAGTTCTTGTGTGAGGCCAAGGTTTCCTTGGACCAGTGATTTATAACACTGAGATTGATCATGAGTTCATAGATGGTTTTAAAAGGTTCGTTTAGTTTGATGCCTATCCTTTTTTGGTTTTTGTCCTATCATGGGTAGCGATGTGAGATATTGGTTAGTGTATCATGGTTTTGTATTGAATCCTATGTGGATATTTCTTGGGTTGTGTATCTTAGACGGATGGATATAACAAGTTTTATAGAGTGTCCTAGGTGCTCTAGATTGTTGGAACTGGACTGTGTCAAGAGCATGGTTAGTGGTTTTAGGTGTGTTAGCCTTGGTTTTTTAGTTCATGGATTATATGTGAATGATTGTTTTTGAGAGGTTTTTGAAGAATCACTCTAATGTGATGAGGAGAGTTGTAACACCCCAAGATTCCACGGTACGTTTCACTTCGAAAAATGCAATAGCATGTGTTGTACGCAACCTCGAGCTCTAACACACACCACAATGAATTAAACTAGCCGTTGTGAATAGTAATACCTACTTTTTTAAATTTTATAAATTTTATTTATCAAAATGGACTTCATTTTTGGATTTGGAATGTCGGAATTAGCCTATGTTGAATTTGTTGTATTTTTCTGAGAACTTCTATTTTTTTATGAATAGTGAAAAATACTTAAAACAACTTTTTTAATCAAAATAATTTATAGTGATAAATTATAATATTTAGTGGTTTTAAAGTATAATGAGAATATATATTTACTATTTTATCCAATGGTGGTCAGTAGAATTAATTTAACATTGAAATTGGACATAAACAATTGCCAATATTTTGATATAAATTGTTTCTTAAAAACAAGCTATTTGTTGTAACAGCGGGAATTAATTATAAAATTAATTAATACAACTTATATGTTTGGAATTTTGTAAAATAGACATCATTTTTGAATTCGGAATATCAATTATAGCCTAGGGTGAAATTTTGGCCTTATTCTGAAAAACTTCAATTTTTAATGAATAGTGAAACCACTAAGTGGTTGTTAAAAACTGATTTTTCGTTAAAATGAAATCTTACCACTTCTGTGATTTGATTTTCAAAAATCCTACATACATGGTTGTCATTAAGAAGTAAAATGTGGTTCAATGAGATTAAAATAATTTTTTGGTGAATAGTAACTTTTAAGTTCTTAATCGCGATTAGAGGTAATTAGTGTAGTTTAAGGTAAAAATAATGTTTTAATAATAGGATATGAGCTTGACACTTGTCCTACTCCTATTGGATGAGTCATGGCCGACCAATAAAACGCATGGGTCAACTTGGGGACCCCATGGAGCCACTTTAGTTGGAAAATGACATTAATATATATTTATTTAATGTTAAAATTAAATTGACACAAACATGAGTTGTTTTAGTAAAACAGTTTTTAAGTGTGGTTACACAGATCCATATTTTGACTATAAATATTCATTAGAAAGATAAAAATATTTCCTACATCATAGTAGTTTTTTTATAATTTTTAGACATTATATAAATTAAATTATTTATGACATCATTATGATGCAGTGATGACCTCATTATTTAACGATTTAAATAAAATGGAAAGATAATGTATCATCCAAAGCGTAAACTTGTCAAAAACCTATTGGATGAGTATATTTAGAACCCTTATCATCTTATCCTCGAATTATATAAGTGTGGGACCTCTAAAATCCGAAACTCATTTTATAATAAAGTGACTTTTCTTTACTTTCGAAGAGTGCCCCTCCTCTCCACTTATAAATGGCCCCCACCTCTCCCACCTCATTTACACTATCAAGCCATTTGGCTCGGCCAACCTCTGCCCAAATACTCTCCCAACATTCCCCTATTACTCCTAGAAGCCTCACTTTGGTCAGAACTCTTCCCAAGGAAGCCTTTGGCTCAAATCAAAAAGAGTTACCCGATTTTGAGGTAATGTCTTCTCTAATGTTGTTTTGTTTTATTTTTCTTATCAAACCCCCTAAACTCTATTTATTCATTTCTTTTGTAACAACACCAGTATCCTAAATATACTAGGATGTTGTTATAAGAAATATTCGAGCTAAACTTACACACACCTACATCTAATGGTTAAAGAACATACGGTTTCTGTGGATGGAGAATTTCTGCCTCACGAAACGATGATTGTTCAACACTCATATAACACCTTCAAAGGTGGCCATTAAGATGTCACTATATTTATATATGATATAAAATATGTTTATGTTTTACTTATGCTTCTCTATTTCCCATTTATGGCATACTTTATTATTTCCATTATGGGTAAAACGCGATAATTTCATTTTAGTAAGTGCGGACTACCGCCCCCTCAAAGTGATTTTAATCGTTAATGCCATATGTGGGATGTATAAAGGATGGAGTAAATAGTTTTATACACTATATTATACTGGAAGTATATTATACATTTATATCATTATGATTTCGTTCCATTAAACATGAAATTGAAATGAAAGTAGCGTTCATACGTACGTACGGCTTACTGTCTCCATGAACGGTGCATTTCATTTCTTACCTCTAAATGTTACGTAATATTATAAATGTATATACTGGATATATATGATATATATGAAATCTAAATCATGAATATAATTCTGGAGATAATGGTTATTCTACCACATAAACAACTTGTAATTATAAGAATTTTATTGTTGACTCAAGTACCAAAGATCGACAAAACGACCGTTATTAACTTAAATAATTACATAATGTTCATAACATTGTAATAAGTGATATAAAAAAGATAATGAAATTGAAAGTGGTTCTTAATAAGGTATATATTTACTCTAGTTTATTATTCAGGAGGTTAAAGAACGGTTGAGTCAAGTCAGACACGAGGTAAGGGAATTTCTTAACCCAACTTCCATTCTTTGGGTTAATCTCCTACTTTCAAATTATGTCATGATATTATTATGTCATATCTTGTATTTTTACATTATTTATGTGTACTTATAGTGAATACACATAATAGATCTATTTTTTTTAAATGGTCTTTTAAGGACTTCGTCTCAATCCCCTTTCATTGAGGCATATTTGGTTTTATACACAACTTTCTTTTTTACGGTGTATAAACCCCTTTGACTTTTACGTTTATTCAAAAGGAATCTTTTTTATACGAAGCGTTTTGCTAAATGACAAAAGGGAATGTTTTTCTTTCCGTACTTATGCGGCGACAATGACTTCTCTGCCGCCGTGACCATTATTTGAGTTTCGGCTTCCTCTACAAGCCATCATTTTTTTAATGAAAAATAAATAAAAAGTTTTAACTTTATTTTATTTTGGTATTGAAAATGGTTTTGAAAGAGTTTTTATTATATAAATGTGTTGTATTGATATCTTACGATTGAAATGTGGAAATGTTATGTTTCCTTTATGCATGTTTTATGTGATACGATTATGTTATGGTTTATGATATGTTTAAACCTATTCATATGAGGAATGTATTGGACTTAATAAGTGACGGGTGGAGCCCGCTATAGCTCCTTGATGCATCGGTAGGTCTCATGAGACAACTAGACGTGGAATTGGCCGAGGCCCTTTCCCAATTTGATTTATGGTTTTGGACGAGGCCTTAATCATTTTAGACGTCTTGGCCGAGGCCTTGACAAAATGTTTCAGAATGTCCGACATTATACACTCCCTCATTATGAAAGTAGGTATTGATATTGCATGTGATTATTCGGCCAGTAGAATATCCTTGTGATTAAGTAATTGGCATTATCTCATTTTACTTTTGCCATATTATGTTGAAGTTCATGTTTAAAAGGCTTTTGTTTTAGTTATACATTGCCTTAAATATTAATTTTTATTTATGAAATCTTCCGCAATATTGTTATCCTTACTGAGCATCTGAGCTCACCCCTTTCAATGTTTTAATATTTTCCAGGATGTGAAGAAGTATTTTATGAATGACCAACATGGATAGTCCGAAGAGGATAGAAGTGTGGACTATGGAGACTATGTTATTATAGTTTTTCACATTGTGATGTAATGTAACATTTATGAATGTATCTAGTGTTTCCAAGGCTACTAAACTAATCGGACATTCGAGACTTGATCTTTTGTGATCATGCCAATGTTACGAAGTAATGCACCCACTCTGGGTAGCTGGGGTCGGGGCGTTACAGTTGGTATCAGAGGAATTTTAGTACTAACCTTGGAAGCTAGATTTAGACAAACTCTGATTAGAGCACGTAGACCTAAGATGAACGTTGAGGATTAGTATAGAAGAACTTCCTAAAAATTTTGGTATTGTAGAGATTTTGTGAGTTTTCTGAGAAATATATCTCTGTCTGGATACGAGCAGGTAGAGGCGGCTCTGGCACAGATGTACCTAGGGGTAAAACCCGAAAACACCTCTTTGAGCTAGACTCAAACGGGAACTGGTGCACGACAACGGTCCTTGCTGCACTCATGGTTACGACACTCCCGGGGGATATGATTAGGATAATTCCCATTTTCTTTACAAAACACTACGTACGGTTATGCGTATATACTTCCTCAAATAAAACCTTTTTATGATTATGGATTATATCCATAAATAGTTCAATTTATGTTAAGTATTTTACAATTATGGAATTATGCATTTTGATTCATAAACTAATCTAGTTTATGCCATTGTTTAGAAATGGCGCCTAGTGGAAGGAATGGAAACTGTATCAATGCATGCACTCCATGTAGGGATTTCCCACCTGTTCAAGATAATTATTGTGGATCTGGAGATACAACTGGTGCTGATCAACTTATTACCATACTGGGAAAACTCACTCAAGTTATGAATAATAACCTTACTCGTATGAATCACCCTGATCCACAACGTGGAGGATCAATGTTAGACCTCTTCATGAGGCAACGACCACCAACCTTCAATGGGAGTACAAATCCTATAGTAGCTGAGCAATGGGTAAATTCCTTAGAAAAATATTCCATGCCTTGGGGAGTAGTGAAAGGGAGAAAGTTGTCATGGAAGTTTACCGCCTCACTGGAGATGCTGATCAATGGTGGTCAGTAATTCAAAACACAAAGGAAGATGACGAATTAACAAACATGGAATGGCAGGAGTTCAAAGAGATGTTCTTAGAAAAATACTTTCCTCGAGACCATCGAGAGGATATGGAAAAGCAATTTCTGAGTCTGAGGCAGAAGGAGGATGAGAATGTCGCAAAGTATGAGGCTAACTTTACAAGGTTAGCAAGGTATGCTGCAGATTATATATGTAACCCAAGGTGTAAGATTGATCGTTTCTTCGATGGGTTAAAACCATTTCTCCGTCGAGCTTTAGTATCACAATCCTTCTCATCATACGAAGATATTTTCTCGTGTGCTATCAAGACAGAAAAGGAATTCTCTAAGTCTTATGACAACAAAGTAAAGCAAGAGAAGAAGAGAACGGTGGAACAAGATATAGATAAAGGGAAAAAGGGAAAGAAGGATTTTCCATTATGTGATAATTGTGGGAAGAATCACCCTGGTACTTGCCTAAAAGGAATGGGAGTTTGTTATAAATGTGGAGAAAAGGGTCACCAGGCTCGTGATTGCAAGGGAAAGAAAGAAGATATCAAAGTTGAATGCTACAATTGTAGAGAAATGGGTCATTATGCAAATGAGTGTCCTAAGCGTCAGGGAAACCTACCTCAGAAAAGGCCAAGTGAACAAGGACAATCTTATACTGTTACTACAGTTGAAGCAGAATAACTAATGTATTGGTGCTTTTGAACTCGTGGATTATATTCTAGTTATTAGAATAATGTGATATGTATATAAGGATTGTACTGCAGTACTTGTTGATTTCAGTAAGGTTTTAATATGATGAAGGTAATTATATTTTTATTATGTGACAATAAGAGAAACTTTACTTTGTTTGGGGAATATGATAAATTGATTTTGGAATTAAAAGACCTTTTAGAGAAAGTCTGGACATAGGTATTTTGGATAACTATAATGGTTGGAGTTGATTAAGTTGATCTTTGGATAGTATTATTTAAGGTTAAAAAATTTATGAAGATTATTTTTGAAATATTATGAAACTATAGTTTTAGGAAAAGGACAACCTGTAGGGTGGGGAATAACCCGTCGAGTCGGACAAAGCTGCAGGAATCGAACCCACAACCACAGTGCGACAAGCCCTTATTTCCTACCACTAGCCTATAAGAAGTCCCTGGTTGTTACAAAATAGTTTTACTAATCTAAATGGCATGTGTTAATTTTTGGAACCTTATACAATTTGGATAAAAAGAATATTTTTGAGTTCCGTTACCATTTGGAGTAAAAGATGGGTTTGTGGTAACAATTTATTAACGAATGAAATTATACATAACAAGTATATATATTCCCGTAAGTTCTTAGTAAATCTCCTAAATAAATTCCTCAAAATTATAAAAGTTAACTTAAAACAAAAATGTTGTCGGTTAACTTTTCCAACTGGGGATTCAATGACCGTTTAACCAGTCACAACTTTGTGATTTTCTTGTAGTTAAACTTTCTCCTAATCCTGTTTTCTATAACTCTCCATCAGACCTTGATGGTTTGTTTCTCCTCCATATACATATTTTCATAGAATCCTAGAATGGGCTATATCGGGTGACCTTTGTACTTATCTTGCTTTCTTTTAATGTTATATATTTATTAACCTTATTTCCGATGTGGGTTTTCCCCAAAGGAATTTTCTCTTTTCAGCCTTTTATTTTCAAATAAAAATTTCATTTTGCGAGGATGCAATTTATTGAAGGAGGGGAGAATGTAACACCCCAAGCTTCCACGGTACGTTTCACTTCGAATAATGCAATAGCGTGTGTTGTACGCAACCTCGAGCTCTAACACACACCACAATGAATTAAACTAGCCGTTGTGAATAGTAATACCTACTTTTTGAAATTTTATAAATATTATTTATCAAAATGGACTTCATTTTTGGATTCGGAATGTTGGAATTAGCCTATGTTGAATTTTTGGTATTTTTCTGAGAACTTCTATTTTTTTATGAATAGTGAAAAATACTTAAAACAACTTTTTTAATCAAAATAATTTATAGTGATAAATTATAATATTTAGTGGTTTTAAAGTATAATTAGAATATATTTTTACCATTTTATCCAATGGTGGTCATTAGAATTAATTTAACATTGATATTGGACATAAAAAATTGCCAATCTTTTGATATAAATTGTTACTTAAAAACAAGCTATTTTTTGTAACAACGGGAATTAATTATAAAATTAATTAATACAACATATATATTTGGAATTTTTTATAATAGACATCATTTTTGAATTTGGAATATCAATTATAGCATAGGGTGAAATTTTGGCCTTATTCTGAAAAACTTCAATTTTTGATGAATAGTGAAACAACTAAGTGGTTGTTAAAAACTGATTTTTCGTTAAAATGAAATATTACCACTTCTGTGATTGGATTTTCAAAAATCCTACATACATGGTTGTCATTAAGAAGTAAAATTTGGTTCAATGAGATTAAAATAATTTTTTGGTGAATAGTAACTTTTAAGTTCTTAATCGCGATTAGAGGTAATTAGTGTAGTTTAAGGTAAAAATAATTTTTTAATAATATGAGATGAGCTTGACACTTGTCCTACTCCTATTGGATGAGTCATGGACGACCAATACAACCCATGGGTCATCTTGGGGACCCAATGGAGCCACTTTAGTTGGAAAATGACATTAATATATATTTATTTAAGGTTAAAATTAAATTGACACAAAAATGAGTTGTTTTACTAAAACAGTTTTTAAGTGGGGTTACACAGATCCATATTTTGACTATAAATATTCATTAGAAATCTAAAAAGATTTCCTACATCATAGTATTTTTTTTTATAATTTTTAGACATTAAATAAATTAAATTATTTATGACATCATTATGATGCAGCGATGACCTCATTATTTAACGATTTAAATAAAATGGAAAGATAATGTAAAATCCAAAGAGTACACTTGTCAAAAACCTATTGGATGAGCAGATTTCGAACCCTTATCATCTTATCCTCTAATTATATAAGTGTGTGACCTCTAAAATCCGAAACTCATTTTATAATAAAGTGACTTTGCTTTACATTCCAAGAGTGCCCCTCCTCTCCAACTATAAAAGGCCCCCACCTCTCCCACCTCATTTACACTTTCAAACCATTTGGCTCGGACAAACTCTGCCCAAATACTCTCCCAAAATTCCCCTCTTACTCCTAGAAGCCTCACTTTGGGAAGAACTCTTCCCAAGGAAGCCTTTGGCTCAAATCAAAAAGAGTTACCCGATTTTGAGGTAATGTCTTCTCTATTGTTGTTTTGTTATATTTTTATTCTAAAACCCCCTAAACTCTTTTTATTCATTTCTTTTGTAACAAAAACAGTATCCTAAATATACTAGGATGTTGTTATAAGAAGGATTCGAGGTACACTTACACACACCTACATCTAATGGTTAATGAACATACGGTTTCTGTGGATGGCGAATTTCTGCCTCACGAAACGATGATTGTTCAACACTCATATAACACCTTCAAAGGTGGCCATTAAGATGTCACTATATTTTTATATGATATAAAATATGTTTATGTTTTACTTATGCTTCTGTATTTCTCATTTATGGCATACTTTATGATTTCCATTATGGGTAAAACGCGATAATTTCATTTTAGGAAGTGCGGACTACCGCCCCCTCAAAGTGATTTGAATCGTTAATTCCATATGTGGGATGTATAAAGGATGGAGTAAATATTATTAATCACTATATTATACTGGAATTATATTATACATTTATATCATTATGATTTCGTTCTATTAAACATTAAATTGAAATGAAAGTACCGTTCATGCGTACGTACGGCTTACCGTCTCCATGAATGGTGCATTTCATTTCATACCTCTAAATGTTACGTAATATTATAAATGTATATAATGGATATATATGATATATATGACATCTAAATCATGAATATAATTCTGGAGATAATGGTTATTCTACCACATAAACAACTTGTAATTATAAGAAGTTTGTTGTTGACTCAAGTACCAAAGATCGACAAAACGACCGTTATTAACTTAAATAACTACATAATGTTCATAACATTGTAATAAGTGATATAAAAAGGATAATGAAATTGAAAATGGTTCTTAATAAGGTATATATTAACTCTAGTTTATTATTCAGGAGGTTAAAGAACGGTTGAGTCAAGTCAGACACGAGGTAAGGGAATTTCTTAACCCAACTTCCATTCTTTGGGTTAATCTCCTACTTTCAAATTATGTCATGATATTATTATGTCATATCTTGTATTTTTACATTATTTATGTGTAATTATAGTGAATACACATAATAGATCTATTTTTTTTTAAAATGGTCTTTTAAGGACTTCGTCTCAATCCCCATTCAATGAGGCATATTTGGTTTTATACACAACTTTCTTTTAAACGGTGTATAAACCCATTTGACTTTTATGTTTATTCAAAAGGAATATTTTTTATACGAAGCGTTTTGCTAAATGACAAAAGGGAATGTTTTTATTTCCGTACTTATGCGGAGGCAATGACTTCTCTGCCGCCGTGACCATTATTTGAGTTTCGTCTTCCTCTACAAGCCATCATTTTTTTAATGAAAAATAAATACAAAGTTTTAACATTATTTTATTTTGGTATTGAAAATGGTTTTGAAAGCATTTTTATTATATCAATGCGTTGTATTGATATCTTGCGATTGAAATGTGGAAATGTTATGTTTCCTTTATGCATGTTTTATGTGATACGATTATGTTATGGTTTATGATATGTTTAAACCTATTCATATGAGGAATGTATTGGACTTAATAAGTGACGGGTGGAGCCTGCTATAGCTCCTCGATGCATCGGTAGGTCTCATGAGACAACTAGACGTGGAATTGGCCGAGTCCCATTGCCAATTTGATTTATGGGTTTGGCCGAGGCCTTAATCATTTTAGACGTCTTGGTCGAGGCCTTGACAAAAGGTTTTAGAATGTCCGGCATTATACATTCCCTCATTATGAAAGTAGGAATTGATATTGCATGTGATTATTCGACCAGTAGAATATCCTTGTGATTAAGTAATTGTCATTATCTCATTTTTCTTTTTCCATATTATGTTGAAGTTCATGTTTAAAAGGCTTTTGTTTTAGTTATACATTTCCTTAAATGTTAATGTTTATTTATGAAAGCTTCCGCAATATTGTTATCCTTACTGAGCATCTGAGCTCACCCCTTTCAATGTTTTAATATTTTCCAGGATGTGAAGTAGTATTTTATGAATGACCTACAGGGATAGTCCGATGAGGATAGAAGTGTGGACTATGGAGACTATGTTATTATAGTTTTTCACTTTGTGATGTAATGTAACATTTATGAATGTATCTAGTGTTTCCAAGGCTACTAAACTAATTGGTCTTTCGAGACATGATCTTTTGTGATCATGCCAATGTTACGAAGTAATGCACCGACTCTGGGTAGCTGGGGTCGGGGCATTACAAGAGTGGTGGTTGGATTGGACTTTTTGGGTAAAGACCGTATTGAGTGAGGGAAAGTTCACATTAGTTAAGAAAAATGCTGGTTGGTTCAGGAGGTTAATTCTCTAGGGTAAGTGTAAGGGAATCATTATATTGGGGAGTGAACCATATGATACTGGAGATTGTGTTCTTTATTTTAAGATGTCATTTGAGTGTGTGGATGTCTTTCATAGTGAGGTGGTAATAGAATGTGGTTTTTTTTGGTGTTAGAACTATTGTGCGAGCAATTTGTCTATGTATAGACATTGCATTTGGTAGTGGATGGATCTTGGGATTTTATGTTTAGTTTTTATTATAGGGCTGATGATAAGGGATTATTTGATTTTGATTTTGAGTACAAATACGAACCATGAAATCGTGGCCTATCTATCCTTCAGACGATCAGAACATGAAGCTAGAAGTGTCAAAAAAGATACCACTTGGTTAACTGACTTGTGGTGGCCAAGAATTCATAGTGACATTGCATTTTGATGCTTCGATGTCAGCTCTTCTGATCATTGTGAAGCAGAATACACCAGGTGATGGATTGTTCACCCACCAATAGGGAACCTGTATTGTGATGGGGAGGTGCATTACACAAGATAGAGTAAAATATCCCTTTATTAGGGGAGTCATGGGTGATGTGGGATCGTTTTTTGGACTATGATGGTTGTGTTTGAAGTGCTAGTGTTTAGGGTAAATCATGGTATCTAGTAGAATATTGAGGATTCATTGGGGTAAGAAGAATTTATGTTTGGTATCTCTTCATGAACCGCATCATTAAGATTTGAGAAAAATATGGGAAATTTGATTTTGATTTTCTTAGGCGGTGTTTGAGGGGAAGAATGATAAATTATTTCATCATGATAACATGTTTAATTATTATGACCACTGTTTTCGTCTCAAAATATATTATTTACCGTAGGGTGGGATTTTTGTCGAATTACATGCTGTTTGAATTCTGGCGGAATATTTAATAATTGAGTAATTATAATTTTTTTTCATACCTATTAAAATATATCCTCTACTCATAGAATCATATTGGAATTACAACTTTAATATTTAGTAAAAAATGGGGGGATGGTTGGATATTCTTATATGAGTTATTATCGTATGTCCGGAAGCAATCCAGAGCTCCCTTTTCTATTTTTATTTTATTTTATTTTTCATTCTTTTCTTATTCCTCCTTTCCCATTTTTTACTATTATTTTCTCTCATATCCCACATTGTTTTTCCATAATCCACCTATGTATTTACTTTACCATGCCTAAGATAAAATATGGGTATGGAGAGAGAAAGAGAGAGATATGAAGAGGGAGTTGTCCCCAATGAGCTTAGGATGCATTAGACCATCATACAGTAGATTTGGAACACAGATCAGCTCAAATATTAGGTGGTTTCCAAGAGAACATTGTACTTTTTTATTATTTTTACAATAAATCATCATAGGTTAGTTGTATTTAAGTTTAAATTTTGTTTTTGGGTTTTTGGGGCCCCTATAGAGTCGATATACTGGTTTCCTGTGTTAATCTAAGGTTTCAGAAGGTTTATAGTAGTTTCCAATTCAAAAATCCTGATCACACGATGTCTGGTCTGATCGAAACTCACTATGTGTTCTTCCTATTTAAGTAATATGAGGATTTTAAAATTAAATTCCATGTATTAGTACATGGTCATGTGGTTGACTACTTGGGATTTTGTAGTTTTTGGGGCAACACCCCATTTACCATAACAAAATATTGTGTAGTTATACATTTCCATGTATCCAAGTACATGGGTAGAAAAAATCTTGGAACTACACATCATGTACTTGAAGTACGCACTATGTAGTGGTACATGTCCATGTAGTTAAGTACTTGGGAAGACACTCTATGTGAGGTGGAAATGACCATGTAATAGTACATGAGTAGAACCCATGTATGCCTTTACAATTTACTTAGTATATGTGTAGACCCCAGGTGTGACCTGAACATGTAGGAAAACATGACTAGGTACACATCTGAGAGTACACACAACGAACTCATAAGTAAAAGCCATATAATTTTTACAGCAAGCGATTTTGAATGTATTTTTCCCCAGTGTCAGAATTGGACTTTTGTGTAGTCTAGTCGAATCATTAGGCTACATAGATCATGATTTTGGAAACATTTCAATGTTTAGAGTTCATATGGATGATATTTTGAATGAATATATCGTTTTGGGATGATTATTTGATATTGTTGAATTATAATCCTCTTAGAGGTTGGGTTATCAATATGAGGTTTGGTAAGGGTTATGGGCATTCTAATCAAAGTGAATTGAGGATTATAGTTTAGTTCATTTCAGGCTCTTTGGGTAGATTCCAAAATTTGGGATTGATTCACTTATATAATTATATTTGGGTGTTTTTTCTCATGGTGTTGTTTGTTAGGTGCCTTTTGGATAGGATGAAATCATAGGATTTTTGGAAATGGTTGGTGTGTCAATGTGTGAGCTTGATATTGGTCTGACAGTCCTATTTAAAGAATTCTATTATGAGCATATTTTGGCATAAATTTAAATTTCTAGAATGGTGCTTCTTGGGGTTTTCCATCTAGGTTTGGTGTGGCTTGAGGATTTCCTTTCAGGTATGGTTTTTCCTGAAATTTTCCTTCTCATATATTAATCTTTGGGCTATGAGTTGTTAGACTAGTTGTGGTTTCTTTTGGTGGGCATATCCAGAGGTTTGGTTTTTTTTAATGAGCCCCTTGTGGGGTATCCTACTTAAGTTGAGATTTTTGGGAACATGGATGGTGCATCATGTGTGTTGGCATGTGATATGGTTGATTCCCGTATCATTAGTTCCATTTGGTTGGTTTGTTTGCTTCCAAACATGGTTCTTGAGCATATGGTCTTGAAGGGATGAGTTTTATCTTTTGTTGGAAAGTATGAGTGAAGATACCTTTTGGGAAATTAACATACTATATGTTCACCCTAATATTGGATTAGTTTCACATCTCTATTGGTCGGTTGTTTTGATGTGGATTTAGGGAGCTAATGGATTATCTAGTTGATCGGAGTCATCCTAGTTTAGCTGATATTCCATGATATGGACAACAGACTGTGGAGGCGGTTATGATCCCAAGGACTAGTTATTTGATGTTTGGGTCCTATTTAACAATCCTAGAGATGATCATATAGGGTCTTTATTGAATAGTTAGTTTTGAAGGAATTTTGGGACTTTGTAATATCCTCATGATGATATGGTGTAACTACTATCAGTTCAGATCATGCTACTAGAGTCATAGAGTTCAGTAAATGTGGTTCATTATTTTTGACGTTTGGGATGAGATCTTTGGACCCAGAATTTCTTCCTTTCCTTGCACTGGAATTTGGATCTTCGTTTTGATTAGTGAGATGTGCTTTACATTGCAGCTACTTGATCATTTTTTTCAATTCCTCTGGCTAGGGATAGAGCGAATGTAGTTGAACCTCTAGGGTCTGGCTTGAACCCATGGATGGATAATTTCCTTTGGTAATTTATTTTTTTACTTTTTTCCATTTTTTACCATTTATTATAATAGAATTAATTTTTCTAGGATTTTCATATCACGTGTTTTATGGACCTATTTTGAAAGAATATGTTAGGACCAATGTTGGAGGTGGCATAATGATATTTGTTTCTCACCAGTTGTACATGCATTTTAGGTTATGGGTGCAGCGGAAGCATTATAATGTGTCATGAACAACATTGAGTTTTCTCTTGATCGAAGATCACTATGAGATTTAAATGAATATAAATGTCATGATCATCATAATTGAATCAAATAAAATAGACAAGGGATAAAACATTGGAAACAATCACATGATCATCACATATTATTTATAAATAATTTTAATAAAATAATGTATTAGCATGTGATAAATTCTTTCATCATTGATGGAAGTGAAAATGGATATATGTTTTACCATCATCACATTGTAAGAATGTTGGGATGATTAACAATGGAAATGATCCACACGTGTTCCATAAATCTTCAAGTGTCGATAAAGGAATATTTAGGTTCCAACATGGTGTATACTAATGCTTTGTTCATTCATCATTGATCACCTCAAGAATCACTTCCATATGATTCTTCTTGATCTCTATAAACACAAGAGTGGAAGGTGGAGGACGATCACTCTCTATTCTTGAGAGAATTAACTATGGATGGAGCTTTCTAGGGATATAAGAGTATTCTTTGGAATTGGTGTACCCCACTAAAAAAATGAATTTTCTATCTTGAAAAATAAAATAATTGTATTTATATACCACTAGGGTTTGAAATAAATAATCACACAGATGACCTTTAATATTTAATTAATCCATGTCGAACCCCATGTCTATATTATTATTATTTTCAATATTATTATTATTTATTGACATGCTCTAAACTCTTGAATTAAAATTATATATTATTTATTCAAATAATATTCAATACATATTACATCTCACCAGACCCATAAACACGGTCCACCATTCCTCCACAACATTTATCAGGAATTTAATAATGACTATTTATTTAATAAATATATATCACTACATTATTTTTCAAAAAATGAAATAATATTATATTAACTAAATAGAAAATAAATATTTATTAAATATTCTACTAAATTTATATTCTTTCGAATAACTGATGATGAAATATATATATATATATATATGATTGATACTAAATAATTATTAAACCATAAATGGGAATATTGTTTATTTAAATTGTTAAACAATAAATAATAATATTTTATTTAATTAAGATTCTAGATAATCATAGTGTGTAACCCTTTAGGCCTTTTTCTTAGTGGTATTGGACAGTGAAACCTAAAGTCCATGGTTAGCATCAAGAATCACACCAAGAAACCCATATAGAATTATGTTAATGCCACAATTACTTAATACCTCATATAGATACTTAATGTGTAATGTAATCTTGTTATCACGATATCTCTTATCAAGAAGGTTTCATGCTGGTTCCATGAACCCATGTGGTCGATGTCTTTTTCATTTAATTCCAAAAAATAAAACATTCTAATGAAACACTATTAAAATGAATTTATTATGATATATAATTTACATCAACTGGCTTGAGATATAAACTTCCAATAAAAAATAAATAGGAGAAATCCTTTCTCACATTATTCATTAATTCAATATTACTCATGACACACCCAACATATCCTACATCGCTGTGAACATATGTCATCATGTTTTACATCAATAAATAAAAGTACAAAACATATAATATCCATCACTAATAATATTAATGTCTATGGATCAATATAAAATCTTCATATAGGAACATCCAATGAAACGTATAAATGTTGATTTCTTACTGCCTTGTCTCATTCTCATAGTAACATATACTAGATATTACCAGGGGATTACATAATGAGTAGATACATCAATGTACTATGAGTATAAACCCCTAATAGCCTGAATCATATATTTCCCTCAAATGATTTCAACTGGCAATATAACATAGATTTATGAATACTGTAGTGGATATTCTAGGTTATCCTTATAGCAACGAACATCTATGACATTTTATTGTAAGAGGGGTCTATATAGGTAGCATCCCTTTATTTATTTATTATACCCTATAAAGAAACACTTTGTGCCCTAAGGTTCTAGTTTCTTAAATGAGAAATACTTAATAAATTCCTCATAACCCCATACTTCTGTTTGTGGAAAAATGGTTTCAGTCCACTCCATATATCAATGAAAATTTCTTTTTATACTCTTTTTAGTAAATAGTTTTATGTATATATTGTAGTTTGTAATGAATATTCCCAAATAGATATGGAATATCGACATGAATCATCATCAATATTAACATTTATAACATTGCTCGGTTTCTCCTTTCACTAACACCATTCAACTATGTTGTGTATGGTGGAGTGAGCTGATATAGAATCTCAAACTCCCATAGAAACTCAATAATATCTTAGTCAATATATTCACCACCTTGATGTAATTGAAGACACCCTATCATCAATCCATGTTGAATATCTACTTCATTATTGATATATTTGAGTTTCCCAAACGTATTATACTTAAACCTCATCAAGAAGACATTTCCATATCTACATAAGTTAAAAGTAAACGTTATGAAGTAATATTACTAACCTCTAGCATAAATTAAAAATAGACCACACACATCAATTTGTACTAATCCTAAAACCCCTTTATCCCAATTTCCCTATAAATTTATAGGTGGATTGGTAATATTGTATTATAAACAAGTGTGAAAACATTAAAGTGGTTTTTTCTTAGAAGATTCAAAATAAAAGATTTATAGAGATTTTTTAAATGATTATAATTTAAATGACCAAGACAATGATGCCATAGATGGTTATTATATGAGTCATGTGAACATGAATCATTTTCTATTTTCAATACCTTTTTTTCACAAATTAATGAAAAATACCATTATTTAAATGATATATACCATAACATATGTTGTCTTTATAAAAGAAACAACCATTATTTCCATACCTGAAAATAAAACCATATGATTCTAGGAATTATATAGAAATTGTGTTCTTTGTAACAGTTGGTACATTAAAAAAAACTCAAACCATTATCATTATCATTGGAAATTAAATCTGATAGTAACCAATGGAATGATCATCAATACTTGTACCATTAATAGCTCGAAAATACACATATCCTCTTGATATATTTTTGAATATACTTGGTTAGTATATTTGTATACAGATGTGAGAACCAAATGTTGTATGTAATAACCAATGTAAAGATATTGAAAAATTACACTCAATAACCAAAAAAAAATTACCTACACCATTATTTTGAGATCAGTTCTTCTTCCAGTGGATTTTAATACTACATGAAGAACATAATAACAACCATTCCTTGCCCTGCCTATGGGTATTCCACTTCATTAAAAGGTAGTTCTTCAGAGCGTTAGAGTTGTTGTGATTTGTGGGCCCTTATTCCTTTTTCTCCCTTTTCCTATTCACCATAATGATCTATAGTCTATCATGTCACATGTCTTTATCTACTTGGATAATTAAAATAAGATGTAATGAAATAATCTTCTCATTATTGTCCATATTATAATTATCAATTAAATTGGAATAGGTATTTGTTAGTGAAGAATGTATGAGAATTATGTGAAAATCATTTATGAATTTAGTCCCAATGATGTCTAATAGTTTAATATTTCCAATAATATTGAAAACAAGATGCCCAGCTAGCACCAAATCTCTCAAAATCATTTTAAATGGATTATTGGATGTCCCAAAATTATCTTGTCTCACCTTCTCTTGATAGAGATCCAAATGATGATACATCATGATATTTAAATCAATGTCTTCATATTGCATAATAATCTCATTAGTTATGGTTGATAGCCAAAATCAATGAACATATGTAACATTTTTTATATGTTTATCATTGATATATAACTCTTCATCTCTTGCCTCATTACCAGACACATCGCGAATAAGTTCTTCTAGCACATAAAATTTCAGTTCATGGAACATGTTTATGCATAAATGACTTTTCCATTCATGGAAATTCATGCCAATGAGATGGTTATACATACCAAGTATAAATCATAATGATATATTTCAATTAATTTAAAATTAATATTATTGGAATATTTTTATTAATTTTTACGATTGAAATTTGAAAAATAAATAGATATTATATTTATTAATATTCCCCTATATTACATAAATCCAATAGCCCTCGCCATTGGATTTAGAATATCCTAGTTTATGTACATTATTGTGGAAAGGGTCCATATTCCCATTATTATGACCCAAAATTTGGTTGATAAATAAAATGTAAGGGTTTTTTGTAGGCATTCAAAATGGATAATGCATTAATTCACAATTCATTGATCTGTTAAGTGGACTCCCTTATTTTGAATTCCTTAAATGGCCCCCACCTCTCCCACCTCATTTACACTTTCAAGCCATTTGGCTCAGCCAACCTCTGCCCAAATACTCTCCCAACATTCCCCTCTTACTCCTAGAAGCCTCACTTTGGGCAGAACTCTTCCCAAGGAAGCCTTTGGCTCAAATCAAAAAGAGTTACCCGATTTTGAGGTAATGTCTTCTCTAATGTTGTTTTGTTTTATTTTTCTTATCAAACCCCCTAAACTCTTTTTATTCATTTCTTTTGTAACAACAGCAGTATCCTCAGTATACTAGGATGTTGTTATAAGAAATATTCGAGCTAAACTTACACACACCTACATCTAATGGTTAAAGAACATACGGTTTCTGTGGATGAAGAATTTCTGCCTCACGAAACGATGATTGTTCAACACTCATATAACACCTTCAAAGGTGGCCATTAAGATGTCACTATATTTATATATGATATAAAATATGTTTATGTTTTACTTATTCTTCTCTATTTCCCATTTATGGCATACTTTATGATTTCCATTATGGGTAAAACGCGATAATTTCATTTTAGGAAGTGCAGACTACCGCCCCCTCAAAGTGATTTTAATCGTTAATGCCATATGTGGGATGTATAAAGGATGGAGTAAATAGTTTTATACACTATATTATACTGTAATTATATTATACATTTATATCATTATGATTTCGTTCCATTAAACATGAAATTGAAATGAAAGTAGCGTTCATGCGTACGTACGGCTTACCGTCTCCATGAACGGTGCATTTCATTTCTTACCTCTAAATGTTACGTAATATTATAAATGTATATACTGGATATATATGATATATATGAAATCTAAATCATGAATATATTTCTGGAGATAATGGTTATTCTACCACATAAACAACTTGTAATTATAAGAAGTTTATTGTTGACTCAAGTACCAAAGATCGACAAAACGACCGTTATTGACTTAAATAATTACATAATGTTCATAACATTGTAATAAGTGATATAAAAAGGATAATGAAATTGAAAGTGGTTCTTAATAAGGTATATATTTACTCTAGTTTATTATTCAGGAGGTTAAAGAACGGTTGAGTCAAGTCAGACACGAGGTAAGGGATTTTCTTAACCCAACTTCCATTCTTTGGGTTAATCTCCTACTTTCAAATTATGTCATGATATTATTATGTCATATCTTGTATTTTTACATTATTTATGTGTACTTATAGTGAATACACAAAATAGATCTATTTTTTTTAAAATGGTCTTTTAAGGACTTCGTCTCAATCCCCTTTCATTGAGGCATATTTGGTTTTATACACAACTTTCTTTTATACGGTGTATAAACCCCTTTGACTTTTACGTTTATTCAAAAGGAATCTTTTTTATACGAAGCGTTTTGCTAAATGACAAAAGGGAATGTTTTTCTTTCCGTACTTATGCGGCGACAATGACTTCTCTGCCGCCGTGACCATTATTTGAGTTTCGGCTTCCTCTACAAGACATCATTTTTTTAATGAAAAATAAAAAAAAAGTTTTAACTTTATTTTATTTTGGTATTGAAAATGGTTTTGAAAGAGTTTTTATTATATAAATGTGTTGTATTGATATCTTACGATTGAAATGTGGAAATGTTATGTTTCCTTTATGCATGTTTTATGTGATACGATTATGTTATGGTTTATGATATGTTTAAACCTATTCATATGAGGAATGTATTGGACTTAATAAGTGACGGGTGGAGCCCGCTATAGCTCCTCGATGCATCGGTAGGTCTCATGAGACAACTAGACGTGGAATTGGCCGAGGCCCTTTCCCAATTTGATTTATGGTTTTGGCTGAGGCCTTAATCATTTTAGACGTCTTGGCTGAGGCCTTGACAAAATGATTCAGAATGTCCGACATTATACATTCCCTCATTATGAAAGTAGGTATTGATATTGCATGTGATCATTCGGCCAGTAGAATATCCTTGTGATTAAGTAATTGGCATTATCTCATTTTACTTTTGCCATATTATGTTGAAGTTCATGTTTAAAAGGATTTTGTTTTAGTTATACATTGCCTTAAATATTAATTTTTATTTATGACAGCTTCCGCAATATTGTTATCCTTACTGAGCATCTGAGCTCACCCCTTTCAATGTTTTAATATTTTCCAGGATGTGAAGAAGTATTTTATGAATGACCTACATGGATAGTCCGAAGAGGATAGAAGTGTGGACTATGGAGACTATGTTATTATAGTTTTTCACTTTGTGATGTAATGTAACATTTATGAATGTATCTAGTGTTTCCAAGGCTACTAAACTAATCGTACTTTCGATACTTGATCTTTTGTGATCATGCCAATGTTACGAAGTAATGCACCCACTCTGGGTAGCTGGGGTCGGGGCGTTACAGTTGGTATCAGAGGAATTTTAGTACTAAACTTGGAAGCTAGATTTAGACAAACTCTGATTAGAGCACGTAGACCTAAGATGAACGTTGAGGATTAGTATAGAAGAACTTCCTAAAAATTTTGGTATTGTAGAGATTTTGTGAGTTTTCCGAGCAATACATCTCTGTCTGGATACGAGCAGGTAGAGGCGGCTCTGGCACAGATGTACCTAGGGGTAAAACCCGAAAACACCTCTTTGAGCTAGACTCGAACGGGAACTGGTGCACGACAACGGGCCTTACTGCACTCTTGGTTACGACACTCCCGGGGGATATGATTAGGATAATTCCCATTTTCTTTACAAAACACTACGAACGGTTATGCGTATATACTTCCTCAAATAAAACCTTTTTATGATTATGGATTATATCCATAAATAGTTCAATTTATGTTAAGTATTTTACAATTATGGAATTATGCATTTTGATTCATAAACTAATCTAGTTTATGCCATTGTTTAGAAATGGCGCCTTGTGGAAGGAATGGAAACCGTATCAATGCATGCACTCCATGTAGGGATTTCCCTCCTGTTCAAGATAATTATTGTGGATCTGTAGATACAACTGGTGCTGATCAACTTATTACCATACTGGGAAAAATCACTCAAGTTATGAATAATAACCTTACTCGTATGGATCACCCTGATCCACAACGTGGAGGATCAATGTTAGACCTCTTCATGAGGCAACGACCACCAACCTTCAATGGGAGTACAAATCCTATAGTAGCTGAGCAATGGATAAATTCCTTAGAAAAATATTCCATGCCTTGGGGAGTAGTGAAAGGGAGAAAGTTGTCATGGCAGTTTACCGCCTCACTGGAGATGCTGATCAATGGTGGTCAGTAATTCAAAACACAAAGGAAGATGACGAATTAACAAACATGGAATGGCAGGAGTTCAAAGAGCTGTTCTTAGAAAAATACTTTCCTCGAGACCATCGAGAGGATATGTAAAAGCAATTTCTGAGTCTGAGGCAGTAGGAGGATGAGAATGTCGCAAAGTATGAGGCTAACTTTACAAGGTTAGCGAGGTATGCTGCAGATTATATATGTAACCCATGGTGTAAGATTGATCGTTTCTTCGATGGGTTAAAACAATTTCTCCGTCGAGCTTTAGTATCACAATCCTTCTCATCATACGAAGATATTTTCTCGTGTGCTATCAAGACAGAAAAGGAATTCTCTAAGTCTTATGACATCAAAGTAAAGCAAGAGAAGAAGAGAACGGTGGAACAAGATATAGATAAAGGGAAAAAGGGAAAGAAGGATTTTCCATTATGTGATAATTGTGGGAAGAATCACCCTGGTACTTGCCTAAAAGGAATGGGAGTTTGTTATAAATGTGGAGAAAAGGGTCACCAGGCTTGTGATTGCAAGGGAAAGAAAGAGGATATCAAAGTTGAATGCTACAATTGTAGGGAAATGGGTCATTATGAAAATGAGTGTCCTAAGCGTCAGGGAAACCTACCTCAGAAAAGGCCAAGTGAACAAGGACAATCTTATACTGTTACTACAGTTGAAGCAGAATAACTAATGTATTGGTGCTTTTGAACTCATGGATTATATTCTAGTTATTAGAATAATGTGATATGTATATAAGGATTGTACTGCAGTACTTGTTGATTTTAGTAAGGTTTTAATATGATGAAGGTAATTATATTTTTATTATGTGACAATAAGAGAAACTTTACTTTGTTTGGGGAATATGATAAATTGATTTTGGAATTAAAAGACCTTTTAGAGAAAGTCTGGACATAGGTATTTTGGATAACTATAATGGTTGGAGTTGATTAAGTTGATCTTTGGATAGTATTATTTAAGGTTAAAAAATTTATGAAGATTATTTTTGAAATATTATGAAACTATAGTTTTAGGAAAAGGACAACCTGTAGGGTGGGGAATAACCCGTCGAGTCGGACAAAGCTGCAGGAATCGAACCCACAACCACAGTGCGACAAGCCCTTATTTCCTACCACTAGCCTATAAGAAGTCCCTGGTTATTACAAAATAGTTTTACTAATCTAAATGGCATGTGTTAATATTTGGAACCTTATACAATTTGGATAAAAAGAATATTTTTGAGTTCCGTTACCATTTGGAGTAAAAGATGGGTTTGTGGTAACAATTTATTAACGAATGAAATTATACATAACAAGTATGTATATTCCCTTAAGTTCTTAGTAAATCTCCTAAATGAATTCCTCAACATTATAAAAGTTAACTTAAAACAAAAATGTTGTCGGTTAACTTTTCCAACTGGGGATTCAATCACCGTTTAACCAGTCACAAGTTTGTGATTTTCTTATAGTTAAACTTTCTCATAATCCTGTTTTCTATAACTCTCCATCAGACCTTGATGGTTTGTTTCTCCTCCATATCCATATTTTCATAGAATCCTAGAATGGGCTATATCGGGTGACCTTTGTACTTATCTTGCTTTCTTTTAATGTTATATATTTATTAACCTTATTTCCTATGTGGGTTTTCCCCAAAGGAATTTTCTCTTTTCAGCCTTTTATTTTCAAAGAAAAATTTCAAATTGCGAGGATGCAATTTATTGAAGGAGGGGAGAATGTAACACCCCAAGCTTCCACGGTACGTTTCACTTCGAATAATGCAATAGCGTGTGTTGTACGCAACCTCGAGCTCTAACAAACACCACAATGAATTAAACTAGCCGTTGTGAATAGTAATACCTACTTTTTGAAATTTTATAAATATTATTTATCAAAATGGACTTCATTTTTGGATTCGGAATGTCGGAATTAGCCTATGTTGAATTTTTGGTATTTTTCTGAGAACTTCTATTTTTTTATGAATAGTGAAAAATACTTAAAACAACTTTTTTAATCAAAATAATTTATAGTGATAAATTATAATATTTAGTGGTTTTAAAGAATAATTAGAATATATTTTTACCATTTTATCCAATGGTGGCCATTAGAATTAATTTAACATTGATATTGGACATAAAAAATTGACAATCTTTTGATATAAAGTGTTTCTTAAAAACAAGCTATTTTTTGTAACAGCGGGAATTAATTATAAAATTAATTAATACAACATATATGTTTGGAATTTTTTATAATAGACATCATTTTTGAATTTGGAATATCAATTATAGCATAGGGTGAAATTTTGGCCTTATTCTGAAAAACTTCAATTTTTGATGAATAGTGAAACAACTAAGTGGTTGTTAAAAACTGATTTTTCGTTAAAATGAAATATTACCACTTATGTGATTGGATTCTCAAAAATCCTACATACATGGTTGTCATTAAGATGTAAAATTTGGTTCAATGAGATTAAAATAATTTTTTGGTGAATAGTAACTTTTAAGTTCTTAATCGCGATTAGAGGTAATTATTGTAGTTTAAGGTTAAAATAATTTTTTAATAATATGAGATGAGCTTGACACTTGTCCTACTACTATTGGATGAGTCATGGCCGACCAATACAACCCATGGGTCAACTTGGGGACCCAATGGAGCCACTTTAGTTGGAAAATGACATTAATATATATTTATTTAATGTTAAAATTAAATTGACACAAAAATGAGTTGTTTTACTAAAACAGTTTTTAAGTGGGGTTACACAGATCCATATTTTGACTATAAATATTCATTAGAAATCTAAAAATATTTCCTACATCATAGTATTTTTTTTATAATTTTTAGACATTATATAAATTAAATTATTTATGACATCATTATGATGCAGCGATGACCTCATGATTTAATGATTTAAATAAAATGGAAAGATAATGTAAAATCCAAAGAGTACACTTGTCAAAAACCTATTGGATGAGCAGATTTCGAACCCTTATCATCTTATCCTATAATTATATAAGTGTGGGACCTCTAAAATCCGAAACGCATTTTATAATAAAGTGACTTTGCTTTACATTCCAAGAGTGCCCCTCCTCTCCAACTATAAAAGGCCCCCACCTCTCCCACCTCATTTACAATTTCAAACCATTTGTCTTGGCCAAACTCTGCCCAAATACTCTTCCAACATTACCCTATTACTCCTAGAAGCCTCACTTTGGGAAGAACTCTTCCCAAGGAAGCCTTTGGCTCAAATCAAAAAGAGTTACCCGATTTTGAGGTAATGTCTTCTCTAATGTTGTTTTGTTTTATTTTTCTTCTCAAACCCCCTAAACTCTTTTTATTCATTTCTTTTGTAACAACAACAGTATCCTAAGTATACTAGGATGTTGTTATAAGAAGGATTTGAGGTACACTTACACACACCTACATCTAATGGTTAATGAACATACGGTTTCTGTGGATGGAGAATTTCTGCCTCACGAAACGATGATTGTTCAACACTCATATAACACCTTCAAAGGTGGCCATTAAGATGTCACTATATTTTTATATGATATAAAATATGTTTATGTTTTACTTATGCTTCTGTATTTCTCATTTATGGCATACTTTATGATTTCCATTATGGGTAAAACGCGATAATTTCATTTTAGGAAGTGCGGACTACCGCCCCCTCAAAGTGATTTGAATCGTTAATGCCATATGCGGGATGTATAAAGGATGGAGTAAATAGTATTAATCACTATATTATACTGGAATTATATTATACATTTATATCATTATGATTTCGTTCCATTAAACATGAAATTGAAATGAAAGTACCGTTCATGCGTACGTACGGCTTACCGTCTCCATGAACGGTGCATTTCATTTCATACCTCTAAATGTTACGTAATATTATAAATGTATATAATAGATATATATGATATATATGACATCTAAATCATGAATATAATTCTGGAGATAATGGTTATTCTACCACATAAACAACTTGTAATTATAAGAAGTTTGTTGTTGACTCAAGTACCAAAGATCGACAAAACGACCGTTATTAACTTAAATAACTACATAATGTTCATAACATTGTAATAAGTGATATAAAAAGGATAATGAAATTGAAAATGGTTCTTAATAAGGTATATATTAACTCTAGTTTATTATTCAGGAGGTTAAAGGACGGTTGAGTCAAGTCAGACACGAGGTAAGGGAATTTCTTAACCCAACTTCCATTCTTTGGGTTAATCTCCTACTTTCAAATTATGTCATGATATTATTATGTCATATCTTGTATTTTTAAATTATTTATGTGTAATTATAGTGAATACACATAATAGATCTATTTTTTTAAAATGGTCTTTTAAGGACTTCGTCTCAATCCCCATTCAATGAGGCATATTTGGTTTTATACACAACTTTCTTTTAAACGGTGTATAAACCCATTTGACTTTTATGTTTGTTCAAAAGGAATCTTTTTTATAAGAAGCGTTTTGCTAAATGACAAAAGGGAATGTTTTCATTTCCGTACTTATGCGGAGGCAATGACTTCTCTGCCGCCGTGACCATTATTTGAGTTTCGGCTTCCTCTACAAGCCATCATTTTTTTAATGAAAAATAAATACAAAGTTTTAACATTATTTTATTTTGGTATTGAAAATGGTTTTGAAAGCATTTTTATTATATCAATGTGTTGTATTGATATCTTGCGATTGAAATGTGGAAATGTTATGTTTCCTTTATGCATGTTTTATGTGATACGATTATGTTATGGTTTATGATATGTTTAAACCTATTCATATGAGGAATGTATTGGACTTAATAAGTGACGGGTGGAGCCCGCTATAGCCCCTCGATGCATCGGTAGGTCTCATGAGACAACTAGACGTGGAATTGGCCGAGTCCCATTCCCAATTTGATTTATGGGTTTGGCCGAGGCCTTAATCATTTTAGACGTCTTGGTCGAGGCCTTGACAAAATGTTTCAGAATGTCCGGCATTATACATTCCCTCATTATGAAAGTAGGAATTGATATTGCATGTGATTATTCGACCAGTAGAATATCCTTGTGATTAAGTAATTGGCATTATCTCATTTTACTTTTTCCATATTATGTTGAAGTTCATGTTTAAAAGGCTTTTGTTTTATTTATACATTTCCTTAAATGTTAATGTTTATTTATGAAAGCTTCCGCAATATTGTTATCCTTACTGAGCATCTGAGCTCACCCCTTTCAATGTTTTAATATTTTCCAGGATGTGAAGTAGTATTTTATGAATGACCTACAGGGATAGTCCGATGAGGATAGAAGTGTGGACTATGGAGACTATGTTAATATAGTTTTTCACTTTGTGATGTAATGTAACATTTATGAATGTATCTAGTGTTTCCAAGGCTACTAAACTAATCGGTCTTTCGAGACTTGATCTTTTGTGATCATGCCAATGTTACGAAGTAATGCACCGACTCTGGGTAGCTGGGGTCGGGGCATTACAAGAGTGGTGGTTGGATTGGACTTTTTGGGTAAAGACCGTATTGAGTGAGGGAAAGTTCACATTAGTTAAGAACAATGCTGGTTGGTTCAGGAGGTTAATGCTCTAGGGTAAGTGTAAGGGAATCATTATATTGGGGAGTGAACCATATGATACTGGAGATTGTGTTCTTTATTTTAAGATGTCATTTGAGTGTGTGGATGTCTTTCATTGTGAGGTGGTAATAGAATGTGGTTTTTGTTTGGTGTTAGAACAATTGTGCGAGCAATTTGTCTATGTATAGACATTGCATTTGGTAGTGGATGGATCTTGGGATTTTATGTTTAGTTTTTATTATAGGGCTGATGATAAGGGATTATTTGATTTTTATTTTGAGTACAAATACGAACCATGAAATCGTGGCCTATCTATCCTTCAGACCATCATAACATGAAGCTAGAAGTGTCAAAAAAGATACCACATGGTTAACTGACTTGTGGTGGCCAAGAATTCATAGTGACATTGCATTTTGATGCTTCGATGTCAGCTCTTCTAATCATTGTGAAGCAGAATACACCAGGTGATGGATTGTTCACCCACCAATAGGGAACCTGTATTGTGATGGGGAGGTGCATTACACAAGATAGAGTAAAATATCCCTTTATTAGGGGAGTCATGGGTGATGTGGGATCGTTTTTTGGACTATGATGGTTGTGTTTGAAGTGCTAGTGTTTAGGGTAAATCATGGTATCTAGTAGAATATTGAGGATTCATTGGGGTAAGATGAATTTATGTTTGGTATCTCTTCAAGAACCACATCATTAAGATTTGAGAAAAATATGGGAAATTTGATTTTGATTTTCATAGGCGGTGTTTGAGGGGAAGAATGATAAATTATTTCATCATTATAACATGTTTAATTATTATGACCACTGTTTTCGTCTCAAAATATATTATTTACCGTAGGGTGGGATTTTTGTCAAATTACATGCTGTTTGAATTCTGGCGGAATATTTAATAATTGAGTAATTATAATTTTTTTTCATACCTATTAAAATATATCCTCTACTCATAGAATCATATTGGAATTACAACTTTAATATTTACTAAACAATGGGGGGATGGGTGGATATTCTTATATGAGTTATTATCGTATGTCCGGAAGCAATCTAGAGCTCCCTTTTCTATTTTTATTTTATTTTATTTTTCATTGTTTTCTTATTCCTCCTTTCCCATTTTTTACTATTATTTTCTCTCATATCCCACATTGTTTTTCCATAATCCCCCTATGTATTTACATTATCATGCCTAAGATAAAATAGGGGTATGGAGAGAGAAAGAGAGAGATATGAAGAGGGAGTTGTCCCCAATGAGCTTAGGATGCATTAGACCATCATACAGTAGATTTGGAACACAGATCAGCTCAATTATTAGGTGGTTTCCAAGAGAAAATTGTACTTTTTTATTATTTTTACAATAAATCATCATAGGTTAGTTGTATTTAAGTTTAAATTTTGTTTTTGGGTTTTTGGGGCCCCTATAGAGTCGATATACTGGTTTCCTGTGTTAATCTATGGTTTCAGAAGGTTTATAGTAGTTTCCAATTCAAAAATCCTGATCACACGATGTCTGGTCTGATCGAAACTCACTATGTGTTCTTCCTATTTAAGTAATATGATTATTTTAAAATTACATTCCATGTATTAGTATGTGGTCATGTGGTTGACTACTTGGGATTTTTTAGTTTTTGGGGCAACACCCCATTTACCATAACAAAATATTGTGTAGTTATACATTTCCATGTATCCAAGTACATGGGTAGAAAAAATCTTGGAACTACACATCATGTACTTGAAGTACGCACTATGTAGTGGTACATGTCCTTGTAGTTAAGTACTTGGGAAGACACTCTATGTGAGGTGGAAATGACCATGTAATAGTACATGAGTAGAACCCATGTATGCCTTTACAATTTACTAGTATATGTGTAGACCCCAGGTGTGACCTGAACATGAAGGAAAACATGACTAGGTACACATCTGAGAGTACACACAATGAACTCATAAGTAAAAGCCATATAATTTTTCCAGCAAGCGATTTTGAATGTATTTTTCCCCAGTGTCAGAATTGGACTTTTGTGTAGTCTAGTCGAATCATTAGGCTACATAGATCATGATTTTGGAATCATTTAAATGTTTAGAGTCCATATGGATGATATTTTGAATGAATATATCGTTTTGGGATGATTATTTGATATTGTTGAATTATAATCCTCTTAGAGGTTGGGTTATCAGTATGAGGTTTGGTAAGGGTTATGTGCATTCTAATCAAAGTGAATTGAGGATTATAGTTTAGTTCATTTCAGGCTCTTTGGGTAGAATCCAAAATTTGGGATTGATTCACTTAATTAATTATATTTGGGTGTTTTTTCTCATGGTGTTGTTTGTTAGGTTCCTTTTGGATAGGATGAAATCATTGGATTTTTGGAAATGGTTGGTGTGTCAATGTGTGATCTTGATATTGGTCTGACAGACCTATTTAAAGAATTCTATTATGAGCATATTTTGGCATAAATTTAAATTTATAGAATGGTGCTTCTTGGGGTTTTCCATCTGGGTTTGGTGTGGCTTGAGGATTTCCTTTCAGGTATGGTTTTTCCTGAAATTTTCCTTCTCATATATTAATCTTTGGGCTATGAGTTGTTATACTAGTTGTGGTTTCTTTTGGTGGGCATATCCAGAGGTTTGGTTTTTTTTAATGAGCCCCTTGTGGGGTATCCTACTTAAGTTGAGATTTTTGGGAACATGGATGGTGCATCATGTGTGTTGGCATGTGATATGGTTGATTCTCGTATCATTAGTTCCATTTGGTTGGTTTGTTTGCTTCCAAACATGGTTCTTGAGCATATGGTCTTGAAGGGATGAGTTTTATCTTTTGTTGGAAAGTATGAGAGAAGATACCTTTTGGGAAATTAACATACAATATGTTCACCCTAATATTGGATTAGTTTCACATCTCTATTGGTCGGTTGTTTTGATGTGGATTTAGGGAGCTAATGGATTATCTAGTTGATCGGAGTCATCCTAGTTTAGCTGATATTCCATGATATGGACAACAGACTGTGGAGGCGGTTATGATCCCAAGGACTAGTTATTTGATGTTTGGGTCCTATTTAACAATACTAGAGATGATCATATAGGGTTTTTATTGAATAGTTAGTTTTGAAGGAATTTTGGGACTTTGTAATATCCTCATGATGATATGGTGTCACTACTATCAGTTCAGATCATGCTACTAGAGTCATAGAGTTCAGTAAATGTGGTTCATTATTTTTGACGTTTGGGATGAGATCTTTGGACCCAGAATTTCTTCCTTTCTTTGCACTGGAATTTGGATCTTCGTTTTGATTAGTGAGATGTGCTTTACATTGCAGCTACTTGATCATTTTTTTCAATTCCTCTGGCTAGGGATAGAGCGAATGTAGTTGAACCTCTAGGGTCTGGCTTGAACCCATGGATGGATAATTTCCTTTGGTCATTTCTTTTTTTCCTTTTTTCCCTTTTTTACCATTTATTATAATAGAATTAATTTTTCTAGGATTTTCATATCACGTGTTTTATGGACCTATTTTGAAAGAATATGTTAGGACCATTGTTGGAGGTGGCATAATGATATTTGTTTCTCACCAGTTGTATAGGAATTTTAGGTTATGGGTGCAGCAGAAGCATTATAATGTGTCATGAACAACATTGAGTTTTCTCTTGATCGAAGATCACTATGAGATTTAAATGAATATAAATGTCATGATCAACATAATTGAATCAAATAAAATAGACAAGGGATAAAACATTGGAAATAATCACATGATCATCACATATTATTTATAAATAATTTTAATAAAATAATGTATTAGCATGTGATAAATTCTTTCATCATTGATGGAAGTGAAAATGGATATATGTTTTACCATCATCACATTGTAAGAATGTTGGGATGATTAACAATGGAAATGATCCACACGTGTTCCATAAATCATCAAGTGTCGATAAAGGAATATTTAGGTTCCAACATGGTGTATACTAATGCTTTGTTCATTCATCATTGATCACCTCAAGAATCACTTCCATATGATTCTTCTTGATCTCTATAAACACAAGAGTGGAAGGTGGAGGATGATCACTCTCTATTCATGAGAGAATTAACTATGGATGGAGCTTTCTAGGGATATAAGAGTATTCTTTGGAATTGGTGTACCCCACTAAAAAAATGAATTTTCTATCTTGAAAAATAAAATAATTGTATTTATATACCACTAGGGTTAGAAATAAATAATCACACAGATGACCTTTAATATTTATTTAATCCATGTCGAACCCCA
Source organism: Viscum album (assembly GCA_963277665.1). Taxonomy (NCBI): domain Eukaryota; kingdom Viridiplantae; phylum Streptophyta; class Magnoliopsida; order Santalales; family Viscaceae; genus Viscum; species Viscum album. Next base: position 1,084,592,242 of record OY728162.1, on the reverse strand, counting down.
TGTCTATATTATTATTATTTTCAATATTATTATTATTTATTGACATGCTCTAAACTCTTGAATTAAAATTATATATTATTTATTCAAATAATATTCAATACATATTACATCTCACCAGACCCATAAAAATGGTCCACCATTCCTCCACAATATTTATCAGGAATTTAATAATGACTATTTATTTAATAAATATATATCACTACATTATTTTTCAATAAATGAAATAATATTATATTAACTAAATAGAAAATAAATATTTATTAAATATTCTACTAAATTTATATTCTTTCGAATAACTGATGATGAAATATATATATATATATATGATTGATACTAAATAATTATTAAACCATAAATGGGAATATTGTTTATTTAAATTGTTAAACAATAAATAATAATATTTTATTTAATTAAGATTCTAGATAATCATAGTGTGTAACCCTTTAGGCCTTTTTCTTAGTGGTATTGGACAGTGCAACCTAAAGTCCATGGTTAGTATCAAGAATCACACCAAGAAACCCATATAGAATTATGTTAATGCCACAATTACTTAATACCTCATATAGATACTTAATGTGTAATGCAATCTTGTTATCACGATATCTCTTATCAAGAAGGTTGCATGCTGGTTCCATGAACCCATGTGGTCGATGTCTTTTTCATTTAATTCCAAAAAATCAAACATTCTAATGAAACACTATTGAAATGAATTTATAATGATATATAATTTACCTCAACTGGCTTGAGATATAAACTTCCAATAAAAAATAAATAGGAGAAATCCTTTCTCACATTATTCATTAATTCAATATTACTCATGACAGACCCAACATATCCTACATCGCTGTGAACATATGTCATCATGTTTTACATCAATAAATAAAAGTACAAAACATATAATATCCATTACTAATAATATTAATGTCTATGGATCAATATATAATCTTCATATAGGAACATCCAATGAAACGTATAAATGTTGATTTCTTACTGCCTTGTCTCATTCTCATAGTAACATATACTAGATATTACCAGGGGATTACATAATGAGAAGATACATCAATGTACTATGAGTATAAACCCCTAATAGCCTGAATCATATATTTCCCTCAAATGATTTCAACTGGAAATATAACATAGATTTATGAATACTGTAATGGATATTCTAGGTTATCCTTATAGCAACGAACATCTATGACATTTTATTGTAAGAGGGGTCTATATAGGTAGCATCCCTTTATTTATTTATTATACCCTATAAAGAAACACTTTGTTCCCTAAGGTTCTAGTTTCTTAAATGAGAAATACGTAATAAATTCCTCATAACCCCATACTTGTGTTTGTGGAAAAATGGTTTCAGTCCACTCCATATATCAATGAAAATTTCTTTTTATACTCTTTTTAGTAAATAGTTTTATGTATATATTGTAGTTTGTAATGAATATTCCCAAATAGATATGGAATATCGACATGAATCATCATCAATATTAACATTTATAACATTGCTCGGTTTCTCCTTTCACTAACACCATTCAACTATGTTGTGTATGGTGGAGTGAGCTGATATAGAATCTCAAACTCCCATAGAAACTCAATAATATCTTAGTCAATATATTCACCACCTTGATGTAATTGAAGACACCTTATCATCAATCCATGTTGAATATCTACTTCATTATTGATCTATTTGAGTTTCCCAAACGTATTATACTTAAACCTCATCAAGAAGACATTTCCATATCTACATAAGTTAAAAGTAAAAGTTATGAAGTAATATTACTAACCTCTAGCATAAATTAAAAATAGACCACACACATCAATTTGTACTAATCCTAAAACCCCTTTATCACAATTTCCCTATAAATTTATAGGTGGATTGGTCATATTGTATTATAAACAAGTGTGAATACATTAAAGTGTTTTTTTCTTAAAAGATTCTAAAAAAAAGATTTATAGAGATTTTTTAAATGATTATAATTTAAATGACCAAGACAATGATTCCATACATGGTTATTATATGAGTCATGTGAACATGAATCATTTTCTATTTTCAATACCTTTTTTTCATAAATTAATGAAAAATATCATTATTTAAATGATATATACCATAACATATGTTGTCTTTATAAAAGAAACAACCATTATTTCCATACCTGAAAATAAAACCATATGATTCTAGGAATTATATAGAAATTGTGTTCTTTGTAACAGTTGGTACATTAAAAAAAACTCAAACCATTATCATTATCATTAGAAATTAAATCTGATAGTAACCAATGGAAAGATCATCAATACTTGTACCATTAGTAGCTCGAAAATACACATATCCTCTTGATATATTTTTGAATATACTTGGTTATTATATTTGTATACAGATGTGAGAACCAAATGTTGTATGTAATAACCAATGTGAAGATATTGAAAAATTACACTCAATAACCAACAAAAAATTACCTACACCATTATTTTGAGATCAGTTCTTCTTCCAGTGGATTTTAATACTACATGAAGAACATAATAACAACCATTCCTTGCCCTGCCTATGGGTATTCCACTTCATTAAAAGGTAGTTCTTCAGAGCGTTAGAGTTGTTGTGATTTGTGGGCCCTTATTCCTTTTTCTCCCTTTTCCTATTCACCAAAATGATCTATAGTTTATCATGTCACATGTCTTTATCTACTTGGATAATTAAAATAAGATGTTATGAAATAATCTTCTCATTATTGTCCATATTATAATTATCAATTAAATTGGAATAGGTCTTTGTTAGTGAAGAAAGTATGAGAATTATGTGAAAATCATTTATGAATTTAGTCCCAATGATGTCTAATAGTTTAATATTTCCAATAATATTGAAAACAAGAGGCCCATCTAGCACCAAATCTCTCAAAATCATTGTAAATGGATTATTGGATGTCCCAAAATTATCTTGTCTCACCTTCTCTTGATAGAGATCCAAATGATGATACATCATGATATTTAAATCAATGTCTTCATATTGCATAATAATCTCATTAGTTATGGTTGATAGCCACATTCAATGAACATATGTAACATTTTTTATATGTTTATCATTGATATATAACTCTTCATATCTTGCCTCATTACCAGACACATCGCGAATAAGTTCTTCTAGCACATAAAATTTCAGTTCATGGAACATGATTATGCATAAATGACTTTTCCATTCATGGAAATTCATGCCAATGAGATGGTTATACATACCAAGTATAAATCATAATGATATATTTCAATTAATTTAAAATTAATATTATTGGAATATTTTTAATAATTTTTATGATTGAAATTTGAAAAATAAATAGATATTATATTTATTAATATTCCCATATATTACATAAATCCAATAGCCCTCGCCATTGGATTTAGAATATCCTAGTTTATGTACATTATTGTGTAAAGGGTCCATATTCCCATTATTATGACCCAAAATTTGGTTGATAAATAAAATGTAATGGTTTTTTGTAGGCATTCAAAATGGAAAATGCATTAATTCACAATTCATTGATCTGTTAAGTGGACTCCCTTATTTTGAATTCCTTAAATTACATTTCTTCAACCATTCCCTATTAATTACACCATGTACTACATTGTTAGTCAACCCTTGATGTGAGCGAGGATATTCCTAACAAATATTTCAATATTCCATCATAATTGAAAGCACCCCAAAGGAATCTTGTCAAGGTCTTTGAACTATATTTCAATTTAAACCGAAGTATTGGAATTCTATATTGAAATTATATATATATTTAAGAGATTTTATGTAAAATTCAAAAATTGAGAATGATTATCTTTATTAAAAACATTTTAATATTATGTGGATTTAGTTATGTGATTCATCATGGATTGGAAAATATCTAGGCATAAATCAATTTATTTTAGTTCTATATTGCATGCTAGTTAATTTCATTAATTTATGTGATTATGAAAGAAACCTCCATAATCAAAAGACCATCCAACTTGAAAGAAATAAAATAATAATGTGGAATGAACATGATATTTTCTAATGGTTAGTTTATCTAGCTGGTGATAAACTAGTTGTTGACATAGGGTAAGACACCTTGAACAAATAATGGTGTGTGTAACAGCTTTCCACCTTTCCACATATGTATATCTATTAGATTGGTTTCACCTAATCTCCCAACTTGAATCACATCAACTATATTGGTACTTCCATATGTTACATATATTATTAATCACATTTTTCTGAGGGGATTGGGTTTACATAAAAGAAACCATGGGCATAATTTACCTTATATAATAAGTGGAGAGATGGCATGAAGGCCCATAATTTAATTTAATAAATTAAAAGAAACCAATCTCATATAAAGGTCTCATCAAAGATTATGATCATCCCTGTTCCTGAGTCCAATTACACATTTAACAAAATTATCATTCAATTATAATCATTCTTATCAAAGATAAATCACACAAGAATGAATTTATTACCACCTTAAATTAATCAATTTTTTAGATTAATTTTCATCTGAATTTCCTTATGATTCTTATCCATCATAATTTTAATGAAATTAAATAAATTTAATTAATATTAAATATGTACAAAAAATGTACCTCATAGGTTACATAAGGAGGACTCATCCAAACTACCCAAAATATATTATACTCATATATTGTTCACTCTTGCAACTTTTGGTATACATGAAATATCATGTATTGTCTTGACTTCTAATATCCATTGAAGTATTACATGAATTACATGATTGTTTTTTTATATTTTATTATTTAATGTAATTAGAGTAATAACATTAATAAGAACCATAAATGTTTTGAAGATGCAACAATTGTGAATAAAATTAATTATAATTATATATATATATATATAAACCCACCAAATAGAATGTCCTGTCAACTTAATGACCACATAAAAGAACAAGTTGATATGGTTTGTACACTAGACACAAATAGGTGCATGACATGTAAAAAGTTTTATATAAAAATATAGATTTCATAATATGTACATGGGATACACATCAAGTTGTCTCAAAGTTATAGGTTCACCAGATAGATAGGTAGTGTTACTATGACTGAAGGACTACACGACGTGTATGGTAGTAACACAACATGTACTCTGACTGACCATCTTCCATGTTGTACCAGTCAACACACAATGCATAATTAAATGAATCACATGTAATAAATACACAGTCCTTGAATTAATTTTCAATTATCTATTGGTGTATTGAAAACTAGTATATGGCATGTACCTCTAGTTTATAGATAATTCACTCTTGTGTTATCCGAACACACTCCTCGATACCTCCAGATGTGATATTCAATATTATTTCATTCAGTAAATTAATCAATTTGGTTATATTTTTTAGAAACTATGAGGAATAAGAAGATATTGTAATCTGAAATAAATAAAAATTAGAATGGAATTTAAAACTAATTACTTATGCATAAATAAATTAATAATCATTAAATAATTATAAATAATTTTTTGACTACTCTAATAATACATTTAGGTTCTTGGAATAACAGAAGTGTTGTAATGGGTGATGGCCAATATTTATTATTTTCATGATCAATGATAAATTTTAGATTTACATTAAGATGAAAACTATGATTAATGGAATTGAAACAATGAAAATAGATAATAAATAAAGTGATGGAACCAATAATAGGATTATCCAATATTATTTATAATTATTTTTAATCAAAAAAGAATTAATTTTTCATAAATTATTTCATAGTTGATATATATGACAAAAGATATATTTTGTCAAGTCATTGTGTTGTAAGAATCAAAGTAATATTCCCTCCAATGATGATCTAAACATGTTACAAATAAACTCCAAATTTAATTGAAATAATATCAAGGTTATAAAGAAACAAATCCTGACGCTTGCATCATTTACTTTGATCACCACCAAAATTATTTCCAAATGAATATTCTTGATCTCACTAGACATGAGTGTGGAGGGTGTAGGAAAATCACTCCCAGTTCATGAGATCATTCATGTTGAAGGGATCTATCTAGGGCTTCGAGAGGATTCTCTAGATTATTTGTGAACAAATAAAAAAATTAATTGGATATCTTGAAAAGTAATATATTTGGTTTTATATACTGTTAGGGCTAAATATCAAAAATTTCACAATTGACCTTTAATATTTATTTATTATCTTTGGAAACACATGCTTATAATAATAATAATAATAATCTTATTATTTCTTGACATGCGCTAAACTCACAAATTAAAAATAAATATTATTTATTAAAATAATATTACATATATATATTATTTATCACAAGTTCTATAAACATAGTTCAAAATTGGTACACAATATTTATCATGAATTTTATAGTGACTAATTTCTAAAAAATAAATGTTACTACAATATTCACCAATAAATAAATATATATTATATTTGGTAAGTTAAAAATAAATAAAAATTAAATATTTCTCTTACATAATACTTTGTCGAATAAGTGGTGATGAAATATATATGATCAGGAAAACATGAAAATTTATTAAACCATGTGTGGTAATAATATTTATTCAAGGTTTAAAAATAGTAAATAATAATATATTATTTAACTGTGAATCTGGACACACTTTGTTACACCCCGACCCCAGTTTCCCGGAGCTGGTGCATTATTTCATTATTTTGGCATGCTTACAAGAAATTAATTCCCAAAAATCCATGGAGTTTAGCATTTTTGGAAAACAAGATACATATATAAGTTAAGAATTACTAATTGAATGAAAATACAATATATAAATTACTTTGAAAACATCCATAACTCATAGGTTATCCCTATATTTCAATCATAATAGACCTCCTAATGCCCTGGAAAAAAGAAACATAAGAAAGGGTGATCTCAAATGTTATGTAAGGGTATGAAATACACTGGATGATATCAAAAACATAATCATTAGGAATGGTGAACAACTAAAAACACATTCCTTTAATACTAAAATTGAAAACATTATGGAAGGAATAAGAGACGAATAAATCATGCCATAGTAAATCATAAAAATTTGTATTATACTAGTCGAATAACCACAAGAACAATTATTTACTGGTTTCTTAATGGGGTAATTCATAATACGGGACATCAAAACTATACTTTCAGGGGCCTTGTTCCAAGACCATAAATATTAATTTTGTCAAGGCCTCGTTCCATGCCCAAAGATTGACTCATGATACCTACCAATGCATTGAGGGATATATCAGTGCCCACCCATCACATAATAAGTCCAATTCATTTATCTTATGAATAGGGATAAAAATAGATAACATATACAGTCATATTTAAACAAACATATGAAATGTAAATGACAATCCCATTTCATTAAATATAAATACTAACCTTTCAGAGTAATATAGTGAATGATATCAGGATAGAACATCCACATTCAAATTATTTAGAAAACGTTCAACAATATATTTTTTAGATGATATCATTGGAGATAAACCTCTATGATATACAAGATTGATCAAATAATGTTAACATAAATAAAGACACTTTAAATGAGACCATTGAAATATTCTTGAGGAAATAATCCTTAAACATTTGAAAGTGTCTCATACCACCTTCAATCATTAAAATCATAATCCATTAGAAGATAATGAGAATAAATACACTCTTGATATGATAAGCCAAGTGGAATTACATATTCCACATGCATGGAATAAGTTATGAACATGGCATATATCTCATAAATGTAAAAGTGAGGTGAGAGAAATCCATTTTACTTGGGAATACGAGTTCTTTTGGAAAATCATTTGAATTTTTCATAAATATGCTTTTAAAGATGTATATCCTTGAAAAGAAAAGGTAAGTACATCGATATTGAATTTTATTCATAAATGATGTCCCAGTGAAGTTAAATCATGTAAAAATAGTTTTTAAATTAGCTTTATAATTAAAACATTTTAGTTCGGTTTATGGAATTCATTAAAGGGTTTTTAAAGTGTAGAGGAATGTTTTCATTAATAAATCCAGAAATGAACCAAAATATATTTTCCATATTAAAATTTGTGATTTTACAATGATAAATATTTATTAAAATAGATTATTGAGTGGACTTAAAAATAGGTAAGAATCTGAGAAGTTCCTCGAATTGATCTTGTATTTCGGGAAGAAATTTTTAATGATCATTTAAAAACATATAACTCACCATCAATTAAAGAAGGATTAACTTTGGTTCACATATATAGAAAAATCACATATAATTTATGATGAGTACATAATAATAAATTTTAATATCATTGAGGTGAGTTGAGAATAAGTGTAACCCAAATGAAAATGGAGGTTCGAGAATAAAATACTCAAAACATTAAAATCAATTGAATGATATGACCCAAAATTAAAAATAATTAAATGATACATTGAAAATCATGCTAAAATGAGATTCATGATACTAAACATAAATGGGTAGTATACATACACCATATACAAGAAACAATAGTTAATATTTAATATCTTACAAAAATAGAAGTGAGAAGAAGAAACCCTTACCTTAAGTCTGAAGGTGTTCTCCACATGATCCTAAGGACCTAAATATTAAAATTTAGGTTTATTAATTTATTATTACATAAAATAATCTTCATTTAATTTATTTACTATAACATTATTATGTTCATTAACATCCTCTTTGATGGGTTAAGAGGTTCAATTTCATTGTTTGGGTCCATTTGATTCTTGATCGGTATACTTATATACATGAACGTAATAACATGTAAAATTAGGATGTTTTTCCTGAATTGATGTTATTTTTTGTTATATAATATCAATAAGTTTAAAGGAATGAAAATTTAATTTGATTACTTGGAGTGAATATGAATCCTTATATAAATTTGTTAATGAGCACTGTTTGGTTTAATTGGCAGTTTTTGAATACAATGAAATCATTTTTCTTTATAAATCAAAACCATGTTTACAATGTGATTACAGAACCATAGATCATACATAATACATATATTATAGTCTATTTCAATAATAATAATCGTTAAATGACCAGAATTTAAGAATATAATAGAAATTGTAAACATATCGTCCTTGAATATGGAAAATTAGCACATCTCAGATGGTGTTTTTTTACATATATCATAAAATAAGGGTAATGGAGAGATAAAAATAACTAATTAAATCATCATAACAACATTAAATTACTTGTAAGGTAATGTAGCTTTCATAACAGTTGAATGATGCATGGTTATGATATAAAAGAAAACAATGGACCATGAAATGAAGTTAAATGAATTCAAAAGAGGAATTCACATCTTCAATTAATCTCCCTTGACTGCCTCTTTAGAATAGAGGATTTGTTATTTTGAGGTGACCAAGGGATGATAGATGAGGGGGAGGGTCTTGGGAGGATATTTGGTCATAATTTAGATAAGGTACAAGGATTTAGAGGACTGAATAGAAGAGGTAGTGTTTGGGGGTTTTATAGTGGAGGGGAGGAGTGAATTTTGAATATTTAATTCCTTATTTAATCTTTTTTCTCGTGATAAGAAATAGTGTTTGATTCAGGTGAATAGAAATAGTAATAGGTTCATATGAGTTATAACCTAGTGGTATTACATCAGAATTACATCACTTATGACTCAATAAATCATGTATTTAGAATTTATCATTTTTACTATTCACATGAAACTCATGTATTTTAAAAAAAATACCAAAAATTCACCACAACCATTCATCGATGCGTAGAATTTGAAAATGAAATCAATTTTTTGGAAATAATTTTTTATAATTTCTTAATTTAATATTTATATAAAATAATAATTTATTCCAAAAAATTACTTTAAAACTATAACGTGTTTTATAACACATTGAAAATTTAAGAAAAGTCTCATAATATTATATTATAACCATAAGAAAATAAAATAAAAATTGATGAATAAATTTCATGAAAATAAATTTCCATTTTTAATTATTAAATTATTCATAAAATTTTAATTAAAATATTAATGACATACAAAAATACCAATACTTATACTACGATCATTTTTCACTTATAAGATGTCTAAATTGTATATAAACATCCATGGAAAATGATTATATTTTTTGGACGATTTTAAATTGATTACAATTCATAGAAGTAGGAAAATTATGTTTATTGGAAAGGTTATAACAATGTTTTCTTTTTTAGAGACTTAGTGTTTCATGCATTAACTATTAAATTTGTTTGTAAATCTTTGAGGTGTTACATTATCCCATACTTACAAAACTTTCGTCCTCGAAATTTGAAATTTAACTTCAAAAATTATTGGTTGATACTTTAAAATTCTGTAGTAGGAATCCCACAATTTAAATACACTTAAAAAATCCTCTAAATAAAAGGGAAAAATAAATGAATCGAATACTACAAAACTAATCACTCTAATTGGATAACATGTCCATGGAAGAATAATCAAACCATCAAGTTATGATGGAGAGTAATATAGATCATGCATAGATAAAAGGTCATTACCAAAAAACCATAAACTACAGGTATTAAAAATTTCATTGATGTCATGAAAAAAATTTGTTAATAGGATAACATTTTTGTTTAAAACTCTTTTCCTAGAGTAGATGAATTATTAAACTCTATTAGATTAAAAAATATATATTTATATTTCATAAATAAAATTTTAACCTTTTTTTGTTCCTTGAACTATCTATACTTCATCCCTTAGCATAGGTTTCATCATGCGGTAACATTAAACTCTAAAACCCCATACAAAGGTCAACATAAACAATTTTGTAAATGGTATAACATTCCAAAAGATCACGATCCAACACATTAGAATCATTCCCATATCATTCCTTTATAGATCCATGTACACAGGGTCCTTAAAAATCCTTATTTGTTTAGAACTTTATGGTCCATCCTGCTCAATTCATATGCTACCATGTTTTTCATTAATGAACATCAAGAAGCCCAAAAATTTTACATTCTAAACTTGTGAATAACTTCATCATGTGTCCTCTTGAAGTATGGTAATAACTCAAATTACCATATAGCCCAATTGGAAACATTAATTCATCCATACACATGCTATTGGATATATTCCTTATATCCAAAAAACATGTTAAGTCCATAAATGATAACATAGATTACTTTTCGACAAGACAATAATCAATTTTTAGGTATTAAGTACTAATCCCAATAAATATTTTGTCATCATTATCTTAATCATCAGGAATATATTTACGGTTGTATTAACCTCAACTGTATGCGTTCCCAATATATTTTCATTCTACTAAGTCACTTATCCTTGGTTCAATTTATCATACGACCACAAATATTTAATAAAATAGTATTATATTGTAATAATTATGTATTCCATAATTCATATAACCAGTATATTGAGGATAAAAAATTCAAATGAATTGATTCTTGAAGTTCCATATTATTTATTACACTTCATATTTATTATTATCATGACTTGATCATTATCCAATAACATAATTTGGGTCATATTCCTTTGACGATTGGGACATTGATTCACGTAGTGTCCCATCTCATTGCAATTGAAGCATTATACATTGGAATCATTTTTTGTTCCCTTTAAATCAGAATGTTTGTGTCTTTTTTCTCCACACTTGTATCAAAATATCGTTCCCTTCACGCATTTACCAAGTTGATTCTTTCTACAGTTATCACATGTAGGACAAACCTTCTCTCTCTTATCCCCTTTATCCATGTTTTTATCTTCCATCTTATTCTTATTTTGATTCCCTTCAAATCTATATGACTCAGATAAGTCATTACACACTCAGTAGTTTATTTCTTCATATGATGAGGATCCACATTATCCTTCTAACTATTAACATCACATTCATTGGTGAAGTTCTCATTTTTTTAATAGGATCCATTTCTAATCAATTCCATATACTATATTTGCTCATAAAATTATGACCATTCTATAACTCTAAACATGGTATATAAAATATCATAAATTTATGAATCGTAAATCCTAGAACTATATACATTGGTTAATTTGGAAGAATAAATCCTTTATAATGGTATTTATGAAAAAAATTTCAATTATCCTAATAATATCCCACTTGAGTGTCAAACCAGGGGCACTTTAAGTCTTTTTGTCATGTACCAGGATACCCTAGGTCAAGCTCAAAACTCCTAGTAAGTTTTTTTACTCCTACATACATCTGTTCCAGAACCACATCCACTTGTAGTATCCCGACAAAGATTTATTTCCTAGAACGATCCACATAATCTATTCCATTCCAAAATTCCAGGATATTCTTGTATGATTATCCTCAATATCTATCACATGTTTTTTTCCATAATCTACATTTTTAAAATATATTTTCCATGTTTTCTAGTAAACTTCCTTTGAAACCAACTCAAACGCCCCGACCCTAGTTTCCCGATGATGGTGTAGTATTTCATTACATTGGAATGATTAAAATAATTTCATATCCCGAAGGACCGAGTAGTTTAGTAGTTTAGGAAAACCATATACATAAAAATGAGTTGGATTAAAACTTGAAAGGAAATACAATCACTACTGTAAATTTGGTCTATAGCCATGGTTTTAGACTGTGTCTATAGGTCAGTAAACCATGGCTATAGGTAATAGCCATGGTTGGAGGAACCATGGCTTAGTTTGGCATGGCTATAGGCCTGGACCTATAGCCACAGTTCCAAACCGTGTCTCTAGATATATAGCCATAGTTTGAACCATGGATCTAGGTATACAGCCAGGGTTCAAACCATGGAAATATCACTATATCCACGGTTCAGAATTGTGTCTATACAAGAGGACAAACACACTTTATTGCCACGGTTTAAAACAGTGGCATTAGACCTATAGCCACGGTTAAAAACTGTGGCAATTAACCAATATCCGTTGTTTAAAACCATGGCTATAGGGTCTGAAAATCCATAAAAAATACCCCCCCAACCCCACTGCACAGCCCCCCCACCCCCACTCCTCGTGTAGCCCCCTCCCCCCTGCATCCCCCCACCCCCTCTAAAGCCCCACTAGACAGCCCCCCCCACCACCCCCACTCCCCTTGCAGTAGAAACCCCCCTACAGCCCCCTCCCCCCGAAAAATCCCCCAATGGATATCCCCCTCCCCCTATAAATCCCTTACTGGACACCCCCCCCCCCCTTTCCTTGAAGGCCCCCCCTCCCCCCAAAAAATAGCCACTACCCTCCCCCCTACACAGCCCACCCCCCTGCAGCCCTCTCCCCCCTACAAAGCCTCCCTTGTACAGCACCCCTCTCCCTGCAATGCCTCCCCTGGACAGCCCTCCACCTGCAAGGCCTCCCCTAGATACCCCCCCCCCCTCCTCCCACTGCAAATCCACCTCTGGACAGCCTCCCCCCCCAATTTAAAAATATTTTAATCATCTTATGCCAATATGGGAGATTTATGAGTGGTTGCATAATGTTCAAGTCATAATGATATTTATGTTACAGTGGAGCTAAATAGAACTATGGTCCCCAAAAATTTTTATATACTGATTGATGTTCAATGAAGAGATATATGGTGTCATTACAACAATCAATATGTGTAGTTAAGAATTTATTCTGAATGGAATGACGAAATCATCTAATATGGTATCCCACCCCCTCCTGGACACCTCCCCCCCTGCCTGGATAGCCCCCCTCCCTCCTGGACACCACTCCCCCCTGCCTGGAAAGAACCCCCCCCCCTCCTGAACACCTCTCCCCCTGGACACCCCCCCTTCCTGGACAACACCCCCTCCCTCCCTACTGGACACCACTCCCCCTGCCTGGACAGCCCTCCCCCCTGCTAGACACCCCTCCCCCCGGCCTAGACAGCACCCCCTCTCTCCTGGACACATGTCCCCCACCCTGGACAGCACACCCTCCCCCCTACCTGGACAACACCCCCCCTCCCTCCCTCATGGACACCTCTACTGCCTACCTGGACAGCACCACCCCTGCTGGACACCCCTCTGCCCTACTTGGATAGCACCCCCTGCCAGGACAGCCCCCATCCCTCATGGACACCTCTCCCCCCTACCTGGATAGCATTCCCACTCCCTCCCTCTTAGACACCTCTCCCCCCTACCTGGACAACACTCCCCTCCCTTCTGGACACCACTCCCCCCTTCCTAGACAGCACCACCCCTGCTGGACACCCCCCCTTGCCTAGACAGGACCCCCCTCCCTCCTGGACACCTCTCCCCCCTGCATGGACAGCACCACCATTGTTGGACACCCCTCCCACCTTCCTGAACACCCCCCTACCGGGACACCCCCCCTCACTCCCTCATGGACACCTCTCCCCCCTGCCTGGACAGCACCCCCCCACCCTCCTGGACACCTCTCCCCTCTGCCTGGACAGCACCCCCCACCCTCCTGGACACCTCTCCCCTCTGCCTAGATAGCACCCCCCATGCTGGACACCCCTCCCCCCTACCTGGACAACACCACCCCTACTGAACACCCCTCCCCCTTCCTGGACAACACCACCACTACTGGACACCCCCCTGCCTGGCTACCCCCCTCCGGGAAACCCACCTGGACAGACCCCCCCTCAAGACAACCCCACCCGGACAGCCCCCCCCCCCACCTACTAGACAACCCTTTCACCACCCCTCATGGACACCCCCTCCCTCCTGGAAACCCCCCTCCCTCCTGGAAACCCCCTTTTACCACCCCACCCAGATAGCAGCCCCCACCCTTCCTGGAAACCCAATAATGTTGTGTTTCCTTTGCGCCAATTATCGGTTTTTGGTGTTGGATTTTTCCATTGGAAAGGGATAGGAATGTAGAGTGTATTTTTTGGATGGTTCTCAGCTTGTGTGGGTCATGCAGATGATGTTATTGTTGGGTTTTGTGTTTCTATTATGGTGTTGGGTGGTTGTGGGATGTTTATAGTGCAAGGATCTTGTGCAGAGGATGCCTAATTTTAGTGTGTGAGGATGATTCTAGAGGGGTTTCTAGTGTGGTGTGGATATAGTCACATGTTATTATTCATGGTGTAGTTGTAGAGGATAGGGTTCATGGTGTGGGTGATTCAAGTGGGGATTTCTAGTTTTTGGTTGATTTGTTTCTTTTTCGGTTGTGGTTTTCCTGCTACTTGGCTACATGTAGGAGATTTGTTTTGGATGGTTGTGGTTGAGTTTGTGGTTGACTAGTTGGGCGTTCCTTTGGTGGCCAGTCTTTTTCATATGGTGATGATAGGATATTTTTTTCTTGAGTCTTTGAGTGGTCGAATGTGGTGGTCTTGTGCCATGATATTGTAGAATGTTTCCTTGGCTTCAAGGTTCATGAAGTCGTAGGTGGTTCGAGTTGCATATGGACTAGTGTTTTTGTTCCTAGAGGAAGGTTTTATTTATTGGATGGGTTCTTTCCAGCAGCCTTTTGGGTTGCAGTAGCTATTCTGGTGTGAGTGGCTTGGAGGGTTGGGTTTTTTTTGTTGTTGGATGGGATGACTAAAATTATTGGTGTTTAGGGGAGCGGTTTTGTGGTTGGGTGGTAGGTGGATGGTTTTTGGTTTTGTAAGGGTACAGGAAGGTGGGTTTGATTGATGGTGATTATTGTAGGTGTGTTGAGTGGTATGTTTTAGGGATTATGTGATTCTGAAACTACTAACTTTTGGTGATCAATACCAACAAATATCGGGTCATATTTCATTGGAGGGGTGAGGGATTTTAGGATATTCACCTTCAGTACAACATCTCTAATATAGAACCTTAAATATAATACCTCAATCTATAGAATAATATTTGGGGTAAACATTGTTTGAGGCCCTTGTAATATGGCATAGTTAGAGGAACAAACATACATTTTAGGGTACTACAGTTCTTGCAGAAAACATAGTGGTTTCAGTATCTAGTGAAATTACTCAACCATGGAACAGAGAATAGAAATAGGCTTTTATTATCAATCATGATGAAAATAAGAATCAATGGTCTTTTACTTAAGAACAAGTTAAATACAATGATAAAAGAAATAATCAAGATCAACTAGTATACTTTGACACTAAAATGATAGTCCAAATCCAATCAATTTCTGTCATAAATGATTACATAGACACGGAACTATTTATTCATACTGATATTAAAGTGGTTTTGGAGACTGCATTCTTTGCCTCTATTTAGAAATTTGGGGATCAATCCTATCCCAATATTGATAGAGGCAAATTATATAATTAAAAATATGAACAATATATTGACTCATTGAATACATAATCAAAGGAGGTGGTGTGGCTGTTGGGAGATTTCCAAAATATTGGGTGATTATTTTTGGTGCTACAGATACTGGGAGATGTTACTGAGTAGTTTTGTGAGAATCTAGATAGGACCATCAAGATGGATGTTTGGTGATGGATGAGTTTAGAGGTTAAAGTTATGGCTATTGTTATCTTAGAGGTGATGGAGGATATGTTTCCATGGACTGGTTCGTTAAAAGAGATTGGGTGCTATTGTTGACTTTGAGTTGGTAAATGGGTTGTGGGTTGGTTTTTTTGTGTGGTGAAGGATTCCTCTTGGATTGGGTGTGTTGCAGTAGTGTCAGGGGTTGGTGTTGGTGGCTTGGGAAGTAAATTTGAGTACATTCCTAGTGGCTGGACATTTCTGTTGGCTTATAGGTGTTGGTGTTATTACTGTTGAGTGGGTAACTGCTAAAACTCTGATTGTTATTGGGTTTTTCTCTAGTACATGTGCTATTTTCTAGTGTTATTGGATTATAGTAGGTTTCAGCTTGGTAGGGAGTGATTCTGGTGTCAAGTGGGATACTACTATTTCATGTTCCATAAGGTGTTGGCTGTTGATTGAAAGCTGGGAGGTTGGGGTTTAGTGGTGATGGAGATATTGGGTTTACTGGTTTTAACTGTGGCTTTATGTTGTTCTCTTGGATTTCGTTAAACTTACTCTTTTCATAGATCATGTTTACAAATTCAACCCGCATGAAAGGCCACTCAAACCCACCATTGGGTCTGGATAGGTATATTAAATCATCTTTGATTGCATGTGATCATACATGCTCATCACTGTCTCGAGACCTGCATATTACGACAAACCCTGCCTTGGTAGTTTTAGCTGTAGGGGATACTCTTTTGGAACCCTCTAAAGGTAATAAATCACATCACATTTATAATGATCTTTTAATGGTATGAAGACTAACAATGGTCAATGTTCATACCCTTATTCTTCTTTGGGCTTTGAATCAAAACAGGTTGGCACACTACTTGACAGACAAGATGACCAGACCAAGCCGATTTTAAATAATGACTCTATGTAGAACAAATGAAACCCTATTGGGGGTTTACACTTGATCCATGAAACTTATGTGGAGAAAACCTTTATCTCTAAATAGACCCCTTAACCCCCACTTGGTTAGGACAGTGCATCTCCCATGGAGATGGCCATGGCACCTGAAGTTCTGGGTGTTTTGAAGACTGCTCTGGACAGTTACCCAAATCAAAATTTGGTTTCCTCGGGTTTGAAAAATTAGAAATATGCCAACCCAAATCCACTTATTAAATTTTTCAAGAATTAGATGTGTATATTTTCATCTTATCAAGAGCAACCGAACCTGGTTGACACACCACAGATTCCCCCAGGTTCTAGAATAAAGCTGGAAAAACATTCAGGTACTTCACATGACAACCTTGCTACAAATATTTCAGGTACATCTCCTCCCCTTTTTGTCAATCATACTATTGGTATTTCTCAGACGGAATATAACATTAATATTCCTACTAAATCTGAGAAGGAAGATACATCAATTCCTTTTCATGGACTCTGATAGTGTTAACCTCATGCGAAGGAAGTCAAAGGAAGGGAACTTTTCTCTTAATTTTGTCATCTCTAAGGCTTCTAATACCCATAAATGGAGTTTTCTCATTGAGATACTTCGTAGTAATGGGTTACAGGATAGATTTATGAACCTGTTTAAGACTATTCTTGGATCCTCATGTATGTCAATTCTTGTGACCGGTGCACTAAGAGGGTTCTTCTCTTTCTCATGGGGTGTACGAAAAGGTGACCCCTTATCAGGTATACTATTTTCAATTTCAGAGGATTACATAAGTCGATGAATCAATGAGCTTGCTCATCTGGGTATTTATAATGGGATTAGAGTTGGTTTTAATGATCATGGCCCACCCCATCTTCTCTATGCTGATGACATTGTATTGTTGGGGTAGGCTTCGAAGAGAACCATATGTTATATAAAGGCTATTTTCACTCACAATGAGTATGTGGATGGACATGACATAAGTTGGGACAAATCATCAATTGTTTTTCGCAATGTAATTCCTATTTGAAAAAGGAACAGGATCACATGATACCATGGGGTGAAGAGGGGATCCTTTCCCTTTGAATATCTTGGGGTGAAGAGGGGATCCTTTCCCTTTCACTTGATACAAATGGTCATGAGGGATTATTAAGGAACATCAAAGCTTGGTGAGAAACATTATATGGACATGATAAATCTTTGAAAGGAAGTTGGTCATAGTGAAGTGGAAAGAATGCATAAAACCTATGGAAATGGGAGGATTAGGTGTCAAGGATCTTTGTAGCATTAATGATGGTCTAATTGGAAAATTAACATGGAGGATGATCTCAAATGATGTTGATGACGAGTTTCTGTCGAAAAGTTTCACAAGATGGATATATAATGGATACAAATACTACCTTGAATCCTAGGTATGGGCTTCCCTTAAGCAGGCCTATGCAATGATAATGTAGGATACTAAATGGTTGGTCAGTAGAGACTCCACTCATAGTTTCTGGAACACCTTCTGGCATGATCATCCCTTGCATTATATGAATGTCCCGTCTGAAGTTGCTTCATTGTCCATATTGGGTTTTCTCTCATATCATATTTCACATGATTTGAATATCTCTAACTATGTGTTGTATCAATTTAATAATTATGCATTTATGGATTCTGAAAAACTGCTCTGGCTTCATAGCAGGATAGGGATTTTTTACCCCAAATATTTTTACATGATTGCATGTGGCGGTACTGGCCACGCCCCAACCTAGTTTATGAAGTTTAGGGCTCCATTCATTCAAACATCTCGGTTTCTACTTCTTTGAATAATCTGGAAAAATAGACTTTCAACCTCTGAAAATTTGAACAGTGTTAGATTTCAGATGGCCTCCAAGTGTACCTTATGTAGGGCTGCAAAATACACCACACAATATGTGTTTATGGATTGCGGACAGGCCCGGCAACTCTGGAGTTATTTGGGAGTGTTTTTTGGGCTTGTGGTAGACTCTGGCATTCTTCTTACAGATCTGATTCCCGGTATGCTTCATATGCACTGAAGTGAGGAGTTGGGAAACCTCCTCACTGCTGCTATTGTTGCGGTCATTGTGTCCTTGTGGGATTCGAGGATCATGGCTCTATTTGATGGCATGCTTGAGGCTGTCCGGAAGGCAATGATCTCCATCCACAGGGACGTGTATGCTGCGTCAGTGGTCCAGGATGGGGAGACATCTACCACAATTTCTGACCTGCAAACTCTTAGGTTTCTTGGAGTTTCGGGCTGACCACACAGACCTCGGATGCTTAAGTATATCAGATGGACACCACCGATTACCAGAAAGGACTCCCTATGGTCGCACCGAGAGGCCGATGGCCGCTGCCCCTATATCTGCACAGCAGATCCATTTTCTAAAAAACAATATCCCCCCTTTATTATTCCCCCTTCCAAACAACATCTCACAATATTGTAGAGACATTTCATCCAGGTTAGCTATGAAGTTATTAATGATATAATGTGTATAGTGTTGGTATGTAGTGTCATCATTATTTAATCCAAAGGGCATGACCTAAATGGTGTGGGATGGATTAAAGGTGGTTGGGGGCTGGTGCGGGCTCAAATGTAGGTGGAAGGGGGCTGGAATGCTGGTGGAAGGGGGCTGCTTATAGGTGCTGGGGGGTTGGTGGGGGCTGATTCGAAGGTGTCAGGGGGGCTGTTGCATGCTGGAATGCTGGTGGCAGCAGGCTGAAATGAAGGCAAAGGGGATCTGGTGTGGGATGGATGTGGCTGGAGAAGGGCCAAATCACGGAATTATCGTGGCGTGACCACGGCATAACCGCGACGTGACCACGGTGTGACCGCGGCGTGACCGCGGCGTGTTGGCCAGGTCCAGCGACATTCTTGGGGCAGCATCATTCGGCCATGAGCGAAGGGAATGAGAGGAGGCGGGGAAACATTCTGGTTTTCACCCCACCAGAAACAATTGTGATTATTCAGTCTCAACGTTGATCACAAGACTCATGGAATACTATCATTGTGAACCGTTTCAAGGTGTCGTTTTGGAGCAAGGCCAAATCACGACATGACAGCGGCATGAATGCGGCGTTACCGCAGTGTGTTGGCTTGGTCCAGCGACATCCGCAGGGCATCATCTTCCAATTAGTTTCAAATAGGATGATATGGATGGCATGAGAGGATGTTTTCTCAGAGTATTTAATGAAATTAATGCTAATATGTTATTACTAGAGGATTGGATGACCCCTGATATACATAATTCGGTGAGGGCTCGAATGCAGGTGTAAGGGGTATGGAATGCTGGTGGAAGGGGGATGGTTGCATGTGTTGGGGGGATGGTGCGGGCTGATTCAAAGGTGGAAGGGGTGCTGTTGCGGGCTGGAATGATGGTGGCAGTAGGCTAAAATGAAGGGGGAAGGGGCTAGTGTGGGATGAATGTGGTAGGAGCAGGGCCAAATCACGGCGTGACCACGACGTGACCGCGTTGTGACCGCGGCGTGACTACAGCGTGACTACAGCATGTTGGCCCAGTCCAGCGACATCCGCGGGGCGACATCTTCCACTTAGTTTCAAATAGGATGATATGGATGGATTGAGAGGATGTTTTCTCAGAAGATTTAATGAAATGAATGATAATATTTTATGACATGAGGATTATATGACCCCTGATATACCTAATTCGGTGATGTTTGGATATATAGAAATGTGTAGGAATACCTAGAGGAATACCCCATGGGATTAGGAAAATAACAGGTTATATAACATGTAATCTGACATTACTGGTACAGTGGGACCCCTGGGCTGTGGAATTAGGCTTTTGGTTGGATTTAAATATCACATGCCATGTGACATGGTCACACAACATGGGACCCATCTTAAAAGTCTAACGACACTTAAAGAGTGTCTTGGTTCAAACAACCATTTTAATAAAAAGTGGGAAACCACTACATAGATATAAAAAGGGTCAAGTACGATGTGTGCTTTATGACTAACAATGTCATCAAGTATAAGGAAAACATCAATGCAATAATGTTAAGCAAGTAATACCACTGTGAGTTTTCGCAGACAACACACCTCCATTAGAGGGGTTTTATTACAAAACCATGACTTATTTATCAAACGAAACAATTATATTAACAAACACTTATTCAAGAATTGTAATTTAATATAAACATGAAAAATTAAGAAGGCAACTAAATTCAATATAAAACATTCTTTAATTAAATAGGCTATGAGAGGGACCCTACCTCAACCTCAAGGGGCGTTTTCTTTTGACGATGACAACTCGAATCTTCTTTTTTCTGCTTGCATGCATATGCAACTTAACATATATATAAGGACACCTAGCCCCTATGTACATATTTTCATGGACAAATATTCCCATGGGTGTCCTTAGATATATGTTTATTCTTTCATATACCCCTTTACACTTATACACGTATGCATTTTTCAAATCTATATATAAGCACACCTAGCCCCAATATATATATTCATACTGCCATGAGTGAATATATATAAAGGGGGAACTTATATATGCATATGCCAACCTATGAATACACATGTAATCCTTCGTCAACGGCGACTCGAATCCACCTCAATGAAATCCAAAACACACAAGAAAAATTTAAGGAACCCAAAAATCAAAAAATCCCTAATTAAAATTTGGTCAATGAATACAAACAGAATAAACCTTACCCGAATATTGAACTCATTGTCTTCGATGGTGGTGGATAGAATATGTCTTATCATAAGAAACCACATATATGAAAATAGTGGGAAAAAAAGTGAGATATAACAACTTCTTATATATATATGTGATCAGTGTGTCAATTGTACATGATAAATGATACATGAATTCATAACCAACAATGAACAAATAATATTCAAATTGATATGTACATCCCAATAATAAATAACATGATCATTAATAAAGCACTTTATTTTTCAAACATCACCTTCAATTGACTTTTCAAAAATCAAAAATCTCCAAAATATGAGAATAAATTAAACCTCTTTCATTACTTAAAAATGAGAAATAAGGATTATACATTGTTCTTAACCTATAAAATCCTTTCCTTGAATGTATAAAATACCTAAAACTCTTCATGCCTATATCCTTCTTAATTTTCTAGATTGAAATCTCATTTTTTAGCATGTTATTATTCTGGAATTCACCTTTATTCTTAGTTTATATAGATTTATCAATTTTATAAAGGAGAGAATTTTCCTTATTTTATTCTTACTCAATCCACTTGGATTTTTCAAACCAGTTTGCTAATATGATTAGACAATATTTTGGTGCATGATCTTCCTTCTTCTTGATTGTATATTCCTTATTTGTAGAAACTATTTCCTAACATGTGATAATTGGTTCTTTCCTTTTATCTTTAAACAATTATTATTGTTATGGAATCAATGTGATAATTTCTTAACAATTTGGACTACTTGTTTTCCCTTCCACACACACTTTCAACAGCCTTTAGAGTACCCTTTTTAGGCTTCCTTTCAAACTCGACACTAGAATTGTCAAGCACTAGCCCACTAGAATGTCAAATATTGAAACTTAACCCAACACATTTATCTGAATGACATCTTAGAAATACAAAAGCTCTAAATAGCATATTTACCAATATAAACTCCTCAGAATTAACTGAACACACTGACTATACCAACCACTATAGGTAAATAATTAATTTTTTTGTGGTCTTGGAACCAAATATGGTTCATCCACCATTCATCTATATACACTAAATTCATCCATTTACTGTCTAAGTTCATACATTTCACAACCTTGATAGGGATCACCATCCCTTGATATGGATTTCACTCAAAAAGGAAAAGTATGAATCTCCCCACTATAGTATTATCGATACCATCATCAATCCTAAATACACATCTCTTGTAATGCCAGAGACTTTTATGAGAAATATTTTGTTTTTATAAATCATCAAAGGAATCTTTTAATACACACAACACTAGCTTGGCTTGCTTTACATGCAACCGCGGCCTTCCTCAATAGCTTGTGTCGTACGCAATACTGGGTTTCAGTAAACAATGATATGCTATTAAAATATTATTAAAACTAGCTGTTATAAATAGTAATAACCACTTTTTGAAATTTTATTTCTCAAAATGGACTTCATTTTTGGATTCGGAATATTGAAATTATCCTAGGGTGAAATTTTGGTATTTTTCTGAAAACTTTCAATTTTTGATGAATAGTGAAACCACTAAGTGGTAGTTAAAAAAATTGACTTTTTCATAAAACATAATTTTACTTCTTCTGTGAGTGGAATTTCGAAAATCTGAGAGACACGGTTAATATCAAGGACTAAAATGTGGTTCAATGAGATGAAAATAATTTTTGGTGAATAGTAACTGTTTACTTTTATTTACCACGGTTAAAACTAAATAGGGAAATTAAGGGTAAAAATGATATTATTATTACCCTAACACATGTACTAATTCTATTGGACAAGTGTAATTCGACCAAAAACATCCTTATAAATAAAATATGACCATTTAGGCCCACTTGGATTAGACTAGGACATTTATTATTAATTTATTTAAAGAAGGGTTAAAATAGTTAAAATCAATGTTTAATAAGTAAATAATTTTTAATATGGGGTTATACATAAGATAAATTGGACTATAAATATTCATTAGAAAGATACAATTATTTCCTACATAATGGTATTTTATTTGTAATTTTTAGACATTAAATAATTTAATTTATTTATGACACAACGAGGATGCAGTAATTATCTTATTAGTGAAATATTGACATAATTGATGTTATAAATACCCAAATAAATATAATTTGAGACTTTTTACTAATTACACTAATTTTATAGGTTAATATGACATGTTATTATTGATATAATTAACTTTTTTCGAACTAATAATTCTGTTATGATTTTCAAAAAAATCAATTACTAAATAGTGTCAAAATTGACATAAAATAGATTTTAAAACAAATATTATATTAGTAATTGTTATTTTATTCTTAAAAATCTAAGGTTCGGCCAAATGACTTATATAAGGCTATATATATTAATAATAAACAACTTGGGGTTCGTTTGACTTGATATAGTAAGTTAATTAACCTTATATTGTAAGAAAACAAGAAGACACGGTAAAAGTTTAATTATCTAACTTAAAGTTAAATCTAAATGATAAGGTTACAATTGAAACCTAAACTAGTCTAAATTCTATTGGATGAGAGTATTTCGACCCATCCCCACCTTAGCTTCGAAATATATCAATATGGAGCTATTTAAAACCGATCTTGACTTTATAATAAAATAATATTTCTAGTTTTCCCAAAGGTGCCCCTCTCCTCCCTTATAAAAGGGCACCTCCCCCCCCCCCTCTTTCTCACCCCACATTGAGCCTTAAAGCTCGTCCAACCCCTTCCAATTACTCCTCTCCACTTCCCTAGATACATCCTAGAGGTCTTGGTCTTCTTCAAAGACCAATTTTAGTGCCCTAAAAGAAGTTCTCAAAGAAGCACTTCAAAGAAGAGGTAATGTCTGTTACTGATTCTTTCATCTTTATTTCTTCTTCCACTTCTTCTTCTTTAGTTGTTTCATTATGAAGTAATAACATCATTATCACTCATATACTGATATGTTATTATAAGTATGAAACAACCCTATTTCACCATCCATCCATCCTACGTAAAAAGAAATCACCGCGCGTGCGTACGTACGGAATACCGTCTCCTCGCCGTGGTGTAATCTATTTTCCACCACCACCTTACTTGGATGGGTATAATGGTGTAAATAATGACTATATATGACTATTATAAATTGATACTGATTCTGAAATTTTATACATACACTCCATTACAATTCCACGATCATAGGAACGATATCATCACTCGTGTGTACGTACGGAATACCGTCTCCACGATGTGATGCGACTCGTTCTACATGATCTTCATTTAATAATTATATAAATGAATTAAATGAATGAATATTATATATATTACACTAATAACATTCTGGAAATAAGGTATCTATAACCTAAAGATAATAATAGGAATTTATTCGACAAGACACGCATAAGAACAAAAAGTTATAAACACCCGAATAACAAGTGGCAATGAAATATTACTACTAAGAAGCTAAGAATATGACCATATATGATATCATAAAAATAAGTATGATTCTGGAATAAGTCAATAACATTATTTAAATCATTATATAGTAGGTTCGGACACTTACGAAAAAATGGACCTAAGGTAAGGGAAATATCACAATCTCATTTTTATCCGAGATTGTTTATACATTAGTATTTACTGGGGTGTATTTTGTCATCCAAATCCATGTTTCCTCAATATGTAATATTATTTCCATCCACCTAAAATTGTTTAAATCCAATTTTACCCTTCGGTGAGTTTTTAGTAAAGGATATGAAAGGAATCTTTTGTCATTTTTCATACGAGTTACTTTTTGACTTTTCCGACAAAAGTACGAAGAATGTTTTTTTAACTTATACGGCATGAATGGATTTTTAAAACATTATTTCCAAGAAGAATCCTTTACATGTTTTCACGTTTATTTTTAATCAACTTCTTTTAGATTAAAATTTTATAACATTTTAATAAAGGAAAAATGTTTTTGAAGTAGAAAGGATATTTTCCTCAAGAATGAAGTTCAAGAGTTTTATCAAAATTATTTTCCATCTAAGATAATATAGGGTTATGTTTCTATCCCTATTATTACATGGATTTGATTATGTTGTGAAGGAAATATTTTTATGAATTCCTTTATCTTATATGAATTGTTTTATGATTTCACGATGTTTAAGATTCCCATTTTTATTACATGGTTTATGCAATGATGTATGATTTATGATTTTGTGGCACACATAAGAATGGTATCATTATGAGATGGGTGGGACCTATATCTCCCTCCAATGAATTGGGTAAAGATTTTATATCTCATGAGATAGACATGGCTGGAATGGTAGGTTATACAGGTTTAGTGAAACATAACTGAAACGAGGGTGACTCGGTTCAGAAATGGACTTTGTCCACTAAGATAGTCTTGGCAATGAGTCTCGACTAATAAGATATGATTCTCTATGATTATGTGTGTATGCCACAAAGTTTCATGTTTTACGTTATGATTTCCATTTCACTACTATGATTTATCCCATGTTATTAAATTATGATCTCTTTTGCAGGTTAAGATTTCCAAAAGATATGTTCTTATGAATATGATGTGATTGATATTTCTTTTGTTTACCCTTACTGAGCATTTGAGCTCACCCTTTTATGTTTTCTTTTCCCCAGGATATAAAGAAAGGTTTTAGGTAAGAAAAAAAAGGAAGATCTTTATGGGAGATGTTAAAGATCTTTCACCATGATTAGAAGATTATATTCCGAGTTTCCAAAAAAACTAAACTATTACTATCCTTGTGTGTGTGTTTTTGTTATGTACTAAGTATTCCACAAAAGTAATGTAATTTCCATGTACGTCAAGCTTCGGTTCTCTACATCTCTAGTGCCTCATTTCAAATTACGATCACTATAGAAGATCCTAGCCCAATAATCTCAAAAAAAATTCTTCATTTAAAAACTATCATCTTTAAAACACACAATATATCCAACAAAAATAATACATTAAAAGATATTAGATAGAGAAATCCAAATTATGGAAAATAATAATAAGTTTAGGAATGCCTCATTAAGTATGGTACTAAAAGTCACTTCACCTAGGATGTCTTATCCCAATAAAATAATATAGAAACCCACATCTCAACACATACATGAAACCAATTTTTCCCATCCCAATACTAAGGGAATGCACGCACATTCTTGATACATGAGAAATAGACCACAGTTCATTTATTTTTCTAATATTGAGTTGAGATATTACTCATTCAATTTACTCTATCACCCTCATACTGAGGCTCACCAACCAACATTCATTCCTACCCGGTTTCCATCCTTCTCTGTGCACCTTCCTATGCAATGGATGTATCTACATAGATAGCTCATTCTTTCTTGAATATCTCCAAGTAGGTTTCCAGATAAATGGAAGCTACTCATGCCCATAATGAGTACATAATACCATTTAAAAACTATAATTCTTTTATGAATAAATTTCATTTGAAGGATGGCATGAAATGAATAAACCTTTCAAATTTAGTGGCCTACTCCATTACTGATTCCCATAATGATATAGCTCCATGAATCCCAAAAACATGCTCTTATTCTGTAAATCTACCATATCCTCTCATAGAAGAGGGAATGAAAGTCGATCCATAAAACCTCCTCATTCATTCTTTTATGATCAAATGTATTTATCCATTCTGATTCATCTCCTTTGAATTTAGAAACTTCTAGTTTCACCCATATATCCCCTAGAGTTCCAATCCATTCAAATTGGAACTAAACATTATTCAACATATTCTAAACATCCTATGATCCCACGTCGCTACTAAAAATTAGATACTGTTACTCCTAGAACTCATGGATTACTTAGAAAACCATTGCTTTTCTTTTTAGAAGGCCTTGGTCAATGGATCAAAGTAGTTGTAACATAATATGATGGAAATAACCACTTTAGCATATTTCCCATGGGAACACAATGTCATCCTAATTAGATGCTTTTTTGATGAATTTTGACTCAACATAATCTCGTAATAACAATATTACTAATTAGAAACCCATCACTCCAAAATCCTAAGAATCCATTATTAAAAAACGACGCTCATGGTTTGAGGTTGAGAAGGAAGAGAAGCATGTGGAGGGGAAGTGCAGGGACGGAGGCTCTGCCAGGGGATCAGCCACAAACAATCCATCCCCAACTCTGAGTCTCGCCTTCATAACCACTAGTCCACATGGCCACCCACTGGGAATATCACATACATCCTCACACAGACATTTCACTTAGCAAAAAGTATCATCAATGAATTGCTAGTTATGATTTTTTTTAAGAAATCATGCAGCAAGAACTGAAGAAATCATGGGTAAACATGTAAGATCCATCCCCATAAAATGCACACTAGTGAGAAGGAGAGGCTAAGAGAGTGTTAGCTCTATCATTTACGGGAGATGGGATTCCTCCCAATTTGGATTGAATGTTCATTCATTGATTTGAAAATAAATTTTGGAGACATAATTTTCCATAAATTTATGTTTTATAGACAATAAGGCTCTTAATAATAGAGAAAATTTATATTATATATTTTTTTTCATTAAATATTTATACAGTTTAACATGTTTCGTTGCACCTTTCTCATTCATACCAAACAAACTACCAACTCGTTTATCCATTTCTCATTCACCCTATCATGTTTTTTCTGTTTCCATAAAAAAGGACTCCCTCAGACTAAACATAAATTGAATCCCTAAATTTGAGCTACTAAAAGTGGAGCTAGTCTTCACAAGAAAGTAGAGAAATGGAATGATAATATTGGGATTGGAACAGAAAAAATGGGCACAAATTGATCTTCTCAAACTGAAAAACTTAAATAATGGATGAAACTATTGAATCTTAATCGTAGATCAAACATTTGTGTATGTATTTCCAATTCAAAAACAAATTTTCAAATAGGGAACAATCAAATAATTACAGAAAAAAAACTCTCAAATCAAAACTGGGTCTAATCACTCACTCCCCAGGCCTACATGAAATTCAGATATGAACAAATCAAACCCCCAAAGACAAATCTAAACCATACCCAATACATAGCCATCATACTCCAAACGCCACCCTAACACCCAAATTCAATTGCATGAAGAGTGATAAGATTCTACCTACAAATGGTGAGACCATTGAGAAGAGGTCGTCGAGGAGGAGGGCGCCGCAGTGGGAGAGTTCGTCGGGGAGGAGGGAACCGTTGTGAGAGAGGGTTGCACGGTGAGATTGTCAGGGAGATCGTCGGGAAGAGGATACTTCATTGGGTAGGAGGGATGCACAATGATATGGATACGAACCAGGGGAGGAGGAGGAGGAGGGCTGTTGGGAGGAGGTGACGCCGTCGTGGAGGAGGGTTGTGCGGTGATAGGGCTGCGAATCAGGGGAGGAGAGGAGGGCTGCGGGGAAGAGGATACATCGTCGAGGAGGAGGGCTGTGTGGTGTGTGAATCGAGGGAGGATGAGGAGGGATGTGGATCGGGGGAGGAGGAGGAGACCGATAGAGATCGAACAAAAAATGATGCTCGCGCTGTGTATTATTGATTTTGCCATGGAGATGGAATTTAGCTGTGGAAATATAAAAGCTATAGCCATGGAACTATAAAACTGTGGCTATAGGTCCGTGGCTATAGCCAAAATTTTTAGTAGTGAATATATCAATTCCCCTGACAACATCCATAACTCCTAGTTTATCCCAGAATTTCAATCGTAATATACCTCCTCCTACCCTGGGAAAATGAAGCTTAAGAAAGGGTTGAGATCAAATATTCAGTAAGGGTATGAAATATAGTAGAATATATGATAAACATAAACATTATTCAAGGCGAATAACTAAAAAACATGCCTTTAAAAATAAACATGTGAACATTATGGAAAGAATAAGAGATGAATAAATAATGGCTCTGTAAATCATAAATATGTGTATTCTACTAGTCAAATAACCTAAAGAACTATTAGTTACTTGTTTCATAACGAGGGAATGAATAATGATGGACATCATAACAATAAAATCAAGGCCTAATTCCAGGATCATAAATATCTATTTTTCAGGGCCTTGTTCCAAGACAATAAATATCCATTTTGTCAAGGCCTCGTCCCAACACCATAGTATGTCTCACGAGACCTACCAATGCATAGAGGGGCTATAGAAGGACCCAACCATTACATAATAAGTTCATTGCATTCCTATTGTGAATGGGGATAAACATAGACAACATATACATTCATATTGAATGTAACATATGAAATGTAAATAACATTACCCAGTCACTAAATATAAACACTAACCTTTCAGAGTAATATACTGAATGGTATCAAGATATAACATTCTCATTAAAACTAATAAGAAACCCTTAAACAACAAATTTTGTAGATGATATCAAAAGAGATAAACATCTATGAAATAAAAGATTCATCAAAGGATGTTGACATAAATAAATATACTTTTAAAAATATACCACTAAAAAATTATTGAGTAAATAATACTTAAATATTCCAATGTGCCCCACAACACCTTGAATCATTAAAATCATAATCATTTATAATATCATGAGAAAAAGGATACTCGTGATATGATATAACAAGGGTTAGTACAAACACAACTTTCAAGGATATTTATATTTCAATTGAGGCATCAATGACAGCCCCTTATGTGAAATCATGTAAAAAGTGTTTTTAAAGAAGATTTAGAATTAAAACATTTTAGTGCGGTTTATGGAAATCATTAAACAGATTTTAATGGGCGAAAGAATGTTTTCTTTCATAAAAATGGAAATGAAGAAATTTGATATTCACTAAAAATATTTGGTTTTATAATGATAAATATGGATTAAAAAGCATATAGATTGAAGGTAAAAATAGGTAAGAATATAAGATGTTCCTTGAATCAAGATTGTATTTGGGGAAGAATTTTATAATGGTCCTTTTAGAACATATAAATCCCCATAAATAAAATTAGGATTATGGTTGGTACACATATATAGAGAACTAACATATAATTAATGAGGTGTACCTATGAATAAATAAGAATCTCATTGAGGTGAGTAGAAGGATAAACCCAAATGAAAACGGAGGTTTGGGTAGAAAATACTCACGACTCTTTAATCAATTGAATCATATGACCAAAAATTAATAATCATTAAATGATTCATTTAATATCACAAAAAAAGTAATTCATGATATGATACATCAATTGGATTTATACATACACCATACATAAGTAATATTATTGAATACATAATATCTCACAAAATGGAAGCGAGATGAATAAACTCTTACTTTAAGTATGAATGTGTTATCCACATGATCATAATGACCCGAATAATAAACTTTTGGTCTACTAATTAATAATTATTGAACCTCCCATTTAGGTAATTGATTTATTATAACCTTATTATGTTCATTCGTGTCCTTTTTTATGGGTTAAGAGGTTCAATTTCATTGTTCATGTAGATTTGTTTCATGATTGTTATACTTATATACATGAATAGAGAATCGTGTAAAATGTGGATGGTTGTACAGAATAGAAGTTATTGGTTATCATTGAACATATTGAATTTTACATGGTTTAAAATTTAATTTGTCTACTTTAATTTAATGTGAATCATAATATAAATTATTTTATGATAACTGTTTGGATTAATTTGTGATTTTTGAATGAAATGACCTCATTTTTCATTATAAGTCAAAACCATCTATACAAAAATATTAAAGAACCATAGATGATAAATAATACATATATTATAGTGTGGTTCAACCATATGTATGGATTCATGACATGAATTTAGGACGTTAATAGAAATTGAAAACTTATTTTCATTGAATGTGGTAAATTAGCATATCTCAGATGGTGTTTTTTTACTAATAGCATAAAATAAGGGTAAAATAGAGATGGTAATAACTTATTCCATCACCATAAAAACATTAATGTATATTTATGGTACTCAGTTTTTCATAAAATTTGTATGAGATGTGTTGATGATAGAAATGAAAATAAAGGAACATTAGAAGAAAGTAAAATACTTGAAAAGAGGAATTTAACTCTTCAATTAGTCTTCCCTGAGAGCCTCTTTAGGGGAGAGGATTTGGTCTTTTGAGGAGTCGAAGAGCTACAGAATGTGGGTGTTGATCTTGGGAGGATATTTGTCCAGATTTTAGTCAATTCACAATGATTGATAGGTGTGAAGAGAATACGGAGTGAGTTGGGGGGGGGGGGGGGGTTTAGTGGAGGAGAGGAGTGAATTTTGAATATTTAATCCATTATTTAATTATTTTTCTCAGGAAAAGAAATTGTGTATGATTTGTGTGACACAAAATATTAATAATTTCATGTGAGTTTGAACCAATTGGTATTAAATTATAATTACTTAACTTATGACTTAATAAATCATGTATTTTTCATTTATAATAAATTATTGTATTTTTCTATTCACCTAAAATTCAATTATTTTTGAAAAATCCCAAAAATCAACCCTAATCATTTTTCAATGTGTTGAATTAAAAAATGAAATTCATTTTTTGAAAAAAATTTCATGGTATTTTTAATTTTTTCTAAAATAAAGTCATCAATTATTTTTTAAAAACATCTTTAAAACTATAACGCATTTTATAACAACTTGGAAAATTAATCAAGGTCTCATAAAATTTTCTTATAACCATAAGACAACAAAATAAAAAATTATTATTACATTTTATTAAAATAAACATCCATTTAAAATTATTAAATTAGTTATAAAATTATAATTAAAATATTTATGACAAACAAAAATACCATTATTTATACTATGATCATTTTGTAACTTATAGGATGTCTAAATAGTATTTATACAATAACAGTTGAAGTTTCTATGTTATGGATGATTTGATATTCATTACAAATCATAAGTGTATGTTAATATTTTTATAAAAACTTTTTTGATTCTATCATACTCTAAATAACACCCTCAATGAAACAGTGTATGTCAGTTTTTTGAAATTAAAATAAAAAAAGTAGAAAAAATATGTTTATTGGCTAGGTTATCACAAAGTGTTGTTTTGTAGAGAATAAATGTTTCAAGCATTCACTATTAAATTTATTTGTAAATACATGGGGTGTTACACACTTTTTATGTTACCCTCAAGGCCAATTTCTCAGTGGCATTGGGAAAACCACCCAATGTTCATGGAGAGCATTTAGAAACATACCAAGTAACCAACTGAGAAATAAGTTAATGTTGAAATGATGTAATACCTCATACAGATGATAAATATGTAATATAATACATATATCATGATATCAAAAATACATCAGGTTTCATATTGGTGCCATCAATCTATGAGATCAATGTCACATTCATTGAATGTATAGAACTGGATTTTTCATGTATTGTTTTAATTATATAGAAATATTATGAGTCCACGAAAATTGACAGCGCATGATTCTGAGGCCCGGTGTGCCCAGAATGAATTTCTGAACTTTTTTTTGATTACGTTCAGTAAACACACGAGCATCATTTTGAAACTTTTGAACCGGTGATCACAATTGAAATTCATGGACACCGTTGAACTCACATCCCCGATATTCTCTTAAGGAGACCTTCCCCTCGACCGCAGTAGGACGATGGTGAAAGTTAGTTTTCTAGACTTTTTGTTGGAGAAAATAAAATAAACATGCTTTATATTATTTTTGAAATTGAAACCTCTAATTTGGATTATTAGTGGTGGGGACCACCCGAACTCTCCCAATTAATGTGGGAAAACCCTTAGAATCCTCCCATCATAATGTGCCATCTTAAATGTAATTAATGTTCCAACATTTATTAATTAATAAACTTAATTTAATGAAGTGGCTCCTCACCATTCTCATGGTTTGAGGATCATTGGCAAAGTAGAGCTTGGGAGAACCTTTGGAGAATCAATTTTATCCAACAAAGAACCACTCCAATGGAGAACCTCTCCAATGAAGAGCATCCTCTAGATCAAGATTGAGGAACCGACTTTGGATCATCTTGTGGGAGTGACGAATGCCAACATCACCATCTTCATTGACTTCTTATTTTTCCTTGCGCCACCTCCATCAGACGATCGAGGTAAGGGTCTTAATTTTGAAATATCATTGAATTTATTTGTTGATACTTCATATTATGCATTCACAATGACGATGGCCAAAGAACATGGCCATCATTCTGAAAATATTCCTTTCCCATTTTCTTAGTTCTTCATGTGTTCTTCATGCATTCATCAATGCAAAATAATGAACAGGGCTAGAAAGACAATGTTTTGTTGAGCGCGATGTATGGACGTGGATCCCACGACTCGAGGATCATGAATATGTGGTCGTTATATTTTTCGGGCTTAGAACAAAGATACGGTGAACCACAAAAGAGGAAGATAGATGGCACACCGTCTGGCCACGTGGAGGTAGGGTGGCTCATGTCAGTGCCACCGGATGAGTAGGAGGCCGCGACCCGTCAGCCACGCCGGAGCAGGGAGGTTGTTGGCACCCGGTCGACTGCATGGTGAGGTGGTGGCGCACATCCACACCTCTGTAGGAGGATACTGCGGATGCTTGGCAGTAGAAGATCCCGAAGGGCAGATTGAACCCTGCTGGCCATAGAGGACAACAGCATCGTCACGCCGCTAGTAGGAGGACCAGTCGACAAACTGGCTGGACGTGGCGCACCGAGTTGGACCCACTCCAGCGGGTCCCGATTCCAAAGACCGAATGACCCTTTAGACTTTTGGGGCGACCTGGGAGGAGCCTCCCTCTCAAGAGTCATCTAGGGAGGTCCCCACCATGGCAGTCCCTGCCACGGTAGTCCACCCGACCGTGGGCCGCCCTAGCGGGCCGCATTAACAGGACCCACCACCGAGCCGCCCCTTTCGCGGGTCGGGCCGGACAACAGCCCAGAAAGTCGGGCCCTTCAAGGCCTAGGCCAACCGGCTCATACCTAGGTTGGGATAGGGCAACCCGATCTGAGTGGGTCGGCCCAGGCCGGGTCAGGTCGGGTCGGTCTGACCGGGTCGGACTGGACCTAGGCCTATCCAGACCTCGTTTCGCCTTTTTGACCGTATCTTGAGAACTGAGAGTCCATTTGAAAAAATATCTATGGAGTCAGAATCCTTGGATCAAGATGGTCCTTTTGGTATACTTCAATTGAGGTTTGAAAAAATTGGGATTGTGGCCGTGTTGGATCGATCCCAAATCCAACCGGGCCCTCAGAACAGAAATAGTAATAACATATAGATCGGGCATCCAATTGATGCTCCGCCAATCGCGTTGGATACCTTATAATGTATAAGCCCTTTGGGATACTCCTTAATGGGATTTCGTGGCAGTTTATGTATCATCCAATGGCTTGAATAGTGGAACCTCCCCGAATAAATCATGCATGGTGCGGGAACCCTACAGTTGGATGTACTTGAAGAATCATCAGATCTTGTGTGGTTCAGCACTCTGCGATCCTATGTGGGTCAGTGCATATTGATCCTATGTGGGTTATAGATCAATGATCTTGTGTGAGTCAGTGCATTCTAATCCTGTGTGAGTCATCTCCAGATCATGTGTGGGTCATTTCCAGATCCTATGTGGGTCAACATCAGTGCTTCTCGACGAAGTAAGATGATCTAGCAATACAACTAATCATCTATACTTTTTTACTAAAGATATATACCTAGTTTTAACTGAGTCCTTACCATTATGTCATTTACCGTTATGGTATTCTTCTGTGTGTGTTGCTTTTATGGTACTTACCTTCATGGTGTTCTTCTATGTGGCAATTCCTTTGTGGTACTTACCTATGTGGTATTTTTCTATGTGGTTATACCTGTGTGGTACATACATTCATGGAATTATTTATATCATGGAATAGTTGAATTTCTAGCTAAATAATTGGGACTTATGTTTCGTTATGAATGATATTGGTATACTTGTTTACTAAGGTATATCAATTGGAATATACCTAAGTAGGGTTGTCTGTTTTTTTTCATTATTTTTGGTTTTTCCTTTGTGGATTTCAAGAGACCTTCAGGGTCTCCGAGTCCCTACTGAGTATCGTTATACTCACCCCATCACGGGCTACACTGACACATCAGGGTCTCAGGGTCCTTAGCGGGTGTTCAAAGGAGTTGTTTTTAGTTTTTCTTGTACTTTCTAGTTGGGCTTTAATTTCAGCCCCTTTACTTACTGTAATTGTTCCTTTTACTATATAGTTTACTTGTGATGGTATCTTTTTGTGTGCTTGGTTGGTGTTAGTTTATAGGTTTAAATGAAATTCCTTCCCCGTTTTAGGGATACGCCTTTCTGGTGCTAGTCGTTATCCCCTGGCCAATAGAATGCGAGCTTGGGGTAGTCAAGGCACGGGCCCAGGGGGACGGGCCCTGACGAATTTGTATTAAAAGAATCAGTTCTACCGATGTACACGGACTCTGAACTTTTATGTGTGGAAATAGTGTTAAGTGATTTGAGTGTGGTTATCATTTTGGGGAATCCATTTTTGGTGCAGCGGCCGACGTATCCATACACCCGGACTCTGACATCTGATTTATGATTCATTTCACTAAAACACTGATTACTTATGTGTTCTGAAAATATTTCTTTGTGATCACTTTGATTCTGCTCAACAGGTATAACATATTGATCGTGGGAAAACTATTTCATTCAGGATACCTCCATAGAGATAGCCATTTAGGGTTTAATATAGTGTACGTGATGAAAACCCACCGAGCGATGAGGCTTCAGTACATGGCCCCCTTTAGACACCTGTCCCATCATGTGGTGTACCCACAACACCAATACCCATTGGGAAGCTTATGCCATCAGCTCTAGCAGTATAAGATGCACTCCACTTGATCATGTTTCATGAGTTCCAATGCTAGAGGCCATTGAGGTTCCAGGGTGAGAGGGATCCACAGGTGGATGACAACTGGCTGGAGGTCATGGATAGTGTTTTTAGACTAGTAGAGTCCCATCTGATCTCATGGTGATCATTGTCGTCAGTCTTCTTCGAGCAGCAATGAGCAGATAGTGGAGCATGATTCTCCATGTTCATGACAAGGTAACTCTCATATTTGTGGACTTCGAGAGCCTTTTTAGGGAAGATGTAATCTTATAAACTCTATGCTTAGTGCATATACAAGAGCTTCTCCACTTGTAGCAGGGTAGCATGACCGTAGCTAAGAATTCGCTGAGGTCACTGACATCTCGCGCTACTCCACTAACTTGGTTCGAGACCTTTTCATCAGGGCCCAAACCATTGAGAAGGGGATCAGACGGGAGATTAGAGCTTTGATGGTTTCTCTCAGCATCCCAATGTAGGTGAGGGTGTTAGAGAGAGCACTCTAAGTTGATAGTTTCCTTTGCTGAGCAGTCATCTGCAGTAAGACCAATCACCGAACATCATGTGGCAGAGTCATCTACAGTTGGGATCAGACAAATGAAATAGAGGTCCAAGAGGACGAGACCAACAGGTGGATAACAACAAGATATAGGGTTAGTTGTGTGGGGATCTCGAGGTAGAGAAGGGATGGTGACAAGCAAGCAATGTTACTCGTGCGGCGGGCAAGGTCACATGGCTCGCGACTGCCTGACCCACCGTACAGATGACGAGCAGACGGTCGAATGACTTCCTAGGAAGAGGTAAAGATTTGATCAAGGAGGTCCACAAGTAGGAGTCAGAAGTGGTAGAGGAGAAGGTTGTCTCGTAGGTGGTGGGTGGTGATTCGAGGTTCTACCGCAACCACCTCCAGTAGGTCAAGCTAGACCACAGGGAGCAGGTGGACATGGATGAGCTCAGCTTCAGGAAGATGAGTCCTATGACCACGGTGCTCCAGATATGATTTGATGTATGATCTATGTCTACTCCACCTTAGCTATAGTACCTATATACACAATTGACAGTCATTATTTTATTGCCAAAACCCTCTTTCAGAGCTCGTAGATACCGGTGGAGCCGTTGGCTCGAGGTTTATGGATAGAGACGCCTATGGGAGAAGATTCGATAATTACACACTGGTGCCAGCATTGTGAGCTTACCCTTGAGGGTGAGAGATATGGCTGGGATCTCTTAGTAGTGGCGTAAAGGCTTTACAATGTCATCTTCTGTATGGACTGGTTATCCACAGTAAATTCTTAGATCGATTGTATTAGGCTCAATGTGTGGTGTGTCCGCATGGATGAGACCAGGATTTCCATCACCTGTGAGAAGGGAATATTTACACCATTGTATGGAATTACCCGAAGGAGGGTGCAGTCAATCACACATATTTTTTCTAGCCTTACCCTTGAAGTAGTTGATGTTGAGACTCTAGTAAATCCTCTAGTGGTGGACCAGTACACTGATGTCTTCCCTGATGATGTTCTCGGTCTACCTCCTCGCAGAGTGGTGAACTTTTATATCGACCTATACCCCTGGATGGCACTGATATATACATCATCATATCGTATGGAACCCATGGAGCTTCAAGAGCTGCGAGTATAGTTGGAGGACTTGCAGAGCAAGGGGTTCAATAGGCCCAGTGTTTCTCCTTGGGGAGACCTGATTTTTTTCACCATGAAGGAGGATGGGAGTTTGGGAATCTGTTTGGACTATCATATCCTGAACCAAGTGACTTTGAAGAACAAGTACCCACTACCATGTATTGATGGTATCTTTGATTAGATGAAGGAAGAACAATGGTTATCGAAGATAGACCTCAGGTCAGGCTATCACCATATCAGGGTATGAGACGAGGATGTGCAGAAGACGACTTTCCAATGTAGGTATGGCCACTATGAGTTCTTGGTTATTCCATTCGATGTGACCAACACCCCATCAGTTTTCATGGGACTCAAGAACAAAATATTTCAGCCATACCTCGATCACTTTATGGTAGACCTCATCGACTACATCCTGATATACTGATCTACATAAGAGGAGCACGCCAATCATCTATAGGTTGTACTGGACACACTCTGAGAGCACTAGCTTTATAGTAATCTCTCGTGGTGCCTATTGTAGATATGAGAGGTCCACGTTCTAGGACACATTATCTCTAAGGCTAGAGTTGTGGTGGATCTAATGGATATTGAGGCTGTACTTGCTTGGGATCCACCTAGGAGTGTGATGGAGGTGCAGAGATTCTTGGGATTTCCTGGTTACTACCGAATGTTTATGCCTGACTTTTCCAAAGTTGTGGCACCCTTATCATCATTGATGAAGAAGGTCCAACCCTTTTTGTGGTTAGAGAGATGCCAGTGGAGTTTCCAGTAGATGAGGTAGAGTCTAAAGAGTGACCCCATCTTGAGGCTACCAGAGGAGGGCGTAGTGTATGTGGTCTACTACGACACATCAGGTACTGGGCTTAGATTTGTCCTGATGTAGGAGTGATCGGTGATCACATATGGTTCTCAATAGTTCAAACATCATGAGAATAACTACACTACCCATGAACCAGAGTTAGCAGCAGTGGTCTTCGCCTTGAAGATGTGGCGACATTACTTTATGGGAGAGCATTTTACAGTCTAATGTGATCACAAGAGTCTCAGGTATATCTTCTCTCAGAATGAACTTAACCTTAGACAACGACGTTGGCTAGAGTTCCTCCAGGACTATTAATTTGAGATGGTCTATACTCATGGGAAGTGGATCATAGTAGCAGATTCACTCAGCAAAAGATCTGGTATACAACTGCAGAGTGAGGTGATGGAGCAGCTACCTTCTTTGCAGATATCCTTCATGGATAGAGATGCAGAAACATACCTCCAGTCTATGACAGTCACCCCCACTTATTTAGTGAGTCATGGAGGGGAATCCAGGGGAAAATGACTGTAAGGAATGATGTCCTCATATATCCTCAGGCCATGCACCTAATTGATATTCTGAAGGTGGGGAGCATGTTATCCTTTTCAGAGTATGTATAGTTGTACTAATAGTGCTACGAGAGGAGGTGCTGAGGGGGTTTCTTATGTCTCCTCTGGCAGTACATCCTGGTGCGGAGAAGATGTACCATGACCTCCAGTGTTAGTACAGGTGTCCATGTATGAAGAAGGCACTGGTAGATTTTGTTTCACGATGCCTCACTTGGAAGCAAGTGAAATCCCAACATCTGGTTCTAGTAGGCATAGCTCATCCACATGAGGTTCCAGAGTGGAAGTGGGATGAAATTTCCATGGACTTCATGATCAAACTTCCACCTATGTCCCAGGTTCATGATTCTATCTGGGTGATCATTGACCAACTCACCATGTCGTCCCACTTCTTACCTATCAGATACAAGGGTTCAGTAGAGGTCTTGGGACACCTCTATGTGCCGAAGATTATTCAGCATCATGGAGTGCCTTCGACAATTGTCTCTGATCGTGATGCATGTTTCACTACCTGGATATGGAAGGGGTTACATGAGTCTTTTGGGATGCAACTTCTATTGAGAACCACCTTCCATCCTCAAACGGATGGTCAGATAGAGTAGACCATTTAGGTTCTCGAGGACATGCTACGTGCTTGCGTCCTTGATTTTGGTCATAGCTGGGGGATCACATGACCTTAGTGGAGTTGGAATACAACAATGGTCATCACTCCACTATTGGTATGGTACCATTCAAGGCATTGTATGGTCGACCTTGTAGTTCACCTATGTGCTGGACTAACCCAGGGGAGTCAGCACTCGTGGGACCATAGGTGGTACGAGCTACCATGAATAAGGTTCAGATAATCCAGTAGAGGATGAAGACTGTACATAGTTGGCAAAAATACTATTTTGACAGGATACAGATAACTATGGAGTTAAGGGATGGAGACCATGTCTTTCTATGGGTCTCACCTCGATAAGGATTGCAAAGATTTGGTCGGGGCGACCAGTTATCTCCATGGTTCATAGGACCCTTCCAGGTCCTTAGAAGAGTTGGTAATG
Source organism: Viscum album (assembly GCA_963277665.1). NCBI lineage: Eukaryota > Viridiplantae > Streptophyta > Magnoliopsida > Santalales > Viscaceae > Viscum > Viscum album. The sequence goes on along the minus strand of OY728162.1, from coordinate 1,084,551,509 downwards.
TGGCATACCACTTAGCTCTTCCCCCTCAGTTGCACCGAGTACATGACGTTGTCCACGTATCATTGATGAGGAGATATGTGCATGACCCATCTCACGTTATCAACCATGGATATTTGGGCATCGACTATGTGGAGACGTTTTCAGAGGTTCTAGTAGAGACTGCGGGTCGACAGGAGAGAGTCATTCTTTAGTGGTCGATTCCTCTGGGGCGCGTTCTTTGGAAGCACAGGAACCTCCTGGAGGAAACATGGAAGCGAGAGGCTCATATTCCTGAAAAAAAAAACCCCACTTGTTTACCTAATTTGTGTTATGGATTTTAGGGACACAAAGCCTTAAGGTGGGGAGAATTTAAAGACCCATATTTTTCTATAGAGTTTTTTTAATTATATGGGAATATTATGAGTCTAAAAAAACTAACGGGGCATGATTCTGAGGCCTGGTGTGCCAGAAATTAATTTTTGGACTTTTTTTGGGTACATTCAGTAAACGCGCAAGTGGCATTTTGTAACTTTTCGACCGATGCTCAGAATTGAAATCTGAGACACCATTGAACTCACAGCGTCGATATATACTTAAGGAGTCCTTCACATCAACCATAGTAGGTCATGAGAGAAAGTTATTTTCCTAGAATTTTCATGGGAGGAAATAAAAAAAACATGTTTATTTTATTTTTGAAATTGAAACCTCACATTTGGATATTGAGTGGTGGGGACCACCTGAACACCCCCAATTAATGTGGGGAAACCCTTGGAATCCTCCCAACATAATGTGCCATCATAAACTTAATTAAAGTGGCCACATTGATTAATTAGAAAACATAATTTAATGATGTGGCTCCTCATCTTTCTTGAGGTTGGAGGATCGTTGGAAAAATAGATCTTGGGAGAACCATTGGAGAAATTTTTTTCTCTAATGAAGAACCACTCCAATGAAGAGAATTATCCAGATCAAGATTGAGGAACTGACTTAGGAGCATCTTGTGGGAGTGATGAATGCCGACGTCACCATCTTCATCGATTTCGTCTTCTCCCTCATGCCACCTCCATCGGACGATCAAGGTAGGGGTTTTAATTTTGAAATATGATTGAATATATTTTTTATTCTTTATATAATGTATTCAAAATGACTATGGCCCAACATACATGACCATCATTACACACGTATACATTGCCCCTTTTCATTGTTCTTCTCACATTCTTTGTGCGTTCTTCAACACTAAATAATTAATATCATTGGAAGCATAATTTTTTGTTGAGCGTGACACATAGACGCGGATGCCTCGACCAGAGGATCGCAAATATGCGGTTGTTATATTTTTGGGGCTTAGAACGGAGATGCGGTGGACCGTGGAAGAGGAAGGCGGACTACACACCGGTCGGGCGCATGGCGGTAGGGTGGCGTGCATCTGCGCCGCCGTAGCAAGAGACCACGTTCGCTTTGCCGTGGAGGAGGCCAAAGGGGGGAAAACACTCGGCCGACCATGGAGGACAACAGCGACGTCGTGATGTTGTGAGGAGGACCGACCGAAAAACCAGTCGGTCGTGGCATAGATAGCATGACCCACTACAGTGGGTCCCACATCCAAAGACCGAACAACCTTTTGGCCATTCGGTTGACCTGGGAGGCTCCTCCCTCTAAGGCATCGGCTAGGGTGGACCCTGCCATGACAGTCCATATGACCGCGGGCCGCACCGCGGGCCGCCCTAGTGGGTCGCGCCACAGGGCTAGGCCACCCCCTTCGCAGGCCGGGTCGGACCACGACCCAGCGAGCCGAGCCTTCCAAGGCCCAGACCATCTGGGATGAAACCAAGTCGGGACGGGTTGACCCAAACCGAGTCGGGTCGGCCCAGGCCAGGTCGGGATGGGTTGGACCGATCGGGTTGGATCGGACTCGGGCCCATCCACACCCAGTTTCGCATTTATGGTCGTATCATCAGAACCAAGCGTCCATTTGACAAACCGTATGCGGCGTTAGAATCCTTGGATCGAGATGGTCCTCTTGGTATAACCCACATGAGTTTTAGATAATGTTGGAGTGAGGCCAGGTTGGATCAACCCAAATCCAACTGATCCCTCAGAATGGAAATGCTAATAAATTATAGAATGAGCATCTGATTGACACGCCATCAGTCGTGTTGGGTCCCTTATGACATGGTGGACCATTGGTATACTTATTTGTGGTACTTTTTGGTTGTTGATGTATCAAAAATTTTATTGGGGAGATGAACCTCTTAGAATGAATAATTCTTAGTGTGGAAACCAAATGGCTGGCCGTACTTGAAGAATCTTGAGATCCTGTGTGGGTCAGCGCTCAACGATCCTATGTAGGTCAACGCATACCAATCCTGTGTGGGATAGCGCTCAGTGATCCTATGTTGGTCAGCGCATTCTGATCCTGTGTGGGTCATCTACAGATCCTGTGTGGGTCATCTTCAAATTCTCTGTGGGTCAACAGTAGATCTTCTCGAAGAATTAAGATTATATAACAATACATCTAATCATCTATACTTCCGTACATAAGTTATACCTAGTGTGAGCTGATTCCTTACCTTTGTGGTATTTACCTTTGTGGTATTCTTATGTGTGGCGTACCCATTGTGGTACCTACCTTCTTGTTATTCTTCGGTGTGGAGATACCTTTTTGGTACTTACTTATATGGTATTCATCTGTGTGGTGATACCGTTGTGGTACTTACCTTCGTGGTATTTTTTATTTCATGGAAATGTTGAATTTCTAGCTAAAGAATTGGGCCTTGTGTTTCCTCATAGATAAGATGGGTATATTTGATAACATAGGTATATGTATAGTAATATACCTAATTATGGTTGAAATTTATTTTTCGTGCTTTGTGGTTTATCCTTCATGGATTTTGAGAGATCATCAGGGTCTCAAGGTATCTATTGAGTATCGTTATACTCACCCATGTATGGGATATGCCCACACCTCATTGTGTCTTTTGCAGACGATGGACAACACTAATTGATGATGAGGGTGCCGGGACAGGATACTTCTTAGAGGAGGACCAATAGACGTGACTTACCATAGAGACAAATGTTTGAGAGTTGTACCTACCATTCATGTAGGATCCTTGGCGGGTGTTTGCAGGAGCTGTTTTCAGTTTTTCTTATTCATTACAGATGGTCTTGTATTTCGCCCCTTTACTTATTGTACTTGTTCCTTTTACTATATAGTTTACTTGTTCTGGTATCTTGTTGTGAGCTTGGTTGGTGTGAGTTTATAGGTTTAAAGTCAATGCCTTCCCGGTTTTAAGGATATGTCTTTCTGGTGCAAGTCGCACGCTCATTCCCTATGGAAGGCGGGCATGGGGTAGTAATGGCACGGGCCCTGGCGGACGGGTCATGACATTGAATTTCTAGAAATTTAACTTTCCCATTGAACTCTATAGCCATGGATTAATTTATGTTATATCATTTCAACCAATGGGTTTGATATATAAACATTATTGATGAATGGAAGGGAAACATATTTTTCACATTATTTACTAATTCAATATTACTCATGACGCACCCAACATATCATACATCACCACGAACATATTTCATCATGACATTACTTAACACATAAAAGTAAAGAACTTTTAGTATTCATTAATAATAAACATAATTTATAAGCATCAATACACACATCCATAGATAGGAAAATCCAATGACACATATAAATGTGGATTCCTTACTAATACGTATCTTTATCCTAAAATCCAATAATGGATATTAACAAGTCCATAAACCAAGAGAAGATTCATGAAAGTCCTATGAGGCTCCACCCATGATAGTTTGTTTCATTTGTGTCCTTAAAATGATTTAATTTGGATATCGAAAATATATTTAAGAATAATGAAGTGGAACTTATAACTTATCATCATGGAGGGGAGCAACAATAACCTATTAGTGTGAAATTTACTCTTATAAAATTATCAGATACTATGTTATGTAGAATAAAAATCATGAAGTAATAAAGAGCTTATTAATATTTAAAACTATAAATCTAGGTTATAATAAAAAAACATATGTTTGTTCTAGGGAACCAACTCAACCTTGGTGGGTGTGCATACCTTATTTGTAACGACGCAAAGTTTCATTAATGGAAATCCCTCTTGATCTTATTAAATGTATCTTTATATAAAGCGTTTTATAAAATGTCAAATTATTTGGTTTTATGATAAGAGTTGTGACCGTTACTTTTATATCCATTGAACAGTGATAACATGATTAGTATAAATATAAGGCTTTAACGAACCCAATTTTACTCAGACAAATGAATTGATGGCCTCATCTAGTAGAATTTCCCCATACGAAGCCCATTTGTCAGAGCTCAGAAAAGAGATGGCATCCTTGGGCTTCGCCCTTGACCAAGCCCAAGCTGAGCTTCATCATGTCAGGCTCGAACGTGACCGTCTACGGGAAAAGTGCAAGTTGATTGAAATTACCACTCGAGCGATGTTATCCGAGCCACCCCAAGAGTCTGTCACCATCGCACACCTTACCCTTAGGTATTATGCGGCTGTTTTAAGGGGTTATGTAACAAATAAGTAGTATTATGTTCATGTACATTGTTTTTTTATATAATAATGAATATAGTTTCTAGTCATATTTGATATATTGTAAATAGTTTTTAAAGTACAAATGGTGTTTTTAGTTATTATTTAATTAAGAATTCTATTTTATTAAATTAAGGTATTTTTGAATTAAATAATATTTTAATAAAATATTATTATTAATATTAAATTAATTTTTATTAACTATAAATGATCCTATAATTTTATGAATGCAATTAAAATTTTTATTAAGGTTTGAAATCCATTTTTGTCAAAACCCGTGAATTTTTGATAAATGTCGGTTTTTATTTTAAAAGTGAAAATTAACATATTTAGAAATTTCTTTATATAAAATAAATTTCATTTCTGGAATCAAGTCGTCAAAATTTTGCAAAGGTGAATTTTTCATACTTTTCTGAGACAGTCAAATTTTTGTGTAAAAATTAAATACCGTTTAAATATATAATGTGTTTTATGACATCATAATGACCCAATGGTGATGTAGTAAAATACCATAATCCTTATGATCGTCCAATATATGATTTATCATTAAAATAATGTGATTTTGGGTTTGTTTTACTTACTTTTCAAAGCATTAATGGACCCCTCAAGACTATTCAACACTTTTCCTTTTTAAATTAATTTACATGAGAGTGTGACTCACCTCCACATAAGCAACCTTATTATTTTAATAAGTTAGGACTTGGGCCATATAAAATATTGTTTTCCTCTTCCCTTTTCCTAAAACCATGGGCAAAAACCATGGGATGGTTTGTGTTTTGGATTAATTTATTGTAAGGGGACCCAAACCTAAATAATAAAGAATTCCCTCACCTTTCCTATATAAACCCACCCAAGATCCCACTTCCTACTCACTAAAATCCTTTGGTGTTCGTCAAAACTCTGCCTTAATCTCTCTATAATCCTCCAATGGTTCTCCAAGCTCCCAATATGCCTCTCACAACCCTCTCGCTAGCCTTTGGAAGCACACATCCAAGTAAGGGTTTTTTCTTCCTTTCTCATTTTTGTCCAATTTTTCTTAAAGTTGTTTTGCTTAATTTCAATTATAAATGTTGGGGGTATGGTTTCGCACCTCCCCCCAAACTTCCCTCTTATTTTTTGAATGATGGGTGACCCCTTTCTCTCTCATTAAATTCCTCTAATGTATACCCGTTACTATGCCGAAATTCCGAAAGGAACTTCTCTCTCTTCTTTTACATTCATGCAATAATTTTGTATCATGAATCTATATTCCATTACAATTGTTGGGAAATGTACCTATATGACCTCCTTACTTTCCATTACATGTGAATATGATGAGGAACCCATTTCTCTCTCATCAACCATTTTTATGAATTCTTATGTCACGTCGTTACGCTGCCGAATTCGCACCGATTTTCTAAGCCAATGTCATTGTGTAGTGAATACCATACCCATTTCTCCATCAAAGGTATTAAACTTTATGCACAATTACTAATTGATTTTAAAGTTTAATGTATTAATTCCACATTCCTTTATCATGGAATAAATGATTATGTTTTATGAATCCTTGTTTCATAATCCATGTGGCACACTTATGCATGAAATGAAATTTTTAAGAAGGGTGCGCCCTTATAGCGCTCTAATGCATTGGGTAAAGTATAGTATCATGATACGTCATGTGAAATGAGTTTTGTCTCATTCTAATTCAAGTGCAACTATGTTTTACTTGAGCTTCATGTGAAATGAGGGTTTACTCATTCTTTATGTGCAATGAGCCTTGGCTCATGCTAATTCCATGTTAAGTGTTGTTTCCACATTCCCATGTTATGATTATCATGCTTTATCATGCCTTTATGTTCATCTTTATCTTATGATCTATTGATATGCATATTGCCTAACATTTATTGTACTCCTCATGTTATTCCATGTGTACTCCCTTACCTGGCTTTATAGCTCACCCTTTTCTTATGCATGTCCTCAGTTTATCTCATGCAATGCTAAGTACAAGGGAATGTAGTGGTCATGTAAAGGATGTTTTCAATAAAGATATTGTATTTCATGTTTTATGTTTTTATGTAATGATCCTAAGCCCCAAAGTCAATAAACCTCTCAATCTTATTTGTTGTATCATGTGAAGTTTTATGTAATAAATCATGTTTATGTTTTTAATAAAAGCAGGGTTATCATAGTAGGTATCAGATGATAGGTTTGGTTATTTTTGGGATTAGGAAAACCCTAGTAAAGCCTTAGATACAAGTCTAAGTATAATAAAAACATCTCTAAGTTTTGGTAAATACTAAGTAAGTGGTTTATCAAACAAATACATCCCTGTCTGGATACGAGCAGGTAGAGGTGGCTCTAGCACAGATGTATCCTAGGGGTAAAACCGTAAAACACCGCTTTGAGCTAGACTCGAACGGGAACTAGTGCACGACAAAGGGCCTTGTTTAACTCTTGGTTACGACACTCCCAGGGGATATGTTTTGATAAATTCACAATCTTAGTATGAACCCTTATTAAGGGAAAAATTCCCCTAAGAATATATGTTAGAAAGTAGATCATGAAAAGCCTAGATTGAAGCCTATAGACTCATGAGTTAAAGAAATTAATGTTTATTTATACGTCATCAAATTTTGTCTTTGTATTACCCTTAATGTGTTACCCCTAACTTTCCTTTTATTCCAACCAATGGTTGGTAATAGGAGGACTCGGGCTAACAACTGTTGTGAAGATCTGTGTGATAATTATACTAATGAGATGCCCAATCCAATGGGAGCAGGAATCGCGAACCTTGTCACACTTCTCTAACAGCTAACTCAAGTTTTGAATAGAAACACGAGTCAAGAGTAACGTTCAACCCCCCCTAAGAAAGAACAAGTATCTATTGAAAGCTTCATGAGAAAAAGGCCTCCTACATTTAGTGGATCATCCGATCCCTTGATCGTTGAACAATGGATCAACTCCATTGAAAAGATCCTCTCTATCCTTTAATGTTCTGAACAAGAGAAGGTTCTCCTAGCGGCCTATATTATGGAGGGTGAAGCTGATCAATGGTGGACGTTGATCAAAAATAAGAAGCCTGAGGAGGAGATCGAGTCTTTGGAATTGAAGGAATTCCAAAAGATGTTTTTTGATAAATATTTTCTGCGCACCCTCCGACATAAGATGGAAAGGGACTTCCTTTCCCTCAAGCAAAATGATGAAGAATTTGTTGGAGCGTACGAGGAAAACATTACAAGGCTTGCACGATACGCTTCCTACTTTTTCGTTACCCCCGAATGCAAGGTTGACCGCTTCTTTGGTGGGATGAAACCTAGCTTACGGAAAGCAGTAGCGATCCGTGACTTTGACAGCTATGAGGAAATTGTCCGATGTTCCCTCACGGTCAAAATGGAGATCGGAGAATCACAGGGGTATCATGGGTATAAGAAGCGTAAGGTGGACTTCAATTCTGGTGGGACGATGGATAAATCAAATGGTGCTATGATGTTACAGCACCCCACTTGCCAAATGTGTTGAAAGAAGCACCCTGGAAATTGCCTTAAGGGGACGAGAAAATGCTTCAGGTGGGGAAGAGAGGGGCACCTAGCTATTAACTGTCGGCAAGAAGGACATGCGGCTGCGACAGAGGAGTGGAACGCTCTGTTCGAACCTCAACGTGTTGTTCAATGCTACAAATGAAAAGAACTGGGTCATTTTTTAAATCAGTGCCCTAATCCAAGGGTTTTCGGAGGCAACCAATAACCTCCAAGACAGCAAGGAAGAGCCTTTGTCATCACTTCTGCCGAAGTGAACCCCGAAAACGAAGTGGTGACAGGTATGCTAGTTATTCATTCATGAATAGTGAACGTAATTTTTGATTCAGGTTCTACGCATTCTTTTATATCTCGAAATTTTAGTAGAACAATCCCTGCACCACCACAAATCATGGAAGTAATGATGTTTGTGAGTACGAGAAATGGGGCAATCATTGCATCCCATGAATATAAGTCCTCCCCTATTATAATCTGTGGATTGAATTTCCCGGAGAACCTCTTCATACTTCCTCTGGTGGAATTTGATGCAATTCTTGGCATGGATTGGATTTCCTTTTATAGAGCCAACATAAATTGGCGGGAGAGGGAAATCACACTCCATATGGAGAATCGTCCCCGGATTCTTTACAAGTGTCATGAGGAAGATGAATCTCCTTTAGCTCCATCATCTCAAGAATGGATATTACTTCCATATGAGCATGCATATCTGGCTCAGATGATTGAGTCCAAGGATGAAACCATCCTTGAAGAAATGCCTATTGTGAGGGAATTCACTGTAGTGTTTCCCGAGGAACTGTCTGGTCTTCCTCCAAGAAGAGATGTTGAGTTCTCAATTGAACTTATACCTAGGTTACTACCAATATCCAAGACTCCATATAGAATGGTTTTTGTTGAGCTTAAAGAGCTGAAAAAACAACTACAGGAGAATCTGGATAACAGGTTTATACACCCAAGGTCTCACCATGGGGTGCACCAGTCCTCTTCATCAAGAAGAAGGACGGGTCAATGCAGCTTTGCATTGATTATCGTGAACTTAAACAAAATCACGATAAAGAACAAGTATCCTATCTCAAGAATCGATGACTTGTTTGATCAGCTGTGTGGAGCACAATACTTCTCCAAGGTGGATTTGCAGTCGGGATATTATCGAGTAAGGGTGAAGAAGGAAGATGTCCCCAAAACTGCTTTTCATACAAGATACGGGCACTATGAATTCATAATAATTCCATTAAAACTCACAAATTCTACAATAATCTTCATGTACTTGATGAATAGAGTCTTTAGAGATGACCTTGACAAATGTTTTATAGTCTTTATAGATGATATTGTAATATACTTCAAAACCAAGGAGGATCATGAAGAGCATTTAAGAACTGTACTGGAGACTTTGCGCAAGGAGAAGCTCTATGCAAAGTACAGAAAGTGTGAGTTCTGGTTTAAGGAGGTCTCATTCTTGGGCCATATCATCACAAGTAATGGGATATCTGTGGACCCCTACAAAATAGATGCAATTGAGGGATGGTCGAGGCCATCATTGGTAACGGATATCCGTAGCTTCTTGGGGTTAGCTGGATATTATCGACGATTTTTGAGGAATTTATCACGATTTTCCAACCCTCTTACCAAGATAACTAAAAAGGGAGTAATGATTACTTGGAGTGATGAATGTGAAGAAAGTTTCAAGGAGTTGAAAAGTAGGCTTATCACTGCACCCATGCTCACATTACCCACAATTGGGGAGCTTTTGTGGTATTCAGTGATTCTTCGAAGAAGGGCTTAGGATGTGTGCTAATGCAGAATGATAAAGTGATATCCTTTGACTCAAGGAAGTTGAAATCCATGAGGGAAACTATCCAACGCATGATCTGGAGTTGGCGGCAGTGATCTTTGCCTTAAAATCTGGCGACATTATCTCTATGGAGAAAATGTGAGATATATACTGACCACAAGAGTCTTAAATATATATTCACACAGAAAGTGCTTAATATGCGCCAGAGAATATGGATAGAGCTCATCAAGGATTATGACTATTCAATCAATTACCACCCTGGGAAAGAGAACAAGGTGGCAGATTCCCTAAGTATAAAGGATCCAGAGATTCTATCAATGATGAGAATTGAGAAGGATCCAATCTTCTTAGACTTGATGAAGATGGATGTGGGAATCATAAAGAAGGGAACATCATCATTCCTTTCAAAAATGATTGCTCAAACATCTCTTTTGGAAAGGTTAAAGGATGCTCAAAAGGATGATGTGGGAATTCAATAAAAAGTGGAAGCTATCAAAAAGGGGAAATCCTCGGAGTTTAATGTTAATGAAGAAGGAAATGTGCGGTTTGGGAAAAGACTGTGTGTTCCATCAAGTTCGGAGCAGAAGAAGGATCTCTTTGATGATGCACATATTTCAAATTTCTATATTCACCCAGGGAGCACAAAGATGTATCGAGATCTCCGAGAAAACTTTTGGTGGGATAATATGAAGTAGGAGATCGCCGAATATACATCAAAGTGCTTGGTGTGTTAGAAAGTGAAGGAAGAGAGGCAGAAGTCTAAGGGGATGATGCAATCATTTCCCATACCAGAATGGAAATGGGAAAAAATTACCATGGACTTTGTCACCGGACTTCCAAGGACATCCAAAGGCAACAATGCAATATGGGTTGTTGTGGATCGTCTTACAAAGACCGCACACTTCATTTCTATTCGGGAGGATTTCTCATTGGATCAACTGGCATGGATATGTATCAGGGAAGTGGTAAGGTTGCATGGAGTAACACTATCTATTGTGTCTGACCGAGATCCAAGATTCACCTCTATGTTTTTTAAGAGTCTTAAATATTCTCTGAATACTGAACTGAACTTCAGTACGGCCTATCATCCTCAAACTGATGGCCAATCCGAGCGGACTATCCAAACACTTTAGGATATGTTGAGAGCGTGCTCAATGGACTTTAAAGTTGGATGGGATCAATATCTTCCTCTAGTGGAGTTCTCTTCTAATAACAGTTTCCACTCGAGCATCCAAATGGAACCATATGAAGCCCTGTATGGGAAAAGGTGCAGAACACCGGCATGTTGGGATGAGGTCGGTGAACGTAAGCTGCTTGGACCAGAAATGGTCGAAGAAATGGTGGAGAAGGTGAAAACCATTCAGTATCATATCAAGGAAGCCCAGAGTCAACAGAAGAGTTTTGAAGATAATCGTCGACGAGACCTTGAGTTTATAGTTGGAGACATGGTGTTTCTACGCATATCTTCAGGGAAAAAGGTCATGAGGTTTGGAAAGAAAGGGAAGTTGATTCCAAGGTATATCGGCCCCTTCGAGGTTCTTCATCGTGTTGCGGTTGTGGCCTATCGACTAGAACTTCCACCAACCATGTCCAAGGTGCATGATGTCTTTCATGTATCCCTCTTAAGAAAGTACATACCGGACCCTTCACATGTACTCTCTTCCAAGGTGGTACAATTGGAAGATGATCTTTCTTATGAGGAGCAACCAGTGCAGATCATAGATCGTAGAGAAAAATATCTACAAAATAAGACAATGCCCCTCGTTAAGGTGTTGTGGAGAAACCACAAGTTTGAAGAAGTGACTTGGGAGTCAGAGGATATGATAAAGCTGAGTTACCCACATTTGTTTTAGTGTGGGAAAAGGAAAATTTCGAGGGCAAAATTTCTTAAAGGGGGAATGTTGTAACGACCAAAAGTTTCATTAATGGAAATCCCTCTTGATCTTATTAAATGTCTCTTTATATAAAATGTTTTATAAAATGTCAAATTCGTTGGTTTTATGATAAGAGTTGTGACCGTTACTTTTATAGTCGTTGAATAGTGATAACATGATTAGTATAAATATAAGACTTTAACGAACCCAATTTTACTCAGACAAAGGAAGTGATGGCCTCATCTAGTATAATTACCTCATACGAAGCCCATTTGTCAGAGCTCGGGAAAGAGGTGGTGTCCTTGGGCTTTTCCCTTGACAAAGCCCAAGCTGAGCATCATCATGTCAAGCTCGAACGCGACCGTCTACGAGAAAAGTTGAAGCTGATTGAAATTACCACTCGAGCGATGTTATCCGAGGCACCCCAGGAGTCTGTCACCATCGCACACCTTGCCCTTAGGTCTTATACGGCTGTTTTAAGGGTTATGTAACAAATAATTAGTAATATCTTCATGTACAATATTTTTTTATATAATAATGAATATAATTTCTAGTCATTTTTGATATATTGTAAATATTTTTTAAAGTACAAATGGTGTTTTTAGTTATTATTTAATTAAGAATTATATTTTATTAAATTAAGGGATTTTTAAATTAAATAATATTTTAATAAAATATTATTATTAATATTAAATTAATTTTTATTAAATATAAATTATCTTATAATTTTATGAATGCATTTAAAATTTTTATTAAGGGTTGAAAGCCATTTTTGTCAAAACCTGTGAATTTTCGATAAATGTCGGTTTTTATTTTAAAATTGAAAATTAACATATTTAAAAAAAAATTAGATAAAATAAATGTCAATTCTGGAATCAGGACATCGAAATTATCCAATGGTGAATTTTTCATAATTTTCTGAGACAGACAAATTATTGGGTAAAAATTAAATACTGTTTAAATATATAATGTGTTTTATTACATCATAATCACCCAATGGTGATGTAATAAAATATCATAATCCTTATGATCGTCCAATATATGTTTTATCATCAAAATAATGTTATTTTGGGTTTTTTTGACGTTCTTTTCAAAGTATTAATGGACCCCTCAAGACATATTCAACACTTTGCCTTTTTAAATTAATTTCCATGGGAGTGTGACTCACCTCCACATAAGCAACCTTATTATTTTAAGAAGATAGGACTTGGGCCTTATAAAATATTTTTTTCATCTTCCTTTTTCAAAAAACCATGGGAAACAACCATGGGATGGTTTGTGGTTTGGATTAATTTAATGTAAGGGGACCAAAACCTAAATAATAAAGAATTCCCTCACCTTTCCTATATAAACCCAACCAAGTTCCCACTTACTCCTCACTAAAATCATTTTTAGTTCGTCCAACCTCTACCCTACTCTCTCTAGAATCCACCCAAGGTTCTCCAAGCTCCCAAGAAGCCACTCAAAAGCCTCTCTATAGCCTTTTGAAGCACACTTCCAAGTAAGAGTTTTTTCTTCCTTTCTCATTTATTGTCCAATTTTTCATACTGTTGTTTTGCCCTTTTAATTTCAATTATAAATGTTGGGGTATGGTTTTTCACCTCCCCCATACTTCCCTCTTATTGTTGGATGATGGTATACCCCTTTCTCTCACATTAAATTCCTCCAATGTACACCCGTTACTATGCTGAAATTCTGAAAGGAACTTCTCTCTCTTCTTTTACATTCAAGCAATAATTTTGTATCATGAATCTATATTCCATTAAAATTGTTGGGGCAGGTACCTATATGACCTCCTTACTTCCCATTACATGTGAATATGATTAGGAACCCCTTTCTCTCTCATAAAACATTTTTATGAATTCTTATGTCATGTCGTTACGCTGCCGAAATCACACCGATTTTCTAAGCCAATGTAATTGTGTAGTGAATACCATGCCCATTTCTCCATCAAGGGTATTAACCATTATGCACATTTACTTATTTATTGTAATGTTTCATGTATTAATTCCACATTCCTTTATCGTGGAATAAATGATTATGTTTTATGAATCCATGTTTTATGATCCATGTGGCACACTTATGCATGAAATGAAATGTTTAAGAAGGGTGTGCTCTTAGAGCGCTCCAATGCATTGGGTAAAGTATAGTATCATGATACATCATGTGAAATGAGTGTTGACTCATTCTAATTCAAGTGAAATGAGGGTTTACTCGTGCTTCAAGTGCAATGAGGGTTTACTCATGCATTATGTGAAATGAGCCTTGGCTCATGCTAATTCCATGTAAAGTGTTGTTGCCACATTTCCCTGTTATGATTATCATTCTTTATCATTCCTTTATGTTCATGTTTCTCTTATTCTCTATTTATATTCCTATTTCCTAACATGTATTGTATTTCTCATGTTATTCCATGTGTACTCCCTTACTGGGCTTTATAACTCACCATTTTCTTATGCTTGTCCTCAGGTTATCCCATGCAATGCTAAGTACGAGGGAATGTAGTGGTCTTGTAAAGGAAGTTTTCAATAAAGATGTTGTATTTCATGTTTTAAGTTTTTATGTAATGATCATAATCCCCAAAGACAATAAACCTATCGATCTTCTTTGTTGAATCAAGTGAATTTTTATGTAATAAATCATGTTTAAGTTTGTAATAAAAGAAGGGTTGTAATATTATTCCTAAGTTTAGGTTGGTAATAAGATGTAGTTGATTGGGTGGAGGTCCAATGATTCCTATTCTTTTGGGAATGAACAGGTGGAATCTGAGGGTTTTTGACGAAGCTGTTCAGTATTCATGAAGACATGTTTCATTGTTCTACTCAGAGTTGAAGTAGATTCTTGTATATTTTTTTTCTAGATTCTATTCTGTGTGTGTGGTTAACCTAGTGGGAACCAATGACTATATGTTTTTCCAATGATACTATATTCAGCAATCTAATTATTACAGTTTTCTTACATTAATATATTTATTTATGTGTACTTTAATGTTCATGTATTTTTATGTATTTAGTTTTTTCCTTCTCTTATTTCACCCTAATATAAGTGGATAGTGTCCCCGCTGTATCTTTATAGGCCCTCACCACAAGTAGACAACCTGTATCATATAGGGAGGTGCGCTTGAGGCATTATTTTTTTCCAGATCGGTTGATAATTCATGTCAACCCGAGCTAGATCATGTCACTCTATTTACCAAATCCACAATTATAATAGGTGAATTCATATGTTTGAAAGGAATAATTATTAATTTATAGTGTTCAAATCTTTCATGAAAGGCTATCATGGGTTTATCATATAGTATCCCAATATCTGCATACATGGATATTACATATTTTTATAAAAGTATACATTACATTACAAAAACTCAAGGATGAGGATCATAATAGATTCGTTCCTTAGGAAACAGGTAACACATTCTTCCAATTTGGGTAAATATCTCAATATCTCTCATATATATATATTAATCTTTTAAACGCATACTAAAAAACATTATCTGTAAATTGTGGAAAGGAAACATAAGAAATAGGTGAGCTCAAATGCCTAGTAAGGGTAAACATGAAAGATCTGAATTTAATTTTTTATGAAATCATAAAATAATAAATATGGGTATGTTATCATAAGAATAACATACAAAGTTCATATCTAACCTTTGTTGGATCATAAAAACGAGTTATAGAATAAGACATTACCACGATCCATATGAATGAAAAATGATCATAAATCATTATTGAATGAAATATTCAATTCATAAATTTGTGTTTCATAATCATAAGTATAGAAAAAAAAATTCATATGTCAATATTAACTACCAATACTATTAGATCAAGCCTTATCACTTGTTTCCCTTACATATCAATCACATAGACTTGTTTCACATCACAAATCAAGCTTATTGACTTGTCTTCCTTAACAATCTCATGCGATATTATCCATTACCCTTTTCATTAGATGAAGATAATTATACCAACCATAACTTAATGAAACCTATACATATGTGTGACACATAAACACAAATCATTCACCATCCTAGAACCCATATAAAGAATTTAGTTTCGTAAACACTTCATCATAACAAAACTCATGGAAAAGAAATAGATTTCATAAATATAAAGCCTTCATAATA
This sequence comes from Viscum album, assembly GCA_963277665.1. Classification (NCBI taxonomy): domain Eukaryota; kingdom Viridiplantae; phylum Streptophyta; class Magnoliopsida; order Santalales; family Viscaceae; genus Viscum; species Viscum album. Next base: position 1,084,535,649 of record OY728162.1, on the reverse strand, counting down.
ATAAACCATTTAGAGAAAGAATAATAATGATATCCCTATGTCATATCCTTTTTAAATAATAAATAAAATCCAATAATGTTATATTTGAAAGAAAATGGTATTGAAAGATTACTTGAAATAATTATTGAGGAAAACATCCTTTCCTTTTTGAATTCATATTCTTAAAGAGATAGGAAATATTAAGAGTAATAATTTCTATGGAAATAACCATATAATATTGAATGGATGATTCAAATAACTAATGATTCATGAAACCATAAAATATGAATAATTACATTTAAGTTAAAAAAAATTCCTCACATACATTTTCTAGAAATGTCTCAAAAATACGTCGTTTGAAAAATTTAAAAAAAAAGATTCCTTTCAAACCATTTAGTAAAAAATAAAATTTGGAAAACATAACTTCAAATTTTCATATTATAATAATAAAAATATTTTTTTTCAAAACATGGATGTTGATGTTAAATATTCCCCAATGGAGATTTAAAATGATACAATCATGAATATTGATGATATTTTTAAATAAACAGTTATAACATCAAAATAAGTAGATTCATATTCCTCATGAAAGAGAGAAATTTATTTGAATATGAAAATACCATAATATTCTGAATAAGTATCATGAAAAACATTAATAGTATGCATATAAACAACATAGAAGAAATAACTAGTGTATAAGGCATGTGTCCCATAGAAATAAAAGTGAGTCAAAAAATCACTTACCATAAGTCTTGACTGGCTTTATAAAAATTAAAAATTTATGTATAAGAAATATAAGTTTATTTTAAATCTACCATAGAACCATATTCATATATATATAATACCATATATTATTTATATATGAAATTATATTACTCGCATATTAAAAATTTCATGTTAAATTTATGTTCCAAGTAATAACTATTTTTTCATATATGTGGAGACATGTTATTCTTGGTCCTCTAAATTATATAATTATTTAATCATATCTAGAATGATAAAAATGATATAGATACCATATATGTATATATTCATGGTGATTCATAAATTTACGTGATATAAAATAATATGTATAATTCCTGGAGATAATAGGTTGTATGTAGGCATGACCATTGTTTTCAATTTTCTTGTCATATTAAAAGAAAGAGAAGTTCATAATTAAAAAATAATTATTTTTTAAATATTTAATATATATTCATAAAATTTATCCTTATTAATAACCATGTGAATGATATTTGAAAAATGAATCATATCGTATCGTGTAGATGGTAATCCATATATACACATGAGTAGTTTATCATTTCCAAAAAATATTAGGCAGTAAAATCTAGATATTATATTATCATTAAATAAGTATAATAATTTCATAAGTATCATAAAAAAAAATTAAAAGAATAATAATTCCCACTCAAATAATATGGTGATATAAAATTAGTTGTATCGATATGTAGAGATGATAAGCTATATGTATGCACGAGTGATAATTTTACTTCATGTTCAATGGGAAAGGGGATGTATAATAGAATGTTCCTAATTGTAATTGAATTTTAGAATATGGGGGATACTAATTATATTATTTTATGATATATACTATTTATATTTGGAATAGAATAATAGATAAAGAGAGTGATCAGTTAGATCAATTACCTATTCTTCAAAACGGATCCTTTAGATCTCCTTTAATGGAAAATTGAGTTGGTTAATTGGGAAGACCAAAAACTATAGAATGTTTCTAGGGAAGTGAAAAAGATATTATTTTTTTAAAGATCGGTAAATTTCAAGGAACTTTTTTTCTTAAATTGTTTGGAATTTTACGAGTACGCAATTTCTAATGGCACCTGATTTCGAGGCCCGGTGTGCCCGGATTAATTTTATAAAGTTTTGTTAAGATTAAATTAATGTGCGTAAGCAGTTTTCCTGAAAAATTCGAATAACTCTTAAATGGTTACTCAGATCAGAAATCTGAGGGCACCGTTGTGCTCGGGATGGCGGGTTTACCCTAGGTGTGACTTATGTTTAGTCAGTGCAGGCCTCCTGTGAGAAAACTCAAAAATGGCATATCCATAAATAAAATAATTAAATAAAGTTATTTTATTTTTCAAATGCTTATAACTCACAAACCGTAACTCGGATTACAAATCTGAGCCCACCGATGAACTCGTGAGGGTATGATTTCTTTATGTAGATACTAACTTTAGTCGGCGCTGTAAAGACCCAGAAATTTCAAGGAAATTTTTTTCTTAATTACTTTGGGATTTTACGAGTGCGCAGTTTCTGACAGCACCTGATTCTGAGGCCCGGTGTACCCGGAATCAATTTCTGAAGTTTAGCTTGGGTACGTTCAGTGAACGAGCGAGTGGGTTTTTTATAACTTCTGAACCGGTGCTCGGAATCGAAATCTGAGGGCACCGATGAAACCGCAGTGCCGGTAATTGCCTAAGAGCACCTTTTTCTTGGTTGAGTTTGCTCGGGAGGAGATGTTAAAAATGTGAGGAATAAAAATAAAAATTGTTTTACAATTTTATTTTTATTTCTTGACCAGTGGTTTAAGTGTTATGGAAAAGAAGATGTGAGGAAGCTGGGGTGGGGCCCACACGAGCCCCCACCTTTTTTAATTTCCCCAACACCCCATTAAACCTACCTATAGCAATTAATTGTGTAACACACCCTCTTCCCCTCTTTATGACATGTCAACTCTCGCTATTAATTTGATTGTTAAATGCTCTTCAATTAAGTTAATTAATTGAATGAGATCTTTTGAATTTCAAAATAATGTTGGCATGTGTGTGTGTGAATAAAATAAGATAAGGTCTTATTTAATTGTGGGTTGATTGATTGTGTGTAATAGAGGAGAGAACTCTTACGGTCTTGAATAACATCATCTTCCACATTGAAGAACGCGAAGAACATACTAGGATCCTCTGTGGGTTCGACGAGGAAGACTATCGTACTGGGATACTCCGTGGGTTCGATGAGGACGACTATTGTACTGGGATCCTCTGTGGGTTTGACTACCATGCTGGGATCCTCCGTGCGTTCGACGACGATGTCTAATATACTTGGATCCTCTGTGGGTTTGGCTGTGAGGACTACTAAACTTGGATCTTATGTGGGTTCGGTAGAGGAGATGATTCAGAGGATACATCTAATCATCTCCACCCCTCTTCAAAAATGGATACCTATGTGAGCTGAGTATTGACTTTCGAAAATTATATTCGATGTGATTGACTTCATATCCTGTGTGGATTGGATTATTCTTTCCTGTGTGGATTGGGTCGTACTTTCCTGTGTGGACTAAGTTTTACTTTCCTGAGTGGACTGGATTGTACTTGAGCTCGAGATTTGGAGCTGAACTGGATTTGATGACTTAGGTATATGTATGGGAATAAACCTAAGTAGAGTTGGATGATACTTTGTGATTGTATCTTTTCATTGTGGTTTATCCTTTATGGATTCAGGGAGACCTTCGGGGGTCTTGGGGTCCCTACAGAGTATCGTCTACTCACCCCTACATGGGCTTCGCCTGCACTACGTTGTGTTGGTTGCAGATGAAGAACATCACTGATCATGGTTGAGGCTTGTAGAGCTGGACGGTACCCGGAGGAGGATCTCGCGTCGACTCAGTGCCTGGAGGTGGATTTCACGACGAGTCTGTACCGGAAGGAGACGGACATACGTGTAGTGCTGAGGAGGATATCTGTACCTACCCTTCAGGTAGGATGCTGGAGGAAGATCCAGGAGCGGCTTGTCACCATTCAGTTGTTGTCCTTTGAGTTTTACTTTACTTTTAGTTGTAGCTATACCTTTCTTTTGGGCTTGTATTTCTTGCACCTTGTAATTTCATCACGTTTGATATACAGTTTACTTAGTGATTAGATTTGGTTGCTTACTCTGTGGTGATTCTTTTCTTACATAAAGGCAATGCCTTTCTTTATATCGGGTTTTACGCCTTTGGTGTTGGTCGCCATCCCCTAGCCTATGGAAGGCGTGCTTGGGGTAGTCACGACACGGGTCCCGAGGATGGGTCGTGACAGGCGCAGGCCACCTGAGAAAGTTAGTTTTTGGCTGTAAATAAAATAATTCACTGACAATTATTTTATTGTAAAATTCATAACTTCTAAACGGTAACTCGAATTGAAAATCTGAGAGTACCGTTGAGTTCGTTGGGGCGTTTTTCTCCTAGCTAGAGCCTAAACTTGACCGCAATGGGTCGAGTATGATTGATAATAATTTTCTGAACTTTTTGTCGAGTACGTTCAGTAAACGTACGAGCGGATTTTTCTATCTTTTGAACCAGTGTGTGGAATTGAAATCTGAGGGCACCATTGAACTCAGAATGCGGGGTTTCACTTAAGAAGTCTTTCACCTTGAAGGCGGATGATCGGGTATGAAAATTAGTTTTTGGGGTTTTATGTGAGTTAATAAAATAAAATAAGTGAATACTTTTTTTTAAACACTTGTTGTGCGGATAAAAGTGCTTAGAAGCTCCACTTTGTAGTTGGTGGTGGAATCGCCACACCCTAACCTCCCTTTTAATGGGGACGGAGAGGAAACCTCTCAACCCCCCCCCCCCCATCAATTAATATTATGTCTCGACATAAAATTAATTTCACTCAATTAATTTAATGAGTTGACATAAAATTAATTGGTGTCAGTTAATTTTATGTTCGACGTGAAATTAATTTCTGTCAATTAATTTTATGTGTCAACATAAAATTAATTCGTGTCATATGTTTTGATGTAGGCTATGTGGGGGAAACTTCTTGGCATCCTCCCCTCTTAAGTTGTGCCAACGCACCTCTTAAATTGCGCCAACAAAATTTAATTCTCCCGACCCCTTTCTTAAATTAAGTAACTGCATCGTTGTAATTTAGGAAGGTTCCAAATAAATGAACCGTCATAAATTCCACGATGGTTACATACCTCTCCCCCTATCCTATATATTTGGAGCTTGGGAGAAGGTTTTGGGACGGCTTCACCAAGAGACGAAGCGCTGGTAAAGTATCACGATGCCCAACACTTGGGGAAATCTTATCCTCTCCAACAAAGAACATGAAGAACGCCAACAACAATCTTCCACGCGATTCTTCTTCGACCTTCCTTCCCCAGAAATCTATCCTCCGCAACATCGTCAACGAACTGATGAAGCTTGGAATTGGGGATGTGTGGCGGACACGAAGAACGTCGGTCTTCATCATCTTCCTTCCGCAACTCCGCCAATGAGCGACGAGAAAGCGGTGGGGTTAAGTTCAAATTTTATCAATTAAATTTGCGCTTAATTTGTCATTGTGATTACACGTTCTTGGACACTTGCTATCATTATAACGGGAGGAGGTCAAACTGCACAAACACGGCTGACCCTCCTCCCCCTTTTGGTTTTTGAACTTCTGCGTGGCTTGGAAACAGAGGTGACGTGGTGCCGTTGCACAACGAGGGAACGAGATAAACCACGACGATGGAGCGCGGCGCCGTCGCGTCGTGCCGGATGGGGAGGAGTCGCGGCCTATGGCCACAACGGTTCGGGGAAGCAGCCGGCTGAGCCGGCCGCTGGAGCTAGCTTGAGGCGGGACCCCACGGGTCCTACGGGTTCAGTTAAGGCCGACCATAAATTGTCCTCTGTTTGTCAATCAATGGGGGAAGCACCCCCCCCCCTCTGAATTCCACTCGGCCGAAGGCCGAGCCGCTAGCCCCGCGGGCCGCACTGCACCGCTGGGCCGCGCCGCGCCGCTGGGCCGCGCGACGCCGCTGGGCCAGGCTGCGCCAACCGGGCCGGGCCGTGCCCAAATGGGCCGGACCCGGACCTGGGTCCGGCCGACCCAAGGGGTTTTGGGCTGGGTCGGTCCGGGCCCAAACCCCGTAATTTTAGACAGATCTGTTTAAACGCTCATATCTTAGGCTACATACCTCCGATCGACGCACCATCAGTTGTGTAGCGATCCTTGGATCGATATGGTAGTTTTGGTATATTACACTCATGGTTTTGGAGAACCTTGGGTACGGATGGGTTGGTTCGAACACAAAACCAACCGGGCCCTCGGAGCGGAAATGTTCATTACTTGAGCTCCGGACATTCGATTGACGTGTCGTCGACTTTGTAGGATTCCTCTTAGTGAGAAATTTCTTTTTTCTTACTCCGCTCGAGGTTTGGACGTAGCTGGACAATGGTCAGGTTGGTTTTATCTTAAAAAACCAATCGGGCCCCTTGGACAAAAAATCCAATAACTACCAGACTGTGCATCTGATTGACGCGCCGTCTGTCGCGTTGAGTTCCTGTTGACAAGACGGAACATTGGGATACATCAAATCCGGACCACATGTCAGTTGATGTATCGACCCCCTTGGCTCATAGAGCGGACCCTCCCGGAATCGAGCATGTTGTGTGCGGGAACCCTAGAGCTGGCTCCGACTGCGACGAAGATGATGACTTCCGTACTAGGATCCTCAGTGGGTTCGATGAGGACGACTACCATACTAGGATACCCAGTGGGTTCGATGAGGAAGACTACTGTACTAGGATCCTCAGTGGGTTCGACAAGGATGACTACCGTACTAGGATCCTCTGTGGGTTCGATGACGACGTCTACCATACTGGGATCCTTCGTGGGTTCGATGACGACATCTACTGTGCTGGGATCCTCTGTGGGTTCGGAGATGATGACTTCTATACTATGATCCTCTATGGGTTCACCAGCGTTTTCGAGTGTACTTGGATCCTCCGTGGGTTCGGCAGCGATGAATACTATACATGGATCCTCCGTGGGTTCAGTAGTGAAGACTTCTGTACTAGGATCCTACGTGGGATTGACAGAGGAGATGATATAGAGGATACATCTAATCACAGCCACCTCTCTTCAAGAAATAGTATACCTGTGTGAGTTGAGTCTTGATTCTCAATCATTATCATTGATATGGTTGACTTGCTTTCCTTTGTGGACTGGGTTGTGTTTTTCCTGTGTGGACTGAGTTGAGCTATCCTTTATGGACTGGGTTGTGTTTTTCCTGTGTGGACTAAGTTGAGATATCCTTTGTGGACTTGGTTGTGCTTTCCTTTTTGGATTGTTTGGTGCTTGGAAGTTGCAGACAAACTGTAACTAAGGACTTAGGTATATGTATGGGCATATACCTAAGTAGTGTTTTTGATACTTTGTGATTGTATCTTTCCTTTGTGGTTTATCCTTCTTGGATTCTGAGAGACCATAGGGGGTCTCAGAGTCCCTACTGAGTATCGTATACTCACCCCTGCACGGGCTATGCCCGCACTACGTGGTGTTGGATACAGACGATAGACAACACTAATCGAGGTTGAAGATTTTGTAGTTGGACGGTACTCAGAGGTGGACCACTTGGCGGGATGTACACGGAGCGGACGGCCGGACCGAGGAGCTGTGGAGGCTATCTATACCCACCGTTCATGTGGGAGTTCCGGAGGATGGCTCATATTTTCTTCCTTAGTTTTCTGCTACTGTATTTTCTTTCGGTTGTACTTTACTTTCAGTTGGGTTTGTTTTCTGGCCCATTTACTTTCTAGCACTTACATTTGAACATAGTTTAATTACAGTTTGCTTCATCTTGTGTACTCTGTGGTGTTTGTTTTCTTATATAAAGGCAACGCCTCCCCTTTTAACGGGATTTACACCTTTGGTGCTAGTCGCCAGCCCCTGGCCTATGGGAGGCGGGCTTGGGGTAGTGATGGCACAGGCCCCGAGGACGGGTCGTGACAATTTTATATATTGGTTTTTATATAAATCTCAATTTGGTGAAATGGGATGAGGGAGGAGGTTTCCCTCTATATTATAGGTGAGGGGTACATTAGCAATTTCTCAGTGGATTAACTTATAATAATTAAATATGAATCTACATACCTCTGATTGGAAATTAATTCATAGCTAATGTGGGATAGTGTGTGATACCATAAAAAAATATATTTTATTTAAATTTTATACCATTTCATTTTGATTAACCATATGATTACCTATTTAATGTTTAACTACGGTAACAATATTTTCAATATTTAAAGATGGTTTTTTACTTATGAGGTGTATATTATACTATAAATGGTCAAGATATGATATTTACTACCATATTTTATCCCGTTTAAACTCATTTGGGATTTTTATAGTTTTTAACTAATTTAATAGTATATTATTTTAATAAAATATCATTAGTATCAATTTGAACACTATTCATTACATTAACCATAAGAAAATAAATTCAAAAAGATAACTTCAATTAAATTAAAATTGCATGATGTATTTTAACCTCTTATAGTTAAAAATAATATACATATTCAATCATATATTCTATTTAAATACATTTTAAAAAATATTATACATACAAAAAGTAAGAATATGACATTTTGTCACTCTCTTTGATCATAATAATATCCAAGTCATATTCATGGACAAGTTTCTATTTAATTGTTTTCATTTCAACCCATATGTGAGAAGGGTCAAAATAAATTCATCCAACAATATTTGGTAATGTTTTAGGTAATTTTTATAATATTTATAATTTTAGTTTTACCCTCAAATTATTTGATTTACCCTTATCCGTAGTAATAAATTTTAAAAAGTTACTATTCAAATTTCCCAAAAATAAAAGTGAACTATTATAAAAATTATGACGTTTTTATTTTATATTACAAATCCATTTTTCAAAATTAAAACATAGAATTTTCAGAAATTAATCAAAAATTAATCTCATTGATGGATTGAGAAAAAGATAATTTAAATAAAAAATGTCAAAAATATTGATATGATTTTATATCCAAATTAAATATAAAATGAATTATAATAACCTTAATTAGATTAATAACGATACAAAACATAATTTAAAAATATATATAAAATGGAGGAAAATACAATTTTCAATTAAAATTCATTATTGTCTTCACTTTTCAACAAAAAATGAAACTTCTCATAAAATATCAAAAGTAAACCCAAAGTAAATTTTAATATACATATTTAAAATTAGAAGATCATTTTCAAAAATATAATTTATAAAAGTTTCAAAAAAAAGACTTAAAACAAGTGTTCCATCAAAAGGCGGAAAATACCTTTTTAGAAAAATACTTCTTTTAGCCCAAAAATAGATTTTTTCTTATATAATGTCTTGAAAACACATAAGAAAATTGGTAACCGTTATATTGAATAAAAATTATTTATATATTACATTAATATAATACAATAAGAGTGGTTTGTTTATTTATTTCTATAAAACACACCTATTCACATTTAAATAGTTTTCAAAAAAACTATACAAACATTTTTTCAGGGTTTTACTTGTGTAAAAATATATTAATAATTTACTTAATCCTATAAACATCCACCATTCTAACTTCATGGTTATAATTGTAATATTTAAATAACTACAATAATAAAATTATTTTTTGTTGAATCAAAGTGTTGTGTGTAATGGAATCTTATCAGGTGTTGCATGTTGTCAAAGATTAACTTTTTGTAGAATATAAAAAAACAGATCAATGAAATTTTATTTATTCTAGAAAAGGGTTATAAAAACATGGGTTTTTTACATTATACCCCAATTAAAATGAATTTCTCCCTTTAAATTATCTTGGGTCATCAAAGGATTAATACTAGAAATTTCATTTCATAGAAACCCACATCATAAAACTCAATACTAAAACACCATTTAAATGTGAAAGTTGGAATCATAACGGTTACCGAAAGTAACTCTTAATTAGGTTTCCACATATGAAAACATATGTGTCAAGTGAAAACATGAACCTGGAAGTGAAATCTAACTATCATGTTCTGATGGATAATGATAGAGAATATGGTCAGGATAAAGTTAACTAAGAATCACAAATCCATAAATCTATGATGATTTATGGGACCATTTAATTCCTAAAAAAGAAATGTACTCGAATAACATTTTTTGTTTCATCAACCTCTACCTAGAGTTTTAGTTTTTTTAGAATATTATTTACTTGATTACATTTCATTGTCGCATTTTAATCCATTCATTATGGATTGATCAATATCCCCTTCATCTCTTACTCCATGAGATGAAGCTTAACTTTTCAATAATAAATCATTATCAAATCATAAGATCCATAAGATGATAGTTTATTCCATTTGTATTAGCATCACAGAAAAATGGTTTATTCAGGTTATCCAGTTTGTTTATGTACTCATATGGAGAGATAATAATTTAAACTATAAAAATTCATTATAATCTTAACATAAACCATTTCATAAATGTTTAACCTTATAACTCTTCTAAAAGGTTAAATTTCAAAAATCTAGAAAAAGGTCACTGAATTTCCCAAAAACATATAATAATTAATCCCCCATATATCATAAAGTATCTCTTGTTTGTCTCATATTAAACCTGTGAATACATTCATTACATACTCTATTTAAACAATGTAATTAGCATAAATCCTTATTGAAAACATCAATTATTATTTATTCTATATATTATTGGATATATTACATAAAATCAAAAAAATCATAAATTCCATCCATGATATCATAAAATTTTTACAAAAAATCTTTAATCATCTCCAAGGTAATCAGTATCATCCGGTTTACTTATTCATACTCAACATATCATTATCAAAACATAATTATATAATCATTAAGTACACAGTAAGGTTTATATTTGTAACGACCCAAACATTTATCAATGGAATTTCAACATTCTTATAACAATTTCATATATAATAAATCTCATTAAATCAAATAGAGACCACAACAAAAACATTGTAAATGGAAAATGAATGATATAAGTGTCATTTTTATAAATTAAAGAACCAATACTGATGGAATAGTATCTTAACCATTGGAATAGTAACATGACCCATAGGAATAGTAATCCATCCAATAAAATTGTAACATAACCATTGAAATTATAAATAATAGGTATCTTATGATTAAAAATATGATATATTTATTTCTTGACATAAGTAAATAAATGTTTTAAAAATGATAAAATAAGTGTTGTTATTTTTGTAATTCATAATTACTAAATAAAACATTTATAGTTAATTTAATAATTTATAAGAAAATAAATTTTCATAAAATGTATTCTTATATTAATATTTTTTTTCCTTATTATTATAACAGAATTTTATGAGACCTCAAATAATTTTTCAAAGTGGTAGAAAATCAGTTTTAATTATAAAATATTTATTCTGTAATTAAATGATTATTTTAATTAAAAATTAAATTTATAATATATAGAAAAATATTTCATAAATTGGATTTCATTTTTTTATTCTACATTATAAATAAATTTAGTGTAAATTTTTCTCGATTTTTCTGAAAAAGTGGAATTTTTAGAAAATAGTAAAGTACGATAATTTTCAATAAAAGCTAAATACATGAATTATTGATTCATGGAAAATTTATTGCTGATGTAATCCCAAAATATCAAAAAATAATTCAATATTTTTTATATATTTAGTGATAATTCTCAACATATTCATAGATTTGTGCCAAAATATTAAACTAATGAAAAAAATAATGAGAAAATACACCTCTCTTCCACTATAAATACTACCCCTCACTACCTCTTCTCCTCACACCTCTAATGCTTTGAGACATTTCAAAATTATGATGTCTTATCTTACCAACCCCCACCCCCACCATTTCAAGGATCCCTTGGTCTCATCATATAAACAAAACCATTTCCCTAAGGTGGTTCACAAGGAGGAGAGACTTAAGAGGTAAAATCCTCTTCCTTTTTCTTTTAATTTCTTTTAATTTTTTTGTCATTTCTTATTCTATGCTTACCTACTCTATCCAAATATTCATTCTAACTCCAGTATCCTATATATACTATAATTATATCATGTTATAGTATGATCCATCATTAAAATATTTTCTTTTACTCTAAAAATGAAATCATTGAAATTGATGGGTCCATTTACAGGTATCACGGATGATGCATTTTCATCTTCATTAAACACCTTCATTTATATTCATAAAACCACTATAATTGTTAGGAAATACTGTAAAATATATTTTATAACCCTTTTTTATGTTCTATAACTAAAATAATCGACATATATTAAATGGTAAAATAGATCAGTTTTTTTTATAAAACCGCCAAAATTAACCAAAACAGTTATCATTAAATATTTATCTAATGATTAATCCTCATAAAATTTAACCAAATTAAATAAACAACCATTTAAACCTCTTTATGTTCATTGAAATCATATATTTTCAACTCTGTAGAATTATAACCACTCTACATAAACATCAATACTCATATTCAATTAAACCATTCATGAAAACAAAGAAGATGAACACCCTGAAACGATGAAATTAAAATATATAACTCTTTGAAAAGTCGATAATTGAACATGATGAATTAAAAGTGAATCAAATTCATGTTCTAATGGTTGTTTATTTCTTAATTAATGAATTTAATTTGATTTTCTATGGTATTAAATGAAAGAGAGTGTTCATATATAATGTAAAGTGATTCTCGAACAGAACTCTCTTCCTTTGAGTTTACCTATATCACACTATTTTCAGTATAAAGTTTACATTAATGTTATTTCAAAACCATTTTTTTATCTTTAACATTTTATTCAAGATATACATGCTTCTAGTCTGATTTTATGACAAAATAAAACATTTTTCCAAAAGATCTCTTCCTTCTAAAAACACATGTTTTACTTATCTTGATTTTGTTTATTTATGTTTTTTTGAAAATGAAATGTCCTGGTAAAAGACCAAGACACAATTTATTAAGAGGAAATTTCCTGGTCAAAACCTGGAGCACTATCAGGGTTAATATTAAAGACAGTGGCTTTGATTTCATGGACAAGGGGAGTACTCAAAAGGAAACAACTATCATCATCATTGACCAAAGTTGAGACGATCATCGGAAGAATATTATTATTAATATTCAGACCATTAAAAATATTTTCAAAATAAGTGACCACGTGATTAACTATGGCTTCCTCAGATGTATAGATATTTCCATTTTCTTTAAAAAAGGAGAGCGGACGACTGAAATTCCTAATTCTATGAATGGCATTGTAGAACATGGTGTTTCTATCACCATTTTTAAGCAACATAGTTTTGAAAACTTTTTTGCGAATGTTGTCTTTGAGCACTGAAAGGGAGTTGAGCTTGATAGAGATATTTAATTCATTTTGGGGATCAGAGGAAAAATTAGAGTTAGTAGAGTTATTTTAAATTTGATTTAGATCATTCTCTTGCATGGAAATGTCCCATTCAATTTGATTAGATTTAGCACTACACCAATACTTGAGGCCATGTTTATGATTCTTGAGTGTGTTGATACAGGAAAAGGTATCGGAGTGATGGTTCATAGATTCCCAATAACTTTGGATGAGGTTTGAACATTCTAAATCGGCAGACCAAGAATTGTTAAATTTGAAAGGAGTACTAGGTTTAGCTCTTTTAGAGTGAAGGAAAACAAGAATATGGTGGTTATCCGAGTTAAATCTGGGTAAGGTGATGATAGAGATGGTGTCTCGCGCATCAAGAGATATGACATTCACTGAAGCCCTGTCAAGTTTAGTAGAAATGAACCGATTGTAATGCCTACGATAACAGGTGAATTTTTCACTAGTAGAATTGATTTTGATCAGATTACATGTCACGACCCGTCCTCGGGGCCCGTGCCATGACTACCCCAAGCCCGCCTTCCATAGGCCAGGGGCTGGCGACTAGCACCAAAGGCGTAAATCTCGATAACTGGGAAGGAATTGCCTTTATAAAAGTAAACAAAACATCACAGAGTACAAGAGGAATTAAAACACTAAGTACAAAAAAAGTACTGAAAAGTAAAAAGGGCCAGAATACAAACCCAACTGAAAAGTACAGCTACAACTGAAAGAAAGTACAACAGAAAAGACAAACAGTTGGAAGAATAAAAGAAGCTCCTGGGTCATCCACCTCGGATCCTACCTGAAGTGTAGGTACAGATAGTGCATATCCTATTTCATCCACCACGGATCCTACCTGGAGGGTAGGTACAGATAGCGCAGCTCCTGGATCGTCCACCATGGATCCTACCTGAAGGGTAGGTACAGATAGCGCAGCTCCTGGATCGTCCACCATGGATCCTACCTGAAGGGTAGGTACAGATAGGCTCCACAATGCTCTCGCCCGTCAACCTCCACTGAGTATCGTCACGTCGTGAAGTCCATATCCAGATACTGAATCGTCGTGAGATCCACGTCCGGGTACCGTCTAGTCCTCGAACACTCGGCCTCTCTCAGCGTTGTCCGTCGTCTGCAACCAACACAACGAGGTGAGGGCATAGCCCGTGCGGGGGTGAGTATAACGATACTCAGTAGGGACCCCGAGACCCTCAAGGTCTCACTAAATCCAATAAGAATATCCACAAAGAAAGATCTCAACAGATAACCTCTACTTAAGTATATGCCCATACATATACCTAAGTTATCATGTAACTCATCTCAATCATGAGGAAACACAAAGATTATTAAATCAACGGATAACCACTACCCAGGTATATTCACATACATATACCTAAGTTATCAAGTGACCCATCTCAATCATGAGGTAAACACAAAGGTCAAAGACTCATCTCAACCCATGATTTTTATTATCGAAAACGTAACTGCTGAAGAGCCCCGACTCTGTTGAGTACAGTGATCCTGTCACGACACCGAGGTATTGCTCACTAACCTAAGATTGCTTAGGTACTCCTCCTGTTGAGTACCGCAGGTCAGCCACCCAAACACAGTAGTGCTTCCCGCTGGGGTCTTCCACCCAAACACAGTAGTGCATCCCCCCTAATAGCCTGCAGAGGTACTCTACGGACGAGTACCGCGGGTCTGAACCCAAACTTAGTAGTGCTCCATCCGCCATGGGTCTTCACCCAAACAAAGTAGTGCTCCGTCCACTGGGCTAGTCGACTCACTCCAAGTCGAGTCGGTCAGGTAGTCGTCAGGTCTCAGACGGCTACACAGTCTCCGTACTCTGTACGCTCGTCTCCGGCAGGGTCCGCTCGACGAGCTACTGGTCGATACTCCAAGTATCACAAATTGCCATGAAGAAGTATCTCAAAGGACCGCCTCATCATAGGGGTCTCAACACAATAGACGACGCGTCAATCGGGCATCTGGTTTGTGAGTTATTAGTCTTTTCATCCTAGGGGCCCGGTTGGTTTCGTGTGCGAACCAACCCGTATGTATCTCAACTGTACCCCGAACTCTCATAGAGTTTACTCATAGGGACCTTTTCTCAACGAGATCACCAACGCCGCTGACGGTTCGTCAAACAGACGTCCGGTCTGAAAGTTATAAGCTTTTCCGTTCAAGGGGTCTGGTTGGATTTCGGGTACAATCCAACCCGGCCACTATCCAACTGCATCCAATCCTTAGGCGAAGTATGCCAGAAGTTTTTTCTCATCAAGAGGAATCCAACAAAGTCGACGACACGTCAATCGGACGTCTCGAGCTCAAGTTATAAGCGTTTCCGCTCCGAGGGCCCAGTTGGTTTCGGGTTCGAACCAATTATTTTATATTTTGAAATATTTTTTTAACTACTCAAACTCATTTAATTAAGGATATGTTTATTATATTTTATTTGAAAATTTATTTATAAATATTAAAGCAATTGATATCAAACAAAGAAAAAATATTTCATAATTTTATAAACATTTTAATATAAAACGTCATTTAATTAATAACAATTAGTTTAATCCGATTATATTTTAGATTTCATTTATAAATTTAAAATGATTAATATTCAAAATACATAAATAAATTCAATTATTTCAATATTTTTAATAGTAAGTTCATAAATTAATAATAATTAAAATATAGGGTTAGGTACTTCCTTATTAATTCCTTTTATAAATAAAGGATTTTAATATCTTAATATTACACCTATTAAAGTATGTGTGGAATGTTTTGGTGAGGGAAGGAATAAAAATAGGAAATAATTGGAGGATGTAATTATATAATGGTTGTGGCCATTTCTTCAAACATCAATCATTTTTCTGCGATTAATATAGGCCTCCTTGGAGGACAATGATGATGATGATGATAAAAAAGATGGATGATTTTATTCCGATGAAAACAGGACGTCACTAGACATACCCTAACTCCGATATCATATAACAATGTGATGCCCAAAATCCTATGTGGTCGGTGATTCTCGTCAAAAGATGGTTCACTAGTGAATGGAGGACCACAAAAGACTTATCATGATGGGAAATTTCCAATAGTCCCCTTCGACTGGGAACAATCCCCTGGGTACCCAAGCAAGGGTATCTTGAACGTACCCCAACTCTGGCACCAAAGCACCATGTTGTGCCTCACATTGACGTAGTAAGGATCACAGAAACAGGTTATATACTGGATATTATCCGACCCATTCTACGTGGTCGGGGATTCCTTTCAAAAGTGGCTTCTTCTGTAATGGATGAATCACACAACTCTTTTCATGACGAGGAACTTCTAGCCATCCCCTTCGCCTCAGAACACTTCCTAAGGTTACCCAAGGAGAACCTGAATGTACCCCAAAATGGGGACCGGAGTACCGTGCACCTCCCATCAGATCAGGCTCCATTAAGAACATCAGATACACAAGAAAGACTACCAATCCTACCAAAGTAATATATTCTCATCTGGATAGGTTTCTTCGGTGGTGAAAGTATGGAAGAATGTTTATTATGACCAGGATGGGATGACCAGTGGCCCAGACTGGTTGATGTTAGTGACTCAGAGTCACAAGGGTATCGTGGAGTGGTGGCATGAAATCGGGAGGTGAAGAGGTTGGGATATCAGTGTTGGAATGCTATTCATCTCGAAGTAGCATATGGACGATGATGATTGTTGGTTCAGGAAACTAACAGAGATGTTAATACTACTGAGGTCGCTGGGCTTTGGTGACAACATTGGCAATGGTGGCCTTCATCAGGCGTCACACTGAAGATGAGAAAGGTATAAAGAGAATATAGTGGTGGGGTATGTGAGCAGGATGAGCACCGTCGATGACTTTTGAGAAGGAGTGTTTAACTGATGTGAAGCAGGTTGATGTCGGGTCTATGGGGCGGATGACTCATCTAGTTCGATTATGTGCAGTAGGGTGCATAGTTTAATACCTGTGGGTTAGGGTCAGTTTGTCATTGGGTTTACTACTGCCTTGTAATGGTTATCAGAATAAAACATTTTGATTGTTTCCTTCAATAACAAATAAACACATCCCCTTAAATGTTAAAAAAATACCCGATTATCATATAATAAATTGAGTTTATTATGTGGTAAAACCATTTATTTTTCATAATATAATGATTTTTTTAAGAAAAAAATATTTTATTCAATTTAATAACAACAAAATAGTTTATTTTTTATAGAAAAAACGATTTTTAGTCATTTGAAAAAAATTCATAAATTTTTATCAATATTTTTAAATACATGGAATATGTTTAAACATTTAACAAATAATTAATTTTGAGACAAATTAAATTATTATATTTTCTTTAACAAAATTATGTATCGCTATTGTTTTTTAAGTAAAATAGTTTCTTTATTGAGTAGGAAAACAAGAAAAACTTGTTTTAATATATATATATATATTAATTATTTGAGAAAAAATAATAGTTTATATTTTTTAAAACAAGAACTATTCTTTTTGTATGATGTTATAAATTTTATTAAGAATGAAGATTTTCTCTAGTGGAATTTCCACTAGAATTTTCAATGAATGTTTTACTAGATTTTATCATTTAAATATATTTATATTTATACAATAATAAATATTTATTTATAGAAATAGATTTATAATTATATTTAATATATATATATATATTTAATAATACAAATAAATTAATATTTATAAATATATATTTAGAATTTTATATACTTATAATTATATATATTATTTATATACACCAAACGGCCAGAAGTACAATGTAATAATATAATTAATATTTATATTTTATTATATTATTAATTACTTTATAAGTATTATTTAAATTTGTAGTCTTATTTATTAATATAGTTATTGTAAAAATGTAATTATATAATTAATATTTTTTTAATGCGTAATAATATAACTAATATTTGTTATAATTTAATAATATAATAAATATAAAATAACGTAATTAATAATATTATTATTATTATTATTAGGTAATTATATAATTAGTATGTAATCATATAATTAGCATGTAATAATATATTTAAAATGTAATAATATAATTACAACGAAACAAAGCATTGGAACGTTCAATCCCTAATATGGAAGGTTTTACCCCCATAAAGGACAACCCACCTATTATTTGATGGCCCGAAGACCTTGTGGACATGAAGTACAATTATTAGTGTTATTATTTAAATTTTTATCATTATTTAATGTCATTATGCACTTTATTGGGTCTTGCTTCTGTCATCTCCATTCTGCTAGAATTCGCTCCCACCTAAATTTGACTTTCTGTAAATTTTTGGTATCTTTTCGATAAAGTTCTTTTTTTAATGAATAGTGTAAAATGTTGTATTTTAATTCAAAACCTATTTTTAATCTAATTTATTTATATGATTAGATTATGTTTTGAATTGGTTTTGAAGTGAAATTAGAATATATTTTTACCATTTTATCGAATGGTGGTCATTGGAATCAATTTCACTTTGAAATTAGACTTAAACTGGTGTCAATCTTTTGATACTTATTGTTTTATAAAAACACGCTATTTTCTCTGACAGCGGGAATTAATTATTAAATTAATTATTGTGACTTATATGTTTTGAATTTTGTAAAATAGACTTCATTTTTTAATTCGTAATATCCAATATTTCTTAGGGTGAAGTTTTGGTAATTTTCTGAAAAACTTCAATTTTTTGATGAATTGTGAAACCACTAAGTGGTACTTATAAAAACTGATTTTCCGTTTAAATGAAATTTTTCAATCATTGTGTTTTGATTTTTAAAAATCCGACATACATGGTTGTCATTAAGAAGTAAAATTTGGTTCAATAAGATTAAAATAATTTTTTGGTGAATAGTAACTTATTAAGTTTTTAATCGCGATTAGAGGTAATTAGTGTATTTTAAGGTAAAAATAATGCTTTAATAAAATGATATGAGCTTGAAACATGTCCTAACCCTATTGGTTGTGTCATAGCCGACCAAGACAACCCATGGGTCGATTTAGGGGACCCCATGGAGCCACTTGGGTGAGATAATGACTTTAATGCCTTTTTTAAATAAAAGTAAAAATGACACAAACATAATATGTTTTACGAAAACAAGTTTTACATGGGTTTATAAAGATCAGATTTTTTATTATAAATATTCATTGGAAATATAAAAATATTTCCTACATCATAGTATTTTTTTATAATTTTTAGACTTCAAAAAAATTAAATTATTTATGACATCATGATGATGCAATGATGACTTCATTATTTAACGATTTAAATAAAATGGAAAGAAAATGTAATATCTAAAACCTAAACATGTCCAAAACATATTGTATGGGGAATATTTAGAATCCTTATCATCTTATATTAGAAATATATCAATGTGGGACCTTAGAAATTCGAAACACTTTTGAAAATAAAATAATAGTTTCATGATTTCCAAAAGTGCCCCTCCTCTACTCTTATAAAAGGCCCCCACCTCAACCTCATTTCACACACTCCTCAAGCCTTTGGCTCGGCCATACCCTGCCCATTTACTCTCTCCACATCTCTCTCCTAATCCTATAGGATTCACTTTGGGCAGAATCCTTTCAAAGGAAGCCTTTTGGCTCAAATCAAAAGGAGTTACACCTTTAAAGGTAATTCATTCTCTCTTGTTAATTTGATTTATTTTGCTTCTCCAACCCCATAAACTCTTTTTATTTACTCCTTTTATAACAACAACAGTATCTTCAATATACTAGGATGTTGTTATAAGATTTATTCGAGCTACACGCTCACACAACTACATCAAATGGTTAAAGAACATACGGTTTCTGTGGATGGAGAAATTCTGCCTCCCGAAACGATGATTGTTCAATACTCATTTAACACCTTCAAAGGTGGCCATTATGATGTCACTATTATTATATATGATATATAATATGTTTATAATTTCCTTAAGCTTATGTATTTTTCATTTATGGCATACCATTATTGTTTCCATTATGGGTAAACACGATATCTTCATTTTAGGAAGTGCGGACTACCGCCCCCTGAAAGTGATTTGATTGGTTAATACCATATGTGGGATGTGTAAAGGATAAAGTTAATGGTATTATATATGTTATTATGCTGGAATAATAATATACTATTATATCATTATGATTCTATTCTATAAAATACGAAATAGAAATGAAAGTAGCGTTCATGCGTACGTACGACTTACCGTCTTCATGAACGATGCATTTCATTTTTACCTCTAAATTGTTATGTAATATTATAAATACATGTATATTCTGGATATATATGATATATATGATATCCAAATCAGGAATTTAATTCTGGATATAAAGAACATTTTACCGCACGAACAACATGTAATTGTAAGAAGTCCACATTCGACTTAAGAACCAAATATTGACAAAACAAACATTATTAACTGAAATGGTTACATAATGTTTATAACATGGAAATAAGTGATATAAAAGGAATAATGAACTTTAAAAAGGTTCTTAATCAAGTATAAATTAACTCAAGTTTATTATTCAGGACGTTAAAGAACGATCGAGTCATGTCGGACCCATGGTAAGGGACTTCGTCTCAATCTCCTTTCATTTAGGCATATTTCATTTTATACACAACTTTATTTTATACGGTGTATAAACCCCGTTGACTTTTACTTTTATACAAAAGGAATATTTTTCTATGAAGCGTTTTACTAAATGACAAAAAGGAATGTTTTTTTACGTACGCGGTGACAACGACCTTTTCCGCCGCCGCGAGTATTATTTGGTCTTTGGCTTCCTCAACAAGTCGTAAAGTTTTTAAAATAAAATAAATACCATATACTCTTTTATGTATTTTGGTATTGAAAATGGTTTTGATAAAGGATTCTATTAAGTCAATATATTTATGATATATTGTGATTGAAATGTGGAAATGTTATCATTCCTTTATATTGGTTTTATGTTTTATGATTTTATATTGGTACTTGGACATTTTAACGGGTGGTTACGTTATAAACCATATGAAGGGTGGTACCGTGAATACCAGGACGGGTGGTTACGTTATAACCTCCAATGCATTGGGTATGGAAGTCGGCCGTATGGCTATTCCATTAAGTATGTATGGAAATTGGCCGTATGGCTATTCCATTAAGTGATATGTGTGGAAGTCGACCGTATGGTTATTCCACTTAAGTATGTTTATGTACCAAGTTACCTTTATATATGTTATGTGTTATTTATATGGGTTTTATGGTAAACCTTTGGTTACAAAAAGGTAAGTAATGATACTTTATTCAGTGAGGAGTTTTTACTACTTCATGAAGGTGAAGGTATTACTTTGATAGAGTACACTTGGTTTACTTGATTTTTGAAAAACTAATAGTTTTCATTCATTGTGTATCCCTTACTGAGCTTTTTATGCTCACCCCATGTTTTTTTGAAATTTTTTTCACAGGAATTAATGTGGAATAAGGTCAAGGATGGGATCAAGGGAATGTCATGCAATATAAAACATGGAACTAGACATGTTTCTTTTAAGTGTTTTTTTTATTATGGAAACTTAGTAGAAGTGACTACTTTGTAATCTTTTGAGATGTAATAGTTATGTTCTAATTCTCTAAAACTCTAAACCTGAAAAGATCTTCAACGTGAATTATTCATTTAATTCAATATTAAGTAAGGTTTAAGGTCGGGGCATTATACAGAGTCACATGGGTATCATCGAGAGGTGTCATGATATTGGGAGGTGAAGAGGTTGGGATACCAGTGATGGAAATCTTGTCCATCCCAAAGTAGAATATGGACAGTGAGGATTTGCTGTTCAGGAAACTAATGGAGATGTTACTACAGTTGAGGTAGCTAGGGTGCGGTGACAAACTAGGCAATGGCGACCTTCATTGGGTGACACATTGCAGCTGAGAATGGTCAACGAGGAATTGAGTGGTTGGGTATCCGAGTAGGATGAGCACCGTCGATGAATTTGGAGAAGGAGTGATGCACTGAAGTGAAGTAGGATGATGCCGGGTCTATGGGGTGGACAACTCATCTAGTTTGATTTTGTAAGCAGGGTGGATAGTTTAATACTTTTGGGTTAGGGTCAGTTTGTCGTTGGGTTTACTGCAGCCATATAATGGTTATAACAATAATACCTTTTGATTATTTCCTTCAACAAAAAACAAACACTTCCCCTTATATGTTAAAAAAATACCCGATTATCATATAATAAATTGAGTTTATTATATTGTAAAACTAATTATTTTTCTTAATATAATGATTATTTATGTAAACAATATTTTATTCAGTTTAATAAAAGTCAAAATAGTTTATTTTATAATAGAAAAAAATAATTTTAATAATTTGAATAATATTCATAATTTTTCATCAATATTTTCAAATGCATGGAATATTTTTAAAAATCATAGAAATACAAAATTTTGAGACAAATTAAATTATTATATTTTATTTAACAAAATTACATATGACTATTGTTTTTTAATGAAAATAGTTATCTTATTAAATAGGAAAACAAGAAATACATGTCTTAATATATATATATATATATTAATTCTATGAGGAAAAAATAATAGTTTATGTTTTTTTAAACAAGAAATATTTTTTTATGACGTTATAAATTTTATTAATCATGAAGTTTATTTCTAGTAGACTTTTCACTAGAATATTCAATAGATGTTTTACTAGAATTTCTCATTTAAATATATTTATATTTAAACAATAATAAATATTTATTTATAGAAATAGATTTATAATTATATTTAATATACATATATATATATATATTTATTTATTTATACAAATATATTAATATTTATTAATATATAGTTTTAATTTTAAATACTTATAATTATATTTATTATATATATACACCAAACGGTCGGAAGGCCTATGTAATAATATAATTAATATTTAGATTTAATTATATTATTAATTACCTTATTCGTATTATTTAAATTTTTATAAATATTTTTTAAAATAGTTATTGTAAATACGTAATAATATAATTATTATTTTTTAATTCGTAATAATATAACTAATATTTACTAATATGTAATAATATAATACATATTTAATAATATAATTAATATTATAATAATATTATAAATATGTAATAATATAATTAGTATATAATAATATAATTAGCATGTAATAATATAATTAAAATGTAACAATATAAATACAATGAAACAAAGAATTGCGACAAACACTACCTAATAGGGTAGGTTATAGCCCCCCAAGGGATAATCCACATATTATATGATGTCCCGAAGACCCTGTGGGAATGAAGTACTATTATTAGTGTTATTATTTAATTTTTTTATTATTTAATGTCATTATGTACTTTATTCGGTCATGCTTCTATCACCACCATTCTGCCATAATTTGCCCCCACCCAGATTTGAATCTGGGTCTGATGAAGGCCAGGTGACACAGGTTGTATGATGCAGGCATGATACAGGTTGTGGACCCTCACATTTGTGAAGAAAAAAAATAGCTATAGGTGCTGCGAACCTAGGCTACAGACATTGCAATGGACTCCAAGTCCACAGGGCCATCAAGCCATAAAAATGGATGGGTTATCTAGGGGGTAATGACCTTCCTTATCAGGTTGTGTGTGTTTCGCTTCCCTATTTTGTTATAATTGTACACCTAAGTACCTATAATATATATAATTAGTAATAATATAAATAAAATGAAATAATATAATTAATATGTACTATTATTAGTAGTTTGTAATGATATATTTTATATTTTTATTCATATTTATCAATATAATTATTGTAAATTAGTAATAATATAATTAATATTTATAAATATATTTTAATAGTTATATAATAATAAATATATTAATATTTATATAATTATAACCTTTTATTCATAGAAATTGATTAATTGTTATATTTATTATATATATATATATATATGTTTATAAAAAATAATTCATTTTTATAAATATATATTTATAATTTTATATATTTATAAATATATATATACATACATAGTCCAAATGGCCAAAGCTTATAGATTTGAAATTATTTTTCGATAATCTCCTTTTTAAAATCAGTTTTGAGAGAACCCTTATAATTAAATAAAATTATAAATATATTTATTATTTATATATATTTATTTATATAAATAAATTAATATAAATAAATATTTATATAATTAAAAAGTATATTTATATTTATATTTAAAAATATATTTTTCAATATGTAATTACAAATCTCTCTCTATAAATAAAAATTAAATATTATATAATTATATTTATATTTATAATAAATAAATTTTAATAAATATATAATTATAATTATATTTAAATTTATATAATAATAAATATTTATTTATAGAGATAGATTTATAGTTACATAATTATAAATATATTTCTAAATATAAATATATTTATATTTATTATTTATATATATATTTATTAATATTACTTTATATATATTTATAAATATAAATATATATATAATATATATATTTATAATTTTATTTATTTATAAGGGTTCTCTCAAATCTATGTTTGAAAAAAATTATCCAAAAATAAGTTAAATCCTATAATTTTGTGCTGTTTCGAGTATGTATGTGTATATATATATATATAATTATATTTATATATTTTTAAATATGAATATATATAAATAAATATAATATAATTATAAATAAATTTCTACCAATAAATATTTATAATTATATAAATTTTAATATATTTTTTATTCTATAATTATTAAAATATATTTATAAATATTAATTATATTATTACAAAGTAACAATAATGATATTGGTAAATATGAATAAAAATATAATATATATTATTACATACTAATTATATTATTACTTATGAATTATATTATCGCATATTAGTTATATTATTAAAAATTATATATATTATTGGTACCTTGGGGTACAATTACAATGAAATATAGAAATACAACACATACAACCCGATAGGGCCGGTTATGACCCCCCCAGGGATAACCCATCAATTTTTATGGCTAAAAGGCCCTGTTGACGTGGATTCCATTACAAATTCTGAAGCCTAGGTTCCTAGCACTTGAATATATATTTTTTCTTCACAAATGTGCAGGTCCACCGTCTGCATCATGCCTATATCATACCTCCCACATCACCTGGCATGCATCAGACTCAGGTTCGAATCCGGGTGGGAGATTATTTTGGTCAAATGGCAGTGACACATGCATGACCCAATAAAGTACTTAATGACTTCCAATAGTAATAAAAATTTAAATAATAACAGTAATAATACTACTCCATGTCCATAGGGTCTTCGGGCCATCAAAAAATAGGTGGGTTATCCCTCGGGGGGCTATGACCTGCCCTGTCAGGTAGTGTATGTTTCAATTCTATGTTTTGTTATAATTATATTGTTACATTTTAATTATATTATTACATACTAATTATATAATTACATGTTAAATATATTATTACATAATAATTATATTATTATAGATTAATTATATTATTATATTATTAATTATATTATTATATTATTCATTATATTATTATATATTTATTATATTATTACATATTAATAAATATTAATTATATTATTACATATTAAAAAAATGTTAATTATATTATTACATATTTTCAATAATTATATTAATAAGTATGACTACAAATGTAAATAATAATAATAAAATAATTAATAATATAATTAAATATAAATATTAATTATATTTTTACATAATCTATATGGCTATTCGAAGGCTATAAATAATAAATATAATTATAAATATATAAAATTAAAAATACATATTTATAAATATTATATATATATATATATATTAAATATAATTATAATCCTATTTAAATAAATAAATATTTATAATTATATTAATATAAATATATTTAACTGAGAAATTCTTGTAAAACATCCAATGAAAATTCCAGTGGTAATTCCACTAAAAATAAACTCCATGCTGAATGAAATTTATAATGTCAGATAGAAAAAAAATAGTACTTGTTAAAAAAACACAAATTATTATTTTTTCTCATAGAATTAATATATATATATATATATATATTTATAGATTGAAACATGAATTTTTTATTTTACTATTTAATAAGAAAAATATTTTATTAAAAAAATAGTGATATGTAATTTTGTTAATAAAAATATAATAGATTAATTTGTCTCAAAAAGTAGTCTTCCTTATATGTTTAAAAATATTCCACTCATTTAAAAATATTGAAGAAAAATTATGAATGTTATTCAAATGAATAAAAATATTTAAAAAATAAATAAATTATTTTCTATTTTATTAAATTGAATAAAATTGTTTTTTACATAAAAATTTCATTATATTTCGAAAAATGATTGTTTTTAAAATATAATAATGTAAATTTATTATATGATAATCGAGTATTTTTTATAACATTTAAAGGGATGTGTTTCTCACTTATTGATAGAACTAATCATAATGTCTTATTCTTCTAACCATTACAAGGCATTAGTGAACTCAACAAAAAACTGACCCTTACCCACATGTATTAAAAATTGCACCCTCCTGCACTAAATCACACTAGATGAGTCATCTGCCCCATAGACCCGGCGTTAAACTGATTCACTTCAGTGCGTCACCCTTTCTACAAAATCATCTAAGGCGCTCATCCCCCATGCACTCCGAATCGCTCAACACCCCTTCAACCCTTCTTGGCTTCATTGTGTCACCCGACGAAGGCCACCGCTACCTATGTTGTCATAGAACCCCAACCACCTCAGCAGTAGTTACATCTCAGTTAGTTGCATGAACCACAAATCCTCTCCGTCCACATGCTACTTCACGATGGACCAGCTTTCTAGCACCGGTATCCCAACCACGTTGCCTCCCGATATCTCGCCACCACCCCCACGATACCCATATGACTCGGAGTCACTAACAACCACCAGTCTAGGTTGTGGGTCATTCAAACCTGGTCATAATAAACATTCTTCCATACTTTCACCACCAGATAGTCCTCTGTGGATGATAATTTTTTACCATGAAAGATGGGTTAGCTTACTTGCATCTCTGATGTTCTTAATAGAGCCTAATTTTATGGGAGGTGTACATTTCTCCAATCCCCGAGTTGGGATACGTTCGGGTTCTCCTTATGTATCCCAGGGAAGTGTTCTATGGTGAAGGGGATGGCTAGAAACTGCCCGTCAGGGAAATAGTTTTGTGATGTATTCATCATTAGAGAAGCCATTGTTTATGATAATCGTCGACCACGTTGAATGGGTCATCTAATATCTAGAATATAACCAGTTTTCGTGATGCTTGTCGCATCAATGTGATACACAATATGGTTCTTTGGCATAGGAGTTGGGATAATCTTGGTATATACTGGTTTGGGTACCCCGGGGGAGTGTTCCCAGGCAAAGGGGACTATTGGAAACATCACATCATGATACATGTTGTGTGGTCCTCCATTCAACATAGAAAACTCTTTTGACGAGAATCAGTGACCACATAGAATGGGTCGTATAAAATCTTGTAATTGTACAGTTTTTGAGAACCATTCTGCATTAATGTTAGGCACAAAATGATGGTCTGGTGCCGGATATGGGGTATGTTCAGGATCTCCATGCTTGGGCACCCTGAGGGAGTGTTCCCAGGTGAAGGGGACTGTTGGAAAATGCTTGTTAGGATAAAAGTATTACGACCCTCCCTTCACTGGAGAAACTTATTTGGAAAAGAATCGCTGACCATGTAGAATGGTGGGCATCACATTGTTTTCTGATTCTGGGATTGGGGTATGTTTAGTGACATCCTATTTTTGTCAGACTACAATAATCCATCTTTTGAACATCTTCATCATCATCATCCTACAAGGAGGGGTATAGTAATCATAGTGAAATGATTGCAGTTTGAAAACATTTCCACCAACCATACATAGTCGCATCCTCCAATTATTTCATTTTTTATGCCTTTCCCTCACGAAACATTCCACACATCCTTTAATATCTATAAATGCTAGAAATTCAAATCCATTATTTATAACAAGAATTAATAAGGATGTAACCAAACTTATTTTTTAATTATTATTAATCTATTAACTTAATGTTTAAAAATAGTGAAATTATTTAAATTTTTTATGGATTTTGAATATTATTCAATTTAAAATTTTAAATTAAATCAAAAATATAAACAGATCAACTTAATTGTTTATAATTGAATGACTATTTATTTTAAAATGTTAGTAAAATTATGATTTTTTTTGTTTTTTTATATCAATTGATTATACAATTATAAATAAAATTTTAAATTAAAAATAATAAACATATTATTAATTAAAGGAGTTAGGGTAGTTAAAATAATATTTCAAAATATAAATGAATTGGAATAATATTATGAGTTAAAAATTATATTTGTGATTAATGTTGATTTTAAATCAAAAATATAACATTTGACTCATATTATCATTTTTACAACATTTTATATCACTCTCTATATATTTGTAATCATTTGGTTGTTTATTTAAACCCCGTAAATGTAAATGTTTTGTTCTCTATCTTACCCCCAATCTAGAACACTACATAGGGGAATATTTTTTCAGAATTTTTTTTTATTTTCTTTATAAAATAAAATGTGTTTAGGTTTCATTTAATTGGTGAAGTGGGTTTAAAAATCACCAAATGAAGTGACATGTTCTAAAGGAAGCCAAAAATTCCACATCATGTGGCGTTTCCCCCCGCACCCCAAATTCCAACGCCCCACCCCCATTCCTCCTCCCTATTTATAATATACATATATAATTATCTATTTACAATTATTAATAAATACATGTATTTAAATATTATTATATATTAATTAATATTAAATATATTATTACATATTAATAATCATATTGAATGTTAATAAATTTTAATAATGCAATTATGAACATTCAATAAAAATAAAAATCTAAATAATAATAATTATAAATTAGGTAAAAATATATTTGAGAATAAATATTAATTATATTATTTTATATTAATAAACCAGCTGATATTAATTATATTTTAAAACTATTAATAAATATTTATTTTATTATTAAATATTTAAAATAATTATATTAATAAATATGAGTGAAAATATTAATTATATTATTAATTATATTATTTCATATTAATTAAACCAAGAAGGATCGAGGTGAAGCCACATATTATTACTAATTATATTATTACATATTAATTATACCAAAAAGGAAATCCCACATTCAAAAGAAAAAAAAACAGAATCTCAAGCATCACCATAATCACGATTAGACAAATGATCAGAATCATGCCCTACTAATTATATTTTTCCATATTAACTGTATTATTACATACTAAATATATTATTACTTATAAATTATATTATTATATTTTTAATTATATTATTATATATTAGTTATATTATTACATATTTACAATAATTATATTAATAAATATGAAAAAAATGTAAATAAAACTAATAATGTAGTTAATGATATAATTAATAATAAATATTAATTATATTATTACATATCAATAAGTAAGTATATATTAATCATATTATTACATTTTAATAAAGATTAATTAGATAAAAACTGGTCTAGCTAGGAGCCATAGCTCTCAAACAATTTATTAAAATTGAAGAAAAGATAACAATTACACTAGGAGGAGAATGATAGAAAACAAGGGAACACCCCCTAACATTTGAGAAACAACACATCAAACATTTCCATAATCACGATTGATTCATGTTCAGAGTCATCGACAACAGCATATTCCCAATATGACTGAATGGTTACCAAGATGAAATGTTCATTGTACATTTCCTTAAGAGCCAACTGCTCTAGCGTGTGTCTGGAAGATCTAGAAGAAACACCTCATCCATGCCGTTGAGTAACATCATCTTGGCCATGTTCGTAGGCATGACCCTTTTGGTGCCTACCCCTTCTCCAAGTCTACTGGTGCATAGTCACATCATGGTCACCAATTTAAGGTAGTATCCATATCGTTATATCCATGAATTTCATCATCATTAAGATAATCAAGAACTATAAAACTATTGACCTCAGTGAAAATTTCCCAATCATTTTTCTGTTCAGAAACATTAGGTGATTCATGTTGGAAACCAAATTTCCATGAAATCATTTTAAAACCTTCATTATCTAGAATCAACATCCCTTTATTTTGTGTAGCACCATCCCTCTCAATAAGTTCCAACCTTTTTG
This sequence comes from Viscum album, assembly GCA_963277665.1. Taxonomy (NCBI): domain Eukaryota; kingdom Viridiplantae; phylum Streptophyta; class Magnoliopsida; order Santalales; family Viscaceae; genus Viscum; species Viscum album. The sequence continues at coordinate 1,084,505,355 of OY728162.1, read as the reverse complement.
ACATAGTAGATGCATTCATGAACCTTGTTTTTTGAATCATCTAGATTGGTCTTAGAGACCCCTCACATTCATCGATCTCTTTATCAACAAAATGCCCGACCATAATTTATTCCTATTAGAGCATTGCGGAGGTGTTGCACTAGAATTATGTGGGGCTACCACTATGGTTTCATAAATATGATTAGTATGACTCTTTCCTATACTGCATCATTGTCTATCACATCATCATCATCATTGTTCTGCTATGCGATAAGCTGCTGAGCCACATGGTCATCATTTTTTTCTATAATGATATTATAATGAACAACTTCATCAACAGTCTGCACTACTTCATCTGCATTATTCTAGTCAGCCGTATTTTCTTCATTTACAACAAAAGGTTCACAAAAAACACCACCCTCAGGATTCTCTTCATCTAGACCAGGCCGAGATGACTTCAAGACATTCTTCATCCAATTATTTTTATCATGCACACGAGTAGAACACCAATCACAAACCATAAGTCTCATGCAACCATCACATTCATGGAGAATTACCTTATATTAAAGATAGAGATTTGGAAAATTTTTATATACAAACATTAACCCATACTCCTCATCATCTTTAGATTATAAAACTCTATCTACCTTTGTTAAAAATAAATCAATTTCAACAAAATAACTTAAGGAATTTCCCTTACCTTTCATTTTCTTTTTCATTATCCATGATTAGGGGTAGACCATGTGACACCACCACATTATGGAGGATTCTTGGACACTAAAAAATCCAATGAAATCCATAATCCCGAACATTAAACAGTGATGATGAATTACCTGTATTCAGAAGATCAAAACAATGTCCCCAATCAATAATGTGAAGATATGATGGCTTCAAAGAGATGGATCTAAAACCCCAAGATCATGATTTTAAATATTATGAGGGAAAGAAGATGTGGAAGAATACCTAACCCAATGACACAAAAAACCAATTGGAAAATCCCCAAAAAAAGGGAGTCTACCTATACAACCCCTCAGACAAGAAAGTGATTGTCGCCAAAGAAGCTCTCTTTTGAGAGAGGGAACACATCCTCAAAAAGGATAGTGGGAGAAAGACTTAATTTGATGAGTTTGATGCTCAGGATATGCAATAGTTGGCTATAAACTAGTTCCATAGGTCCCTATCGAAGAATTATTTCTTTAAACACTAGTACTGCATATGAGTGTAAGAGAGTTAGTGAACCAGAGAGAAATGGCTTTCTAGTCACTGAGGATGGTGACTCATTATTTTTGGACAATGATAAAATATTCCCATAAAATGAAGATAAAAAAGATCAAAAGCAGTAATATGGCTATAAAATTTGAATTTTGAGATGAATTCCATTTATCATAACCAAGATTGGGTTCAGGTCGATGCAGTAGTTGATGTAAATCCAATTGGATGTAAATCGGTATTAAAATGAAAACTGGACATGGAAGGTAATGTATGTACACATAAATCAAATATAGTGGATAAATGGTTTAAAAAATGTCAATGAATTGACTATTATGAAACCTCCTCTCTATTTTCCATTTTTAAATCCATAAGTATCATACTTGTGATAGCAGATTACCATAACTATGAAATTTTGTAGATGTTGGAAAAAACTACATTCCATAACAGGAACCTTCCAGAAGATGTATATATAACACAACTAGATGGTTTTATGACTCCAGGTGATGCCCAAAAGATTTTCAACATGGAGAGATCCATTTATGGATTGACGAACGTATCCAGGTCATGGAACATTCTATTTGAAGTATCTATAAAATAATTCTATTTTAATAAGAATGAATTTGATACATCTGTTTACAAAAGGATTAATGGGAATGTGTTCATTATTGTAGTAGTGTTTATTGATGAAATATTTATTATTGGAAAATGCATTCCAGTCATACAGACAGTGAAAGACCGGTTGAACATGTGCTTCTCCATCAAGGAATTAGGTGAAAACACTACATTATACGGATCAAGATCATTCAAGTTAAATCCAAGAAGATATTTAGACTAAGTAAGAGTACAAAAATTTACCTGAGACAAGGATTATGTATGGAACAATCAAAGAGGGGATTTGTTCTAGTGACACATGGCTTACATATTTCTATGAAAATGTTTTCCTAGTCCCAATAGTTGAAAGATAGGTTGAGTAATACCCCATACGCTTTAGCGATAGGATCAATCATGTATTCCATGTTATGTACTATACTTGATGTTACTTATGCACAGATCATGGTGGGAATATATCATACAGATCCAGAAGAATAGCATTGGACTGTGGTTAAGACTATCCTTATGTATCTGAGAAGAAGTAAGGATATCTTCCCAGTTTATGACATAGACATGGAGATTTTCATCAGAGTGTATGATGATGATTATTTTCTGACAGATCAGAATGATCTACAGTTGAATCCAAGATATTGTTTATGTCTCAATGAAGGAGTTGTGTGGTGGAAGAGTTCAATGCATCCAGTTATAGCTGGTTCTACAGCAGAGTTCAAGTATATAGCAGCTTCTGATGTAGTCAAGGAAAACATCTGGATTTTGATCTTTTTCAAGTAGCTTGATGTTGTTCCTATCAGTAAATAACCTATAACATTATATTTTGATAATAATATAGTGGAGTATATTGAAAAAGTGTCAAGGTCGCATCAAAAAACAAAGAACATGCATTGAATGTATCACCTCTTGAGAGATTTCAATCAAAGTGGTGAAGTTGGAGTGAGTAGAGTAGCCATGAAAGCGAATGTGGAGGACCCCCTTTACTAAAGGAATGTCTCAATAGAAGCATGAATATCATTTTAGAGCTAGTGGATTAATGGTGGTTTGTAGATGGATCTAGTTAAAGTGGGATTCTGTTGGATTTGGTTCCGTTGATCCAACTTCCTTAGTAGTTTATAATAAAATTTTATTCATGGATTTGAATTTTAATAAACTACTTATCAAAAAATTAATGTTCTTATGCATGAAATTGCATGTGATAATAAATGAAGAGTAGCTGTCTCACTAAGAGGTCATAGTAGATCTCCACAATGATGAAAACCTAGAAGTGTTATGTCCCTATTCTTGAATATATGTCCTATATATAGATGATATTTTTTGTGGGAAAAAAATATCAGCTATCGGTGGTGAAGACATATAATAGTTTCAGGGGCTTTCTCAGGGTGAGTTACTATGGTAATATCATGGAGGATATTATGAGAATGATACCTACTAGTAGGAATCAACATTTAGAAGTTTCATTAGTTCTTCTAATCTATTTACGGTGATGTAGGATATGCATGGTGTGTCTTCTGTAATACTGCAATGATGAATAATGTGAGAAAGTACATGTAACTTCTACGGAATTTGATATCTTGTGCCCTTTAATGTAAATGATATAGCCTAATTAAATCCATGTTTATAGCGTTAAATAGGCATGTTCAATTCCAAGAAGTCAATGAAAGAGAAATCTAGTTCATGGGTTGATGACAATATCATGCAACCCACTTGATTAGAGATATCAAGACAATGAGATTATATTACATGATATGCGTTAGTCAGAGGTGAATGTTATCGCGGCAATCTAACTTATTTATCTATGGGTAACTTGGTGTGTGGGTAGATGTTACTCTTGGACTTTAGGATGATATGCCTAAATTCACTGAAAAAAGAGGCTTATATCACCACACACTATGTGTATCCAGTATCCCAGTTAAATAATTTATTTATTTATCAGGTTGAATAAATATTATCCCTGGTTGTGGTTTAATAATTATTCATATCTGCGTGATCACATTTATTTCTACACTAGTTATTCGTGAAAATATTTTTTGACCAGATTAATTAATAAATAATTATTTTATATATAGGAAATATAATATTTATATATAATTTCTGGAAATTAATTTAGTGACATTTATGTAATAAATAAATTTAAATTATTCAAGGAATAATTAATATAATGGAGGATTGGAGGACCAATTTTAACGGTCATGTGGGAATAAAAATATTGTATATTATTTCAATAATATTAATAAATATTTTTCAAGTTATTTGAAAGTGAATAATAATAATAATACTATTATTATTTTATAAGGGGTTTCTCTAGAATAAAAAAAATAAATATGGGCACATGTACAATTATTTTATTATAAACCTAGTGATATAAATAGCCAATTATGTTATTTCTCTCATAACCTATCATAATGTTTCATTGTGCACAATATATTGTAGAAAAATCTCACATACCTAGAGTGTTCTTCCATTTCCAAGAACTATCTTACGAATAAGAGCAATCATCATCCACCAGATAAAGGAGAATGCCTTGAAAGTGATTCTCAAGGTGATTATAGGTGGAAAATACAAGCATAAGCACCATCCATGATAGAACCCAAAGACTCCATCAGTGATTTTTGGATATTCATGGAGCACATTTGGATCACCACTAGAGGAATCCTACACTTGGATTCTACGATGCAATGATGGCGCAATGCAGATTTGTGACTAGATGCTTTAGTGAAGAAAGAATTCCTTCAAGGGAATTCTTGTTTTAATTAAATTAATTATAGAGAACATGTAATGATCTTTTCTTTCATGGATTAGAGTTCTTCATTTCCATATCTATTTATTTTATTCAATTCCATTGGTAACAGTGTTCTTCATCAGAATAGACCACATAATTATTCTCAATACTTAAAATATAAATGTTGTGAACCATCCCCCCACGCTTCCACTGTGCCCAGAACCTTAAATGAGTATATTCTCCTCACTGAAGGGGGGAATTATAATATTTTGATAAGGTAATAGAAAGATATTAGAAGGAAAAATGGGATACTATAATGGATAATGATATGAGACCATTTCATTAAAACAACAATTTTGTGATGATAAAGTTACCTAACTGTAAGAGAGATTCAAAAAATTGTTGGATTTATAATTATTAGAATTTTAATTTTAGTTGTGTTCCCAAATATAATTCAAGGTTAGTTTTGAAAGTACTCTATCAGAAGAAGGGTATTTAATTTGAAGAAACTTTCTTACATATTTTCAAAATATATTTCATTTCAACTGTTCTCAGTTTGTCTACTAGTTTACATCTATAGATTGAGCTGATTTATGTTAAGGAAAATTTCATCTATGGTGAGTTAAAGGAGGAAATTTATATGGATTAGTTGGAAGGTTTTTTAGAAATATTAAAAGAGGATTGTGTCTAAAGGTTGAATATGAGTTTTTATGTTGTGAATTAATATTCATTGTAGATGTATTGAATGATTTAGTCTTCCAATTTTCATCATGGATTCAGGTTCATCTATTCTGGTCATTTTTCAATGATTTATTGATGATGATTTTATTGTATTGTTCTCTTTATATTGATGATGTGCTTATTATTGGTTATGATGCAGTTAAAATTTACCAATTAGAGAAGAATATTGGTTACTTTTTGTGATGAAACACTTGGGTTCAATGTGGTAGATTCATAGTATTAAGATATTTGATGACACAAATTCCATGAAATCACGGTTATCTCAAGAGATATACATTATGAAGGTACATAAATAGTTTCTGAGATATAGTCAATGTGGCTAGTAATCATATTTCTTTACATTTTCATCCATGTTATAGTAAGTAATATTTTAGTTATGTGTAGAGAGGGGATATGGAACACATATTTTTCATCTATTTTTGGTTATTTTATGTATGTGATGGTATATATTATAATAGATATAGCTCATGTGGTTTGTCTGGTTAGTTCTTTTCTATAAAATACAAGTAGAAAACATCAGAGATCTTTGGAGTGTATGTTTTAATACCCCTATGGTCTTTTAAATTTAATATTGTGTTTTGGTAGTGGGTGACCAATGATTTAAATAATTATAGATTTAAATATTATAGGATATATGAATTCATGGATGCCAAATATAGGTTATTTGAACACTTTAAATGGGGTATTTTTATCTCGGTAGTATAACATGTGAAGGTTTATTACTTTATATCCCACTGTTATAGAGTTTATTAAAGTTATAGAAGAATAAAAGAAATGTATTTTGATGAATAGTTTTATTGTTGACCTCAATTATAATGAGGAAATGTATATTTTAATTTTTTAAATTTATAATACCATCTTGGGAAATAATTACACATTTTATGGTATATAAAAACATATTAATGTGAACTATAACTTCATATTTAAATTCATCAATTCTATATAGTTGTAGGTTCGGAAGATTCACACTACTGATAATAGAGAGTACATATTTACAAATATTTTATTGAAATGTAAATTTGAGATGTACTAAACAATTACATGGTTGGAGGTGATCCCTAGTTAAGTCAAAGGGGATGTTTCTTGGGGACTTCCTCATGTTGGGGCCTCATATTCATTTTTTAAAATTTTACAAAAAAATATAAAGGGAATTGTGTTTTTTTGCGATGAAAACATCAGGGGATGTAACATTACTCTCTTCCTATCACGATTTTGGTAAAACCATGGATTAAAAATGTCATTTGGATCAAGAAATGATAATGAATTATTTTTTTTCTGACTTTATTCGTGTGATGATTGTTGTTATTCAGATTGTAGTGAACTTTTGTGACTTTTTATACGTATAGGGAAACTTCAACATAGACAATTAGATAATTTATTTGTATCTCTTTCTGAGGTTGTGTTCATAATTTTCATACTACTTTTAGACTTGATCTACTTTCTATCCTAGATATCATTTTATCAGAGTACTAATTTTGAGATCGCTATCAAATTTTAGGAATCACTACAATGTAATAATTTTTTTATTAGATCGAGTTTTTACAATATATACCATCCCCCCAATAGGTTTTCCAAATTTAAAAATATATGTGATGACTATTTTGTTCACTATATATAAATTTTCGTCTACTGCACATCTAATTAATTTTTTTGGCTTTCTCATAATGAAAATATATATTATTTCATTATGTGTCCACATTTTCATTTTTTCTCATTTTTCTCTTACTGCCTTTCCCAATACCCTCTCAAATTATAAAATGAATAGATAGTATATGTAATGTAGTCATTTATACTGGTATTTGTTGGTTATGTTTGACAATCCTTTACAATTAAATTTAAAAAATAGTGTGTTATTTTAATATAGGCCTAAAATTTCTATCAGATATTTTAAAATTCCTAGATAAGGTGAAACAATGTCTACGTTATTTTGAATAGGAAACATAGAATATTATTAATATCATAATACTCATAATAAACCCACATATCATGATAAGGTTTTATTGATAAGGGATTATCTTACTCACCCACCATTGGGTGATAATGTTGAATAAAAAATGTACTAGGAATAACCCTCCTTCATTCACAGTTATGATATAGAAAATGAAATAATTTATAATCCATCCTCTACAGAAAACATATAAGTCATGCCAACAAGGCCTTAAATAATATTAGTTCTACTTATGGTGATTGTTAGGTTCATATTATACAGTTTTTAGATAGATATTAAAGAAATTAGAATGATATGGGTGTTTGATGAGGCTTTTCTTCCCCTGAGAATCATGGTGTTTCAATTCTAGGTGGTCATGAATGATTAATCTAATTTAAACCCAAAATATTTTTCATATTTCATATTTTTTATTGTAAGGAGTGGAACACTATATTTTCTATGATAATTGATGCTCCATTATGATATTTATAGATAAATAATATCATTTTTTAGGTGATTTAAATATATGGGAATTGAGGGATTTAATCTCAAACAATTTAATATTTATTCTCAATAGTTATTAGACACAAGTGAATAGGTGAAAGAACTTGAGTAAAAATTTATCCAATAGGAGGATGTAGATAATTTTGTTATATCTTTACTATCAACCCTTTATGTTATTGGAGAAGATATCTCAACATTGCCCTATTTTTTTTAAAGGGGACACTGTTGTATAACAACTAGACCCAAATTAATAGCTACTGTGGATATAATGGTAGATAATTTAAATATGGTGGATAATGTAGTGTGGTAATAGGTAATTTTATAGGTACAAGATACTCATATATATCCTTAAGGAGATTTTGATAATGTTCAAATAAATATACTAGGATTGGTCATTGATTTAGAGCACCAGCAAATTGACAGCTCGAAATGGGAAATGATGTAGAATGATTATCATTTAAACATGTGATTAAAATAGATATTGGTAGGCCTTTAATTGGGATCATGTACTATAACCTAAACCCGACTTTAATTTTTTTAATAGTGGATAATGTCTTAATTTCTCCCAACCATGTTCACTTGGAGGGGTATAGGTTGGATATATATGGGGCGCATATTGCATCACCATAATTCACGATCGATAGTTTTGAAAATGAGATGAAGTGATTTTCTCTTGAAGATATTGACTTAGATGAGTATAGGTAGCCCATTATGGAGATAATATAACTTCATCATAAGTTAAATTTAATGAGGCGAACATATCGTAACATAAATATATATTACATCATTTTACCAGAATATTGATTACATCATAAAATAAATCACACAACCAAAACCTATCAGTTTTGGGTATTCATAAATTAGCTACATGATCTTGTAATTTAAAAATATGTCTTTATAATCACCACAAAACTCTGACACATTATATATTTATCTACTAATTATGGTTTTTTACTTTTATTGGATGAACATATTGTTCATTATTTATTTCTGATGATTTATCACTCTTATTATTAAGGTCATTTTAATTGAAATATTTTAATGCATTGAATCATTTTTATGATATTTATGAACATTGTATGTTATGGTTATGATTTCATACACATATTATTAACTTAATCTTACATATTCTCAATAATTGACATCTCCCTAGTATACCCTTACTGAAATTGTTTTCTGACACTTTCTTAGGTTTCCTACCATTGGTTATGAAGAATTTTTTATGTAGTATATTTCTATGAAAACTACAAAATTTTATGATATTTGGGAGAGATATTAAATATATATCATGAAATAATAATATTATTTATCTAGACTCCATAGATGATAAACCGTTACAGTTTGTGTGTGTGTATTTTTGAAATGTATTGAATATTCATATAATTTTTTTTTAATATTTTGGTATGGAAATATTGGGATGTTACATATTGGCTTTAGTTTTTTCTTGATCATGAATGTATAATAGAGGAGACCATTAAAATATTACTATACTAGGTGTTGGACCTAAGGTTGATATAATTTATCACCACAGCTAGTTAGTTATTATGAGGTTGTTCTAGGGAGATAATGGATGATCTGGATGAGTGTAGCCACCCAATTTTAGATGTTCTCCATGGATACAGTTAGTGGAAAATGATGGACTCTATGCTCATGGGGCCTAGTTCGTTGAGGTATTGGGACTTTTCAAGTATCATGGAGATGTTATGGTAGGTTATTTAAAAGTTCTATGATACTTTAAATACTTTGTAATATCCAATAATGGTCTGAAAGGATCCACTCCTACCTGTTCATATCATTTCATTGAATTATTATGACATTGTAGATTCGCTTCATTTTTTTAGACATTTAGGAAGAGATCCAAGGTCCTAGACATCATGTTTTTCCTTTTGTTGGAATATGTATCTTCTTCTTGATCAAGTAGACACAGTTGATGTTTTAGAAGTGTGAGCCAGGTTTCACAATTCCTCTAGTTAGGGAATGAGCGATGGTAGATTTAGCTCGGGTGTCAGGCTAGAACCTGTGGTTGGATATTTTCCTTTTGATTACCCTTTTGTTTTATTTTCTATATTTTTTCCCATTTATTCAAGTAGGAATTATTCTTATAGGTTGGTCATATTAGATGTTTCATACACATGTTATGATAGATGATTTTAGGACCACCATTGGGGGTGGCCTACTTGTATTTGTTTTGCACCCCCTGTGCAGGAACATTAATTTAAATGAATTCCATATTTTTTATTTATAATTGGACATAGGATGCGATGTATCGAGAAAAGTCCCAATTTTATTTGTTTGGACATGATTGATTAGGTGGATCTGAGGTTTGTGCTGGAGCTATTCAATAGTCATGGAGATTTGGTATGTGGTTCAAAAGAGAGTGGCAGTGGAGCCTCAATTTGTTACTTTATGTATCTAATTTTCAATGTGCAGTCTCCCCAGTGGGTGACTGTTATATTTTGGTTTTTCCTTTTATCATGTATACAACTGTAAATTTATTAAAGTCTTCTTCTATTTTATTAATTATTTATTTATGCATAATCTGATCTTCATGGATCTATATGTGTTTAGTTTTTTTATGTTAATATTTATCTAAGATATGAGGGAATTGTCTCCCCAAATAATCCTTCTAGGACCTCAACTAATGTTAAAATCATCTAGTAAATGGGAAGGTTCTCTTGAGGAATTGATTCATGCCAAATTGTGTGACAGGATGGGTTGACCGATGATGATTCCTAAAAAAGTTATTTCAGTGAATTGTTTTCTTTATCATACTATTTCAGGAGTTTCTAGGCATGAGGTTTATGAATGTATTGGAACATGTGATGGATTTCAGTAAATTTCATCATGAACACCTATTCTAGTAAGAAATAAAATTTATCAAGGATATTAGATTTCTATTCCCAATATCACTATTATAGTTCTATTGTTTTCACCTCTGGTTATTCAATAATGTTTATGGATTTTTTGATTTATGATTTTTTAGATATTTTCCTGATGGAAAGAGGTTTGTGTTCATGCATCCTGATATGAAGGTAGGATCCTCATGAACTTTTCCTAATTGTGTTTGTTTTTACAAAAGAGTGAGGTTTAGTTGCATAAAGTGTCATCCACAACCTATATACAATCATCCGATATAACTTTATGGTGTCATTCTACTCAAGGTAATGATTCATAAAATTATTATATGACATGTCACTTGGATCCTTTAGATAGTGATATCTGGTGATAGTGATGCAATTTGTTATTTGAGGTATTCAATGAATCCTTTTTCAGTTGGTGTAGGCTTTGGGATTCCCTATTAATTTGTTTGGTGTGGATAATTCAAGAATGTATGAGAGATTTCTAGATCAATATCATGTTTCCCTATGTTTGTGGTTTCTATATGAAGTTCTGTGGGGAGGAAAAAGTTTCCATTTAATTATGATTTAGAGCACTGGGAGTGATCTTGACATCTTAGATGGATAGAAATAGTTGGTTTAGTTTGAGGCCTATCCTTTTTTAATTTTGGACTTACCATGGATATTGGGGCAAGATATTTGTTAGTGCCTCATGGTTTTGAATCTAATCCATAGTGGATAGTTCTTATGTAGTGTATCTTATCATGATGGATATAACAAGTTTTTATGGAGTGTATAGGGTGCTCTAGTTTGTTAGAACTAGCCCGTGTTAGGAGCATGCATAGTGGTTCATGTGCGTTATCCTAGGTTCGTTAGTTCATGAATTATATGAGAATGTGAGTTTTTGATAGGTTTTTGGGAAATCACTCTAACATTAGGAGGGGAGTGGTGGTTGTATTGGCCTTTTTGGGTAAAGTATTTATTGAGTTAATTAATGTGCACATTGGTTATGAACAGTGATCGTTGGTTCATGAGCTAAATGCTCGAGGGGAAGTTTATGGGAATAATCATATTGGGGAGTGAACCATAGGCTACTGGATATTGTGTTCCTTATTTTAAGAGGTTATTAGAGTGTGGGTTTGTCTTTCATAGTGATCTAAGAATAGTAATTTGTTTGTGTTTGGTGTTAGAACTATTGTGTGAGAAATTTTTACATGTATATCCATTGCATTTGGTAGTGCATGGATCATGGGCAGTTAATATTAGTGTTTAGGATAGGTTTGATGATAAGGGCTCGTTTGATTCTAATTTTCAGTATGAATACGAACCGTGAAAGGATGGACTATCAATCCATTAGACCTTCAGATCATTAATCTAGTGGTGTTAGAAAAGTTACCACTTGGGTAGCTGGATTGTGGCTTCCAGGAGTTCATAACGACGTTGCTTTTTGATCCTTTGATGTGGGCTCTTCTTATCATTGTGAAGTATAATTCCTCAATTTTTTGATTGTTAACCTACAAATAGAGAACATGTACTTCGATGGGGTGTAAAATCCGATGATACAAAGTTAATATCCCTTTTTAGGGGAGTTATGGGCGATGTTGGTTGGTTTTTTCGACTATCAGGGTTGTGTTGGAAGCTTCAACGTTTAGGGTAAATCATGGTAGCTAGTAGACTATCGAGGATTCATATGGGTGAGAAGAATTTATGGTGGGTATCTCTTCATGAAACACATCATTAATATTTGAGGAAAATATGGGATATTTGAATTTGTTTTTCTTAGGTGGTGTTCGAGGGAATGAATGATAAATTCTATTATCATGAAAGCATGTTTAATTTTTATGAACACTTTGTTGGTCTCGAAATTTATGTTTTTCCACAAGGTGGGATTTTTGTTGAATTACAAGATGATTGAATTTTAGCAGAATATTTAACAATTGAGTAATTATAATTTTTGTGTCCATGTCCATTCAAATATATCATCTACTTAGAGCATCATATTGGAATAGAAACTTTGCAATTGAGTAAAAAATAGAGGGGGGGGGGGTTCTTAGGTGAGGTATAAATTTATGTCAGGAAGCGAGCTAGAGATCCCTTTTTTTCATTATATTATCATTCTTCAATTACCATTTTTTAATACTATTTTCTCACATTTCCGTCATTGATTTTTTCATACTCCACCTAGGAATTTACTTCATCATTCATGAGATCGAATAAGGGTATAGAGGTAGACAGAGAGAGAGATAGGGAGAGGGAGTTGTCCCCACATAGCTCAAGATGAGTTAAATTATCACACATTAGCTATGGAACATAGATTAGATCAAAAAATATGTGGTTTCTACAAAAAAATTGTCCTTTTTTATCTTTTTCAAAATAAATCATCATATTTTAGTTGTATTTATGTTTACCTCATGTTTTTGGTTTGTTTGGACACCTATAGAGTCGATATACTGCTTCCATGTGTTAATCTAGGCTTTTAAGAGGTTTATAGTTGTTTCTAATTTTCATATCATAATCACAATGTGTTTGGTCTGAAGAACACTCACTTTGTGTTCTTCCTATTCTGGGAAGATGATGTTTTTAGAAGTACACCCCACGTAGATGTACTTGGTCATGTGGATGAGTACTTGGGCTTGTGTAGTTTTTGGGGAAAGACTCCATGTACCTTAACTACACATTGTGTAGTTATACATTCCATGCATCCAACTACATGGGAAGAAATGTCTTTTGGAACTACACATCATGCACTTGAAGTACACACCATGTAGTGGTACATTTCCATGTAGACGAGTACTTGGGAAGACACTCCATGTGAGCGGTAAATGGCAATGTACTATTACACGAGTAAACCCCATGTATTCCTTTCCCATGTACTAGTATATGTTTAGACCCTAGGTGTGAATTGGAAAAGTAGGAATACATGACTAGGTACACCTCTGAGTGTACCAACAGTGAACTCAAAAGCAAAATGCATATACTTTTTCTAGAAAGTGATTTTGGGTGTCTTTGTGGTCCGGAGTCACAATTGGACTTTTGAGTAGTATGGTCAAATCATTTTTCTATGTAGATCATGATGTTTGAATCATTTCAAATTTTAGAGACCATATGGATGATGTTTTGGATTAAGATATCATTTTGGGATGATTCATTGATGTTGTTTGATTAGAATCCTCTTAGAGGATGGGTTATGATTTGTGAGGTTTGGTAAGGGTTAGGGGCTTTATAATCACTATGTATTGAGGATTTTAGGTTTTTCATTTGAGGTTATTTGGGTAGATTCCAAAATTTGTGATTGATTTACTTATTTGATGAGAATTGGTTGTTTTTTCTAGAGGTGTACTTCGTTTAGTGCCTTCTGGTTAGTATGACATCATAGGATTTTGGAAATATTCAGGGGTGTCAATGTGTGAGCTTGAGATAGTTCTGAAAGACCTATTTAATGAATTCCAATATGAGAATATTGTTTCCGACGCTTTCGCCGGGGCGCGCGCGCGTCCGTCTGCGGAGGACGCGCGACCTTGTTGCCCCGCATTCCCGCTTTCCAAAGGCGGGCGGCATTCGCTCCTTATTCAGGGATGTCTGCTCCTTGATCGAAACGGGATGATGGGATGTCGGTTCTTCCTCCTGTGGATTCCTCCTCAGAACTCATCACCTAGTCCGGGTCTCCCTTATAGATTTAATACGTAGTTCGTGAAACTCTTCCCAGTGCCATGTTCCCATGGACACCGGTTAATTACACTGCTTCTGTCGGGACATTCCAAAGGGTCCAGTCAGGGCAGCAACCTTCGGTCAGGGGAGTAGTCACGTTGAGGCATCAGTAGCGTGTCTGGATGCTGGGGTACCTGGCATGTCTGTCTGTTATCCTTGATCACAAGGCTTCTCGAGGGCGTGGAAGCCCGAGGCATCCCACATTGGGCGCGGGGAATTACATGTCATAGACACATATCTGAGGTTTTCCTCAGCTTCCCAGGTTCAACACAGGGTATGCCGTGAGTTTAACGTCCAGCGGAGACGGATCAACCCAACCAGAGCATTAGCTAGGATAGATCGGATTGAATAATCCTCCTTGAAGGGATATCGACACCGGGGCTAGCCCGTGGGCGACAGTGAATGGAGTAGAAGGAGAGTGAAGTGGGACCATCGCAGGGGGCGACAGTGAAGTTGGGATTGAGCCTTGACGAGGCTTCCTACGTATCCCCGTGGCAGGGAATCAAAGTCTGCGTAGTTCGGAATGGTGCCGGTAAACCGACATGAAGCTGGACCTTGGCCCGATGAATGTCGTCAGCGTACCGACGTGAAGGTGGACCTTGGTCCAATGGGCATCATCAGCGTACCGACGTGAAGATGGACCTTGGTCCGATGGGAGTTGGTCTTGAACCTCTGGGAGGATTCCTACGTACCATGCCTTGACATGGATCAAAGACCTCGTAGTTCAAGTGGTCACAACGGCTTTCCATCGGATGAGAATTGGAATTTAGCGTTGTGCTGGACGTGAGTGTGCAGTTTAACGTCATTCTGGACGCGGGTGTGACCCAACGTGAAAGTAGACTCGTGAGTCCACTAGTGGTGGGCTTGAACCTCGTAGAGGCTTCCTACGTACCATGCCTTGACATGGATCAAAGACCTCGTAGTTCAAATGGGATGGGTCGCAATGGCTTACCACTGGACCAGAATGCGGTTTAGCGTCATGCTGGACAGGGTGAAACTCGACGTGAAAGACGGGTGGACTTGAACCTCAGAAAGGCTTCCTACGTACCATGCCTTGACATGGATCAAAGACCTCGTAGTTCAGAAGATGGGTTTGTCGGTGAACCGACGTGAAAGTAGACCTTGGTCTACTGAGTGGTGGTGGGCTTGAACCTCATAAAGGCTTCCTACGTACCATGCCTTGACATGGATCAAAGACCTCGTAGTTCAGAAGGGGCTTTGTCGGCGAACCGACGTAAAAGTGGACCTTGGTCCAATGAGTGGTGGTGGGCTTGAACCTCATAAAGGCTTCCTACGTACCATGCCTTGACATGGATCAAAGACCGCGTAGTTTAGATGGGGCTTTGTCGGCGAACCGACGTAAAAGTGGACCATGGTACAATGAGTGGTAGTGGGCTTGAACCTCATAAAGGCTTCCTACGTACCATGCCTTGACATGGATCAAAGACCTCGTAGTTCAGATGGGGCTTTGTCGGCGAACCGACGTAAAAGTGGACCTTGGCCCAATGAGTGGTGGTGGGCTTGAACCTCATAAAGGCTTCCTACGTACCATGCCATGACATGGATCAAAGACCTAGTAGTTCAGAAGATGGGTTGTTAGGGTCGGTGCTCACTCTAAGCCCACGTGAGTCATGCTCGGTGTGAGAAACAAGAGGTTGCAAGGACCTGACGATCACGTCGCAAAGGGTGCGTCCATGATAAGCGAAGAGGGGCTTACGTGTTGAGCGGCCCATGGTGTTGGGACTTACTCCAGGATGGAGGCCCATAGGGAGGTTCCTCGTTCCCTATCACGTCCTCCACCGACCTTGGTAGTGGGGAATTACGGAGATGCACTGGTGCGATCATCCGTACCAAAGGTTAGGGGCTTACGCTCTGAGGCAGCCCTTCCCCTGCGAACATACACCACCCCGACAAGGAGGATCTCATTCCATGTGAGGAAGAGTTCCATTCCCGTGGAGACGAGTGGTGTAAAGAATGTTCGAGCTGGGGGGACCCTTCGTGAGGGAGACGAGGTTGGGTCACAGTTTAACGTCATGTGTTGAGGACGCGGTGCTTGGCAGTTTAACGTCCTGCAGCTCGGACGAGGTGGGTTCGCTCCACACCCCTAGGACATACATAACCGGTACCCTCTGGTCCTTGGGGAAGGGAAGGTGCCGGTAAGGCCATGGTAAAAGGGGGTAGTGGGACGTAGCATCGAGGGGTCCACATTAGCGTGGCTATGCGAAGAAGCAATAGCCATTAGCGTGCCTATGCGAAGAAGCATTAGGCGAAGCAACGCTATGGGTGGTATTGTCCATGGGACTTTGAAATCACATCGTGCAGACCTGGAGGGCCGCACGGGAAGATGAATCACTAAGAAGAGGAGTGTGCTTTGCGAAGTGGGGTGCCTTGGCCTTAGCATGGGGCATTGGTGTGAGTGGGAGGTGCTTCGTGAAGTGGAACAGTGTTCGTGGAGCACTGCCTCGCGAAGAAGGTGTGCCTCGCGAAGCAGGGTCCTGCGAAGCAGTGTGCTTCGCGATGCATAGTTATCCTGCCTTGGCATAGGGATTACTAGCATAGGTTGGGTATTTCGCGAAGCATAAACGCTCCGCGGCTTCCCGGGTTCCCTTGGGAATCCCCTTCCTTCGCGAACACCCTTGAGCTTCGCGAAGGGAATCTCTCTCGGAAGAGGGGCTCAAAACGAGACAAAGCAGAGTCGTCTCGCAAAGTAGAAATACTTCGCGGAGCTCATGATTCCCGGGGAAAAGCGTGCTTCACGATTCGGGAGAGTAGAAGCTGAAAGGTCAGATTGTCTGTCCTCGTGGACTCAGGGGGAGTCCAGTATTTATAGGGAAGGGGCGCCGCGAAGCAGGGCTCGCGCGCCGCCTCCGGGGCTTCGCGGCGCGCTCACGAACGTCAGTATCGTCCGCGGAGGATTACCGCCTGTGGCGCTTCGCGGCGGCTCGCGAACGTCAAACGGGTTCGCGGAGGATTACCGCCTCTGGCGCTTCGCTGCGCCGCCATGGTAGGGGCGCATCGCGGCGGGGTTTCGCGGCTGCGCTTCGCGGCTGTGCTTCGCGGCTGTTCTTCGCGAGGCCGCGCGCCGGCTGTCTTCTTCGTTCCTTCCTTTCGGGCCACATTTTTGGCGCCAACAAATATTTTAGCTTGAGTTCACCCATCAATAATGGTGTTTCATGGGGTTTTCCATCTGGATGTGGGGTATCCGGAGGTTTTCCTTTTGGCTATGGTGTTTCTTGAGATTTTCCTTCTCGGAGATTAAACATTAGGCTATGAGTCGTGAAACATGTTGGTGTATCTTTTGGTGGGGTTATCTAGAGGTATGGTTTTTTTGGATGAGCCCCCTGTAGGGTATCCTACTTGAGTTGAGATTTTTGGGAACATGGATGGTGCTTCATGTGTGTTGGTCTTTGATATGGTTGATTTATATCAAAGATGTTCTAGTTGGTTAGTTTGTGTGCTTCCAATCATAGTACATGATCTTATGGTCATGAATGCATGAGTTTGATCTTGTTTGGAAAATATCTGAGAAGATACCTTTGGGATATTAATAGATACTTTGTTCACCCAAATATTGGATTAGTTTCTCTTCTCTATTGGTTGGTTGTTGTGTGGCGAATTTAGGGAGCTAATGGATTATCTAGATGATTAAAAACATCCAATTTTAGATGATATTCCAATATAGGGTTAGCGGACTGTGGATGCCTTTATGATCACAAGGCCCTGTTATTTGATGTTTGGGGCCTGATTAAAAATCCTGGAGATGCTGATATAGGTTTTTTATTGACTATTTAGTTTTAAAGGAATTTTGGGACATGGTAACATCCTCTTGATGATGATAGGGAGTCACTACTATTAGTTCAGATCATGATACTAGAGTACTAGAGCGCAGTAAATGCGGTTCATTATTATCTACATTTGGGATGATATCCTTGGGCCCGAATTTTTTTCCTATCCTTACACTAGACATTGGATCGTCTTCTTTATTAGGTGGATGTGATTTACATTATGGATTCATGATCAATGTTTCACAATTATTCTAGATGGGGCCAAAGTGAGGGTAGTTGTACCTATAGGGCCATGCATGAACCCATGGTTGGATATTTTCCTTTTCTCATTTCTTTTATTCCTTCACAGCATTTTTACATTTCACTCTAGAAGTATTAATTTTAGTAGGACATTTATATCAGGTTTTTTATTCACATGTTTTGATAGAATATGTTAGGACCACCGTTGGAGGTGGCCTAATGATATCAGTTTCTCACCACCTGTAGATGCATTGTTGGTTCCGGGCGAAGTAGAAGCATTTTGATGTGTCACGAACACCATTTATTTTTGTCATGATCGACGATCAGTATGATATTTTCATGAAGATTCATATCGTGATCAAGAAAATTGAATCAAATTAAATAGACAAGGGATAAATCATCGAAAAAAGAATAGGATCAACACATATTATTTATAATTAATTTCAATAAAATGATGTATTATCTTGTGATAAATTATTTCTTCATCGAATGAACTGAAAATGGATCTATGTCTCTCCAACATTCAATTATAAAAATGGATGGAAGATTAACTTTGTTAGTTAACCACACATGTTCTATAAATATTTTTGTTCCGACAAAGGAATATCTGGGTTCTATCATGATGTATCCTAATTCTTTGTTTATTCATTGTCGATTGCCTCCCGAATAACTTCATAAATATTCATCTTGATCTATATAGATACTCGAGTTGATGTTTGAGGATGATCACTCTCTGTTCTTGAGAGCATTATGTGTAAATGGATCTCTATAGGGCTTCAAGAAGATTCTTTGTGATTGGTGTACCCAACTAAAAAAATGAATTGTCTCTCTTGAAAAATTGTAAAATTTGATTTATATACCACTAGGGTTAGAAATAAATAATCACATAGATGAAATTTAATATTTATTTAATCCATGCGGAACACCATGTCTATATTATAAATATTTTCATTATTAGTACATTTTTTAAATTCTCTAAACTCATGAATTAAAATTAAATTTTATTTATTCAAATAATATTCAATATATATTATTTCTCAACAGACACATAAACATGGCCCACCATTCCTCCACAATATTTATCAGTCCTTTAATAATGACTATTTATTTAATAAATAAATATCACTACATTATATTCCAATAAATGAATTAGTTTTATATTAACTAAATTGAAAATAAATATTTACTTTATATTCTTCTCAATTAATATTCTCTCGAATAACTGATGACGAAATATATATATGATTGATAAAAAATGAATGATTATTAAACCATATATGTGAATAATATTTATTTAATTTGTTTAATAATAAATAATAATATATTATTTAATTGAGATTCTAGATTCTCTTAGTGTGTGACCCTTTAGGAAACTTTCATAGTGGCATTGGGCAGAGCAACTTAAAGTCCATGGTTAGCATCTAGTGACACGCCAAGACACCCATATAGAAATAAGATAATGCCACAATGACATAATAACTCATAGAGATACTAAATGTGTAATATAATATTGTTATCATGATATCTCTTATCAAGAAGGTTTCATGCCGTTTCCATCATCCCATGTGCTCGATGTCTTTTTCTTTGAATTATAGAAAATCAATCATTCATATGAAAAACTATGGAAATTAATTTTTTATGATTTATAATTTCCATCAATGCGTCCGAGATATCAACTTTCATTAAAGAATAAACAGGGGAAATTCGTTCTCACATTATTCATTAATTCAGTATTACTAGTGACAGACCCTATATATCCTACATCACTATGAACATATGTGATAATGGTTTACATCAATACATCAAAATAGAAAACAAATAATTTTAATTAATAATAATATCAAAGTTTAAGGATCAATATTAACATATGTAGAGAGGAATATCCAATGATACATATAAATGTTTATTTCCTTCTAGAAGGTCTCATTCTCATAATATCATATACTGGATAATAACAAGGGATTACACCATGAAAAGATACCTCAACGTACTATGAGTATCAACCCTAGATATCCCGAATCATTTATATCCCTAAAATTATTTAGCTGGATATATAACATAGAATTAAGAATATTGTCATGGAACTTCTGGGATCACATTATAGTGGGGAACATCTACGACCTTTTAGTGTAACAGTTACTCTTATTACATTATTATATTCCATGTTATGCAGAAAAACATTGATTATGTTTTATGATGTTTAGAAATATTAAAAACCATGAATACATGTTATTATAAAGTACATATATGTTGGTTCTAGGGTACCAACTCCCACATAATACCACTTTCACTAGAGCCAACTTCTAACATATTTTAGTCCTCCAGCTCTCAGATGATACTCATGTTTCTATTGTGGTAGTCCTTTAATCATGTAGTCTCTCACATTTTCTTCCATGGTAACACTTCTCAATAAAAACTCACCCCTCTGATAAGATTCAATCAAGAGTTGATAATTATGTAGTATATTATTTGTCCATTGGTGTGACCTTGGATCTTTTCCAAGATCTACTATTGTATTATTATCACAACAAAATGTGATTGGGTTTTTACTCTTATGTACCACATCATGATCTTAGATAGTGATTCATATCTTATAGGATTCATTGGCTGTATCAAATGATTATATATACTGAAACTCCATTATAGAATCAACAACAACTAGATGCTTTGAACTCTTCAAGGTCACAGCTCCTCCATTAAAACAGAAAACACATCTTAACTCTGACTTTAGATCATATTGGTCTTCATGAAAAATAGAATTAGTATAACCCCTTATAACCAGCTCCCTACCTCCTCCATACAATAGGAAAATATCCTTATTTCTTCATAAATACATGAGGATAAACTTAATAGGATAACAATATTGTTCTCCGTGATCTTATTTATATCATCCTACCATGATCAATTCATAGGAAATATAATGTCTAGTACATTTCATGTCATACATGATTGATTCTATTGATGATGAAAATGAGATCATACTAATTATCTCTTTGTCCTATTTTTTTAAAAGGATACATTTTCATAGATATATGTATACCATGCGATGGTAGAATCAATCCACTCTTAGATCATTCCACACTAAATATATTTAGTATACAAACAAAGAATATAAATTGGATATGTCCACCAAACCATGTGGATCTGTCACGAGTGATCTTCATCACTATAATATAGGATGCTTCACTAATGTAGTTCATGAAGAAACACTTTTTCAATTTTTTGATAACATATTGTATGACTAGTATATCATTTCCAATAATTAATATTTCATCAGAATATAATATTAGGATAATGACAATATTTCCATTAAACCACATGTAAACACATAGTTTATACTCATTATTAATGAATCTAAATCTGTTATAGCTTCATTGAATTTAATGTTCCCTAACCTAGATACATTCTTCAATTCATAAGTTAATATTATAAACTTTAAAATTTATTTTGATTCCCTTGGATTCATAAAATATTTATTTGTTTCATATATAACTTTTAGAAAGGTTCCCATTAAGGAAATATGTTTTTAAATCCATCTAAAAAATATCATAGTAAGGGTAATCTTCCTTCGAATGTATAATTATGATGTATTTAAACATGTAAAATTGTAAAAATGTTTCATCGTAGTCAATTCCATGATGTTTGTAAAATATTTAGCCATTAGACATCATTTATAGGTATTGAATATACCTTCCATGTCCATTTCTCTCTACAATACACATTATCACCATATGGGACTTATATCAAATATAACATCGACCAGAACCTGAACATTGTTCTCATACACCGATCCAATTTCATAATTCATGGCTTCTTTATATATAGTATCTTTTGAACTCTATAACACATGTTTTTAAGAGACTGGTTCATCATTGTCATCCAATAATGGTCAACCATATTTTGTGACTATAAAATCATATATTTCTATTTGTCATACCTCTCTAGTCCACTTATAGAGTAATTGTGCTTTAGGAACTAATTCTTACACAAGGACTTGTGGAATATATTCATGTAAAAACTCTTCTGTATCATTAGAATTAGATTCAGTAACAAAAATATTTCACCCACATTCCTTATTTAGAATGATTTCCCACCCAAGAATGAAGGCTTGTATTCCAATAATAACTTCATTGTCATGGGGTTTGTATAGGTAGCATCCCTTTATATTTATAGTATACCCTATAAAGATAATCTTTGTTCCATGAGGTGATAGTTTCTTAATTGAGAAGGCTTTATAAATTCAACATAACCTCGTACATCTGTATGTGAGAAAATGGTTTCTTTCCACTCCATAAATCAATGAACATTTTATTTTATACTTTAGTTTGTACTTAGTTTAATCTATATATCATAGTTTGTAATTAATATACCCAAAAATATAATTTATTATCCACATGAATAATAAAAAATATCAACATTTATAACAAGGCTCAGTTTCTCCCTTCACTAACACCATTCAACAATGTTATGTAAGGTGGAGTGATTTGAGATAGAGTTAGAAACTCCCATAGAAACTCCATAAAATCATAGTCAATATATTGATCACCTATATCCAATTTGAGCTACCTTATATTCATTCCATGTTGATTCTCTATTTCATTTTTGATCTCTTTGAGTTTCCCAAAGGTATTAAACTTATAGCTCATCATGAATAAATTTCCATATCTAATTAAGTAACATGTAAAAGTTATGATGTAAGAATACTGACCTCCTGCTTCTATTAAATATGGTCCATACACATCAATGTGTGCCAATCATAAAATCCCTTTGTCCCTTTCACACTATTAATTTAATGGGGGTTTGGTCATTTTTTTTAAACATGTATGACAACTGTAAAGTGATTTTTTCTCAGAAGAGTCTAAATAACCATTTTGATAGAGATTTTTTAATGCTTCTCATTTACATGACCAAAAAATTCATGCCATAGATGGGTGTTATATGAGTCATGTGAACATGATTCATTATCTATATTCAATATATTTTTTTTAATAATTTAATTCAAAAGACCATTATTTAAATTCTATATACCGTAAAATATGTTGTCATTATAAAAGAAACAAGTTTTATTTCCAAACATGAAAATAAAACCATATGAATCAAGGAATTATATAGAAATTTTATTCTCTATAACAGTTGGTACATAATAAGAATCCTTTAAAACCAATATCATTATCATGGGAAATTAAATATGATAGCCTCCAATGGCTAGATCATCCAACCTCATACCATTAACATCTCACAAATTCTCCTCCCCTCAAGATATATTTTAAAATCGACTTGGTTCATATAATTGGATATAGATGTGAGAACCAAAAGTTGTATCTAATAACCAATGTGAAGATATTGTAATTTAAACTCAAAAAAAAGTAACCTTCCCCTTTATTTTACGATTATTTTTTATTCCAATGAATTTTTGTAATACATGAACAACATACTACCTTCTTTTCCATTAACGTACTATGGGTCTTGCTCTTCATAAAAGGGGAGTTCTTAGGACCTTTAGAATTTTTATGGTTAATGTGAGTTATTTCCATTTTATACCTATTCATATTCACCATAAGGATCATGATTTTATCATGTTTCATGTCTTTATCCACTTGGATAATTAGAGTAAGATGTTCTGAAAAATTCTTCTCATTATTGATCATATAATAAATTACAATTAAATTGGACAAGGTCTTAGGTAGTGAATAAAGTATGAGAATTGTGTGCAACTCATCTATGAATTTAATCCCAATGATGTATAATAGTTCAATATATCCAATAATATTAAAAAAGAGGACCATTTAGCACTAAATCTATAAAAATAATTGTAAATGGATTATTGTATGTCACATAACTCTCTTGTCTCACCATCTCTTGATTGAGACCCCAATGTTGAGACATCATGCTATATGAATCAATGTCTTCTTGTTTCACCATAATAGCATTGGTTATGGATGATATTATAAAAAATGAAGTTATGTAAAAATTTTCATATGTTTATCATTGATATATTACTCTTCTTGACTAGCCTCATTACCTGGAACATCAGGAGTAGGATATTCTAACACATAAAATTTCTGTTCATGTCAGATTTGTTTTCATATACGACATTTCCATTCTTGGAAATTAATGAAAATGGTATTTTTTTACTTCCCAAGTATGGATTTAATGATATATTTGAATTTATTTAAAAATAATAATATTATAATATTTATATTAATTTATTTTATTAAAATTTAAAAAATAAATAGATATTATATTTATTAAACTTCCACAATATTATATATATCAAATATACCTCACCATTGAAATTATAATATCTTATTTCTTGTACATTGTAGTATAAAGGGACCACATTCCCATTATTATCACCCCAAATTTGGTTGATCAATAAATTCGAAGGGTTTTAGGTAGGCATTCCAAATTGAAAATGCGTTAACTCACAGTTCATTGATCTGTTGAGTGGACTCCCCATTTTAAAAATCCTTAAATGGGATTTCCTCAACCCTTGCCTATTACTTACACCATGTACTAATTTCATAGTCAACCCTTGATGTGAAATAAAATTTTTCAAACAAAAAATTCAAAATTCCCCCATAATTGAATACACCCCAACTTTATCTAGTCAAGGACTTTGAACTATGGTTCAATTCTAACTGAAGTATTTGAATGCTATTTTGACTTTATATAAATTTAATGTATTTTATCATCTATAAAATAATTCAAAATGATTATAATTATTACATAATTTTTAATTTTATGTGGATTTAGTTATGTTATTAACAATGTTTTAGATACTATTTATGCACAAATCAATTTATTTTAGTTCTATCTCGCATTCTTGTTAATTTCATTAATTCATGTGATCATGAAAAAAACATCCATAATGAAATAACCATGGAACATGATAGTAATAACATAATATTGTGTAATTATTTTGATCATTTTTAATGGGTTTTTATCTAGATGATGAAAACTAGATTTTAACCTAGCGTAAGAATCCTTGAACCAAATATGGTATGTGGAAAAAATTACTACCTTTCCACATATTTATATCTCTTATAATGGTTTCACCTCAGCTCCCAACTCAAATCACCTCCACTATATTGGGACTTCCATCTGTTACATATACTATTAATCACATGTATGTGAGGGGATGGGGTTTACATAAAAGAAACCATGGGGATATTGTACCTTATATAATTATTGTATAGATGGAATGCATGCACAGAATTTAATTTAATAAGTTAAAAGAAACCAATCACATACAAAGGTCTCATCTAAGATTATGATCATCCAAATGCATTAATACAATTACACATTTAATAAAATTATCATTCAATTACCATCATTCATATTTAAGGTAAATCACACTGGGAAGTATTTATTACCACCTTAAATTAAACAATTATTTTAGATTAAATTTCATCCAATTTTTTTTGAGATTCCCATCCTTAATAATTTTAATGAAACCAAATAAATATAATTAATATTAATTATGTACAAATACATGTACCTTAGAGGTAAAACAATGAGGACTCATCCAAACTACCCAACATCTATTATACTCACATATTGTTTACTCTTGTGACCTTTATTATACACTACTTATCATGTATTGTCATGACATGTACTACCAATTAAAGGATTACACAAATTACTTGATTTTTTTAAATATGTAATTCTTTAATGTACTTAGAGTAATAATGTTAATAAGAACCATACATGTTATAAAGATAGAAACATTATGAAAATATTAATTAAAATTATATATATATATTAAAACCCATCAAATGCAATGTCTTCTCTACTTAATGAACACACATAAGAACAAGTTGATATGGTTTGTACATAGCATAGACAAAGGGACATGACATGTAAACTATGGCTTGTAAAACTATAGTTTAAACAATGTGTACATGGGATACACGTCATGTAGTCTCCGAGTTAAAGTTACTCTACTTTGAGAGGTTGTGTAACTATGACTAAAGGACTACACAATCTGTATTGTAGTAACACAACATGTACTCTGACTGGATGTCCACTAAGCTGGACCATTCAACGCATATGGAATAATTAAATTCCTCACATGTAATAAAGACACACTCCTTGAATTACATCAAAATTAACTATTGGTGAATTGAAAACTAGTATATGGCATATACCATTGGGTTACAGAGCATTTACTCTTGTGTTATCTCGCCAGACTCCTCGACACCTCCAGATGTGATCATCAATTTTATTTCATTAATAAAATTATTCAATTCGGTTATATTTTTGACAAATGAAGAGTAATAAGAAGATATTTTAATTTAAATGACATAAAAATTAGAATGGATTTTAAAAATAATTACTTATTAATAAATCAATAAATAATATTTAAATAATTATAAATAATTATGTGACAAATATAATAAAACTTTTAGGTTCTTGGAATATTGGATGTGTTGTGATGGGTCAGGACCAACATTTATTTTTGTCATGATCAACGATCATTTTGAGATATACATTATATTGAATGATATGATTAATTGAATTGAATCAATGAAAATAGAAAATTGATAAAGTGTTGGAACCAAGAACATGATCAACCCATATAATTTTTAATTATTTTTAATCAAATCAATAATTAATTTGTGATAAATTATTTCTTAGCTGATGGATCTGACAGGAGATATATTTTGTAAATTAATTACATTTTACGAATCAATGGAATATTCCTTCTAGTAATGATCTACACATGTTAAAAAAACTCCAAATTTCATTCTAGGATTATATAGGTTATATCTCAACAAATCTCGATGCTTGCATCATTTATGATTGATGACCTAGAAAACTGATTCCGAATGATTCTTCTTGATCTCTCTAGACAAGAAGTGGAAGGTGGTGGGAGATCACTCTCTGTTCATGATATCATTCATGTTGACGGGAGCTCTTTAGGGCTTCTCTGGATTTGTTGAGAACAACAAATGAAATGAATTTGATATCTTTAAAAGAAATATATTTGGGTTCATATACTTGTATGGTTATAAATCAATAATTTTACAAGGGCCCTTTAATATTTATTTATTATCTGTGTAAACCCATGTCTATATTAATTATAATATTCTAATTATTTCTCGACATGAAAAAAACTCACAAATCTAAATTAAATATTATTTATTCAAAAAATATTAAATAAATAAATAAATATATATATATATTATTTATCACCAGTCCAATAATCACAGTTTGAAATTGGTAGAAAATATTTATCATGAATTTCATAGTTTTAATTTATATAATAAATACATACCACTACATTATTTACCAATAATTAAATAAATATTATATTCACTATGTGAAAAATATATTCAAATTATATATTTCTCTAACATTATACTTTCTAGAATAACTGGTGATGAAATATATATGATCAAGTAAACATGAATAATGACTAAACTACATGTTGGAATAATATTTATTCAATGTTTAAAAATAATAAATAATAATATATTATTTAACTATGATTCTGGAAACACCTAGTAATGCCCCGACCCCAATTTCCTAGAGTCGGTGCATTATTTCATTACATTGGAAGCCTATAAGAAAGTAATATCCCAAAGGACCGAGTAGTTTAGTAGTTTTGGAAAACCAGATACATACATATGTTTAGGATTACTAATTTAAAGTAAATACAATATATAAATTCCTTTTAAAACATCCATAACTCCTAGGTTATCAATGTATGTCAATAATAATATACCTCCTAATGCCCTGAAAGAATGATACATAAGAAATGGGTGAGATGAAATGCTCAGTAAGGTTAATAAATACATCAAAACATATCAAAAACATAATCATTAAGAATGGTGAATAACTAAAAACAAATTCCTTTAATACTAAACATGAACACATTATGAAAGGAATAAGAGATGAATAAATAAAGCCATAATAAATCATAAACATGGGTATTTTACTTGTCTAATAACCTCAAGAACTATCAGTTAATAGTTTTATAATGTGGTAATGCATAATGCAAGACATCATGACCATACATTAGGGCCTCGTTCCAAGGCCATAAATATTGTTTTTTAAGGCCTTGTTCCATGAACAATGTTTGTCTCATGAGACATATTGATGCATCGAGGGGATATAGTGGGCCCCACCCATAACATAATAAGTAAATTTTATTCCTCTAATGAATGGGTATAAACATTGAAAACATATAAATTCATATTAAAACTACCATATTAAATTTCCATAACATTCCCCATTCATAAAATATAAACACAAACCATTCAAATTAATATGGTGAATGATATCAAGATAGAACATCCACATTCAAATAAATCAGAAAAACTGCAACAAATTATTTTTTAGATGATATCATAGGATATAAACCTCTATGAAATACCTGATTAATCAAATTATGTTGACATAAATAAAGATAATTTTAAATGAGACAATTAAAACATTATTGAGGAAATAAACCATAAACATTACAAAGTGTCCCATACCACATTCAAACATTAAAATCATAATCAATTAGAATATAATGAGAATATGGAAACAAATTATATAATATACCAAGGGGAAATACATACACCACTAAAGTGAAATTATGTAAAAAGTGTTTTTAAAGAATCTTTGTAATTAAAAATTTTTATTGCGGTTTAAGTAATTCATTAAAGGGATTTTAAAGATCAAAGCCATGTTTTCCTTAATAAAAAAAATGAACCAAAAATATATATTACAATTTAAAATTTGTGATTTTAGAATGATAAATATGTCTTAAAATAGATTATAGAGTGAACATCAAATTAGGTAAGAATATGAGATATTCCATGAATCGAGCTTGTATTTCGGGAATAATTTTTGAATGGCCATTTCAATACATATAACTCCCCATAAATTAATGTATAATTGTGGTTGGTACACATATATAGAAAATTTACACATAATTAACGATAATTACATAAGAATAAATAAGAATATCACTGAGGTGAGTAGAAAATAATCACATCCCGAATGAAAATGGAGTTTTAGGTAGAATATACTCAAAACTTTGTAATCAATTGAATCAAACAGACCAAAACATCATTAAATGATACATTTTATATTATGAAAATAAATAGATTAATGATTTTAATTTCAAGGGGGTAGCATACATACACCATATACATGTAATGGTAGTGAATACAGAATATCTCACAAAAATTTAAGTGAGATGAAGAAACCCTTACCTTATGTCCAAAGGTGTTCTCCACTTGATATTAATGACATGAATATTCAATATTAGGTTCATTAATTAATAATTACATAACATACTATTTATTTAATTTATGTGTTATAAACTAATTAAGTTCATTCACATCTATTTTTTTGGGTTAAGAGGTTCAATTTCATTGTTTGGTTCTGTTTGTTTCATGATCGGAATAATTGTATACATGAATGAAATATCATGTAAAATGAGGATGGTTGTCCAGAATTGATATTATTTTTTATTTTGGAACATACAGAAGGTAACATAGTTGAAAATTTAATTTTCCTATATGGAGTGAAGATGAATCATTATATAAATTACTTAATGATAAATGTTTGTGTTAATTGGTAGTTTTTTAATACAATGAAGTCATTTATCTTTATAAATCAAAACCATGTGTAAATTTTTTTATAGACCAAGAGATGATAAATAATACATATATTATAGTCTTTTTCAATAATAATAATAATGATTTCATGACCATAATTGAAAACATTAATATAAATTTTAAACCGATCGTCCTTGAATGTTGTAAATTAGCCCATCTCAGATGGTGTTTTATTACTAATAGCATAAAATAAGGGTAAAGGAGAGATGTTAGTAACATATTAAATCATCATAACAAAATTATAGTACATTTATGTTATTGGAGATGTTATAACATTTGGATGAGGCATGGAAATTATAAAAAAGAAAACAATGGAACTAGATATGAAGTTTAAAGAATTGAAAATAGGAATTCTCCACTTGAATTAGTATTCCTTAAGAGACACTTTAGAGGATAGGATTTGGTATTTTGGGGAGACCACGAGATGATAGACGTGGGGAAGAAGCTTGGGAGGATATTTGGGCATAAATTAGACATGTTACAAGGATTTATAGTAGTGATAATAAGAGGGAGTGAGCGGGGGTTGTTTATAGTGGAGGATAAGAGAAAATTTTGAATATCTAATTTATTATTCAATCATTTTTCAAATGATAAGAAATAGTTTTTGATTAATGTGGCCAAACATAGTAATATGTTCATGTTAGTTAGAACCTAGTGGTCAAACATCCACATTACATCACTTCTGACTCAAAGAATCATATATTTTTCATTTCTTGTATTTTACTATTCACATAAAATTCATGTATTTCAGAAAAATCTAAAAAATCCCCCAACCATTAATCGATGTGTAGAATTAAAAAATGAAATCCATTTTCTGGAACTAATTTTCTCTGTGTTTTTAATTTAATATTTATATAAAATCATAATTTATTCCAAAAAACAACATCAAAACCATAACGTGTTTTATAACACCTTAAAAAATTAATCAAGGTCACATAAAATAATCATATAACCATATGTAAATGAAATAAAAATTTCTGATTACATTTTATGAAAATACCTTTCCATTTTAAAATGTTTTATTAACAATAAAATTTTAATTAAAATATTCTGACATACAAAAATAACAATAATTATAATATGATCATTTTGTCACTTATAAGATGTCTAAAGTGTATTTAATAATTCATGGTAAATGTTTCTACCTTTTAGAAAATTTACTATTCATTACTATTCACTAAAGTAGCAAAATTATGTTTATTTTCTAGGTTAAAATAATGTATTGTTTTTTAGAGTCTCAGTGTTTCATGCTTTAACTATTAAATTTATTTTTAAATCCTTGGTGTGTTACATTCTTACCTACTTAAAAAAATTTCATCCTTGAAATTCAAATTGGATAACATATTAAGGGAAGAATAATCAAACCATAATGTTCTGATTAATGTATTCGAGATCATTCATATAAGAATGGTTATTAACACAAAACGAAAAACTAAATTTATGAACAATTTCACTGATATCATAAAGAAAATATGTCAATAGGACAACATTTTTTAAAAACTCTTTGCCTAGAGTTAAGGAATTATTCCACTCTATAAGAGTAAAAATATATATTTCTATTTCAGAAACACAATCAAAATTTTTTTCTTCCTTGATCTATCTATACTTCATCCCTTAGCATAGGTTGCATCATATGGTAGCATTAAACTCTACAACCACATACAATGGTCTACATTAACCATTTTGTAAGTGGTTTAACGTTCCATTGATCAAGATCCAACATATTAGAATCATTCCCATATCCATACATTATAGATCCATATACATGGGGTCCTTGGAAATCATCATTTGTTTAGAACTCCATGGTCCATCTTGCTCAGTTCATCTTATACCTTATTTTCCTTTAATCAACACGAAGCAGCCCGAAATTTTCACATTCTAAACATGTGAAAAACATCATCATGTGTCCTCTTGTAATATTGTACAACCTAAAATTATCATAAAACCATATTATAAACATGTATTAATCCATATACACACTATTGGATATATTCCTTATATACTGAAATGTTGTAGACTCTATCAATGATATAATAGAGGACTTTTCGACAAGACAATAATCAATTTTGAGGTGGTAAGTACTAATCCAAATAAATATTTATTCATCATTATCTTAATCATCATGAATATATTTAGTTTTTTCGTTCCCTAAATTATATACTTTACCAATATATAATCATTATACTGAGTCACTTATCCAAGGTACAATTCATCATACGACCTCAAATTCTTAATAAAATAGTAATACAGTGTAATCGTCATATAGTCTATAGTTCATATAACTAGTACATTTTTGATAAGATATTCAAATAACATGATTATTGAAGAGAAATATTATTCATTACACATCAATAGTATTAGTATCATGAATTTATCTTTATCCAGTATACTCGTTTGGGTCATATTACTTTGATTCGTGGGACATTGATTCACATAGTGTCCCATCTCCTTGAAATTGAAGCATTGTACATTAGAAACCTTCTTCTTGCCCAAGAAACCACATAAATGTTTTTCTATTTTCTCCACACTTATAAAAATCTATCATTCCCTTCATGCATTTACCAAGTTGATTCTTTCAACAGATAGAAAATTTGGGAAAACCCTTCGTTCCCCTATTCCCTTTATCCATGTTTTTCACTTCCATCCTCTTATTCTTTTGATTCATTTCAAATCCATATGGATTAGTGAAGACTTTACATACCTTGTTAACACATGATATTATTTCCCCATATGATGAGGATACATAGAAGACAATATTCCCTTGAAATGTTGGTTTATGACCATGAGAAATCTGATCCTCCTTACTATTTACATCATGTGCATTGGTGAATTTCTCATTTATTCTACTTGGTTCAATTTCTAATAAATTCAATATACTAAATTATCTCATAAAATTATGAACGTTCTATAACTCTAAACATGGTATAACAAATATAGTAAATTTATGGATTGTAAAACCTAGAAAAATATACATTTGTTAATTTGGAAGAATAAATCCTTTAAAATGTTATGTGAGAAAAAATGTGAATTACGCTAAGCATATCCCACTGGAGTGCCAAACCAGGTGCACAGTAAGGCCAATTGCCTGGGTCAAGCTCGAAACTCCATGTCAGATTTGTTACTCCAAGATACATTTTTTCCAGCACCACATCCACTTCTAGTATCAATATAGGTATGCATTTTCAAGAAAGACCCACCTAATATATTCCTTTCCAAAATTCCTGGGTGTTCTTAAATATTTATCCTCAATGACTATCATAGGGTTTCCTCCCAAATCTACATTTTCTAAATATAGATTCCATGGTTTCTTCTAAAATTCCTTTGATACCAATTGTAACGCACTAACCCCAGTTTCCCAGATCCAATTACTTATTTCATTACATTGGAATGATTAAAAGATAGTCGTATCCCGAAGGACCTAGTAGTTTAGTATTTTTTGAAAACCAGATATATACAAATGTTTAGGATTACAACTTGAAAAAAATATATATCAATTCCTTTGACAAAATCCATAATTCCTAGTTTATCCCGGCAAGTGAATCATAATATACCTCCTCCTACCCTAGGAAAATGAAATATAAGAAAGGGGTGAGCTCAAATGATCATTATGGGTAAGAAATAAAGTAGATGATATCATAAACATAAACATTATTCATGGTGAATAACTAAAAACACATTCCTTTAAAAATAAACTAGAGCACATTATGGCAGGAATAAGAGATGAATAGATAATTCCATTGTAAATCCTAAATATGGGTATTCTACTAGTCAAATAACCATAAAAACTACCAGATACAAAGTTTATAATGAGAGAATGCATAATGCGACACATCATAACCATAATATCAAGGCATCTTTCTAAGACCATAAATATCTATTTTGTCAAGGCCTCATGCCAAGACCATAGTTTTTCCCATGAGACCTACCGATGCATCGAGGGGATATAGTAGGACCCAACTGTTAAATAATAAGTAAAATACATTCATCTTGTGAAGGTTTATAAACATAAGCAACATATACATCATATTTAAACTAACATATGAAATGTAAATAACTTTCCCCAGTCGTTAAATATAAACACTAACCTTTCAGAGTAATATGGAGAATGGTTTGAAGATATAACATTCACATTAAAATTAAAAAGAAACCATTCAACTATTGTAGATTATATAATAGGATATAAACCTCTATGAAATACAAGATCCATTAATGTATGTTGACTTAAATAAAGATACATTTAAAATGAGACTACTGAAAAATTCATGAGGAAATAATACTTAAACATTTCAAAGTGTCCAATACCACCCTTAAACATTAAAATCATAATCCGTTAGAATATCATGAAAAAAGTAGACTCTTGAAATGATATACCAAGTTTCACTAAATTAACCACATGAAAGTAATAAGTGGTGAACAAGGCATATATCTCATTTAATTTAAAGTGTGGTGAGAAAAATCCAATTTACTTTGGAAGGAATAGTTATTTTGAAAAATCATTTGAATTTTTCAAAAATATTATTTTAAAGATTTTTATTCAGGAAAACAAAATGTAAGGATATTTATATTTCATTTATGGCATAAATTATGACCCATTTAAGTGAAATCATGTAAAAAGCTTTTTTAAAGAAGCTTTAGAATTAAAATATTTTAGTGTGGTTTAAGGAACTCATTAAAGTGATTTTAAAGTGAAAGAAATTGTTTTCTCTCATAAAATTAGAAATGAAAAGAATTAATTTTTCCCATTTAAATATGTGATTTTATAATGAAACATATGGCTTAAAAACATTGTAATGTTAACATAAAAATAGGTAAGAATATGAGATGTTCCTTGAATCGAGCATGAATTTTGGGAAGACTTTTTTAATGGTCTTTTTAAAACATATAACTCCCCATAAATGAATTTGGATTATTGTTGGTACACATATATAGAACATTACGAAATAATTTATTAGGAGTAGCTAATAATAAATAATAATATCATTGATGTGAGTAGAGAAGAAGATAAACATGAATGAAAATGGAGGTTCAAGTGGAAAATACTCACAACTTTGTAATCAATTGAATCGTATGACCCAAAATTAATAATAATTAAATGATACATTTAATATCATGGAAATAAATATATTCATGATATGAGACATCATTGGGATGTATACATACACAAAACACAAGTAATAGTATTGAATACAGAATATCTCACAAAAATGGAAGTGAGATAAAGAAACCCTTACCTTAAGTCTGAAGGTGTTATCCACATGATCTTAATGACCAGAAAAATAAAATTTAGGTTCATTAATTAATAATTAAAGAACCTCAAATTCATTTAATTATTTTATTATAACCGTATTAAGTTCATTCCTATACTTTTTGATGGGTTAAGCGGTTCAATCTCACTATTCGGGTCCGTTTGTTTCAGGATTGGTATACTTATATACATGAATAGAGAATAGTGTAAAATCCATATAGTTATACAGAATATATGTTATTTTTTATTATTGAGCATATTTAAGGTTACATTTTTTCATATTAAATTTGGTTGCTTTAGGTGAAGATGAAACATAATATAAATTATTTAATCATAACTATTTGGATTAATTAGCAGGTTTTGAATACAATGAACTCATTTTTCATTATAAATCAAAATCATGTGTAAAAAAAGATTAAAGAACCATAGATGATATGTAATACATATATTATAGTCTGTTTCAAACATAATTATGTTTTCTTGACATGAACTGAAGAATTTAATAGAAGTTTTAAACCCATTATCCTTGAATTTTGTAAATTAGCACATCTAAGACGGTGTTCTTTTACTACTGAAATAAATGAAGGGTAAAGGATAAATGAAAATAAATTATTCTATCTTCATAAAAACATTAAATTATATTCAATATAAACTATTTTTCATAAAATTTGGAAGAGACGTGGCGAGGATAGAAAAGAAAACAAAGGAAAATGAATATAATTTAAAACAACTGGGAAGAGGAATTTACCTCTTGAATTAATCATCCTTGAGAGCCTATATAGGGGAGCAGATTTGGTTTTTTGAGAGGACTATGGGCTTCTGAATGTGGGGGTTGATCATTGGAGGATATTTGATCATAATTTTTTCATGTCACAAGGCTTGATAGGAGTGAATATAATAGGGAGTGATTGTGGGGTTTTTATAGTGGAAGATAGCAGTGAATATTGAAAATTTAATCCATTATTTAATTATTTCTCTCATGAAAAGTTATAGTGTTTGATTATTGTTACAAAATATAGTAATAACTACATGTCAGTTTGAAAAAAGTGGTATTAAATCAGCATTAGATCACTTATCACTCAATAAATCATGTATTTTTCATTTATCATAAATTATTGTATTTTTCTAATCACCTAAAACTCACATATTTTTGAAAAATACCAGAAATTCACCCCAACCATTTTTCGACATGCATAATTCAAAAATTAAATCCATTTTTTGAAAATAAATTTCTATGTATTTTCAATTTAATTTAAAATTAATATCATATTTTATTTGTAAAAAACATTTTTAAAACTATAACGCATATTATAACACTGTGGAAAATTATTCAAGGTCACATAAAATTTTCATATAACCAAAAGACAATGAAATAAAAATATATTATTAAATTTTATGAAATTGTATTTCCATTTTAAATTAGTAAATTAGTCATTAAATTTTAATTAAAATATTTATGAAAAAACAAAAATACCAATACATCACTATGATCATTTTGTCCCTTATACGATGTCTAAATTGTATTTATACATTAATAAGTGAAGCTTTTATTTTTTGGCTGATTTAGTTTTCATTACTATTCATAAGTGCATTATTCCATTTATAAGAAAACTAAGTTTATTGTATTAGTTTGTAAATATCTCTCTCAATGAAAACATGTATGTCGGTTTATTGAAATAAAAATTATACAGGTAAAAAAATTATGATTATTGGACGGGTTATAACAAAGTGTTATTTTGATGAGACTCAGTGTTTCATGCATTCACTATTAAATTTATTTGTAAATACATGGGGTGTTACACATTTTTTATGTGACCTTCTAGGCATATTTATCAATGTAATTGGGCGAAGCACCTAAATTACATGGTTAGCATTTAGCAACATTCCAAGGAACCAAGAGTGAAATAAATTAATAATGAAATTATGTAATACATAATACAGATTCTAACTATGTAATATAATCCCTTTATCAGGATATCTCTAATCAATTAGGTTCAAATTTCTGCTTTCAATATATTTTCTCAATATCACAAACATTTAATTTCTAGAAAATGATATTTTCTATTGAAATCCATAGTCATTGATTAATTTAGGTTATATCATTTACACCAATGGGTTTGAGACATAAACATTGTTAAAGAATGGAAGGGAAAAGTATAATGCCTCAGCCTTAAACATTACTTAATCTTAAGTTATTTGAAGAATACACATTGCAGAACTTTTCAGGTTTAAAGTTTCAGAGAATTAGAACATAACTATTACATCTCACAAGATTACGAAGTAGACACTTCTACTCAGTTTGCATTTTTTTCATAAAATAAAAACTACTGAACAAAATACTCATGTCTAGTTCCATGTTTTAGACAACATTTCTTTTCCTTGATCCCATCCTTGACCCTATTCCGCTTTATGTCCTGTGAAAAACATTTCAAAAACTTGGGATGTGCATAAAAAGCTCAGTAAGGGATATAAAATAAGGAATGGAAACATTAACCCATCAATAAATACAAATCAATGAAACCAAAACTTTTCATTCATAACATACATTACGAAATCATAAGATTTATGAGTAACATATAGAAATCATAAATCATATAGGTAAATTATGGAAACCATATCAAACTTGAATTTTAGTTATCACATCAACATAGGGAGTCACATTTGGAATAACCATCAATGTATATTCCTTAAATCTCTTAGGAGAAACATTAACGTTTACCTCCGTCTCATTACCCAATTCATTGGAGAGCTATCTCGAGCTCACCCGCCCTTAGTTTTTCATGGAACCACCCATATACGTAAAAATGTCCAATAACCATAACATAATCATAACACATAACAAAAGAATAAAGGAAAGATAACATTTCCACATAGCAATAATAATATAACATTGTATGATATTTAAATAATGATTCCAATCTAAAAACCAATTTAAAAACAATTTAAAACATTTAATAATGAGATTTTTGAATCAATGCATCCCATACCACTTTGAATATTTTAAAATTTTAAACCATTTGTATCCATATAATTAAATCCTTAAAACCATTTTTAAAACATGGATATTAATGAGAAATATTTATAAGAATAAATCATTAAAACATTAAAAATGATATTTTAGTTCAAGAGTTTTTAAACAAATGAGACACACTTGAATACAAATAATTGAGGAATAATATTTAATCAAAACATTATAATATCATGAGAATGAATGGATTAATTATATAACATGACAATGTATAGTATATACAGCATATAAGATTGAATTGGTGCATAACAACAATGAAGTCTGAATTGAAATGTAAAATGAGATGAAATCCATTATAAAAAAGGTATCCATAAATTAAGGATAAATCAATCTAATATGTATGTGTGAAAAATATAAATAAACCCAATATAATTGGATATTAAGTTTAAAACAATCATATGTCATTCAAACATATTCATAGGATGACATATTCAATAACTACAAGTTGAACCCAAAGAAATCGAAATTCGGTTAAGAAGTTCCCTTGAAAAAATTCGACAGCCTAACGATGTCACTTTAAAATTTAGAAAAAGAGTCTATGAGAGAGAAAATGGAATCTCATCACTTGTAGATAAAATTTAAATCAAAAAGTATATATAACATCATATCCAAATATAATAATATGTAAATTAAAATCCATAACAAAAGAAGTCTTTTTTTAAAAAAGAGGAGGGTGAAAGGTTCCCTTACCGATTTGGGTAATTTTTTAAACATACACCCCATGAAAGAAGGGTCATACAATGAAGATGTCAATACCCAAAAATTAAATTATATTACACAATGAATACAATCATATTCAGTACAACACCACACATAAGTAAATAATGGCAAATTTATCATGAATCTCACGAGAATAAAAGTGAGATGAAAAATCCCTTATGAAAACTCAGCAGCCTAACGTCGCCACTTAAAACATTCAATAATGGATTGACGAGATGAAATAGATTCCCTCATAATATGAACATAAAATGGACATTAAGAGGAATATTAAAGAACATCCCCCAACATAAGATAGGGGAGCTCAATAGAAATGACATAAAAGAGAGTACTTAAAAAGAAAGAGAGAGGTCGGATCCCTTACCTCGTGTCCGACTAGACTCGATCGTTCATAAATCTCCTGAAAAATAAAATAGAGTTAATTTATACTTGGTAAAGAACATTTTTTGAGATCATTATTCCTTTTATATCACTTATTACCATGTAATGAACATTATGTAATTATTTAAGTTAATAACGGTCGTTTTGTCGATCATTGGTACATGAGTCAAAAATAAACTTCTTATAATTACAAGTTGTTCATGTGGTAAAAAATCCATTATATCCAGAATTATATTCATGATTTAGATATCCTATATATCCAGTATATACAAGAATTTATAATATTACATAACATTTATATGTATGAAATGAAATGCACCGTTCATGGAGAAGGTAAGACGTTTGTACGCATGAACGCTACTTTCAATTATATTTCATATTTAATGGATTGAAATCATAATGATATAAAGTTATATTATAATTCTAGTATAATATCATATATAATACCATTAATTCCATCCTTTATAAATCCCACATATGGCATTAACGAATCAAATCACTTTGAGGGGGTGGTAGTCTGCACTTCCTAGAATGAGGATATCGCGTTTATCCATAATGGAAACCATAAAGGTATGCCATAAATGAAATAGATATAAGCATACGGAAAACATAAAAATAATATATATCATATATAAATATAGATACATATTAATGGCCACCATTAAAAGTGTTAGAATAATATTGAACAATCATTGTTTCATGAGGCAGAAATTCGCCATCCACTGAAATAGTATGTTCTTTAACCATTAGACGGAGGTGTGTGTAAGTGTAGCTAGAATAATTATCATAAAAACGTCCTAGTATATTTAATATACAGGTTTTGTTTCAAAAGAAAGGAATAAAAAAAGTTTTTTGGGTTGTAGAAGCAAAATAAAACAAAAGAAAATAGGAGAATACATTATCTTAAAAACGGGTAACTCTTTTTGATTTGAGCCCAAAGGCTTCCTTGGAAAGACTTCTGCCCAAAGTGAGGCTTCTAAGAGAAAGATAGGGATGTGGAGAGATAAAATGTGCATAGTTTTGTTGAGCCAAAGTCTTTTATGGTGTGGGTAAGGGGGGTATAGGTGGTTTCTTTTTATAAGGGAGAAGAGGGGCTCTTTTGGAGAGCATGAAACTATTATTTTATTATATATTGAAATTCAGTTTATAAAGCTCCAAAAATCAAAAATTTCACAGATAAGGTATCCCATGGTCAAAATAAAATAATCATATGGGTATTGTACAAGTGTTTGATATTGTTTTAAACATTATATTCTTATTTATTTAATTTATTCATTAAGGACATAAACAATGCATCATCATTGTGTCATAAATAAATTTATTTACGTTATTTCTAAAAATTATATAAAATTACCATGTTGTAGGAAATATTTTTAGCTTTATAATTAATACTTATAGTCAAAACGATAACTTGTATAACCCATTGTAAAAATTGTTTTAGTAAAACAATAGGGGTTTGTGACATTTTTATTTTTACGTTAAATAAATTGTATTAATGTCATTATCTTACCCAAGTGGCTCCACGAGCTCCACAATATTGACCCATGGATTGTAATGGTCGGAAATGACTCATCAATTAAGGGTAGAACAAGTGTCAAGATATTTTCATTTTATTATAATATCATTTTTACCTTAAATTACACTAATTACCTTTAATCGCGATTAATAAAACTTAAAAGTTACTATTAACCGAAAATTATTTTCATCCCATTGAACCACATTTTAGATAATAATGACAACCATATCTGTTGGATTTTTTTAAATTCAATTCATAGAAGTTTTAATGTTACATTTAAACAAAAAGTCAGTTTTTTTAACTACCACTTAGTGGTATAACTATTTATCAAAAATTGATTTTTTTTCAGAAAAATACCAAATATTCATCCTAAGTTATATTTCATATTCTGAATTAATTTTTTTTTCCATTTTACCAAATTCATAAAATATAAGTTTCATTAATTAATTTTATAATTAAATCTTGATGTGAAAACAAATTGCGTGTTTTTATGAAACAATATCTATCAAAAGATTGACAGTTGTTTTGGTCCAATTTCAAAGTGAAATTAATTCCAATGACCACCAATGGATTAAATTGTAAAAATATATTTTAATTAAATATTAAACGAAATTAGAAATATAATCTAACCATATAAATAAATTAGATTAAAAGGTGGTTTTGAATTTAAATACAACATTTAATATTATTCATTAAAAAATGAAATTTTTTCAGAAAAATACCATAAATTTACACAAAGTAAATTTTGATGTTCTGATTCTAAAGAAGGATTTTATTTTTTCATATGTAACATATAAACTTTTCAAAAAGTGGATTTAAAAAGGGTACGCCATCAAAATGCGGTTAATCGACATTTTAATGAATATTAGAATATTTACGTTTAAAATTGGATTCATTCATATTTTAAGCCTCTAACATTTATTAAATAAATGTAAAAATATTTGAAAACCATATATAATCACTTTTTAGTTAGTATTGTTCATTCCCACCAATACAACGGTTAGGCGTTAACTACTATTTAAAAATATATTATTATATTATTAGTGTGCAACGTAAGATTTCGAAGGAACTCGTTGTTTTTTATTGGGTATGCCATCGAATATAGAATCCATTTTAAAGTAATAGTAATATTTTAATAT
Source organism: Viscum album (assembly GCA_963277665.1). NCBI lineage: Eukaryota > Viridiplantae > Streptophyta > Magnoliopsida > Santalales > Viscaceae > Viscum > Viscum album. Next base: position 1,084,463,453 of record OY728162.1, on the reverse strand, counting down.
CAAATATTAATAAATATGAAAATTTAATATTCTTTATTTACCTGGGATGTTACATCCTTCCCCCCTTTTGGAAATTGCATCCTCACAATTTTAAAATTGGTCTTGGAAACTTCAATAAAAGTGCCACATTGGAAAAGGAGTCAACTAATCTATCACTTTAGAAGGAAAAAAGAAAAGTACAAAGGTCACCCGATATAACCCACACATGGACTCCATGAAAACATGTATATGGAGAAAAAAAACTATCAAGGTATGATGGAGTGTAATTGAAAACATAATTAGGAGAAAGTTAACCACCAGAAAATCACAAACATGTGATTGGTTAAACGGTATTTGATTCCCCGATAGGAAAAGTTAACAGAAAATGTTTTTGTTTTAAGTTATTTTTTATTAAGGACTTTATTTATGAGCTTAACTAAAAACATAAGGAAGCATAATTACTTTTCATGTAGACTTTCATATCTTACTAGATTTATAACACAAACTCATATTTTCTCCAAAAGATGAGTAAGAAGACTTGTTCACATTAAGAGTTCTATAATCAACTTCTAGAGAATCACCTAATCCACCAAATTGAACTATATATTTCACATGTGTATAGACCTTAACCAAAACAACAATTGTTTGTACAATATCAGATAATCTCCAAAAGGATAATCCTTTATAAAAAGAAATTCCACTATTAATCCCCAAAAATTTTCAAACAAAACCTAAAGTTCAATAATGACCATTCAATAAACAGCTACTATTAAATTCTTCAATGTAATCCAAACTAAGATTGAAACCCAAATCTCTGAAGGATATAATCACATAGTCTTCCAACGTAAATCTTAACATTTATCTCCAAATAACATCATTTAATCATAAAGTGTCATATTGATAATTAATTAACCCAATCACATATCCTCCTTGAGAGGTTAATCATTTTCATAGATAACCCCAAATCATATAAGTCCATAATAAAAACATAGATTCTTGTAAAATAAAATTCCACCATTTCTCCTCAATTGAAAACTAAAAGTATTCTATTTTCTATAGGCATATATTGTTTCCATAAAAAATAGAACATCTTCCAAAATAACCTTTATTACATGATCACCAAATCATTTCGCTACACCAATGATATCCATTTGATAAAACAAAAGATCCCAAAATCAAATTCTTATTGATCCATAAAATCATTTAACTAAAAATAATAAGTCATACTAACCAGGGACTTCACGTAGGCTAGTCGTAGGTGATACGCCCTTGTCACCCTTCAGTTGTGGGTTCTATTATTGTGGCCTTTTCTAATGTGACGAGTTGTAACCCATCTTACGAGTTTTCCTTTTTATAAAACTCTAAAATAACTCTATCATGTTTTAACCTCAATGGTTTTTGTATACCTATAATTTTCATCCCAATTCATTATGATCTCAACATATTAATTCCTGAAGTCTTATATACACTGTCTTTTTATTCATCACCATATGATAAAATAAGACGATCCCCATAATGAAGAAAATCATACCTTGATCAGGGTGTCCATTTGGTTTCATCATCATCTTGTTCACATAGTTATAATGTCCATGCATCACAAAAATGATTTATAGATCCTTCAAAATCATTTTACTCCTTTATACAAATACACCTTGTACAACATGGGTCATATGGGTGTTCACATAAAAACAGTTTTGGAAGATAATCATGTATGACATTTAATTTCAAAACATCTGATAAGACATGATTTCTATAAAATAGTCTGACCGAATTTGAGTTAAAACTATCAATTAACGGTCCTTTTAAAATATCATTGTTATGTGCTGAGAGACTATATTTTAAAAGCAACTATATATAGGTAGCACAAGGGTCTCCTTCTTCAGCACCGTCTTTAAAATCATAATATGCTTCAAAATCTTGTGATAAAATAAAATATTTGAAAATTCCTTTATAATATTTATCTTTCTTAAAAATATGAGAATATTGTGAAAATATGACTTGTCTAAATACAACCCATGATCCACGATGATAATGAGGTATAGTATAGGTGTTTGATATCTCAAACAGCTTCTTGCATGTCAGTTGTATGCTAGAAAAAGTATCACAATCATCCAAACATGACTTTGAAATAATTATTGCGAGAAAGTCATCAAGAATAGATAAGAATTTCATTTGAGATCCTCCCCCTTCCATTTCCTTGATCTGAAAAAGATAAAAAACAAGGATTTAACTAAAATAATAAACATAGGAACTAAAAATGTGTTTAACGAAAACTATTAATCCATAAAGATGTCTAAACCTACCTCTGATACCAACTATAAGGCCCCACCCTTAAATATTACTTAATCTTGTGTTATTTCAAGAATACACATTGAGGATCTTTTCAGGTTTAGAGTTTCTGAGAATTTGGACATAACTATTACATCTCACTTGATTAAAAAGTACACACTTCTACCTAGTTTTCATTTTTTGGTAAAATAAAAACTCATGAACAAAAGAGTCATGTCCAGTTCCATGTTTTAGATATCATGAAATTTCCTTGATCCCATCCTTGACCCTATTCCACTTTATGTCCTGTGAAAAACATTTCAAAAACATGGGATGAGCATAAAAAGCTCAGTAAGGGCTATAAAATAAGGAAAGGAAACATTAACCGATAATTAAATACAAATCAATGAAACCAAAACTTTTCATTCATAACATACCTTACTAAATCATAAGATTTATGAGTAACACATAGAAATCATAAATCATAGAGGTAACTTATGGCATCCATATAAAACATGCATTATATCCATCACAGCTACATAGGGAGTCGCACTTGGAATACCCATCACAGTATATTCCTTAAATCTATTAGGAGAAACATTAACGTTTACCTCCGTCTCGTTACCCAATTCAATAGAGAGATATCTCGGGCTCACCCGCCCTTAGTTTATCATGGAACCACCCGTATACGTAACAATGGCCAAGAACCATAACATAATCATAACACATAACTTAATAATAGAGGAAAGATAACATTACCACATTGCAATAACAATATAACTTTTTAAGATATTGAAATAATGAATCCATTCTAAAAACCATTTAAATCATTTAATAATGAGATTTTTGAATCAAAGAATCCCATACCACATTGAAGCATTTAAAATTTTAATCCATTAATATCCATATAAATAAATTATTATAACCATTTTGAAAACATGGATAATAATGATAAATATTTATAAGTATAAATCATTAAAACATTTAAAACGATATTTTAGTTAAAGAGTTTTTAACAAAATGAGATACACTTGAATACAAATAATTGAGGAATTACATTTAATCAGAACATTATAATATCATGAAAATAAATGGATTCATGATATAACATTCCAAAGGATAGTATATACACCATATATGAGTGAATTGGTGCAAAACAACAATGAATTCTCAATAGAAATGTAAAATGAGATGAAATCCCTTGTAAAAAAGGTATCCTTAAATTAAGGATAAATCAATCTCATAATTATGTGTGCCAAATATAAATACACCCAATATAATTGGATATTAAGTTTAAAACAATCATAATTCATTCACACATATTAATAGGAAGACATATTCAAAAAATATAAGTTGAACCCAAAGAAATCGAAATTGGGTTAAAAAGTTCCCTTGTAAAAATTCGACAGCCTAACGACGTCACATTAAAATTCAGAAAAAGAGTTGATGAGAGAGAAAATGGTATCTCATCACTTGTACATAAATTTTTAATAAATAAGTATATATAAGAACATTTCCCAATATAATAAGATTTAAATTAAAAGACATAACAAAAGAAGTCATTAAAAAATGAGGAGGGTGAAAGGTTCCTTTACCGATTTGGGTAACTTCCAAAACGTACACCCCATGAAAGAAGGGTCATACAATGAAGATGTGAATACCCATAAATTAAATTATATTACACAAAGAATAAAATCATGGGCATTACAACACCACACGAAAGTAAATAGTGGCAAATGTAGCATGAATCTCACAGGAATAAATGTGAAATGAAAAATCCCTTACAAAAACTCGGCAGCGTAAAAACGCCACTTAAAACTACCAAAAATGGATCGAAGAGATAAAATAGGGTCTCTAATCATATTAATATAAAATTTAAATTAATAGGAATATAAAATAACATCCCCCAACATAAGAGAGATGATCTTAAAAGAAATGACATAGAAGAGAGTACTTAAAAAGAAAGACAGAGGTAGGATCCCTTACCTCGTGTCCGACTTGACTCGATCATTATTTAATCTCTTAAATAAAAATATAGAGTTAAATTAATCATTATTAATAACATTTTTAAGTTCATTATTCATTTTATATCACTTATTACCATGTTATGAACATTATTTAATTATTTAAGTTAATAACGGTTGTTTTGTCGATCATTCGTACTTGAGTCAAAAATAAACTTCTTATAATTACAAGTTGTTCATTTGGTAAAATATACATTATATACAGAATTATATTCATGATATAGATATCATATATATCATATATATCCATTATATACATGAATTTTTAATTTTACATAACATTTAGAGTTAAGAAATGAAATGCACCGTTCATGGAGACGGTAAGCCGTACGTACGCATTAATGCATCTTTCATTTCTATTTCATATTTAATGAAATGAAATCATAATGATATAAATTTACATTATAATTCTTGTATAATATCATTAACTCCATCCTTTATAAGTCCCACATATGGCATTAACGAATCAAATCACGTTGAGGGGGCGGTAGTCTGCAATTCCTAAAATGAAGATATCACGTTTACCCATAATGGAAACCATAAAGCTATGAAATAAATGAAAAATACAGAAGCATATGAAAAAAATAAACATAATATATATTATATATAAATATAGTGACATCTTAATGGAAACCATGAAAGGTGTTAGAAGAATATTGAACAATCATTGTTTCATGAGGCAGAAATTTTCCATCCACTGAAACAGTATGTTCTTTAACCATTAGACGAAGGTGTGTGTATGTGTATCTATAATCCTCATCATAACAACATACTAGTTTATTTAAAATATTATTTTTTTTACAAAATAAAGGAATAAAAAGAGTTTAGGGGGTTGGAGAATCAAAATAAAACAAAAGAACATAAGGGAAGACATTACCTTCAAAACGGGTAACACTTTTTTATTTGAGACCAAAGGCTTCCTTGGATAGAATTTTTCCAAAAGTGAGGATTCTAGGAGTAATAGAGGGATGTGGAGAGATAAAATTAGCATATTTTGGTTGAGACAAAGGCTTGGGAGGTGTGGGTAAGTTGGTTGAGGTGGGGTTTTTTTAGAATGGAAAGGATGGGATCTTTTGGAAAACATGAAACTATTATATTATTATATATTGAAATTCGGTTTCTAAAGCTCCAAAAATAGAAAATTTAGAATATAAGGTGTCCCATGGTCGAAATAAAATCATCAAATAGGTATTTGACAAGTTTTGGATATTTTTTTAAACATCATCTTTTTATTTATTTAATTTATTCATTAATGACGTAAACACTGCATCATCATTGTGTCATAAATAATTTTATTTACATGAGGTATAAAAATTATAAATAAAATTACCATGTTGCAGGAAAGATTTTTATCTTTCTAATGAATATTTATAGTCAAAAATATAACATGTATAACCCCTTTTAAAAATTGTTTTAGTAAAACAACAAATGTTTGTGACATTTTTATTTTTACTTTAAATAAATGGTATTAATGTCATTATCGTACCCAAGTGGCTCCGTGGGGTCCCCCTAATTTACCCATGGATTGTAATTGTCTTCCATGACTCATCCAATAAGGGTAGAACACGTTTCAATATATTTTAAATTTATTATAATATCATTTTTACCTTAAATTACACTAATTACCTTTAATCGTGATTAATAAAACAGAAAAGTTACTATTCACCAAAAATTATTTTCATCCCATTGAACCAAATTTGACATACTAATGAAAACCATGTATGTAATATTTTTTGAAATTCAATTCACATAAGTGGTAATGTTTTATTTAAATGAAAAATCAATTTTTTTAACTACCACTTAATGGTTTCACTATTCATCAAAAATTGATGTTTTTCAGAAAAATACCAAAAATTTACCGTAAGTTATATTTGGTGTTCTGAATTAAAAAATGATTTTCATTTTACCAAATTAATAAAATATAAGTTTAATTAATTAACTTTATAATTAAATCCCGCTGTTAAAACAAATAGCGTGTTTTTAGGAAATAACATCTATCAAAAGATTGACACTTGTTTGTGTCCAATTTCAAAGCGACATTAATTCCAATGACCACCATTGGATTTAATGGTAAATATATATTTTAATTTAACTTTAAACCAAATAAAAAATATAATAAATCCATATAAATATATTAGATTAAAAGGAGGGTTTAAATTAAAATACAACATTTTACACGGTTTATTAAAAAATAAACTTAATCGAAAAAATACCATAAATTTACACAAAGAAAATTTTGATGTTCTGATTATAAATAGAAATTTAATTTTGTGAAATATATCATATAAAATTTTCAAAAAGTGTATTTAAAAAGTGTTCTCCATCAAAAAGTGGTTAATCGACCTTTTAAAGAATATTAGAATGTTTACGCTTAAAATTTGTTTCATTTCCATTTTAAGCCGCTAACATGTATTGAATAAAGGTAAAAATAGTTGACAAGAATATATAATCACTTTTTTGTTAGTTTTTTTCATTCCCGCCAATACAACGGCAAGGCGTTAACAACTATTTAAAAACATATTATTATATTATTAGTGTACAACATAAGATTTTGAAGGAACTCGTTGTTGGGTATTCGGTATTCCATCGAATATAGAATCATTTTTAAAGTAATATTAATATTTTATTCAAAAATATTAATAATTATGAAAATTTCATATTCATTATTTACCTAGGATGTTACAAGAAGTCCATTCTCACATTATTTACTAATTCAATATTACTCATAATGCACCCAATGTATCCTACATCACCACAAACATATGTCATCATGACATTACATAGCACATAAAAGTATGAAACTTATAATATTCATTAATAATAAACATAATTTCTACGGATCAATACACACATCTATAGATAGGAACATCTAATGGCACATATAAATGTGTATTTCTTGCTAGCTTGTATCATTCTAATAATATCCTATAATGTACATTAACAAGGCCATACAACACGAGATGATGCATCAAAGTCCAATGAGTCTCTAACCATGATAGTCTAAATCATTTGTGACTCTAAAATGATTTCACTTCGCTATAGAACAAATATTTAAGAATAATGTTGTGTCTCTTTAAGGTTATCACCATTAAGGTGAACTACAATATAATTTTAGTGTAAAAGTTACTCTTATGAAATTATCAGATACTATGTTATATATAATAATAATAATCATGACGTAATGAGGAGTTTATTAATATTTAAAACTATGAAACTTGGTTATTATAATGAACATAGATGTTGGTTCTAGGGAACCAACTCAAACATGAATCTTGGTGGGTGTGCATACCTTATTCCTATATTTAGGTTGAAAACCAGATGTAGTTGATTGGGTGGGGGTATAATACTTCTTATTTGTGTGGGAATTCTTGGGTTGAATATGTGGTTTGGGAAGAATATATTTATAACTCATAGAGATAAATTTCATGGTTCTACATATAGTTGTAGTGGAGTCTTCTTTTTTAAATTTCTTTATTTTATTTTGTGTGTGTGGTTATCCTAGTGGGAAACCAATGACTATTTGTTTTTCCCTATGACACTATATTCATCACTCAATTTATTTTAGTTTTCATACTTTTACATATTTATTTATGTGTAATTTAATGTTCATTGATTTTTATGTATTTAGTTTATTTATGATGTTATTTCACTCTGATATAAGAGGATAGTGTCCCCATTGTATCCTTTTAGTCCTGACCTACTAGTAGAAAACATCTAGCATATAGGGAGGTATACTTGAGGCCATATTGTTTTCCATATCAGTTGACGATTTAGGTCATTCCGAGATAATTCATGTCACTAAATTCACCAGATCCATGATGATAACTGGAGAATTCATAAGTTTGAATCGAATAATTAATAATTAATAGTATTCATATATTTCTTGAAAGGATATATTGGGTTTATCATATAATGAAACAGTATTTTCAAACATGGATATTACATCTTTTTAGAAAAATATTCATTATATTAGAAAAACACAAGGATTAGGACCATAATTGTTCAGTGCCTTAGGAATCATGTACCACATTCTTCCAATTTGGAGAAATATCTTCAATATCTACAATAAATATGTTCCCATTTTTAAATGAGACTTAAAAAATACATTATAAGCAGTGGAATGAAAACTTATGAAAAGGGTGAGCTCAGATTCTCAATAAGGGTGAACATTAATGATATCAATTTATTATCTTATGAAATCATAAAATAAGAAATATAGTGATATTTTCATGGGAATAACATTCAAAGTTCATACCCAACATTTCATGGATCATAAACACAAGTTATGGAATAAAACATTACCATGAACCATATGAATTAAACATCGTCATAAATCATTCTTGAATGATATATTCATGTCATAAATAAGTCTGGCATAACATAAGTATTGAAAAAAATCATATGTCAATATTAACTATCATGACTCTCAGATCAGAACTTATCACTTGTTTCCCTTAGAGATCAATCACATAGACTTGTTTCGCATCACAAATCAAGCTCATTGACTTGTTTCCATTAAATATCTCATGAGATATAATTCATTACCCTTTTCATTAGAGGGAGATACTGGTCCCACCCACAACTTAATAACAACTATACATACTTGGACCACATAACAAAAAATAATTCACCATCTTAGAACCCATTTAAATAAATTAGTTTTATAAACATATAATCATAACATAAATAATGTAAAAGAACTAGATTTCATAAATATCAAGCCTTCATAATCATAAACCATTCAATGAAAGAATAATAATGATATCCTTGTTCCACATCCCTATTAGAGCATAAATAATATCGAATAATTTTTTATTTTAAGGAAAATGGGTTTGAATTATTTCATTAAAAAATATTGAGTAAATTATCCTTTCTATTATGAATTAATTTTTTTAAAGAGACATTCAATTTTAAAGGAAAACATTTCTCTGAAAATAAACTTATAAGACTAAATGGATGTTTCAAATGACTAAGGATTCATGATACAAGGAAATTCAATTAATTCTATATAAGTAAAAAACATTATTTATATTACTTTTCTAGATAATCCACAAAAATAAGAAAATACCATAATATTCAGAATACGTAACATACAATACATTAATTGTATGTATGTACACAATATAAAATAAATAAGTATTGTATATGGCATGTGTCCCATAGAAGTAAAAGGGATACAAAAATCCATTAACATATGTCTTGAATTACTTTATATACATTAAAAATCATGTATAAAAAATACAAGATTATTATACATCTACTATAGAACCAAATTCATATATATTATACCATATATTTGTTGATTCAATAAGGTTTCCTTATGAATTTTCCATTCCTTCATGTTTTGAAAATCACAAACACTCTATCATAAGGAAAATTCATTTTTCATATGTTTTATCTAAATAAGGAAAATTTTCCTTCCTCAAGGAAAATTCATCCTTATCTGTTTTCATTGTTCATTTTTTTCAGTTATTCTAAGTCTAACTCATTTTATTTCTAAGTGTAAAAATCGGTTTCATATTTCAAAACCTCAGAATCATATAATTACTTTGATATAGAGCATTTTGTTTCAGGATCCGAATTTAGTTTCCGAATTCTTCAGAGTTTAGAATCCAAATTCTTAAGAATTCAGACTATGAATTCAGGTTCCGAATTCTTCTGAGTTCAGACTCTAAATTCTTATGAATTCAGAATCCAAATTCTGATTACGAATTATTCTGAGTTCATACCTTGAAATCTTTATAGTTCAGACTCCGAATTCTTATGAATTCAGAATCCAAATTCTGATTACGAATTCTTATGAGTTCAGAATGTGAATTCAGGTTACTAATTTTTTGGAAAAAAGAATCTTAATGTCCATATATTATAGACACTGAATTGTCATTTTTCATAGAATTTGAACTCTCATTTTTCTTAGACTCTAAAAAATGGGTTTTGTTAAGAAATCATATTTTTCTCATCCTTGATTTAGTTATGAAATAATTTCATTATTTCTGTTTCTATCTAACTGTATCTTGAGTGACATGTGTATTGGTCCCTCTGAGATTCATGGAAAAATATGTCTGTTGGAGATGTGCCTATAAAGAGGAGCTCATTTGAATGAGTTCACTACTATTCTACAACTCTAGAGATTACATGCTGTTGAAGTTATTTCTAGCGAGAGAGACTCTCATGTTTTGTGCATAGTGAACATCTTGTTCAGAATTGCTTCATGCAAATTTGAATGTTGTTGAGTACATTCAAGGGGTTCTAGTGATAGGAAGACAGAGGTGCCAACTAACATAAAGTTCTAGGACTTCCTTGCTGAGGAAGACAGAGGCGCCGACTACCTTGAAGTTTGAGGTCTTGTTGGGATAGAAAGACATGTGCCAATATTCTTATCGATGGATTACCCTGTTGTGGGTAAGAAATACTTTCATGAATGAATAAATCAAGGGAGTTTATCCAAGGTTGTTGGATACCCTTATCATTGGGTTAAAAGATACTACTTGTTACCTATATTGTTTCATGTTTATTTTCTGCTGCAATTATGATTGATATTGAAAGTATAACTATCTTATACTTCCTTGTTTTTGTATACTCTGATTAGTAAGATTAAATATTCTTTAAGGTGGAATCTTTTTATTTGTAAAATTTACTGAAGTATCATTTTCAGAACCATATTTCTGGAATCTAGAATGTTTTTAGATTTAAGAGGTCTTGTGAATTTATCATTTTCAACTCTATTAAACATGGTTTTTCTTAAGGTTAAAAATGAATGTTTTTATAAAAACATTAAAGGTTCCAATGGAATTTTCAAAGTATACAATTCCCCCTATTGTATATAGAGCATATACATTCATATTTCTATCCTGAAATTGATATCAGAGGAAGTCTCTAAAATACATATATTTGCATATAATTTTTTTCTCAGTTTTTATTGTTCAATTTTCGTTGCATAGGAATTTTTTTTCTTGTTTACGAACTTTTTTCATTAATAAGTTTATGTGGAATGATATTTTTTTAGATGAAAGGAATTAATTTTGGTTCAATCAACTATCTAAATCCTACTATTCCACCTATTTTTGATGGGAATGATTATGAATATTAGAGATTCCATATGAATAATTTTTTTATCAACACTGGAGTAGATAAATTTTTTATTGAAACTAGAGGTTATAAAATCCCTGAAAAGGAAGTCATTACATTCACCAATCAAGAAAAGCATGAATATCAATTGAATTATAAGCTTTTTATTACTTTTCTTTGTTCTCTGACTAGAAATATATATCTCCAGATTTCATTTGTGAAGCAGCAAATTATATTTGGAAGAAGCTTGAAGTAACTCACTTTGGAACTTCAAAAGTTAATGAAACTAGAAGAGCCATGGTCAGAGCTGAATATCATGATATATTATTTCCTTATGGAGAACCCATATGTAATGTACGACAAAGATTCATGACTATTGTTAATAGTTTACAATTAGTGGATGACAAAGGATTAGTTGATGATGCTCTTGGGGGAAAAATCATAGACATCATGCCCAATGAGTGTGAATCAAAAAGGACAGCTATAAATGAGATTAGGAAGGTTACTCAGATTTCTCTTGATGTGCTATTTGGAAATATTCATCAGCATCTAACCAAAATGAAGAGATATGCTAATAATTTTAAGAAAAATAATTGAAATGGCAGTGTTTCTTTTACAACAACATCAAATCATATGAATGACATAACTCCTGAGAGGGTTACAAGATCCAAATCTAAGCAAGCTGTTATTCAATACGAATCTAGTGAATTTGAAGCGTCAGAAAATAAATTAACCAATCTTGCTCAAAGGATGAACAAGATTGTTGGACAGAAAAACTTTCAGTCTAGATACAAGAAGAAAGAGAGGCAAGATAAGAAAGAATAAGAAGTTACATGTTATTAATGTGAAAGATAAGGGCATATAAGGAAATATTGTCATATGCTTAAGAAAAAGGATAGGAAGGAAAAGCATTCTGGGAGTTATAGAAAGAAGTACTATAATGATAAAGCTAAGAATGTTTTGAAATCTAATGACACCATGAGTTCCAGTGGTGGAGACTCTTCTTATGAATCCTTAGAATATGAATCTTTTGGATAGAAGAATCTTGGTCTACTTGCCAGACTACCTATTAAAAATAATTTTCTAATGGATAAAGTACACAATGATGAATCTATTACCAATGATTCATTGAATGCTCACTATAATGATGATAGATACTATATGTATTCTGATGAATAATATTCCTCTGATGAAGATGATACTTTACCTACTTATGAAGATGTTTCTAGACATTCTAAATTTATTGAGAATGAGAATTCAAAACTCATGAAAAATATTGATAAGGAAAACTCTAGAAATACTATTATTACCACGGAAATATTAGATCTTTCTAAAGATCTAGATAAGAAAACCCTTGATTTGAGAATTATTTCAAAAAATCATGAGGATGCAAATTCTTAGAAGTATAATCTTTAAAAAGATCTAGAAAATGGAATTTCTAAGAAACACATTTTAGAAACTAGATGCAGTTCAAAATTTAATGATTTTGATGATAAAAACAGGGTTATTAAACTAAATTCCAAAATCATTTCCTTGAGGAAGTGTTTGTTAAACATTACCTTAGGTAAAGAAAATTTTGATAAGATGTATTCCCAAATACGACCACTAGGGAATCATTATGGTTTTGGTTATACCCTTTCTAAACCTATTTTTAGTAATAACTATTTTTTCTACAATTTTCTTCTTTCTGTACAAAATTCCAGTGTGGTGGACATTGGAAAAAAAGTTATTCTTTAAATAAAACTCAGTCTTTAGGATTCCATAATGCTTATTTCTCTATGTAAATGTGGATACCTAAAATTTTTCATTCTGAAATTTCTAGATCCAAGATTGTTTGGATTTCAAAAGTCTAACACTCATATTTTCAGGAAAACAATGGTACTACCAGTAGTAACACATGGTACTTGGATAGTGGAAGTACATGGCATTAGACTGGTAATAAATTTTTTTTCGAAAATATTATCAAGTTGAAAAGAGGAAAATTATGATTCTGATATAATGCTCAGGGAGAGATTATTGGTATAGGTAAAATTGTTCCTCTTGGAAAAAAATTTATTTAAAATTTTATATTTGTTAAGGGTCTTAAGAACAACCTCATTAGCATAAGCCAATTATGTGATGATGGTTAACGTGTGAATATTAGGAATGAAAAGTTCTTAGTACACAATTCCGAGGAAGAATTTATTATCTCTGCCCATAGGTAAGGGAATGTATACACACATAACATAGAAGAACTTAGGAGACAATTATTTCCTTGCCTAAATGAAATTGAAAATCATTCTTGGTTATAGCATTGAATACTAGGACATTGTAATCTTAAGAACCTATGTAAACTCTTTAAGAAAAGACTTGTTGATGATCTACTGGTGCTTAGATTTTATTCTTCAAAAGTATGTGATCGTTGTCAATATAGAAAGAATAAGAAATAATGTTTTAAATCAATCAGTGAGGTATCAACAACTAATGCATTTCAGTTGGTGCATATAGATCTTTTTGGTCCAAAACAAACTGAAAGTATGGGTGAAAAATATTATGTATTTGTCCTAGTTGATGATTACACTAGATTTATATGGGTCTATTTTCTAGAAAATAAATCTGAAGAATTTTCTTACTTAAAAAGTTTTATAGGACATTTTAAAAATGATAAAAACAATCCATTGATAACTATACATAGTGATCATAAATGAGAATTTCAGAATTCTGATTTTAAAAATTTTTATAGTAGAAAAGGCATTACTCATAACATCTCAGCACCATGAACCCCTCAACAAAATGGTGTTGTTTAATGAAAAAATAGAATTCATCAAGAAATAATAAGAACCATGTCAAGTGAATATTCTATAGCAAAACATTTTTCGGATGATGCAGTAGGTACTGCTTTTTATACTATAAATTGAGTTTTAATTAGAAATTTTCTTAATAGATCACTTTATGAGTTATGGAATGGTAGAAAACCAATAATTTACTAATTCAAGGTTTTTGGATGCAAAGTATTCATTCTAAATACTATAGATAATTTACATAAATTTACACCCAAATCTAAATAAGTAATTTTCTTAGGCTATTCCACAACTTCTAAGGATTATAGAGTTTTCAATAACAACACCTGTATTGTTGAAGAAACAGTGGGTGTTAAATTTGATGAAACTGATCCTCTTGTTTTTAAACAACTCCAACCTACATCCTCGGATGTGTTTTTAAAAACATATTTTCAACCCTTGATAGATGATCCTCCTGATAATGAAATTTTTCAGGAAAATGTTTCTAGGACATTTACTACAGAAGAATTCCTACCATTTGTTGATGAAAAACTTTTACAAAACCCAAATTAGTTGTTTCTGGAGAATCATCCTAGTGATAGTATCATTGGTGATGTAAAACAACCTATAAGGAATAGAAGTTCCTGATTAAATGAAGTAGAACATCTAGAATTTCATTCCAAATTAGAACCAAAAATCACTAAAGAATCTTAAGGTGATGATGTTTGGATCAAAGCCATGCAAGATAAGATAAATGAATTCGAAAGGAATAAAGATTGGACTTTGGTTTAAAGAACTAAGGAAACTAATGTAATTGGAGTAAAATGGGTCTTTAGAAATAAGTGTGATGATAATGGATTCATAGTAATAAACAATGCTAGATAAGTTGCTAAAGGCTATAATCAACAAGAAGGAATAGACAATGAAGAAACTTGTGATCCATTAGCTAGACTTGAATCTATTAGTATTTTACTTGACTTTACATCATTCTTTAATTCAAAATTTTTCAAATGGATGTGAAATGTGATTTTTTTATTGTTATGTTCAAGAGGATGTTTTTGTTGAACAACCTCTTGGTTTTGAAGAAAAAAACAACATCCTGAACATGTTTTCAAACTTACCAAAGCTTTTTATGGACTTAAGAAATCCCCTAGAGCCTGGTATGATAGGCCTAAAGGATTTTTGTTACAATACAATCACATTAAGGGAAATGCTGATCCAACCCTTTTTATAAATAATGATAAGAAAAATGTTTTTATTGTTCAAATCTATGTTGATGACATTATATTTGGTTTAACTTCACTATATTTAACTTATTCTTTTGCGAATCTAATGAAATCTGAGTTTGAAATGATTATGATGAGTTAGTTAACATTTTTCCTAGGGTTTCAAATTTCTCAAAAACCAGAAGGATCTTATATATCTCAGTATAATTATATTAATGATCTTCTTAAAAAGTATGGATTTGACAAAACTAAGAGTATAAGTAGTCCCATTGGTACCTCAAATTCACTTGATCTTGATGAAGCTGGAAAACCAGTGGATCAAACGTCTTTTAGAGGAATGATATAATGGTTACTATACTTGAAAGCTAGACATCCAAACTTAATGTTTTCAGTATGCTTACGTACCAGATATTAATCCAATTCCAAGGAATCTCATTTAATGGTAGTGAAATGGATTTTTTTATACATAAAAGGAACCATGGATTTAAGACTGTTTTATACTTCTGGAAATGATTTTGTTTTAAAAATCATTTCAGATGCTGACTTTGGTGGGTGTAGAATGGATAGAAATAGTATATCCAGAACTTTTCATTTCTCAGGAGATTAATTAGTTTATTGGTTATTCAATAGGAAACACTCAGTAGCAATTTCAATAGCTAAAGCTAAATATGTAACAGTTGGAAGTTGTTATTCTCAAGTTTTGCGGATGCAACACACACTAACAAACTATGGTATGAGTTTTACTAAAACACAAATTTTTTGTGATGAAAATGGTGCCATTTCCCTAAGTAAAAACCATAAACATAACTCTCATTCAAAGCTTGTAGATATTAGGAATCACTTTCTTTGAGATCACACACAAAAAGGTGTTACCATTCTTCAATTTATTAAAATGCAAGATCAACTTGCCAATATTTTCAAATTTTTTTTACCCTTTGATAGATTTCAATAAATTAAAAAGAAGTTAGGAATTATAACCATAATGTAATCCTTCTATTTATCTTCTTGTTGATAACCTATATCTTTATAGTAACAAACTCTTTTTCATAGGGTGAGTACATTTGTTTGTTAGGATGTATATTTTCGTAGACAGTTTTTTCAAAAAAATTTGTAATGGAAATTTTTGTAGTGAGTTTTTTTAAAAAATAAACTTCCTAATGAAAATTTTCTTAGTGAGTTTTTCAAAAAATCTTGAAATGAAAATTTTCGTTTCATATTGATGATTTTAGTACTTGAAATTTTCGTAACAGAAATTTTTGTAATCAAAATTTTCATATTGGATATTTTTGTAGTTAAAATTTTCATAATAAAAAATTTCTTACTCAAAATTTTTTTTATGGAAAATTTTCGCACTCAATATTTTCGTAATGACAATTTTCATACTTAAAATTTTTATAATGATGATTTTCGAACTTGAAATTTTCGTAATGGAAATTTTTGTACTTAGATTTTTCGTAATGGAGATTTTCGTAGTCAATATTCATCATAGTCAATTTTTCTTTACAATCTAAATTTCTTCAAGAAGAATTTTACTTATTATGAATAATATTCCTAAAAATTCAAAAGGAATAATTTTCTTTCCTAATTTTTTCATATTCATCGTTTACTTTCTGGTGTTTTCATTCGTTTTTAAATTTTTTGAATCCACATTTCTTTAAATCTGATAGTTTTTTTCTTAAAACCTCAAAAGATCAGATTCAACCAAATATTACTTGTGGCTATCTTCTCAACCATCAGATCTAATCAGAAAATCTTTCAATCATTGGATTGATTTTGGAAGATGAACTGTCACTTCAAACACCTATATAAATGACCCCCCGATGGATTTCCCACATTGAAACTCAAGCCTTTGCATGATGATGCTCTACTCTTCCTACATAATATCATTCTGAACTTCTCATATCTTTCTCAATTCTGAATATATATCGTTGTTTCTTCCCAGAAAGAGATGTCAACTATAAATCCAATCTCGGAATGGCAGATTTATAGAGAAATGATGGTTCATCCAAATTTATTTGTTATGTATGATTCTATTATCTATATGAACATTAATATGAAGGGATGGGAAATCGATTTCCTTTCAAAACCAAAATCACATTATTTGGATTATCCAAATTTGTTAATAGAATTCTATGAGTCAGTAACTTTTTTCAATGAAGATGGGAGGAGTAAGTTTTCCTTCAAGAGTTATGGAACGACTTATGCTCTTTCTTAAACAAAGGATACAAGTTTGACTGGTATTACATATGAAGGGGAAGCTTAGTTCTATTCTCATATGTTTGTTAATGTTCAAGGATGTTTCGATAAAGTGAAGTCCATGGCCAGCCTTGGTCTCTTAGGAGTGGAGACTCCAACGATTCTTCACCTAGCTACAAATTTTCGGATTGTTGAATTGTGGGTTCAAGGATTCTTCGTACTAAAAAAGGTGACATGGATACATTGAAGAAGAGTGACATGTATATTTTGGATTTCATGGTGAACCTAAGAAAGATAATATGGTTAAGAGTATTCTTGTTACGATTGACAATATAAAGAATGGAAATATGATGTCTCAGATTATCATGTATCCTTCCATTCTCGCAATGATGATTGTTTGGTGTTTAGAGTCCTTCAAAATACCTTTTAGATCTAAACCGAGAAACTAAAAAGTCATTCTAGTGAGTGATAATACTATGAAGAGGATGAAAATTGGTTTTTCTAAAGAATCCAAAGAGTTCATTGATTTTCCAGAAGAAGAATTTGAAGCCATATCAAAGAAACAAGAGGTGGATGAACCTTCTAAAAAGAGTGGAAGGAAGAGGAATCGAAGGAAGTGGAATACAAAGGAAGGGCCCCAAAAGCTAAGAAAACCCAATACGCACCACCAAATCCATAGAGGAAAGAATCATATCTGGATAAGTTAGTAGAATAATGGAGGGAAGATAAGAAGAACAAGAAAGTAGGGGAGCCTAGTTTTGGTTTGGATCCTACTGAAGCAGAGGATTTAAAAGAAAAGAAATCTGAAAATCTAGAAAATTATGAGAAAGATAAGAAGCAAAAGAAGAATTTTTCTAAGGGAAAGATAGTGAAATCCTTTTTGAAGGATGCTGAGAAAGATTCCGAGAATATATAGGTACCAGAATCTTTCTTGATTCGACCATTACCAGAGACTTTGGGAAAGAAATTTGTGACTCTGGAAAATGTTCAAGAAGAAGTAGTGGAAGAAGTAGTAGAAGAAGAAAGCAGTTGTGATACCGAATATCTGATAAAGCAAGTAGAAGATTTTCGTGAGAATGAAATACCTTTTAAAAAATTATCAATCCGAACCTCTGAAGCGGAGTCTTGAAAGATTTCTACACCTGGGAATGATGATAAGGGTGAAGAGGAAGTGAATAAGTTGTCTGAAGAAGAAAGATCTAACCATGATTTTATTCAACCGGAGGATGCTGAGGCATGAGACAAGAATGAATAAGTTGATGAAGATAAGACTTTTTAAATCTTTGATAGTGAACACGAGTCACCATATAAAGATGAAATCATTCCAAAAGCTGATAAGGGAAAATAGGTGGTTGTTGATACACCTAGCGAAGCTCTAATGAAGAAGAAAGAAGTTGGAGGATCATCAAAGAGGAAAGCTGTTGAGTTAGAAAATTAAACCTCACCAAGAAAAGTCTTAGATTCATAATTTTCCTCCCTTTTACATGATTTTTTAGTCCAACAATTGAAGAATATTTTAGGGGCCATTCCATTACTTCCCAGTTTAGACTCGAGGTACAAGATGCTTCAGAACAACTTCAATAAAAAATCAGATTCAGTATCCATGGTGATGGAGAAGTGTGGTAAAATGGAGGTAGATATCAAATAATTTCTAATTAGGTATGAGGATCATAAAAGATCTTTCAAGAATATGACAAGCTGGTCATGGAAAACTGTTCATCATATGTGAATTCTTTATGAGTTTCAAGAAAATGTAGAGGATGAGTTTGAAACTGAAGAGGGTAAGTTTAAATATCTCACCAAATTATTTGAAGAAAAGATATCTATTGTGGAGAATAATCAGATGCATGAAGTGAAAGATATGAATGGGAAGTTGTATTCAGTTGCTCAGAGTTTGAAGAGAGAAAGGGATCTTAGAATTGAGATTGAGGAGAAGCTTCTTAAGCAAGATGATGTGTTGAAGAGTTAGGAAGAATCTATTAAGTCTTAGGAAGAAAAAATCAAAGACATAGAGAAGAAAAATGAAAATCAGGATCATCTTCTCAAATGTACAGAGGAAGATCACAATGAACTCAAAAAGATAAAAACCATAGTGAAGAAGTCGATGCCGAATGAGAAAGAAGGATAATTTTACCAATCCGATCTTTTTTTGTATTACTTGTATAATTTTTTCCAAACTTAATGAAATTTTGGACGTTCTCTATATATTGTGGTGTCTAGTACTAATATTTCAGGTACCATATTTTACTCTCCATTCATTTTAATCATTTTTAGAAATCACAAATGGGGAGAAAGGAATGTCAAAAAGAATACTATGTAAAGAAGAAATTTCCCTAAGAAATGGGGATTTCATCTAAGGGGGGTTTTTCATCATAAATAATTATGTTTGCAAGATAATGAAAAATCTCATTCCAAGAATCATAATACGATCCTTAGTGCTTCCAAAGCATAAGGGGGATTCAGTCAATATCACTTTTATCCATAAGTAAAGGGAGATACGTTTTTATTTTAATGTTCATAAAATTTCTAAGTACTTATATTCTTTTTCATAAGGATGTTTTTGTTTTCTAGAAAGGATAGATTGTTGAGTCAATAAGGTTTCCTTGTGACTTTACCATTTTTTCATGTTTTGAAAATTACAAACACTATATAATAAGGAAAATTTATTTTTCCTATATTTTATCTTAATAAGGAAAATTTTCCCTCATCAAGGAAAATTCATCATTATCTGTTTTCATTGTTCATTTTTTTCAGTTCTTCTAATTTTAACTCATTTTATTTCAAAGTGTAAAATTAGGTTTCATATTGAAAAACATAAAAAACATATAATTACTTGGATATAGAGAATTCTATTTCATGCTCCGAATTTAGGTTCCGAATTATTCTGAGTTCAGACTATGAATTCTTATGAATTCAGACTCCGAATTCTGATTATGAATTCTTCTGCATTCAGACTTAAAATTCTTTTTAATTTAGGCTCGGAATTCTGATTATGAATTATTTTGAGTTTAGACTCCGAATTCTAATGAATTCAGACTTCGAATTCTGATTACGAATTCTTATGAGTTCAGACTCCGAATTTAGGTTACGAATTTCCTAGAAAACTGAATCTGAATGTCCATATATTATAGACTCCAAATTTTCATTTTTCTTATACTTCAAACTTTCATTTTTCATAGACTCCAAAAAATGGGCTTAGTTAAGAAATCATATTTTTCTCATCCTTGCTTTAGTTATGAAATGATGTCGTACTTTCTGTTGATAACTAACAGTTTGTTGAGCGACACGTGTATAAGACCCTATGAGATTCAAGGAAAAAAAAGACAATTAGAGGAGGGAGATGACCATTGTAGATGTGCCTATAAATAGGATCTCATTTTAATGAGTTCACTATTATTCTACAACTCTAGTGATTACATGTTGTTCAAGTGATTTCTAAAGATAGAGACTCTAATACTTTGTGTGTAATGAAAATCTTGTTCAGAATTGCTTCATACAAATTAGAATGTTACTAAGTACATTTGAGGTCTTCTAGGGATATGAAGATAGAGGTGTCGACTAACATAAAGTTTGTGGACTTCCTTACTGAGGAAGACAGAGGTGATGACTACCATGAAGTTTTAGGGCTTGTGGGGATAGAAAGATATATTCTGATATTCTTATCGAGGTATTATCCTTTTGTGGGTAAGATATACATTCTTGAAAGTATAAATAATGGGTCCTTTATCAATGGTTGTTGGATACCATTATATTTGGGTTAAAATATTCTACTTGTAACATGTATTGTTTCATGTTTTTTTCCGCTGTAGTTTTGATTGATAATGAAAGTATAAATATATTATACTTCCTTGTTTTTTATACTCTAATTAGTATGATTCTATATGCTTTAATCTAGTATATTTTTATTTGTAAACTTTTCTTAAGTATCATTTCTGGAACCACTGGATTGGGCCTATGGAGATAAAAATAGTGTTTCATAAAGAGATGGTAAAGTTAGATTTAAAAAAAGAGAGAGGACAAACCTACACTGAGGAATCATGTCTTTGAAATTTCATAGATCCATATCAGGTTACCTCTTTCCTACCATCACACACCTGAGCAGAAGAGGTAAGATTGATCCATCAATGGAGAAAAACAGATATTTTTTGAGGAAAGCTGAGTTTTTTTAGTATTTTAAATTGCTTGTTTTCTACCTTTAGGATAAATAAATCATCCCCAAATATTTTTTCCAATTTCATTATTATGGAATATGATTTCACTTGTTTCATTTTATATTTATAGGACCATGAAGGCTAGAGGGAGGAAGAAAAAAATTTAGGAGAAGAAACTGCAGATACGTGACACATCATGATGGGAACTAACATGTCATGAATGGGTTTAGGAAAAACCTATACAACCTAAGTTCGAAGCATCAAATATTAAGGGGAGTAATAGTTTCAATTCTAAATTTTTTTAATGTATTTACAACATTTTAACTATTTTATATCATTAATTTAAAATTTCATGCCCCACAATTGATTTATTCTTTACTCAAATGATCAAGGATCAATGAAACTACTCAGTTTAATTATCATCCAATTTATTAAAATTTCATTGTCAATAAATTTGAATTAGAAAAATGGAGAAAATAATGTGTATAGACAACTATGGTGATTAATATTTCAACAATAATTATTTCTGGAGCATGTTAATCATTGTAGATGAATTTTTTATAATATTTGAACATTTTTTGAATTTCTGATGACTAAATTAATTGATTAAATTGTTTTTATGAATTTCTATTAGTAGTTGACCCAACCATTAATATCAACCCTTAGACATCCTCTAAGCTAATATTTTCCATTTTTCAATCAAATATTTCTTGAGAAAATCAATAATTTTTTCTTCTAAAAATTTCAATGCATATTACTGAATTTAAGACTGAATAGATCAAATTTTAAAATGAATGATGCATTAATTTTGATTATCCCATATCCTAACACTGGACTTGCAATCATTCTTTTTTATGCATCTAGAATCCGTATATGTATTTTTTAGGAAATGAGGAATGTCATAAGCTTATCATTTCCATTCCTAACATCCTCTAATATTTTGGCATAATATTGAAAATAATAACTGTGGGGGAGAAATATTTGGGTGTACTGGGATATACTATACTAAATTATGGACAATTTATTAGGGAGAATCATGATTTTCATTTGGGAGAATTATGTGGCATATTTCATTGTATTTCTTTATTCACATATCTAGTTAAAACAATGAAAAATATGAAAAATATGTTATGTGATGCTTGGGAGGGTCAAAAATCACCATTTTCCAGACTAACGCACTTTTGATCATATGTGGTTAGGTGATGGATATGATATTTTTTCTAACCATAACATTCAAAAGATAAAAAATAAAAAATAATAAACAAGCAAGAGAGGATGATTCATTCAGTGTGATTACATTTATGATGCGTCAACATTGAGATTTTTGGGGAATGAGAGGGATGCCATCTGAAAAGGGATACATTCATTGAACTATCATTTTAATATCATGAAAAATTCATTAGATTCAAACCTCCTTTTTTATATTTATTTTTATATCGTTTACCTACCTAACCTGAAGCCTCTGATTAATTAGAACCATAACGATCAAGCCCTTATAATTACTTATGATTTTTTCTTTACACAGTGGAGATGTTATATACCTAGAAAACCTATAGTATGATACATTTTTTGAGGTACGTGCACCATTCTATTTACATTTTTTACCCTGAAAATTAGCGGAAAACATTTATGAGAGGTAGATTTAAAATCGAAGACATATTGATAATGAATTGAAAAATGAAGTTGGATGACTGAAAAGGATTGACTGCTTCAAAACAGAAAAAGTAAAATAAATGATTAATTTTCATTAATAAAAAAATAGGCATTGATGAATTATCCAATGTGATTATTAAAGATTTTATTTTCCATTTGATCAATCATCATATTGAAATTATATTTGTAGCATGGTAAGGGAAATGCCCTTTTTAGTATCTTGAGATTTCATCCTAGAGAACAAGGTTGAATTCAAATGTGTGGGGATTTGATAAGTCTATTTAATGAATATATTTTTGAGTACATTAATGTGATGATTATTTTAATTAATTGAATATTATTTCCAACTTGTGAGTATTTGATTTTTTTTATGTTTTATGGTTGAAAATGATGGATTTGTGAAAATGGAATGAAACATGTGGGTTTTTGGATCCTAAACACACATCATGGTGCGATCGATGAAAAGAGGCATGAAATAAGAATTTTAAGGATTAAGAGTATATGAAACCTAGAGGGGAACGATTACATATCATGTAACATGACTACACATCATGACTTCATCATAGAAGCAAGACGCTACCAGAAAAGTCATGATGATAAAAAAATCCATGTATGAGAAGTACACATCATGTAACACTAGTACATGATGTGACATTTTTCATGATTTTATTTTGGAGAATATTTTTCCTATATTCATAGGATTTGATGATTCGATGGTTATATTTCATTTACCATCAGTATACGATGTGACTGTAGTCAAAGTTCCAAATTTATGGACATGATACATGGAATATTCCCACGGACATAGAAGCGAACAAGGGGTACACTTTGTGTAACTTCAGTACAAATCATGTACCAGATCAGGAAGATATAAAAAAGAAACTATAAATAGATCCCTCTATCACACCTTTGGGAATCATCTTTTGGATGGAGCTCAATGAGGATCCTCCACCAAACAAAGGTACAACCACTTGTGCCACCAATTTATGTAGGATTTTTCCTCTATTTATTTTCTATACCCAATCGTTGTTAGCCTGAGCTGGTGATTTCTTTGTTCATGTGAAATCATGATGAAGGTGAATTTAATGTAAGGTATTTTATAATTAATTCATTTCATGTTGGGATTTTTCATTTTATCTTCAATTATATAATTTTTGAATTTATTCTATTCTGAAAATTTTGAGCGAGGTTCTAGATAGATTTTAATTTTATTCTATATTATAGAATGACCATTTCCTATGTGGAATGAATAAATAAATTGAATGTGTGATCTAGGGATCAGATATCCTCCATGACCATTGGGTTTATCTTGACCCTTTGACTAAATAAGGTTTCATGTTACCCATTATTTGCAATCCGAATTACCTGACCATGAGGAAAGAAGTGTTGTAGTTGGAGTGTGTTTATCATGATCATTGAAATCAATAAGACCTAATTCTGAAAAGTATATGATTGTTAATTAAATATATTATACCTTGTCATCTCATGAGCCCTTAATCATTCCTTCCTAACACCCTTTTATATTGTCTTCCCAAACCTTCTCCCCAAATCAAATGATCAGAATTTTAGATTTATTGTATTTAAATTGAAATTATATTAGGTTTACATTATTTAATTAATATTTTATCCAACCCTATCTCAGTTGGTTCCAAAATGAACATTCAATTCCTATATTATACTATACTGTAGTTTAGTTTTTTTTTCTACTTTATGTTTTAAACTTCTATATTCAGTAACCCAACCCGAATTAATGATTCACGTAGGGATATCAAAAAAATTTCATCATTTCCGGGGATAGGAGTGGAGAATTATAAGTTGAAAAATTTAAACAAATTCTTTTACCATCTGCTATGTTTACTAATTTAACATTGCATTTTCATTATTATATTTATTAATTTTTACCAAACCAGGTATTTGGAGTTCTAATGGCAAGGATGCAGAGCGAAATGACTAATAAGGAGAGGTTCACCTTATTACTAGATGATATAGAGTAACTACTCGTAGATATTAAATAAGAAAGAAGTCATGAATATTAGTTCCCACAACTATACCCATGCACTGAACACAAAACACCCCATATTCTAAAGCCAAAATTCTACTAGGAGCATTACAATCAGATAAACATGAATAATAAAGAAGAGGAAAGTAATAATTTCGATAATTATTTGTATTTGAATCATGATTCCCTTTATTTTTCATGTTTAAAAGAAGATGATGAGGGAGACCTTGATTCCTAACATGAATTATTTGAATCACACTGGAGAAGTAAAAAACTAGAATATGAAGAAGAAGATAAAGAATATGATGATGAAGTTGCAGAACATTAGGAAGAGGAAGAAGAATAATAAGTTTCACCCCAAACCGACTATGTAGAAGAACTAATTGAATCTTCAATAAAAGAAGAAGTGAAGGATATGGTTGCAGAACATGAAGTGGTCATTGAAAAAACCCAACACATACAATGAGTCTAGAAGGAAACTAAAATTTTATTAGAAATACTAATATTGTTCAGATTGTGGTCACCACCTCTGAGATCCCCACAAATTCTATGTGGGATGTTTCAGGCAAAACAGGGAGGAAATGAACTTCAATATTCTGTAAATATGAGATGGTTATTTTTATATCACACCCTAATCGGCCAACCCCTGTATGGTTGAGCTAAATGATAGTTAAAAAGAGAATCTTTTGGGGCACACCACATTGTTTTTATTGCTTTCTAGGAATTTAGCGTTATTAGTTTCATAAAATTTAGTTCTATATTATTGTATAATTTCAATTTCCATATTATTTTTTAGTATATTTCAAGGGCCTATACTTTCACTTATCTCTATTAATTTTCAAGCCCATCAATGGCACAAGAGGTAGGAAAAAGAAAGCTGCAAGAATTAGTTGAACCATCAATTGGATGGTGAGTAAGGGTTTCAATTATGTATGTTTTTGTTATATTCCCCATATTTTTAAATGTTATACGACATTTAATTTTATTTTCATGTCCTTCTTTTGATTCATTCGTGAATCAAATGATCTAGGAGACATAAACTACCTGGGATAATAATTATGCTATGTATTTAATTTTTTTTGTAAATAAATTTGAATGAGAAAAATAGATAGAAAAATTGTTATATATAGGCATTTGAATTAGTATTTCAAAAATCATGATTTGAGGAGTTTTCTTATCATTGTAGATTATTTTTTTGAGATTTAGATATGTTTTTAATTTCTGATGTTTTTATTAATTCATTTAATTATTCATATGCATTTCCATGATTTATTGTCTTAGTCGTTCTACAAGGCAACCCACAATCCCCATGTATTTTCATCATTATATAATACTTCCTTAGCCGCCTCATTTTCCAAAGCATCAGCATTGGTGAGATTATTCCCTTCTGCATATGGTTGAGGTCCCCCTCTATTTCTCATGTTATGTTTGAGAACGACGCTACTCTCATAACCAATGCGCCTATCAGGTCAATGGGTGGCCTTAATAGAGATTTGGATGTATATTGTTTCTAGAGTGGCCAGAGCATAAAAAAGAAAATGGTATCTTTCTCTATCTCTTGTAATTTTTCTGATAGTCGTGCTCTTAAAGTGAGCCTTTCTTTGGGCGTGCAAAAAGGTAGCTTCCCCATGCAATACCTAGGAGCCTCCATTTCCTCGAAGCCTTTACGCATCTTTAATTTTGATAACATTGCCTCTAGAATCACAAAAAGGGTGCTTAATTGGAATAATCTCTTTCTATCCTTTGGTTGCAAAATATCTTTGGTTAATAGTGTTCTCATGGCTACTCCGATCCACACACTCTCTACTGTCAAGGTTCCCAAAGGGGTTAACACAATATAGACAAAATAGTTTTTGATTTCATATGGGAACTAATGTCTGAGGGAAGGAGGCACTGAGCCTTTTGTGATAGGTTGGAACATCACATCAGTGAAGGCGGTATTATCGTTTATAGCCTCGAGGACTCCATCTTCTGTATGCATGCGATAATGGGATGGGAGGTGGTGAATAAGTGATCCTTATGGGGGCTAACCAAGAATTCTAGCAACACCAAGGATGGGTCTTCAGGGGTCGGGAACCCTTTTTGGAGGGAGATTGGTCCCCTCATAGCTTTTTTCAGACGGAACAACAACTGGATCGTCCATACTTGGGAGGATTCATTTTGGAACGATAACTGGTGCGGGGAGATCATCAGGTATCCGAGCTTCCCTTACACCAATATATCTTTCAGGGAGGCCAGTAACTAGTCGTCCTTCACTAATTATGTCCTCACCAAGGACCATATGAATATGTCTAAACTCATTTACATCACCTTGAATCCGGACCATAGTGTGTTTAGCCCGTCCTCCTCAGGCTCTTTTACTTCCAAGGATTTTTTCGGATTCAAGCCATTCCAGCCAGTGATGATGAATGTAGTGACACACTCTGGGATAAGTCCATTCCCACAAAATATAATTTCCTCTATTAGAGGATCCTCTATAGAGAAATTACCAATGAGTATAACATCAAACATTGTGGCATGAGCATGGCTTCCTGCTTGGTTTGCTAAAAAAGGCACCAGGAGGAACGCTCAAACCACATGTTCTTTGAGTGCGATTGGGCGAGAGAGATTTGGGAATTCATTGCTGCCATCACCAGTTTTTTGTCTCATCTATGGAAGATCATCCTTTTCTTATTCGATGGTTTCATGGATCTGGTATTCATGGCCTGCAGAAAAGAGCACACTCAATAGTGTTTCATTGAGGATACTAGAGCATGTTGAAAGCACACAATAGATATCTTCATGAGGCGGTGGATTCGTCTATGTGTGTGATCATTGTCCGCATCAAAAATCTACTCATTGATATGGTTAGGGTGGTCAATGCCTAGAAGGAGGCTCCTACTCTGCAATAGATTCTTCCCTACCACATCAACCATACTTCAGTCATAAAACCCCACTATGGTAACTGGGTTAAATGGAATCCTCCGACGAGGGGCTATAAACATAATATTGACAGGTCATGAATCTCGAGAACTATGCGCGGTAGGGTCATCGTTCATGACTGATCTGGCTCGGCCATCATGTACTTCTCTTCATGGTTGGTCCATGGTGCTTCACTTTTAGTTGAGGCTAAGGCCATGCTATTGGGTCTCAATGTGTGCCAAAAAAGGAGCCTGATCCATGCGGAGGTTGAGATAGATTCCATACTTATTTCAAATTATCTCCAGGGGCTTGTTTTTGTGCCTTGGTCCATTGAATATGTTATACGTAAATGCGTCCACCTTCTTGAAAATGGAATTAAGACTTCCCATACCTTGGGATAGGGTAACAGGGCAGCAAACTACAAAGCATCATGTGACTTTCCTGACTCAGAGTTATTGTTTTTTCATGTCATTCATAGTCTACCTATGACTGGTAATATTATATTAAAGGAAGATTCACAGGGTATTCATCACTTTAGACCCCCATAGTCTTGTCTGGTCAGGACTGATCCCTTGGTCCTTTGCGTGTTTCCCTTTCCATTAAATAAAAATTTAAATGATGATGATTGAGGTATTATTTTCTTAGCCCTTATCCCAAGACCAACCTTGAATTAATCTTTTTTATGCATGTAGAAGTTAGGAATTTCCTTGTTAAGAACTGGGCCATGTTACAAGCTTATTTTAACCATTATTAACATCCCCCAAATGTTGTACATGATATTTAATTAAATGATTGTGGGGGAGGGGTTGTTTATAGTGGATATGGGATGTGATAACTTGAGAGTAGAATACATTTTGTTTTTATTGGACTCTGGGGGAGATACATATTTACATTCATTATATTCCACTGTATATTCTTCTTGTTTTAAAAAAAATATAATAAAAATAATGGAAGAAAAAAGAAACAATGGTATGATTCTCATGTAGGTCAAAAATCAAAATTTTTAGACCGATGATGTCAAAATCATATGTGGTTAGATGGTGGATGTGAGACATATCCTTGGTCATATTTTTAAAACAAATGAATGAAAAAATATGTTTTGAAATGGGAGAATAAAAAATCATAACATTCATGACCGGTTTTTTTATCAAATGTGGTTATATGGTGGATGTGAGGTTTATTCCAATAATGATATTTAGAAACAAAAATAATAAAAAAGGGGAACAATATGAAATGATTATATTTCATTATAATTACTTTGTTTGTGAGCCTTTACCTAGAAATTTAAGGGGTGTGTGAGATGAAATTACATTTTTTGTGAGGATCATTTCATTGAGCATGTCTGTTGAATATCACTTATTATGTCTTAGAGTTTAGAGTCGTCCCTGAGACATACATGATTTTAAAACATTTTACCTACCTACCATAATCCACAGAGTCATATGATCCTTATTTCAAATCCCCCGTGATTAATTGTGATATTTTTCATTACATAGTGGATAAAGATGTTTCAATGGAAGACAATTCTTAGGATCATGTACTTGAGGTATCAGAATAACTCCATTAAATGTTACCTTGAGGGATGAGTGGAAACATTTATGTTGAGGTAAATCATAAATGTAATTGGTGTTGATGAATGGTTGAAATTTTTTTGTGAAAAGGTATAAATAACTTGAATTGTACATTTTTTATGAATCATGATATTCGCGATTATTTATTAGGTAGGATTTGGGATTCAAAAATATCATGATAGAATATGTTTTAATGGGAATCATAATTGGAAAATTCCATTGCTAATGTGCAGAATCTGGGTATTATTATGTTGAGGTTTTACTTGAGGATGAGAAAATAAATTAGAAACATTTTTACTTATCCATACACATAGTGTGCTAGTAGTTCATAACATACCCATGTAACGATGCAAGCTGTGACCAAGCCTCGAATCTAGAAGAGGAAACATCCGGTACACATTGTGAGTCCTTAGTACATGAAATTACGCCATTCAAAACAGATAGAGGGAAATCCATGAAGGATCCATGAAAAATGGGAGCATGATGTGGGGTACATGTCTAGAACGCCTGGTACACGATGTGTATCTGGTAAAACATAATAAATTCATGAGATATACACATTCCATGCTGTAGATACAAAATCCAATGAAATTGATGATGATTGAAAGTACACATTGTGTGCCTCTATAACACATCATGACCAATTTTTCCTATATTTACAGATCCTTGACAATGAATTTCAGTCAATTCCATGCTTGAGGTGAAACCACCAGGAGGCCATTTTGGGGATTTTTTTCTCTGTAGATAGGGTTTGTTTATGTTTTTATTTCCATTCATTTATATAATCATTGAATAATTTTATTTTTAATTTCAATTTTTCTTTTCATTCATTTTCATTCTCAAAACATCTCATCAATTTTCTTCCCAATGGAATACAGTTTATTCATTTTTGGTGATCACAGAATGGTGATTGGGTAAATCCATAGAGGAGGGAGGAATCAGTCAAAAGGGGTGTGTATCAATGTTTTTTATTTCATTCTTCAATTTGACAATAATTTCATTTAATTGCTATTGTGTTGCGAATAATTATCATTTCTATTATTGAATCATGGAATATTTTTTTGGGTGCTAATATAAACATTATATAAGGGTTTTTTCACAAGATAAATGCTTGATTCTAGATGTTATAGCTAGATGATCACTGATGACGAACTCACATGAAGCAATCTACCAAAATTTGGATGAGATGGAGAGAAATAATTTGTAATTGCAAAGTAAAGGGACGCAATGGAGATTAGTTCATGAAGTAAAACAATAAAGACTGGATGGCAGGGCAACATGAGTTGCTATCAAATAAAATTGATATTTTGATCGTCCAGTAAATAAATCCCCCAGGTACCAATGTACAAGATGCCAACTATGCCAATTATAATAGTGGAAGTCAATTTTAGGGATGGAGACCGCAACAACAACAAGGCCAAGGGTATCAATAAAGAACACAAGGGTACAAAAAAAAATAACTGTAAGGGACCACACTGATGAGCCAAGTATACTAGTTGGAGGAGATGCTGGCAACATTCATGAAAGAATTTGGGGTTTCAATCAATGAAATAAGAGATAAAACAGCCTACCAAATTACCACAATTCCGAATCTGCAGAGTCAATTGGGGAAAATCACACGAAAAATATAAAGAAATAAATAGAGGAGATCTTCCATGATTCATTGAAGAATTCCTATGTGGATATTTAAATTATATTGAGTTTATAAGTAGAAATAAAACAAAATTAATTATTATAGTGTTTTCAGGATGACCACAAGTGGAATCATGAGATGAGAGATTTGATGATGACAAGGAACAAGTAGCAGAAGCAGCAGAAGAAGTGCCTCCTCTATAAAAAACAAGGACACCTTTTCTAGAGAATATGTCACAAACAAAGAGCGATGTGAAGATATTTATGTTTCTTGATCATTTTAAAAAAATACACATTAAGATACCTTTTTAGAGGCTATCACGAACATGCCAACTTATGAAAAATTCATGAAAGATATGGTAAGAAACAAGAGGAAACTGGAAGAGATTGGAACAATCCGACTCACACAATGGTGTTTGGGAGTGGTGTAAAATGACATAGCTACAATTCTAATAGAACCATGTCGATTTTCAATTCCCATATTTATTGAAGCTAACAAATGTAGTAAATATTAATTGCACTTAGCCACCAGCATCCATATAATTTTCTACACTACTTTCAAGAGTTTGGGACTGGATGTCTTAAATCCCAAAAGAGATTCACTTAAATTATAAAAATCAATACTAAAGCATCCCCAAAGAGTAAAAAAATATTTCCTTATCAAATTATAAAAATTATACTTCCCTATTGACTTTCAAGTGCTAAATATATAAGATGAAAGTAATCCACTAATTTTGGGAAGACCATTTTTAGCCACAGTGTATGCTCTAATATATGTTCAAAATGGAGAAATCTATCAGAGAGTTTGAAGTGATCAAGCGAGCATAAACATCCACCAATAAATGAAGTACTATGTTGTGCAAGAGGATGATGAGTTCAGATAAAGAGAGACAACTGAAGTTGTTGATGATTCTAAGATTGAATAATTACATGAGAAAAGGGATGTTGGGGAAGAGGATGCTCAACCAAAGAAGAAGGAAAATATGAAGAACAAGGAAGATGATCCCAAAGGATAGACTAAATCCACTACATTTAAGAGAGGAAAAAAAGTTTGGATGGTACGTGAACTTCCATTCAGTTCATTATGATTGAGGAAGAAATGGTGGATTGGTCCAATGTAGATAAAGCATGTACTGCCGTCTGAAAGAATTAAGTTGTTCAGAGAAGAATAATATGGGCCATAAAATATTGAAAGGATAGAACTAAGACTATTTTGGGACCTGAAATAGGCATAATGTTTTCAATCATCTATCACATGAGATAAAAGAGTTAAGGTGGATCCCATAACATTAAACAAAATTGATTCCATGAGGAAAATTTAGTGATTTGTTTTTCCTTTATTTTATGTTTTTCGAGGCACACATGATATCATTCCAAATATTTTAAAATTCATAGATAATGTCTTGTGAATTTACTTGTTTACTATTGATTTACAGGAACATCAAGAAATAAGGTCACAAAAAATAACAAAGATCAAAAGAAGAAGCACCAAGAACATTACATATTCTGATGGGTGAGTACACATCATGAATAGGAGCAGACTGAACTGCACAAATAACATTGGAAAACAACATATAATGGGAGTACGAGTTTAAAAATTAGAAAATTTTATAATGTATTTCCCACATTTTAGTAGTTTTACAGCTTTAATTTTAAATATCATGCCTTCACATGAATTGTTATTTACACAAAATGATCCAGGAGACATGAAACTACCTAAGATATTCAACTAGGCTAGAATTTAAATTTATTTGTCAATAAATTTTAATGAGAAAAATGGTGAAAGAAATTAGTATCGATTAAAATGTGGATTATAATTTTAAAAATCTTGATTTAGGTAGCATGTTAATAATTGTGGATGATATTTTTCATTGTGTTGGCTATGTTTTGGAATTCTGATGTTTTCATTGATTGTTTTAATTATTCATATGCATTTATCAGAGTAATTGTAACAACCATTCATCTCATCCTTGAGACATCCACTAAGGCAATATTTTCCATTACTTATACAATATATTTCTTATGAAATACAGGCATGTATTATTCTAAAACATACACTACATCTTATTGAAGCTATGACTGCAGAAAATCACATTTAAAATGATTGATGCATTGTTTTATTATCCCTTATCTAGAGACACACCTTGCATTAATCCTTTTTAATTCTATAGAAGACATAAATTTCCTTGTTCAGAATTAAGCTATGTTGTAAGCCTATTTTATCCATTCATACCTTCCTCTAAATGTTTTCCAAGATATTTAAAAGAATAAGTGTAGGGGATTAATTCTTATGGGCGTACCGGGATATACATCATTGAGGATATTTTTCTGGGGGATCTCTATTGTGATCTAGGAGAGGACATGTATCATTCAATGTATTATAATTTTGACCTCTCTTGCTAAAAGAAATTTTGATTATGTATTGTGATGAATAAAAATCACCATTTTATAGACTGAATATTTCATATTGTATGTGGTTAGGTGTTGGATGCGATATTTTTCCTGAGAAAAACAATCAAAAAATGAAAAAGAAGAAGAAAAAAAGAGAGAGTGGTTGATTTATTCATTACACTTACATGTATCATGATCCAACTATGATATTTTTGGGGGAAGAGAGATATTATTTGTAAAAGGAGACATTTTTTGATATTATCTTTTGTTATCATGAAAAGTATATTATCGTCAAACCTCTTTTTTGAGCCTTTATTTTTATATAATTTACCTACCTACCCTGATGCATTAGAGTCATTTCATCCTAAACGGTGAAGCCCTCATGATTAATTTTGATCTCCATCTTTATATGATGCATTTGTTAGATGCCATGGAAGCCTATGGTAAATTACATGTTTTTTTAGGTATGTACGTCAATCTATTTACATTTATACACTGATAATTAGTGTAAAGATTAAGGTGAGGTTGATTGAAAATGGCATGCATATAGATAAGAAATTGGAAAAAGTAAATGGATGAAGGATGGGACTTGAAAAATTCAAAGGAGAAAAAAATAGATGGTTGGTTTTTTTCTGTGAAAAATGAGGAGTTAATTATTTTTTCTACATGTGATGCTTGAAAATTTAATTTTCCATATGATCAATTGTTTTTATTTAAATTGAATTTAAATGATGAAAAGGTGAATGTACTTAGTAGTAATGTGAGATTTCATCCACGAGGAGAAGGTTGAATTCAGGTGTTGGTGATTTGAAAAGTGAAATTCATGAATATATTTTTTTGAGTTAGTTAATGTCTAGATTTGTTCACTTAAATTAATATTCTTGTGAAATTTAGAGAAAATTAACTTGTTTTCATTTTTTTGTGGAAGTATACAACTAACAATTGAAAAGTATTAAAAAAGGGTAAATAATGATGAAAAATGACAGTTCACGCTGCGAGGAAAGAGAAGCTGTGCCGCACCGGTTTTTTGAGGAAGAATAATGATGGAAATTCTATGAAAACACTATTATATGTCTTGTACCACATGTACATGTCATGTTTTCATCAGAGAGTAATTCTATCACAAGGACATGTCATGATGTCTTCTCACGTCATGAAAGAACAATACATGTCGTGTATGTTCACTAAAAGACATGACATTTTTCAATATGTGATTTTGAGAAGATTATTCCATGATTAGCAAGACTTGATGAATTAAAGGTTTCAAATCATGTAATTTCAGTACAAGTCATAACATTAGTCATTGGTCAAAATTCATGTATGAGATTCCCAAGATATTCTCACACGTAGAGGAAAATGAAGATCAACAGTACATGATGTGTAGGTCATGTACATGTTGAGTAGGTGGTCAAATTTCCAAAATATCAGTAGAGATCCACCCACATATCTTGAATATTAACAAAAAGTGGATCTCCAGTACATGACATGACCACAATGTACACTTCGTGATAGAAGTCCGACAAGACCTTTCTAGTGCCGTTAAATAGAGCACAAGGCTACACCTTTGGAGTATTCAAAATTGGTTGGAGACACAAGCTAAGAGAGAAGTTGTTGCACTCTATATGAGTTCGTTCATTTATTTATATTTTATTTTATACCTCCTAATTATTCATGCATCACGAGGATGAGGGGTTAAACTCATGTTGTTCTAGAGTGATGTAACCAATGGGGGAATGTGTTTCATATTTCTTTATAATAATTATTTATGCATTTGGATAGGGAAATTTTTATTCTTCATCTTCCGAATCCCTTTATTTTCATTTTATCATGATAATTGGTAATCTAATTTAAAGAAAAATTACAATTTCAGAGCTGATAACCCCAAAGTAGCAATGACCATTGTCAATTTTAGGGGTAATCAGGTCTAAATATCGTATCGAGACTAAATTGATTCAGTGAAATCCTATATTACTAGACCCATGGAAATAAAGGATTATCTTGTTCAGGACAAGATACCATGACCACTGGATATAACTCATCTCAACTCCAACATGAACTATGAATTAATCAACCAATTAAATCAAATTTCATCTGAACCTAGATTTTACATTACCCCAACACGCTCATAAAAATCTACTTTCAAACCAATAAATCAATATGCTTTTCATTTGTCGTTTGTTTTCCTAAAATCATTCAAATTAATATTTTCCCCACCACCTTCTCCAATTTAATAAAATTAATCTTTTGAAATTATATTCAATATAAAATCATTATCTATGTGGGTTCGACCTCAATCATTCCTAATACTACATTTTAATTTATCAAGAAGCAAAGACTAAGTTTTAAAAATTTCTTTTTTCATATACACGTAGGGAATTAAAGATGCACTATAGGGCTATAAAAAATTGATGAAGCTCCTATTATCACATATCGTATTCTGTAATTCAATGTTTTTAGACCACATATAGTGTTATTTATTTTCAAGTTGTAATTTTTTTTGAATTTTGTGTTAATTTTAGATGAAACAAATAAATTGTATAATTTTAAAATTTTAACTACTTTTAATTAATTTTTCATTTTAGGGTTAATCCACAAGAAAAATTACAACATGAGTGAAGTAATGTGGTGAGATAATAAATTTATAAAGGCGATGTAGAATTGGAAAATAGAGGATAACAACTATACACCGTTTACCACAAGTACATGTTGTGAATTCTTCAAGTGGAATTGGCTGAACATAATAAGTCAAAAAGTGAAAACATGTTTTGAACTGCAACTAAATGACATGAGTCTCAAGTAAAAAAAATTTAGTGAGTCAATGTTTGAAACTGATATTCACAAGATATATTTGTATATAATTCACAAGATTAAGAAGGGGTAAATTACAAGAACTCCTAGTACACATCGTGTATCCAGTAAAATAGTTAAAGTAGTTTCTGTGGATTCAACGTCGTGGAGGAAAACCCAGATATTAATTAAAAAACATGTAACCCTAGAAAATGGTGTGATGAAGATGACACTCTGAAAATTAAATGAGATGTTGTAAGTCCCCCGTGAGTGTTTACCTATAAATTGAGCCTTTATCATCCCTTGCAAATCAATCTGGTGTGGAGAAACTCAGGGATAGTCCTTTGTTGGTCTCTATAATATCATTGTAGTATTTAATTTTTATTTTTTAATAGAATATTACTTTTAATATATTATAAATAATCATCATTCATCTCCATCTATCATTTTTTATCTTTATGTGTTCTCCAATAGTTTTCCCTTCACAACTCCAACAAAAATGGAGAACAAACCCCAAAAAATTTTCATGGGAGGGAATGGTGATTTGAATAATTTCCATATTCTTTAATTTATGATTTATTTACTATACATGGAATATAATTTTTCATTTTTCCACACCCCATGATAGGATTCCGTCAAAATCAGCGTTGTTTCTAGGGAGATGAAAAGTTATTTAGATCACGTTTTTAAAATTCACTTTTTTATAAATAATTTTCTTTTTTTTCTGAAAAAAAATTCAGAAAACCCATTTGTCTATTATGTATTCATATTCAAACTATTATGCATGGAACAATTACTCACGGGTGATGGAAAAAGAAATAGACCTCACTAAATAGGCCCTCCATTGAAGGGATGATGCTATATTGATAAAGGTCAAATAGAAGGAAAGAGGAATAGAAGTATGGATCTCAATTAATGATTTTATATCCATGGCAGATGAACTCTAAACAGACATTCAGAGATTCGAGGCCAAGAAGGAAGTGCCACTATTCTTCCTAGATTTCCTTGAAGATATCCATGATGATGCATCCAAACATGAGGTGGAGGAGGCTAACAACATACCTCAATATAGTGATGATCAACTCCAAGAGACATATTCAATTGAAGAAGATATTCATGGTATAACAATTCTGGTATATAATTCACTCTTTATCTCCAACTCATTTGATTTTATTGAAACTAATTTTAGTATCACTCCCAACATTTTTTAATCTTTAGAACCAGTTAACTATTATTATTCCCTAGAAGAAAATGATTAAAATGAAGATTCACCAATTGAGGAACACCTAGAGCTCTCAGAAGTCATTTAATATTCACAAGATGGAGCACAAGAAGAAAAATATGTTTTTTCACACGTAGAAATAATGGAGGTTCCCTTATTCATCCTACCCCCACCATACAAGCTGTACCCCATTGCGAAGGGAGCAGATCTGGTGTACTTTGTCCATGGAGTCCTCCTCAACAAGAACTAATAAGTGGATTATGAGAAAATACACATGTTTTGGTTCATTTCAATTAATCTTTCACAATGATCAATGTTTGGATAATAGATGGTACTGCCCATGTTAGGAAAAAAAATTCAGGTCCCACTTGGGGGATCGTACAATGATTTATCCTTTTAATTAATTTTAATACTTTTATTTCCAATTTTATGAATTTGGGTTTCAAATTAATTCTTAGAAAATTTTCAACAATGTATCCCACTCCCTCATATATGTATTATATTTAATGATATGATCCTTGTGTTTATTGAGTTGTTTTCTTTTATAGGCTCATGATGGTGGACGAAATCCTGGGACAATGAAAGAGAAGTACTGAGAATCCTTGTAAAAAGAGTTCATTTATTGTTTAAACATTTAAACTCTATATATTTTTGTCCAAAAATATATTCTAAACATTAATTTTAAATTACCTACCCATACTTGAATTCATGCTTCACATGACTTACCTAGGTGACATGAGTTTCTTAAGAATCATATGATTCAATTTTTTCTATTTTTATGTTAATGATATTGAATGATTTAAATGGATAATTAGATTTATAAAATTTAAGAATTAATATTGGAAAAAGGACTCATGATTTGAGGGAATTGATTGAATCATGTAAATGAAATTTCCCACCATTTTTCAACCTTTGAATTTACGTGGTTCATGTGAATTGGTTAGTTATTATTAGTCATGCCTTGAGTGATTTTACAATATCATATCTTTTATTCCCAATAAATTTTTTAGACCAAGTACTTTCCATTTATTAATGAGAATATTTATTAAGTGATCTTGGAACATGTCAGCGACCAGAACATGTTTTTGAACATGTCAAAGCCATGACTGTACAAAAATACATTAAAAATGATTGAGATTTCTTTTGAAAATACCTTATCATTAATAACAACCATTACATCAATTTTTCATTATCCCATATAATCTATGATTAACCTTTATTGGAATGATCCATAATTCATGACATTTTTATCCATTTCTACCCAACCCTTGGAATTTTCTTGATATTTTAAAGTAGAAGTGTGGGGGTAAAGGGAATCATGTTTGAATGGATGATATACATTATAAGAGATAAGATTGGGGGTTATACATTGGGTATTAAGAAAGGTCATTTTATTCATTCATTGTACTATCTATTTATTTTGTACTCTTGATAAAAAAAATGAAAAAATGAAAAAAATGAAAAAAAGAAAAAAAGTGAAAAATGAGTTATGAATTGGGAAAAAATATCTATTTTCCAAACCGAAGATCTTCTGATAATATGTTTTAAGATGATAAATTTTGGGATTGACCTAATCATAACTTTAAAAAAAATAAAAAAATGTACAAAAGTAATAAAAATATATTCAAGAGGGTACACAAAACATTCATTATGATTAAATTGATCATGACCTCACATTGAGTTTTAAGGGAAGTGGGAGTTGCTATATTTATTGGGATTATTTAATTTCCATTTTATTTTTGATATCACGGATTTTACTTAAGTGATAAACGACCTCCTTAATTCTTAATTTTTAAAACATAAAATCATACCAACCTTTAGCCTCATATTCATTTGAACCTTTATTGAAAGACCCCATGAATTATCTGATTTTTTCATTAAAAAGTGGAGAATTTCGTTCATTTAAAAGACTATGGATATGGAACATGTTCTCATGATAATATCGTAACTCCAAATCATTTGTATCATGGGAGATGAGAGAATAGATTTAAGTGAGGTATATCCTACCATGGAATGTTTAGTAATAATGAATTGAGGAGATTGAAGGAATGAATGGATACGTTCCATTATTTTTAAAAGGGGAAAAGTAAAATACATGAATTGATTATTTCATTGAAAAATGGGAAATTAAATTTATAATTTATGAGGATTATTAAAGATATGACTTGAAATTGAAAACTGCTTTATTTTATTGCTTTGAAATTTGAATATTTGTAACATTGGTGTCCCTTGAATTCCATGATGATATTTTATACTTGAGGACATGAATGGTTTATGTGTGGGGGTATTTGATAAGTGTATTTCAAGAATTCATTTTATGCATTTAAATGGGTAATTAAATTATTAATATTTCCATTTTTTGAATTATTTTATTTTTTTATGTTTTATGTTAGGAAATGATGAATATTTGATGAAGGAACAAAAATAGAAAGAAATATGAGAAAAAAGACCCATCGGGCCATGAGATATTCGACATGGCGTGACACCAGATTTTTAAAGATAAATCAGAGATAGAAAGTGAAGAAAAATGGTTACACATCATGTACCATGAGTACATGTCGTGACATCATTGGATGAGGAAAATTTGGGATTGACATGTTGTGATAATAGAACATGTTGTGAACTGTAAGTACACATTGTGAGTCTCCAGTACACAACGTGACTCTCCCCCACACTTAAATTCCATAACCCTTCATTTCAGATCAAAAAAATAAACAAATATATGACATTAAAAACTAAAGAGAATAAAATATACAACATGAAATTATTTTGGAAGTGGAAACATCGAGTTAGGATCTTAAATGATACCTTATTAAACATAAATAAAATAAATTAAAAAAATAAGGAAAATAAAAATAAATAGAAAGGGGAAAGAAAAGGGATAATTCTTGGTTGGATCCCCACGTGGGTTCTAGTTTTCTACTTCCCATATCAAGGTAGTTGTATTGAGTTAACCCCAATCCATAGATGGAAGGGGTTTCTTGATAATGAACCACTAGAACTTATTTCTTTTAGTTATCATTATCTTGAACATGTCACAGAGGAATCCAGGGACATAGTACATCATATCCTCCCCAATTAAAATGTGGTAAAACTGGAATGATGGGGGAAGTAGAAAGAATATGTCATCTTTTTTCACAGCCACGACATGTGTGGCTTCTTAAACTTCAACTTACCACACTTTCTCATGTGATGCTGTCATAAGAAATTCATGAAAGGGGAATTTAGAAAATAATACAACATGAATGTGATTTAAACATGAATAATTAATATAAAAATATTCACTTTCATTAAGTTCATCTTGAAACATGATCTCTTTAGGAAAGGCTAATGTGAATTTTTTTGTAGTAGAGAATTCATCATCTTCCTCCAATGAAATAGAGAGGTAGAGAGGTAATGATTCTTCTTTGAAAAATAATGGAGTATCACTTACCAGTTGGTCTTCAACAAAATCAAACCAATGTTATTCTAATTCATATTGATCTCCCACAGTTGTATCAGAAGGCAAGTCTCCTTCAGAAAACTCTTCATGAAATGTCTAGGGACAGAGGATTGGATCTTCATGTTGAATATTCATGTATTCCATTGGTTATTTTACATCATATGTAGGTGGAACAATCATGATATCTTCTGGCTCAATTCCCTTTTATTGTGGTTGTTATAACCATCAAACATTAGATTCTTTAAAAAGGGAAGAATGGTTATCCAATTGATTTTAAAACCCCTCTGATCTTC
The DNA here is from genome assembly GCA_963277665.1 of Viscum album. NCBI lineage: Eukaryota > Viridiplantae > Streptophyta > Magnoliopsida > Santalales > Viscaceae > Viscum > Viscum album. The sequence continues at coordinate 1,084,421,891 of OY728162.1, read as the reverse complement.
TATTCAAAAATTCACCCCTACTATAAAAAGCATCACTTAGCCATTAATATGAGAAATAAATAAAATAATCCACCTTTACCTAAAACGTAATTATATTCATTGAAATTTTTATTGGGTTTTTTGTTTCATTGTGAAAAATATTGTGTGTAAGTGCTTGGCCTTTCTGGAAACAGTTCCAAATTGATAACAAGTATTTTGTGATATTTTTCCCTATGAAATTAAAATCATATTTCTTCCAATGAATAAAACATAGTGCAACACCCTAGGGTCTATCTCAAGGAGGCTTCTTGCACATACTCTTTTCTTATTATCCCTATTATAAACTAACAAATATAAACTATGATACTAGTATAAATTGAGGATATTGAAAACAACAATTAAATAATATATATATATATATATATATTCAATGCAATCCAGAATATTATTAGAAGAATAAATGAATGAATTTGTTCTTCGAAGTTTACGGTGGTTGAAATCATTGTTTAAATGAATTCCAAAAATTTAATTCCCTGAGGTTATCAAGACCTATCACACCTCACCTTCTCATTTGAAATTTTATTACCCCATACCGATACCATTGCATATATAGAAATACTCATCCAAAAATCATCTTGGATATCTCTTAATCAAACATCACTACACAAGCCATACTCTATCATATGCATGACATAAATAGTGACAAGAAGGATGATCGATAAATGAGTAGAAGAATTTGGATGATAGAGAAAACATGGATATTTCACAAAATAATAAATTAAGACATCATTAAAATTAATATAATTGAATAATAATGTTAGAAATTATAGAACATGGAACTCAATCAAAACATTGTTCCCTCCCTTGAACATGTATGATGGTTAGTTCTCAGTTTCTGTTGGTGTTTAGAAGGGAAAAACGGTGGGAGAACACATAAAGATAAAAAAGAAATAAGGATTTTAATGAAGAATATGAAAAATATATTAAAAGTAAAATTATATGACCAAATAAAATATAAATACTACAAAGAAATTAACGATGCTAACGAAGGGTTATCCTAGGGTTTTTCTAGATCAGAATGATTTGAAAGGGGTTCTTAAAGGCTCAATTTATTGGGAAATCCCACGGGGAACTTGTAGCATTGCATTTAGTTTTCAGGGTTCCTTCATCATCATGAATTATACTAGGGTTACACATTGTGTAATTAGGATCTAGTTTATCCTCAACTACATTAAATCCACAGATGCAGATTTGATTGGTTGATTAGAAATACGATGTGTACTGGGATTTCACATCTTTTTCCCCTCTTAGAGTCTTCAAACTTCTGCACAAATCTCTCATGAGAATCAAAGTTGCAAATATTAATTCACTACATGTAGTGCACATAAAACTCATGTTGTTTACTTGAATTTCACAACATGTTTTCTCATCATGACTTGTTCTGCGTATCATATTCCACTTAAAGAAGTTACAACATATACTTGTGGTACACAGTGTGTATTCGTTTTTTTCCATTTTCTAGTTCTGCATTTCCTTTAAAAACTTATACATGTGCCTATTTTCTTTACTCGTAGTGTGATGTTTCTTGGTGCTTCATTCTAATATACAGATGTAATTAAAAGTAGTTAAAATTACAGAATGAAACCATTTTTTCATTCTAGCTCAAATTAACACAAAAATATAAAAATGTGAAAAATTCCCATTAAATAACACTATGATTGGTTTAAAAACATTGGATTACATAGTTAATTATTTAAAAACACAAGATTTATCAATCCCTTAAACATAAGAATTGAAATCCCAAGCAATCATCATATATTCAAATGAAAATCCACATGACAATTATCGACGAGAAAACATCCACGATCACATAGAAAATTGAATTCCATCATGTATCTTATATGAAAAAAAATTCCATTCATTTTCAATCATCACAATTAAATTTTTTCATTCATATAAATCCATCCATGGCATAATCACAATGTACGTCCATTGAATTTTATGTCACTCTACACTCAAGTGAAATTGAATCTGTAGTGATGCTCATACTTGGAGATTGCATGTATCACCATATACCTGTGACAATTCTCATTTCATTACAGTGTGAAACCTGAAAATAATTTAAATAATGATGGATTTAATTAAAGGTTCAAATGACAATATAGCATGGGGTTGGAAGAAAAATGATTAAAATAATTTATGCCTAGAAAGTGGAGGTTTGACTCTTAAGAATAATTGATGTATAATCAAGAGAAAACATGGGAAATTACTTAGTCATTAAACCTTTAATAATGTAAAACAAAACACAACAACCATTTTTGTGACATGGTACATGATCCAATCAGTGATTTCAATTAATGATATCAACCATGTTCTCCCCCATTTTTTGTAAATATTAAGAAAAGATCATATTTATTTACATTTTTTTCAATTTTTCCCTAGAGGACATGATAATAATTAAATATAATGGATGAGTCAAAATCATGCCCTTAATTTTATATTGGGACATGAGTCAGAAAAAATGTACAATGAGAAATTTAAGCTCATCACCATTTTTTAATTTCTCCATTTTTTAATGATGATTGAGTATCAGAAGAATGAACTGAAGTATAATTAAATGATAAATCAAGACAAATTTTATACTAATACACATACCAAATTATTGTATCACACCTTACACCACCCAAAAATGATACACATCCTAAATAGAGCACACAAAAGGCTCTTCGTCAACTGTCAAACTTGGAATATACATGCAATAATTCTAAAACTGTGGGTATTTACGTAAAAATAGGCTTATAATGTGGCTTAAACCAATATGGAAATTCATAGAATCTGAGGGATAATGAATGATAGATATAAGGGAAGGTCATAGATTAAAATGTGTCTATACAAAGTAGTTAATCAATCATATCAGAGATATGAAATGAAAGAAAAATCTCTGAAAGACAAACATCATATATTCTGGTACTCACACAAAGTCCATGTTTCTCTCAATAAAGTGTGGGTATTATATAGAATATTTTAAAATGGTTTAGAATAACTCATAGGATGGGGAAAATATTTTGAGTTAGTGTTTCTTAGTCATTGATTTCAATAATTAGTCAAACTCATAAAAATTAATGAAAATAAAATTCAAGAAATAAGTTTTCATATCAACAAAAATTTAAATTCCACTTTGTTCAAAAATCATTTCAGTTCCCTAAAAATCAATTAATGTGTGATATATGATTATAATATTCATTTAATATCAAGGTCACTAAAAATATTAATAAAAAAATAAAAGAACGAACATGTGTAAAACAACTAGCTTATCAACACTCCATTCATAGTTAAATTTCACTACCCATCATTTTAGATCAATAGAAAATAAATATAAGGGAAAGAAACTAAAGAGAATAAAAGATACAACCAGACATTGTTTTTGAAGTGGTAGCCTTGATTTATGGTCCTATATACTACCATATTAAACCTAAATTAAATAAAATAGAATATATGGGAAATATAAAAATAAATAGAAAGGAGAAATAAAAGTTATAATTCATGATTTGACCCCCACGTAGGTTCTAGGTTTTTGCTGCCCATATCAAGGAAGTTGTAGTGGGTTAACCCCAATCCAATGGTGGATGGGGTTTCCTTCTCATGAACCGCAAGAACTTCTTTCTTTCATTTCCTTTTATCTTGATCTGGTCATGGAGGAACAGATCGATAGAGTACATCAGCTCCACCCCTATTAAAATGTGGTACAACTTGAATGATGGGGGATATAGAAGGAATGGGTCCTACTGGTTCACTGCCACAAATTTTTTGTTTCTTCTTCAACATCAACTTCCCACCCTATCTCATCTGATGCTGTTATAAGAAATTCAAGAAAGGGGAATTTATAAAATAGTTCTACATAAATGTGATTAAAACATGATGATATATATAAAAATAAACAGTATTATGTAGGTTAGCATGAATCACAATCTCTTCGGGAAAGGCCACTGTGAATTCATTTTTATCAGATAATTCATCATCTTATTCCAATGAAATAGATAAGTAGAGAGGTACTGAATATAATTTGATAAATATTGGAGGATCACATACCTTTTTGTCTTTAACAAAATCTAAACAATGTTCTTTCAATGTGTGATGATCTCCCATAGTTGTATCACCTGGCATGTATCCTTCAAGAAACTGTTCATGAAATGGACATAGAGAGAGGATTGGATCTTTATGTTTTATATTCATGTCTTCATATGGTTCTTCAACATTAATGGTAGGTGGAACAATAATGATACCTTATGGATCAATTTCCTTAATTTTTGGTTGTTTTGACCATCATACACTGGATTCTTGAATGATGGTAGAATGGTTGTCCAATTGGTTTTATAGGTCCTCTGATATTCTATTAAAAAAATCACCCCGAATATAAAAATCATCAATAGGACAAGAATATTATAAATCATAAAATAGTCTATCTCAACCTAAAAAAGAATTATTGGCATTGATTTTTTTGGGGTTTTTTTATTTATGAAAAACATTGTGTGTAATCACATGACATCCTTAGCAATAGTGAGAAATTAATAACATGTATTTTTTGACCTATTTCCCAATTAAATTAAATTCTTAGTTTTTCCTAAGAATATACCCTAGTGGCACACCCTAGGGTCGATATCAATGGAGGAATCTTGCATGCATTTTCTTCCTTTTGTCACTATTATTAACTAACTAATATGAACTATGATAGTAATTTAAATTGGGGTTTTTGAAAACATGAATTAAATGTAAATATAATATATATATTTATATAAATTCAAGGAAATATAGACTATTATTAGAAGAATAAATGACATAAAATTTTCTTTCCAGTTTATGGTGGTTGAAATCATTGTTTAAAAGAATTCTAAATATTGAATTATATGAAGTGATCAAGACCAATTACACCTCACCTTATCATTTGAAATGTGACTACCCTATACAGATTCCTCTACATACAGGTAAATCCTCCCCCAAATATCATCTAGTATACCTCTTCACCGAACATCACTACCCAATCCATACTCCATCGCATGCATGACATAGATTGTGACTATAAGGATAATCACTAAATGAGAAGAAGAATTTGGATGATATTGGAAACATGGAGATCATAGACCATAATAAATTCAACCAGCACCAAAATTCATAAAATAGAATAAAGGGATTATAAATTAGGTAACATGGAACACAATTAAAGAATCATTTCCTCCCTTCAACATGTTTCAGGGATAGTTCTTCATTTTTGTTACTATTAAGTGGGGAACGACTATAGGATAACACATAATGATAAAAAGGAATGAAGGAGATGAATGAAGAAGATGAAAAATATTTTAAAAGTAAAATTATATTCGAAAATAAAAAATAAATACTACAAAGAGATTAAAGAGGCCAACGTAGGGATATCATAGTGTTTCTCCACACAATAATTATTTGCACGGGATTATGAAGGCTCAATTTATGGGGAAAATACCACGAGGAACATGTAGTATTACATTTAATTTCTAGGGTGACGTATTCATCACTAAATGTACTGGGGTTACACATCATGTACTTCAGATCCATGTTTTCCTCCACTAAATTGAATTTTCAGATGTGGGGTTGATTAGTTGACTGGCTACCCAATGTGTACAGGGAGTTCACGTCGTGTACCCCCTGCGATTCTTCTTAATTCTTCGTAAATCTAAAGTGTGAATCTTATTTTCAAACCATAACTCACTACATGTCATGTAATTGAGACTCATATCATGTAGTATTAGTTCACATCTTTTTTTCTCATCATGACTTTTTCTACGCAGCCAATTCCACTTGAGGAAGTCACTACATGTACATTTGGTACATGGTGTGTAGTTGTTCTTCTCCATTTTCCAGTTATACATCGTGTTTAAAAATATACTTACATGCCCCTTTTCTTCACATGTGGTGCATTGTTTCATGTGGATTCATACTTAAAAACATAAGTAATTAAAAGTATTTAAAATCACAAAACAAAATCATTTTTCATTATATATGAAATTAACAAAACATAGAAGAATGTGACAACTTCCCATTAAATTACCCTATGGTGAGTTTAAAAATGTTGAATTACAAATAAAATTTTGTGAAAATACTACCATCATAAATCCACCACAATTAATCATTACACTCCTGAGCAATTATCATATATTCAAATGGAATCCCACATGATAATTAAAAATGTGAAAACATCCATGATCACGTACAAAATATAATTCCATAACGTATCATATATGAAATAATTCCCTATCGATTTCAATCCTTAGATTTAAATTTTTTCAACCTCATTAATCCATCCATGGACCAATAACCACATATGTCACATTGAATTTTATGTTACTCTTCACTCAAGATAAATTTAATATATAGTGATGATCATACATGGATATTGCATGTATCACCCTAAGATTTTGATAATTCACATTCCTCTATAGTTTGAAACATGAAAATATTTTCAATCATGAGTTATTTAATTAAAGGTATAAATGACTTTGTGGACTAGGGTTCGTGGGAAAATATATGAGATTTTAAGGCTAGAAAGAGTAGGTTTGACATTTAGGTATAATGCATGAATAATCAAGTGAAAACATTGGAAATTACTTAGTAATCTACCCTTAATAATGTGAAACAAAGCACTACCAAAATTTTAGTGACATGGTACATGATTATATCAATGATTTAAAATAATGGTATCAACTATGTTCTCCCCCATATTATATTTTTTCTTTTTTTTGTAATGCTCCAGAAAGGCATAACTCTATTTTCCCTTTTTTCATTTTTTTCATGGAGGATGAGATGAAAATTGTATAAAATTAATGAATGAAAATCATGACCTTAATTTTAGCAAGGTACATAAGTCATAAATGAATGTACACTGAAAAATTCATGCTCATCTCCCTTTTTTTATTTTTCAATTTTTCTAATGAAGATGGATGATTATATGAAACAAATGAAGCATAATGTAATGATAACTCAAGCCCAATTTTCTCATAATACACATCCCAAAATATTTAAACAAACATAAAACCACCAAAAAATGATACACATCCCGAAAAATACACACAAAATGCCCTTACATCACAGTCAAACATGAAATATCCATGAAAAAATGAAAAAATTGTGGGCAGGTTAGGATAAATCGGCATATAATGTTGCTTCAACCTATAAGAGAATTCATGGAATAAAAGAGATAATGAAGGATAAATGTAAGGGATTATCTTTGGATAAAATGTTTCTATCCAAATCCATTACACAAACATATAAATTATATTCCATTAAAAAATATTTTAATGAGAAAACTCATAGACTCTGGTTCTCACACAAAGTCCAAGTTTCACTCAACAAGGTATAGGTATTAAAAATAATATTCGAAAATGGTTAAGAATACCTCATAAGATGGGAAAAATATTATGAGTCAATGTATCAATCTATGGGATTTCAAAAATTATTCAAACTCGAAAAAATGATTGAAAATCCAATTCAAGGAAAAATGATTCATATCAACAATCATTTTAAATCCATTTCATTCAAAAATCCTCTCTAAAAATCAATTAATGTGTGAACAGTGATAGGAATATTCATTGATTCTCTATCTTACTAAAATGATAAAAAAGAAAATAATTTACATAAAAGAACAACTAGAATTTCAGCAGTCCCCTCGAACATAAATTCCACTACCCTTCATTTTATCTAAACAAAAAATAAATGTAAATGAAGAAAAACTAAAGAGAAAGGAATATACAACCTGACTTTATTTTTTAATTTGAATCCTTGAGTTAGTATCCTAGATTATACTATATTAAACCAGAATAAATGAAATTAAAAAATATGGGAAACATAAAAATAGATAGAAAGATGAATGAAAAGGGATAATGCTTCGTTTAGACCCCATGATTGTTATAGGTTTTTACTACCCCGAGTTAGGATGTTGCAGTGGGTTAACCCAAATCTAATTGTGGATGGGGTTTCATGCTCATGAACCTCCAAAACTTATTTCTCCTTGTTCTATGTATCTTATACTGGTCACAGAGGAACCCATGGATAGAGTTCATCATCTCCTCCCCAATTTCATGGTGGTACAACTAGAATGACGGGAGATGTGTAAATAATGATTCCTCTTTGTTTACTTCCACAAATTATGTGGATTCTTCAACATCAACTTACCTCCCTTTCTCATGTGATGTTGTTACAGAAAATTTTGAAAAGGGAATGTTATAAAATAATTCAAGTTGATTGAGATTGAAACATAATGATTCAATATAATAATATTCCCTATCATGTAGGTCATCTTGAATCATGATATCTGAAGTCAAGGCCACTGATAATTCTTTAGTAGTAGAGAATTGATCATCATATTCCAATGAACAATATAGGTAGGGAGGTAATTAATTTTCATTAAAAAATATTAGAAGATAAATTTTCTTTTTATTAAACAAAATAAAACTTGTGTTCTTTAAATTCATTTTGATCTCCCACATTTGTATCACCCATAATATCTCCTTCAATAATATATTCATGCAATAGACATGGAGAGAGGATTGGATATATACATTTCATCTTCAAGTCATCCTTGGGTTCTTCGACATCAATGGTAGGTGTAACAATCTTAATCTCATCTGGATCAATTTTCTTTTGTTGTGGTTTTTCGGACCATCAAACACTGCATTCTTGAATGATGGTTGAAAGGTTGTCTAACTGGTTTTGTAGCTCTTGTGATCATATATTAAAAAATTCACCCCTTCTATAAAAATCATCACTATGCCATGAATATGATGAATCACTAAAATAATCAATCATGACCTAAAAAATAATGATAAGCAATGAATTTCAAATTTTTTTTGTTTGTTTATTTATGAAAAATAGAGTACGTAAGTACATGGCCTCCTTGAAAACTGTGCCAAAATAGATAACTGATATTTTCAATTGTGGTTAACTATTCAAATAGATTCATATTTTTCCGTAAGAATGAATATTTGTGGCACACCCTAGGGACGATCTCAATGAGTCCATTTACACACACACTCATCCTATTGTAACTATTATACACTAGCTAATATAAATATGATTCTAATATAAATGGGGTTTTTTAAAACATTCATTAAATATAATTTATATATATATATATATGAAATGAAAAATTTAATGTTGTTAAAATATGAAATGAAGGTGATTTTTCTTGGGAGTTTACAATGATTGAAATGATTGTTTAAAAGAATTCTCAACATTTAATTCAAATAGGTGATCATGACCTATCACACGTCACCTTTTCATTTGAAATGTGATTACCCCATACCGAGACATTTGAATATAGCGAAATCCTCTTCCAAAATACTAAAAACACTAATCTACAAGATAGTATCGGTGTTTCATGTCTGAGTTTGATCCCATAGAGATATGGTTGGAGAAAATATTAATTAAATAAGATAAAAATAAGTTAATTTCAATTTGAATAAATTAAATCTAGAGTACTGAGCATTAGATTTGTAGAGAAGGTGGGGGAAGACAATATAAAATGGTGTTGGGAAGTAATGTTTCAAGGTTAATGAGATAAAAAGGTATAATATATTTAATTAACAATCATATATTTGTCAGAATCAAGTCATAGAGAGTTCAATGGTCATGATAAACACACTCCATCCAGAACTCTCATTTTTACATGGTTAGGTACTTTGGATTGCAAATAATGGGTAACCCAAAACCATATTTAAACATAGGGATGAGATAAACCCAATGTTCATGGAAGAAATCTAATCCTTATATCACACATTATATAGATGTATTGTGTCCACTCACACAATAGTCATGCTAAAAAATAGGAAGAAATTAAACATTATCCTGAACACCACTCACAATGGTCATGCAAGAAGTTATCCGAAAAAGATAGAATTGAAGAGAAAATGTGAAATCCCAACATGAATCTCATTAGTTATAAAATAACTTACATTTAATTCCACTTCATCAATATTTCACTAGTATAATGAAATCACCTGGTCATTCTAACCATGAAAAGGTACCAAAAATAAATAAAGTAAAAATTCTACAAATATTGGTAGTGCAGGTATATATGCCTTTGTTTGATGGTGGATCCTATTTAAACTTCATCCATAAGATGATTCCCAATGGTGTGATGTATGGATCGATTTATAGGCACTCTTTTAGAACATCCTGACCTAGTATACAATGTGTACTAAAGGTACATGGTGTGTACCCCCATTCCACGTTGCATTAGTGTCCACATGAATCTTATATGTATCACGTTCATAAATTCGGAACTATGACTGACGTCACATCATGTACTGAAGGTACACAATGTGCAACCTTGAAATAATCAAATCCTATGAATCAAAAAAAAATATTCTCCAAAATAAATTCGTGAAATGGAATTTGTTGTTAGATATTTTGGTATCTATAAAAACTTTTATGTTGTGTTCTCAAGGTAGACATTTATATTGATAACTCTTCCCATGTATTTGGAGATAATAAATACAAAATATAGTTTTATGGGGACTCTAATGAAAAATAATATTGAAGGATGAAAAAACCCACATCTATACTAAAATTCTAGGATGAAACACCATGTAATTACCTTTAAAAATGATGAATTTTTCAAGTGTGTTAGGAATGAAAACTAAACTAAAAATTATTTCAAGGAGGTGATGTGTTCAATCAATAAAATATAGGAATTTAATTATTCATGTAATGCACCACCTACACTTTAATGATTCAAATTAAAAGATTTTACATATTATAAAAATCAGTGCTGATGTCCAGGGGATGATGAAGATAATATGTATCATCATCCTCCAAGATCAAGGGAATAAGGGAGATTCATTGCAATCATTTCTGGAAAAGTGGATCATGAAAATTAAGTGGTGAAGGGTGTACATAATCATTATTTATAATTAATTAGTGTCTTTTTCAATTATGGTTCTACTCATTCATTATTTTCACGAATTTTTTTAAGGATATAGATTCAGGAGTGAAAACATTGGCTACCAATTTATCAGTAAGAACTCCTAATGGTGAATTGATTGCATCTAAAGAATACAACTCTTCCTCAAGTGAAGTATGTGGGAAGAAAATTCAAATAAATATAGTTATTATTTCTATGATAAAATTTGATGTGATATTAGGAATTGATTGGATTTTCCAATAAAATGGGTCTTGATGTAGAATTAAAAGGAAATATAGACTCAAATGGGTTATTAATAACTAAAAATTTGATATATGCCAATTATAAGATAATATACTGATATATATCCCAAGGAGCATCATGGTCGTACCATATAATGTGATGTTTTTAATCAATGGATACTACAGAATGTTCTATGAATTTATCAAAGAGACCCTATTAAATCGAGCCTATAAAATTATAATAATTGAATAAAAAATATTAGGTTGATTTAGATAAGGGATTTATATAGCTCATTGTTTCACTATGGGGAACATGGAACCTTTTTTTCAAGATGAATGATATATCAATGAATCTTTGTAATGATTAACAAAAAAAATAAACATGATCAAGAATGTAACATTATAACAAAGTTATTTACTAAGTTGTTGGTTGGACTGTTGGATCAAATGGCCTCATGTGTGTCTCCCCATATGCTAGAGGTTAATAACTAGCAGTGAGGGTCTAATGAGTTGATATTGGGGGGACTATACACTCATTATATTAGTAGGGGAGTGGGAAATCAAATAGTAAATAAAAGACAATATCAGAATAAATTATATAAACTAGAAGTAAAATATTGCCAATGCCAATATAAAAAAAACATAAGCATGTAATGATAATGATACATAAATAAAATAATATACAACACAATATAAAATTTTTACAGTACAGGACGTAAACAAATAATGGAAAAAATCCCAAATGTGATTCCCTTGAGCATCCCACTCTACAGCATGTTCTTATGCTAATAACAACAAAATACTAGAAAATAACACTAGAAAGGGTCCACAGTCTTGTGAAAATAAAGGTCTACTCAAGTACCCCCAGTGAGTTGGTGGACCGTGTAGGGTGTGATATTTGAATCACAATAGATTTCCACCCATAGTGTCTATGACCATTTCAGACCATGAATATAATGTAAAGTAGTTTGAATGTTGTGTTAGAAAATAAGAAAACTGAAAACTAATCATTGATGAAATAAACAGACTACCATCCATCACATATTTCGTAAGGACACCTGGTGGATCTACCTATTTCATCTCTTAGAAAAAATTATAATCTAATCAGGATCTATATATAGAATAATTATATAAATATATTATAATTGTATATTTAAACGACCTATATGAACCATGTGTGTCAATTCCAAATAGCCATATACATGGAATAATAGTTGCTGGATGGAAAATGGAGGAACTTAGACATCCATAACAAGTCAAAACGATCCAATAAGCTCTTGAAATAGGGTACATAAACTACATCAATTTAGATATATAGAAATCATTCTACAATACTGTAAATGGTGAGTGAGATACCATGTAAACCCTCTAATCATGAAATGTGGCATGTAAATCCCATCGCCCATAAAATATCACTGGGATGATATTCCATACTCAACACTTGATTTAATAGAGTATGATTCCTCCATGATTAATATAACTGTTACCATCATTCCAAATCCCATAATCATATTTATAATAGATTTACCTGAGGAAATACCTATCATGCCTTATATTTAATAAGCCCCATATATAAATTCATCGTCATATTTATAATACAATCAATGTGGAAATACCTATCATGGTTTTATTTAAATAACCCAAAATAAAGATCAGTATTCCATTTATCACAATTAGAATTAAGAATATACTTAAACATGAAATCAACAGTGGGGACATGTCACCCATTACAGTATGATTCAATTAAACCATTTATTTTATTCAAGGCATGAAATCCATCATGATCTATTCCATTAAATTTAATAGATTCCATTTAAATAAAAAACATGTAAATTCATATATCAAGATTCAAAAAGATTATAATAAGGTACCATGTTCAAATTGGATAGTACCTACATGGGTAAACCCATTTATAAGAAATCCATTCCCTTTGGGGAACCTAGGTTATTAGTCATATATATAAGGGTGAAACTCATTTTATAGCTTCAATAAAGGCCACATCTAAAACATACCATTTTCCAAAACATGACATAAATGCACAGAAGAAGAAAATTTACTACATGCTAAACATGGTTTATATCAGGAACCGTTACTTTTTTAGATTTTAAGATAGCACACCTCAATTGAAAGAATGTTTTTATGAAAATATGACATTGTTTATAAACAAACGATTTATCAAAGTTATGAATTTTAATGACAAAAATTCTATTTATCAAACGAATCATTATAGGTAGTCAAAACTTATGGAAAATAAATTTATAAAGGTCCAACCAGAATATATGAAGGTGACATCCTTAATTAGAAAATGAGATACAAGGGTAAGTTCCATTTATCATTTAAGTGGAATTCATAGAATGAGTTCAGAGCTTCTAATAATTTAATTATAAATTGTAAATTTACTTCGTACACACATGGCGTGATAGTAAAAGATTACAAAAATCTCTAAATACCTAAACAATGATCAATATACTTGTATCAATGTGTAAGGATATATTTTATATGAGGAAACCAATTAACTGGTGATATTTAGCAAAGGCCAATGTGCGACCCAAATTCACTATTCATAAATAGCGGAAAATTAGGGAAAAGGTTATAGATCTCCTACCACGTGCTTAGGAAGTTCCACTCATCCTTTATTAGGGTTTTAATTGATCAGGCACGGAAGAAAACAATGAAATATAAATTTTCCCTAAAAATAGGGAAAATGAATTTTCACAAAAATTGAATAGTAGATGGAAAGAATAACATGAAATAGATTAGAGAGGATGAAGGTTCATAATGATGTTGATCCATAGAGACATAAAATTATTGATTCGGAGAATGGATCCATGAGATATCTCTATTCCTACATTAGAGAGGAGGAGGAGAATCACATGAAGGAGAGGAGGATCAAACAACTTCTAGAAGGGAGAGAAAGAAGAAAAAGAAATGATAAAGTCATTAATGTCATTTTGGTTATTTTACCCCTAAAAACCAAGTGTCTAGTTTTTTCCGCACTGTTTAGCCAAGCCATGCACTAAACCTGCAATACCCCCTAGTTAAGAAATCAACATTCATGATTTTTCCCACACGGTTACACTAACCGTGCACTAACCATGCGATGAATACTGTGCATTTACTCCGCAAATAGAACTAACCATGCAAGATAGAAACATTATTTGGGAAAACTATGTGTAGCCCAAACAGGTCTTTTCGGCTACCCTACTATACTTGCACTGTCTGCTACTAGGGGTTTCATGGATTCATAAAAACAACACTTGTATGTGTTCCATCTCTTGGAATTTCATTTCTAAGCTCATTTTAAAAAATTTCCCATCAAGTAAATTCAAATGTTCAAATTTCCATGAATTTTCATCCTATACAAAAAAGGGTTCATTACAACATCTTATCCTTAAAACACCCCATTCTCGAGAAGCCTTTTGGGAAAAAATAAACATAAACCAACCAAAAAGGGTCGTACAGTTCCATTCAAACGGCTGCGATCACTTTTGAATTCCGAACACAACATCAAGCACTTTATTAGCGTATGACACTAAATCCATAAAAAACATGAGCCAATGATCATTTTCCAAACCCAACCACAAAATTGATATAACCTGAGCCCATATAGGTAGAAACACAATCACATCATTATCTTATTAAACGCATTTTAAAAGGTTCTCCCAACCATTGGATTTAGCATCAGAAGGGGGACATTATAAGAAATTGAACCTCCATTATCGGAATGGCCTAACAAAGCATACCCCTAAGAGTTATAATGATTCTACAAATATGATTTTGAATAACCAAAAATTCATTCTCCCACCAACCTCATTTAACTAGGAAATGATATATTTTACGGAAATGTGTCAGTAAAAACATACCACACTCTCGTCCACCTAATGATGTTCCCAAAAATAGTCCATCACTGATCATAACATTTAAAAAGAAGAAAAACAAGTCAGGACACTTCAATAAAATTATCTCTAAATCACACATCCTAGGAAACTTGCGTATTCAAACCTGAATGAAAATTATTTTTTAAAGGAAACTAATTATTTACATTGATCATGTTCATCAGAGTCAATACCAATCTTCTAGAGACGTTCCCTGCTCATAGCATCATCTGACCATTTATACTATCATGCCTCAACACGAACATGTGGTAACACTAATCCATCCCACTGTAATCATTACCCTTTAAAACCTCCAATGACGGAAAAATAATGTCTAGGATGATGTATGATTCATTAAAGAGGATCAAAGGGAACTAACCCAAGTAGTCCACATTCCATTTATACATGTGAGATGTTTTTAAAAGTAAAAAATGTCGACATATGATAATTTACGGAGCTCAAAGTTGCATCCTCCTAGTAGTCAAGTCAATTGAATATGGATGGTGTCCAAGAGTCCATCAAAGGAATTCCTACATAGGAATCTTGGTATCACATAGGGCTGACCATGTATTAATAAAAATCTATGCATCCAGCATGAAACTCTGATATATAACTCTTATGAAGCCCACCATCATTTAAAACATTAGCACGATGTAATAATGAATCTATCATAGTGCCTCAATGAAGACATCAAGAAAGGAGACACACACAAATCATTTAGTAGAGTACAATAAGATGATTTTAATGGTTACCAAGGAATATCGTTTGAACCACTAGTGTTTGACTACTTGAAAAAAGATTGACATCACCAATCGACGCATTTCCAACAGAACCATGATTCCTTCACCATCAGAGGGATCATATGATCATTAAATATTAACCACTAATGGTCCCCATGATCCAACACTATTTACCAAGGGTTTCATACACAAACAACTACAATAACATTATTCTTCCAAGAAATAAATGATAGGATCCAAAACATGTAAGACACAATGGCCTTCAAGGGTGATCAAGAATTTCTAAATGGTCCTATTTGTTTGTGTTCCTCTGACATGGAAGGGAACATATTTACTAGAACTAATTAATCGATTCCCCTCATAGTATTTTCCTAGTCATTTGAAGGAAATGTAAACTAGCCACTCACAATCACTCCATATCATATTCACCACAAAACTCAAATGTTTAAGAAATTATTATTAGAACCAAAACCAAAATTACCAACATGTCAACACCCCACTGTCTCCACAAAATGATCCTTTGAAATCGTAAGATGATGATTTCTTTAATCCACATGTCACTTTACTATGTTGATAACCCACAAACACACTTAACAACACAAGGCCCAACAGTCACACAAAACATAACTGGTTCTTCACATCATTTATCAACTCAATGGGTACCACATATATTAATTCATTCTACCTTGAGACTCTATGATCAATAAGAATAGCATGAATAATATCAATGTATTATTTTACACTATAAATTCATGTATCAGATGGCTCACATAAAAAACTAGATAAAGTCACTCACTGTCTCATACGACCATAAAACATACTAATGACCCCCTATGTCACCAAGAAAAGAAAACTGGGTCATGATCCTTATAACGTAGAAGATCATGAAATTGTCATGTATAAATATTTGAAACTGATCATTACTCAAAGCTCACTCCCATAAAAAGGGTTAAAGATGTCATTAACAGCCATCCGAAAAAGTCTCACATTTAGAATCTGAGAGTCCTCTTTAGAGAAACAACACACAAACAACACCATAAAACATAAATATCATAGAGTACTGCATTGAATTTATGCTCTAGTAGTGAAACATGCCATGGGATATCCCCTTACAAGGAATAAACATCAATGATTAATGAGGTCACATCAACTAGAAAGTCACTAGGGTTAAGTCCCCGTTATTTAAACCATTTATAAAAAGCGAAAAAACTTCTAAAAGTACCAATGTTTCAATTATAGGGAAACTCAAAGGGATCATTTAATCTGCAATTAAACAAGGGTTTAAATGAGGGAAACCACATCAGGTTCCATTTTAATCCAATTATGTTGTTATTTATGGAATATTTAAACATTTAAAATATTTAAAATTATTAACCAAGGCATATAGGCTAGTTATAAAAACAATATTTATTAAAAAATTAACCTATATTGACATCCCGTTATAAATTAGGTAATCTATCATATAAAATCCTCCTTGATAATATCATGATGTAATAGATAATGAGACCATGGAAGGTCCCATTTTACCAACATTGGATTATTAAAATGCAACCCAATAACATTTTTTTAATTATTAAATTTTTAAAATACCCATTGAGGGGTATCTTATATGAAACTTTCCTTAACTGGCCTACTTGGGTCTAGTTGTTCCTTTACTAATTTATCAATATGGGTCCTTATGATCAAGTAACAGAAGTAAATCCTTAATAAGGATATGGATTTATTTTAGATTAATATTAAATAGGATTTACATTTTAATAGTTTTAGATTTATTATGATTATACATCAAAATGATTCAGATTTCTGGGTGACCATATACCAATTCATCATGCAGCCATAAACCTTATAGTTTGGCATTTGGATTCCATTAATAAAAAAATCACATTAAAAATTTAAACATTCGTAGCCTTTTACATTCTAAAAAAATTTGATATATAAACAAACATGGCCTAAAAGATGATTCAAGTATACATGAAACCACGTACCAATTATAAGTAATTTATACAAATTTCAACTAAAAATGGGTTCCCATTTAATCGCAACCCATGTATTTAGTCGATGAAATGAATTATATATAAAATTGTAACTAATCATGTTATCACAACTAAAATAGGCATGATTTTACCATCAATAAACATATAAAACATTATAATTAACCATGAAACATGGAATATATTCAGCCAAGAATGAAAAAAGATTAACATGCTAAATAAATCACTCAATCATGGTATATAAGAAAACACGATGAAAATCTCCTCAATAGAAAAAAACTAAGCATGGAAAACACTCAGGGTGTGAAATCAATATTAGCAAGTAGCCTATAAATGAAACTACATTTCATGGAATATGCATGAACTATAGATTTTTATGTGCCTAGTATGATTCATGTAATTCTTAATCCATTCCATAGAAGGACAATGGTAAAATACAATAAAGTATACAAATCAATGAGAAATGAAAAGTAAAACAACACTGAAGGTGAAATGAAAATCAATTGCAACATCGAACAATATGAACAATAATACCTTCTCATGGCACATGGGCTTTTCCCCGTACATGGGTTGATCACCCCCCCATAGAGTTATTTACCAAGTGTTGAGACATTCCTAGTATCCTATCTACCAGACCAATACGACAAGAAAAATTGAAAAATAAAGATATTATACAACATTGAAATGTTCTGACCTGGATCACCAATAAGACGGTGGTTAGATAGGTGGGTCACATGGCCTCAAGCACGCCTCCCTGTATGCCAGAGGATACCACTATTGACTGTTATTTTCTTTTTGATTTACAATTGTGTTACTCCGAACATGAGCGTATAGCCTCCCCACTATCACCTAGTTATAGTATCATTATGAATAAATGTATGCATCTGTTGTATATTGGCATTGGATATCTATTAAATTCAGTTTATATTATTTATTACACCATTTTCTCCTATTTTATTTTTTATTTTCAGTTTTTTTTACTCTCACCATTGGGGTATAGTCTTTATAATATAACCTCCTTAGACCCTAACTGCTAGTCGATACCCTCTGGCATATATGGAGGCATGCCTGAGTCCATGGGACCCATCGATCCGACAATCGTCTTCGTGGTTAGCTAGGTCAGGATGATATAATGTTGTATTATAGCCTTATTTTCAATTTATATTACTGTATTGGTCTGGTAGATAGGATACTAGGAATTTTTCAACACACCGTAAATAACGATGTATATGATTTATCAAACCATGTAAGGGGAAAAGACCATGTGGCATGATAAGGGATTATTGTTCATATTGTTTGATGTTTCAATTGATTTTCATTTCACCTTCTATTATTTGTATACCTTTCATTACTTATTGATTTGTGGAATTTATGTTATTTTACCCTTGTCCTAGTATGGAATGGATTGCGAATTACATGAATTATACTAGGAACATATAAATCCACATTCATGCATATTCCATTAAAAGTAGTTACATTTATAGGCTACCTGTAGATTTTCATTTCATACCTTGAGTGTGGTTCCATGATTAGATTGTTTATGTTGAGGTGATTTTCATCATGCTTGCTTATATACCATGATTGAGTGATTTATTTTGTATGTTAATCTGTTTCCATGATTCGGTGAATATATTCCATGTTTCATGATTAATTATCATGTTTTATATGTTATTTATTGTAATAGCAGACCTATTTTTCTTGTGATAACATGCTCAGTTACAATTTTATATATAATTCATTTCATGGGCTTAATACACGGGTTGTGAATAAATGAGAACCTATTTGTAGTTGTAATGTGTATAAATGGATTATAATTGAGAAGTGGTATCTTGTATAGTTGAACCCTCTTTTAGGCCTTGTTTGTTTATCTATGGACTTTTTTTAGAATGTAAAAGGCTACTTATGTTTAAATTTTTAATGTGCTTTTGGTTTGATTAATGGGATCCAAAAGCCAAACTATAATGTTTATATATGCTTTATGAATTGGTATATGGTACCCATATAACTAAATCATTATGATATATAACCATAATAAATCTAAAATTGTTATAATTTAAAGGCTATTTAGTTTTAATCTGAAATCAATTCACATCCTTATTAAGGAAATACTTCTATTACTTGGCCATAATGACCCATATAGATAAATTCTTAAATACAAAACTAGACCCTGATATGTTAGTTAAGGCATGTTTCATATGAGATACCCCTCTATGGGTATTTTGGAACATTAACAATTAAAAAACTGTTTATGGGTTGCATTTTAATGAACCTATGTTGGTAAAATGGGATTAATTGAGGTCACCTTATCTATTACTTATTTATAATATCAAATATGATTTTATAAGATAAATTACCTAATTTATATGGGATTTCAATAAAGGTTAATTTTTTAAGGAAGTAAGTTTATATAACATGCCTCTATGCCTTGGGAAATAATTTTGAATCTTTTAAATGTTTAAATATTCAATGAGAATCAATGTAATTGGATTAAAATGGAACCCTAGGTGGTGTTCCTCATTGAAACCCTTCTGTAACCGTAGATTAAACTTTCCATTTGAGTTTCACTAGAACTAAAATGTTGGTGTTTTTTTGAAGGGTTTTTCTCCTTTTAACAATGGATAAAATAATAGGAACTTGAGCCTAGTGACTTTTTATTTGGCGTGACCTCATTAAGCATTGAAATTTATTCCTTGTATGGAGATATCCCGGGTATGTTTCACCCCTATAGCTTAAATTCCTTGTAAGATTCTATGATATTTATGATGTTTGGTGTTGTACATGTATCATTCCTCATAATAGGATTCTTAGACTGTAAATGACACCCTTGTTTAGATAGGTGGTCATGACATCATTAACCCTTTTTATGGGAGTGAGCATTGAGTAATGCTAAGTTTCAAAATCTTATACATACCAATGGCATTATCGGCATCTTCATAGGGCTCGTGACCCGATTTTGTTTACTTGGTTGACACATGAGGCCATCATTATTTTTTTTGGTCATATGAGACAATGTGTGACCTAAGAAAATTGTATATGTGATCCATCAGATACATGAATTCATGGTGAAACCATCAAGGGATAGTATTCAAGATGTTCCGATATCTCTTATAGACATAGGGTAGTATGAATTGATATATATGGCACCCATATAGATGCTAAATGATTTGAAGAACTAGTTGAGTTTGGCGTAACCGTTGATCCATGTGTTGCTAAGTGTGTGGGTGGGTTATCATCATAGTAAAGTGACTCGTGGGTTAATGAAATCACGTTATTCACATTTCTCAGGAGTAATTTTAGGAGGATTTGGTGTTTTGACAGGCTCGTTATTTTGGTTTTGGTTATCATACCAAATTCTTAAACATTTTAGTTTTAAGGTGAATCTGATATGTGAAGATGGTGAGTGGATAGTTTACGTTTCCATTCAATGACTATGAAAATACTAATGTGTGTATTGTTGAATTGGTTCAGGTAAATATGTTCTCTTCCATGTCGAAGGAATACAACCAATGAGGGCCATTTTGAAATGATTTGTCTCCATTGAAGAATATTTTGTCTTACATGTTTTGGATAATGTCATTGATTTCTTGGAGGCATGATGATCATGTAGTTGGTTGTGTATGAAACCCTTGGCAAATTTTTTTTGATCTTGGGGATCATTGATGGTTATGATTGAAATCTCATATGAGGCTGCTGATGGTGAAGGCATCATGGTTCTGTTGGCAATGAGTCGGAAGGTGATATCGATCTTCTTTCACGAAGTCAAACAATATTTCTTCAAAGGGTCTTACCTGGAAACCATTCAAATCCTCTTAGTTCACTCTTATAAATGGGATGAGTTTGTCCCCTATCTTGATGTCTTCCTTGATGCAATATGAGAGATTCAGTATTACACTGCGCTAATGTTTTAAAAGTTTTTGGTCTTCATAAGAGTTCCCTATCTGTGTTGCATGCTAGATGCATGGATTTGTATTCATAAATGGTTATCCCTATGTGCTACCGGGATTCGTGTGTAGGAATTCCATTGACAGACTATTGGATACCATCCATATTCCTTTGACTTGACTACCATGAAGACACTACTGTGAGCTCAGTAAATTATCATATATTGACATTTTTTCCATGTATAAACATCCGACTTGTAGACATGTAGTGTGGAATACTTGGGATAGTTCATAGGTCTCTTGTTTAAGGAACCATTGGTTATCGCATACATTTTTTCAGGATCGTTGGTGGTGTTTACATGGTAATGATTCTAGTGGGATGGATCAAGGTTACTACCTTTTGATGTTGAGGTGTGATAGTGTAAATGGTCAGATGGTGGCTTGGTCAGGGATCATCTCTAGAAGTTAGGTATTGACTCTGGTGAACATGATCATTGTAAAAATTAAATTCCTTGAAAAATCATTTTGGTTCATGATGTAATAAGAATGTCACCTAAGTTGAGTGTTTTAGAGATATTCAGACCAGAGTGGGATGGCATTTTTCCACATATTTAAATTTTATGGTTAGTCATGGACTATTTTTGGGAGCATCGTTAGGTGGAGGAGATTGTGGTATGTTTTGGCCGATTATTTTATAGAAAAGTAATCTTTGCCTAGTTAAATGAGGTTGGTGGGATAACGACTATTGATCATTCAAATTCATATTGGAAGTGTCATTATAACTCTTCGAGGTATGCTTTGTTAGGACACTTCGATAGTGGGGGTTCCATGACTCATTATTTCCCCCTTATGATGTCAAATCCAATGGTGGGGAGAACATTTGGATAGATGTTTAATAGAAAAATAAAATGACTATGTCTATACCTAAATAGTATTAGGTAAGATCGGTTTTGGAGTTTGGTTCGAAAAATGATCATTGTCTCAGGTTTTTTATGGCTTTAGTGTCATACCATAACAATGTGATTGAAGTTATGTTGGGCATTAAAAATTGAAATATATCCATTTGAATGGATCTTCCTTATCATTTAAGGTCTGTTTATGTTTTCTTGTTTCTTGAATGTTTCTCGAGAATGAGTTGTTTTAAAGTTTGGATGTTGTAATGTCGCTATGTTTTGTACAGGAAGAAAAATCAAGGAAATATGAACATTTTCATTTACCGGATGGTCCATTTATTAAACTAATATTTGGAATGAAATTGTAAGAGTTGGAACATATACAAGTTTTTTTGTAGTCTTAGGTGAAGGCCTAAGATATTCCTTGGGTGTATCATCGCATTTTGGAAGCACCTAGACTTGAAATTACACATTTTGGTGCTCTAAGATGGGTGCATGGTTTTTTTGAAACCATGCGGCCCCCAGTAGCAGAAAATTCAAGTACAACAGGGTAGCAGAAATGACCTGTATGGGCTACAAAAGGTTTTCCAATATCATGTGCCTATCTCTCGTGGTTAGTTCCATTTAGGAAGTATGATTTCATTATTCATCGCATGGAAGGAAAACTGTTAGTGTAACCTTGTGGGACAAATCATACAAGTTGATTTCTTAAGAAGGGGGTGTTGTAGGATTAGTACAAGGTTTGTCTAGACTGTGCGGACGAACCAGAAGACTTGATTTTTAGGGGTAAAGTAAAAAAATGAAATTAATGCCTTTAAGATTTCATTTCCTTCTTTCATTCCCTCCTGGAAGTTGTGTGAGCCTTTTCTCCTTCATGGGTTTCTCCTCCTCCTCTCTAATCTAAGCATAGATATATCTCTTGGATCTATTGCCAAAATAATGCATTTTTTTTCTCTATGGAACCACATCAGTATGAACTTTCATCCTCTCTAATCTATTTCATGTTCTTCATTCCATATACTATTCTATTTTTGTGCAAGATCAATTTTTCTATTTTTTGGGAAAATTTATGTATCATAGTTTTCTTCAATGCCTAATAAAATCAGAAATAAATAATGGTTGGGTAGATCTTTTTAAGCATGTGGTAGGTGGTCTATAGAATTTTCCAAAATTTTCCATCCTTTTTGAATCGTGAAGTTCTGTCGCACGTTGGACATGGCTGAATGTCACCAATTAATTGGTTTCCTCATATTAGATTGATATGTGCACCTTGATACATGTATATTGATTCTTTTTTAGGTATTTAGAGAATATTAAACTCTTTTGTGGACACCCCATGGGTTTACCAATAAATTTCCTATTTATAATTATATTGTTAAAACTTGGAACTCCTTTTATGCATTCCTCTTAAATGATAAATGAAATTTACCCATGTATATATTTTTATAAATCAGGATGGTATCATCTAAGTGCAGGTTTGACCTCTATAAATTGATATTACAGAAGTGTTGAATTCTTATAATGAATCCTTTTATAAATAGACATTTCTTTGTTAAAATGCATAACTATGATAAATAAATTTTCTTTGAACAATGAAACATTTTCATAAAAAAGATTCCTCGATGGAGGTGTGTTATCTTCAAAACTAAAAGGTAATTTTTTTTGATACAAACCATGCTTAGCATGTAGAAATTGTTTTCCTTCTATGATTTAATGTCATATTTTAGAATATGGAATGTTTTAGACATAGCCATTATTGACGCTATAAAATGAGTTACACCCTTTATATAGATGACTAATAAACTAGGTACCCATAAAGGGCCTGAAATTATTTAAAAATGTAGATAATTTCGAAGTTGAACATGAAACCTTCTAAGAACCCTTTTAAAACGTGATATAAGAATTTCCATGATTTTTTATTGAAATGGAATGTATTAAATTGACTGGAATGCATCATTATGGATTTCATGATTGGAATTAATTAAATGGTTTCATTGAATCAGAGTGTAATGGGTAGCATGAACACACCGTTGATTTCATGTTTAAGTAAATGCTTCATATTTAATTGTAATAATTGGAATACCCTTATTAATAATGTGTTATTTAAATAAAACTATGATAGGTATTTCCACATGTATTATATTATAAATATGATGGTAAATTTATATAATGGGACTACTAAATATAAGGTATTAGAGGTATTTACTCATGAAAATTTCTTATAAATATGATCAAGCATTATACATGAGATGTGTAATGATGGTAAGAGTTCTATTAATCAATGATGCATTATGATCCGTTGCATCAAGTGTTGAATATGACATCTCACACCAGTGATAATGTATGGGAGATGGGCTTTACATGCCACATTTCGTGATTAAAGGGCTTCCATGGTGTCACACTCACCATTTAGACAGTTGTAGAATTATTTTTTATCTCTACATGGATGTACATCATTTACGATATTGCAAGATCATATATGATTGTTTATACTAGTTATGGATGTTTGAGTTACTCCATGGTCCATCCCGCAAATAGTATTCCAGGTTTATGGCTATAAGGAATCGACACACACTCGGTTCCTATAGGTCAATGCAATATATAATTACAATATATATATATATATATATAATTACTCTATATATATTTTCTGATCATACTTTAATTCTAGCCATGAGATGAAGTAGGTAGAGCCACCAGGTGTCCTTAATAAATATGAATGGGCTGTTTGTTTATTTAGTTCATCACTATTTAATTTTAAGTTTTCTTAATTATTTACACTAATATCACAATACATTAACAAATATTAATGGTCTAGAATGGTTGTAGACACTATGGGTGTTAATCTACATTGATTAATATCTCACACCCTACTCAGTCCACCAATGCACTGGGGGTACTCGAGTAGACAGTTATTTTCACAGGACTATGGACCCTTGCTTGTGCTATTTTCCTATACCTGTAAGTTATGAGCATGTTATGTTATGTACTATATAAATTTTCTGTTGTATTTTTTATTGTTTTAGATATGTATCATTATCAGGACATGCCTTCATTTTTTGAATATTGGCAATATCCATATTAAAATTTTAGTTTATATTATTTCTTCCAATATTTTCTTCTATTTACATTATGATTTCCCACTATGATATTTTATCATGAGTGTATATTCTCCCCAATATCACATTCTTAGACCCTCACTGCAAGTTAGTGACCTCTAGAATATGGGAGACACGCTTGAGGCCATTTGATCCAGCAGACCAGCCACCGTCCTAGTGGTGAGCTTGGTTAGAATGTTTCATTCATGATCATGTCTATTTTATTTTCATGTAAATAAGTACAAAGATTCATTGATATATCATTAATCTTGAGAAAAAGGATCGATGTACCCCATAGTGAAGTAGTAGGGTGTAAAAATCCCTTATCTAAATCAACCTGAGAATTTTATTCAATTATTATACGTTAATGGTCTTGATTTAATGACTCTTTGATACAGAAATAGAACATTGTATAGGTTGAAATGAAAAAAACATCACATTATAGGGGAATACCATCATGATCCTTGGGAAATATATTATCATACTATATTATAATTAACATATATCAAATGTTGAGTTCTTAATAAACCATTTGAGATTATATTCCTTTTTAATTTTATATCATAACCAATATTATTTAGAGATCCAATCCTTTCCTAATATAACATTAAATTTTCACATGGAGATATTACCTATATTTTTGGGAATTATCATCCCAAAAAAATCATGAGAGGAACAGTTGTATTCTTTAGATGCAATCAATGCACCATTAGGTGTTTTTACTAATAAATTGGTATCCAATGTTTTCACTCATGAATCAATATCCTAAAAAACATTTATAAAATAAATGAATGTGTAGAACCATAATTAAATAAGACACTAGTGAATTTTGAATAAATATTATGTTGACCCTTCACCAATTAATTATCATTATCCACTTTACCAGAAATGATTGTAATGAATTTTCCTTATTCCCTTGATCTAGGAGGTTGATGATACTTCTTATCTTTATCATCCATTGGACTTCGGCACTGATTTATATAATCAGTAAAATAATTTAATTTGAATCATTGAAGTGTGGGTGGTGAATTAGTTGCAGCATTAGTTTCCAATATTTTATCGATTTAACACTTAACCTCTTTGAAACAATTAATATTTTGGTGGTCAATACACAAACACTTGAAAAATTCATCATTTTTTAAGGAAAATTTCATGGTGATTCCTCCTAGAATGTTACTATATATGGGGTTTTCCTTTCATCCTTAAATATAGTTTTTTATTCAAGACCCCATGAAACTCTATTTTCTTTTTATTATCTTCAAATACATGGGAAGAGTCACTAATTTTAATTTATAACATGAGCACACAAAATAAATTTTTTATAGATACCCAAATATCTTACAATAAATTACATTTGGAGGTTTGATTTGGTGAATATTTATCTAGGATTCACTATATTTTATGATTTGAATGTTACACATCATGTACCATCAGTACATGATGTGATTGTAGTCAATGTTCCGAATTTATGTATGAAATATGTAGATGATTCATGTAGACACTGATGCAGCATGGACTGGTGATACATATCATGTACCTTTATTACCCATTATATACTGGGTTAGGGAGATATCAATGAGTGTCTATAAATATATCCATCCATCACACCTTTGGGAATAATCTTCTGGAAAGAGCGCAAAGAGGAGCCACCACTTAACAAAGGCACAGCCACCTGCACCCCCAATTTTTTGTATGATATTTCATTTATTTATTTTCTATACCCACTCATGGTTAGAATGAACAGGTAATTTCATTATGTTGTTGAAATTGTGATGAAGGGGAATTGAATGTAAATTATTTTATAATTAATTCAATTCATGTTAGGATTTCATATTTTCTCTTCAATTCTATCTTATTTCGGATATCTTCATGCATGACCATTTTGAGATTGGTTTGAGATATAGTTTAATTTATTTATATTTTAGATAATGACCATTTCTTTTGTGAACTGAATTCATCTGTTTAATGCATGATTTAAGGATTATATTTCATCCAAGAACATTTGGATAATCTCATCCCTATGTTTAGATAAGTTTTTGGGATACCCATTCTTTTCTATCCAATGTACCTGACCATGTAAAAATGAGTGTTCTAGATGGAGTGTGTTTATTATGACGATTGAACACACATTGACTCAATTCCGAATTCTACATAATTTTTAATCAAATATATTATACCTTGTCATATCATGAACCCTGAAACATTAATTCCAGAAATGATTTTATTTGTCATACCCCAAATTCTCTACAAATCTAATGCTCAATAGTTTAGATTTATTTTATTCAATAATAAATTATATTAGGTTTATATTATTTAATTAATACTTTCTCCAACCATATCTCTGTGGGTTTGACCTCGGACGTGAAATTACGATACATCCTTGTAGTTTAGTGTTTTTTCAATTGTGGAAGAGGATTTCCCCATATGCAATGTTCTCAGTGTGGGGTAATCTCATTTCAAATGAGAAGGTGAGTTGTGATAGGTCTTGATAACCAAATTGAATTAAATATTGACAATTCTTTTAAACAATGATTTCAACCAGTGTAAACTCCCAAGAAAAATTTACATCATTTTTTCTTTTAACAACATTCTATTTTTCATTGAATATATATATATATATTATTTATATTTTATGTGAGTTTTATAATTCCCCATTTATATTATTATCATAGTTTATATTAGTTAGTTTATAATAGTGAAAATAGGAAGAGTGTGCATGAATGTGGCCTCATTGAGATTGATTTTAGGGTGTGCGGCTATGGTTTATTCTTAAGAAATAGTAAGACTTTAATTGAATAGTTAAACACGATTGGAAATACCAATTATCGATTTGGGGCTATTGCTGGGGAGGCCATGCGCTTACGCACACTAATTTTTAAAAATAAAAAAACCAATAAAAATAATTTCAATGCATATCATTATTTTTTAAGTCATGATGGATTATTTTAGTGATTTATAATATTATTGTCCTAATGATGATTTGTATAGCATTGTTGAAATTTTTTAATAGAATATTGAAGGAGATACAGAACCAATTGGACAACCATTCCACCTTCATTCAATAATGCATTGTCCGATGGTCTAAACAACAACAACAAAAGTAAATTTATCCAGAAGAGATCATGATATTTCCATTGACCATTGATATCAATGCAACCAAGGAAGACTTGAAGATGTAACATATAGATCCAATCCTCTATCCTTTTCCATTGCATGAAGATGTTATCAAAAGACATATTCCTAGGGATACATTTCTGGGAGACCAACACGCTTTGGAAGAAAATTGTTTTGATTTTGTTGAATACCAGAAGTTATGTTATCCTCTAATAATTTTCAAACAAAAATAAGTACCTCCAAACAACTCTCTTTCATTGGAAGAATATGATGAATTATTTTCTACAAAATAATTCCCAGTGGCCTTGCCTAATGAGATCATGATTCATGCTGACCTACACGAAAAATAATATAATTATATTTATTCTTCACGTTTTAATCTCATTCATGTTGAATTATTTTCTAAATTCCCCTTTCCAAAATTTTCTATAACATCACCAAATGATAAAGGTATGGAAGTCGAATTTGAAGAATCTACACAATTTATGGATGTGTACAATGAAGAACCATTCTTTCAACTTCTCCCATCATTCCAGTTGTATAACATTGCAATTGGGGAGGAGATGATGTACTTTGTATGACAATTCCTTCATGACTAGTGTAAGATAAAGAGACCTAGAAGAAATAATTTATTATGGTTCATGATCATGAAACCCCATCCAACTTTATATTGGGGTTAACCCAATACAAAAACCTAACTAGGTGTAGTAAAAACCTGTAACCCTCTTGGGGGTCAAAAAAAGAATTATTCATTTTCATTAACCTTAATATTAATGTTTATGTTTTCCATGTTTTTTCATTTAATTTATTGAGGTTTAATAGGGTAGCAGCAATGAGACTAACTCTAGGATTCCACATCAAAAATAAATTCTCGTTGTATATTTCCTTCGCTTTAATTTTTGTGACATTACATTTATTTTTTGAAGAGATAAAATGAAGGGTAATGAAATTTATGTTCTAGGGAAGTGTTGATATTCTAGTTGTTTTTCTTATATTATTTATTTTATTTTATTATCATTTTAGTAACATGTATCTTTTATGAGTATTCTTATCACTGTTCACACATTAATTGAATTTTTGAGAGAATACTTGATTTCTGAAAAAAATGAATTTTAAATGATTGTTGATATGAAATCATTTTCCATGAGTTGGATTTTCAATAATTTTTATGAGTTTAACTAAATTTTGAATTCCATGCCCATGAAATACTGAATCAAAATATTCTTCCCATCCTATGAGGTATTTTGAACTATTTTGAAATATTATTTCTCATTCCCACAGAATCTTGAGAGAAACTAGTACTTTGTGTGAGAGCCTAAATCTATGAATTTTCACTTTAAAATGTTTATATTTCATGGAATATCTTTGATATGATTGTGTAACTGCTTTTTCTTGCCACATTTTATCCCAGGTCCATCTCTTACATCTATACATTGTTATCTCTCAGTTTCCATGAATTTCCTTATAGGTTTGAGCCATATTACATGATGATTTTTCATTACCTACCCACACTTTTTAGTCTTGAGTTATCATTTATTTATGCTTCATTTGTTTCATATGATCATCTATCATCATAAAAAAATTTAAAAATAAATAAATTTAGATGAGCATTAATTTATCAATGTACATTATTTTATGACTCATGTACCTCTTTAATATTAAGGGAATGATTTTTATTTATCCATTATAAAAAAAAATTTAGATCATCCTTCTTTAAAAAATTTAATAATGGGAAAATAGATTTGTGCCTTTATGGAGATTAAAAAAATAAAAAATAGGGGGAGAACATGGATGATATCATTCTTTATAATCATTCATTGGTTCATATCCCATGTCAAAAAAAGGCAGTGTTTCATTTCACATTCATATGGGTGGATGAGTAAGTGTTTTATTATATTTTCACTTGATTATTCATGAAATATACCTAAGAGTTAAACCTACTCTTTCTAGGCTTAAAATTTCCTATATTTTTGCAACAACCCGAATCCATAGAGTCATTTGATCATTTAATTAAATCCTTCATGATTGAAAATATTTTCATGTTTCACACTATAGAGAAATGAGAATTGTCCCAATCCTATGTTGATACATGGAATCTCCAAGTATGAGCATCACTCAAGATCAGATTTCTCTTCATTGAAGAGTGACATAAAATTCAATGTGATGTAGTTTGAAATTGGGTGATGTGTGGATTTATGAGGTTGAAAAAATTTATATGTGAGGATTGAAAATGATGGGGATTTTTTTATATATGATGCATTATGGACTTATATTTTTTATGTGGTCATGGATGTTTTATCATTTTTTATTATCTTGTGTATTTTTATTTGAATATATGACAACTGCTAAGGAGTGAAATGCCTAAGTGTGTGGGAATGATGAAGGTAGTATTTTCACACAATTTACTTTTTAATTGAATGTTTCTAAACGCGCCATAGTGTTATTTAATGGGAGGTTTTCCTATTTTTAGATTTTAGTGGTTAATTTGAGATGACATGAACAAATGCATTAATTATGCAATTATAAAGACTTTTAATTATGTATGAATTACAGGATGGAGACACAAGAATCTTCTCACCATGAGCGAAGAATAGAGGTGAAACAATAGTGTTTTAAAGGTGATGCATAACTAGAAAATAGAGAAGAATGACTACACACTCTATACCACAAGTACATGTCGTAACTTCTTTAAGTGGAATTGGCTGCGTAGAACATGCCGTGATGAGAAAACATGGAGTGAACTATAACTACATGACATGAGTATCAAGTACACAATATGTAGTGAGTCAAAGTTTAATACTGAGATTCTAACTTTTGATTTGCGTTGAATTTAGATGACGTGGAGGGGGTACATGATGTGAAGTCACATTACACGTCGTTTAGCCAGTAAACTAGTCAAGGCCACATCCATGGATTGAATTATGTGGAGGAAAACCTGGATCTTAAGTACACAATGTGTAACTTTAGTACACTTCATGATGAATATAGAACCCAAAAAATAAAATGTGATGTTGCATGTTCTGCACTGGGTTTTCCATATAAATTGATCCTTCAGAATCCCTTGAAAATCATTCTGGTGTGGAGAAACTCGAGGATATCCCTTATTTGGCATATTTAATATATTTTTAGTATTTAAATTTTATTTTCTAAAATAATATCACTTTAAATATATTAGTCTTCTTTTTCATTCATCTCCTTCTTTCCTTTTTATCTTTATTTTTTCTCCCACCATTATTCCCTTCTCAACACCAAAAAAATGTGGAAATAACCCCGAATCATGGTCAATTTAGGGAACATAGCTTTGATTGAGTTCCATGTGATTTAATTTATAATATCTTTATTCAATTCTATGAATTTTGGTGCTGGTTAAATTGATTATGGTGTGCAATTATCATGTTTTCTCTATCATCAAAATTCTTTTTCTCGTTTATCGATCATCCTTCCTCTCACTATTTATGTCATGCATGTGAGGGAGTAGGGATTGGGTAGTGATATTCATCGAGGAGATCCCATAGATGTTATTTGGGAGTGTATTTACCTCTGTGAATAGTTATTGTATGGGGTAGTTACATTTCAGATAATGATATGAGGTGTGATAGGTCTTGATCACCTCATTGAATTAAATATTGGGAATTATTTTAAACAATGATTTCAACCACATTAAACTTACTAGAACAATTTCCTTCATTTCATCTACTAACAACAGTCTATATTGAATTGAATATATATATATATATATTATTTATATTTAATCCTTGTTTTAAAAACCCCAAGATTATATTAGTATCATAATTTATATTAGATAGTTTATAATAGTCATAATATAAAGATGGTGCATGCATGCAGACTCCTTGAGATCAAACCATGGGTGGGCCACTATGGTTCATTCATAAAGAAAATAAGAATGTAATTGAATAGGTAAACATGACTAATAATACTTGTTTACAATTTGGCACCATTCTCATCAAGGCTAAGTGATAACCCACTCTATTTTTCATAAATAAATATAAAACCCAAAAAAAATTCAATGTATATCATTATTTTTTGGAAGAGATGTGTTATTTTTGTGACTTATAATTTTCTTTTCCTATTTATGATTTCTATAAAAGGGGTGATTTTTTGAATAAAAGATCATAGGATCATCAAAACCAATTGGACAACCCTTCCACCAATAATAAAGAATCCAGTGTCCAATTGTCAGAACGCACACAAATAAAGTAAATTGAGCCATAAGGGATCATGATTGTTCCACATAACTTTGATTATTAAGAACCCATGGATGACATGAATATGAAACTTGATGATTTAATCCTCTCCCCCTGGATATTTCTTGAATAGTTTCTTGAATGAGGCTTTCCAGGTTATACAACTATGGGAAATCGACACACATTAGAAGAAGATTGGCTAGATTTTATTGAAGGCAAAAAGGAATGTGATCCTAAAATATTTTTAAAAGAATAATCGGTACCTTTATACCTCTCTATTTCATTGGAATAATACATTTAATTATCCACTAAAAAATAATTCCCAGTGGCCTCTCCTGAAGACATCATGATTCTAGCCAACTTACATGAATGTGGCGATTTTAATATATATTATTTATATTTATATCACATCCAATTTGAATTATTTTATAAATTACATTTATTGAATATTCAATAACATCACCATATGAGAAATTGTATGAAGATGAAGTTAAAGAAGCAAGAAAGTTATAGTAGTGAATAATGACGACCCATTTTTTCTACTTCACCCATCATTCTAGTTTACCACATTTCAATTGGGGAGGAGTTGACGTACTCTATCCATGGGTTCTTCCATGACCATTGAAAGATAAAAATAATTGGAAGAAGAATTTTCTAGTGTATCATGATCAAGAAACACCATACACATTCTGATTGGGGTTAACCCACTGCAACTGCCTTGCTTGGGGAAGTAAAAACCCAGAACCCGCTTGGGGGTCAAACCAAGCATTATCACTTATATTTCCACTTTCTATTTATTTTTATGTTTCCTATGTTTTTTCATTTATTTTATTTAGGATTAGTATGGTAGCATCTAGGAGTGTAACTTCAGTATGTCACATCAAAAATAAATTCAGGTTGTATCTTTCATTTTATTTAGTATTTCTGCCCTAAAATTTATGTTTTATTGAGCAAAAATGATCAGTAGTGAAATTTAACTGTGCAGGGAGAGTTGAAATGCTAGTTTTTTCTTATGTTTTTTCTTTTTTTTTTCAACTTTTTAAGAACCTAGAGCATCAATGAATATTCTTATCACTGTTCACACATTAATTTATTTTGAGGGAACTAAACTGATTTTTGAAAGAAATATATTTTGAATGATTGTTTATATGTAAACTATTTCCATTAATTGGGTTTTCAATAATTTTTATTAGTTTGATTAATTTTTTAAATAAATTACCTTGAAAAACTAAATAAAAATATTTTCCCTATCCTATAAGGCATTCTAAACCATTTTGAAATATTATTCTTAAAACCCACACTTTCTTGCGAGAAACATGGATGTTGTGTGAGAACCATAATCTATGATTTTTCTCTTTTAATGATTTTTATTTCATGGAATATCTTTGATATGATTGAGTAACATATTTGGCTAGAAACCTTTTATCCTAATAACTTCTCTTACATCTATCATCTGTTATCTCTAAGATTCCATGAATTTCGTTATATGTTTAAGCCACATCACAAGACGATTTTTAATTACCTAGCCACGATTTTATTATTTTTCCATGTAATTTTCAGGATTGTATATTATTATAAAATTCTTATTCAGTTATCATTTTATTATGCTTCATTTCATTAATATGAATGTAACAGCCCAAGATTTTATAAAAAAATATTCTTTTTAATTTTATTAATGTCTTGTGTTGTACGCTACACCAAAAGGAGCTTTCACAGCACGCATCCTTGACTTCCCTTGCATTACACGCAATCGCGACCTTCCTCGATAGCGTGTGTAATACGCAATACCGAGTTTCACTAAACAACGATATGCTATTAAAATATTATTAAAACTAGCCGGTATGAATAGTAATAACCACTTTTTAAAACTCTGTAAATCTTTTTTTTCAAAATGAACTTCATTTTTGGATTCGGAGTATCGAATTTAGCCTAAGGTGAAATTTTGGTACTTTTCGGATAACTTTCATATTCTGATGAATAGTGAAAATTACTAAATTATAATTAAAAACAACTTTTTAATCGAAATAATTAATAGTGATAAATTATTAATTTGAGTGGTTTTAAAGTATATTTAGAATATATTTTTACAATTTAATACAATGTTGGTCATTGGATGTAATTGCACATTTAAACCAGACATAAACAAGTGTCAATCTTTTGATAGATATTGTTTCTTAAAAACACGCTATTTGTTTTAACAGCGGGATTTAATTATAAAATTAATTAATTCAACTTCTATGTTATGAATTTGGTATAATAGACTTCATTTTTTAATTCGGAATATGAAATATAGCTTAGGATGAAATTTTGGCATTGTTCTGAAAAACATCAATTTTTGATGAATAGTGAAACTACTAAGTGGTAGTTAAAAAAATTAATTTCTTCATAAATCTTAATTTTACCGCTTCTGTGAATTGAATTTCAAAAATCCGAGAGGCACGGTTGATGTCAGTAAGTAAAATGTGGTTCAATGAGATGAAAATAATTTTTGGTGAATAGTAACTTTTTACTTTTTTTTACCACGGTTAATAGTAAATAGGGTAACTAAGGGTAAATATGATATTACTATTACCCTAACACATGTCCTAATTCTATTGGATAAGTGTAATTCGACCAAAAACAACCTTATGAATATAATATGACCATTTAGGTCCACTTGGATTAGATTAGGACATTTATTATTATTTAATTCAAAGAAGAGTTAAAAGAGTTAAAATCAAAGTTTATTCACTAAAAATTTTTTAATATGAGGTTATACATAAGATAAATTCGACTATAAATATTCATTAGAAAGCTAAAACGATTTCCTACATAATGATATTTTATTTATAATTATTAGACTTTAAATATATTAATTTATTTATGACACAACGATGATGTAGTAATTACCCTTTTAAGTAAATATTAACATAATTGATGTTATTAATACTCAAATGAATGTAATTTGAGACTTTTTATGAATTCCACTAATTTTCTAGGTTACTATGATATATTAGTGTTTATTTAATCAACTTGGTTCGAACATATAATTCTGTTATGACTTTCACAAAAATCATATATCAAATAGTGTGAAAATTGACACAAAATAGTATTTAAATCAAATATTATATTATTAATTGTTATTTTATTCCTAAAAACCTAAGGTTCGGCCAAATGACTTAGATAAGTATATAGTTATTAATAATATACAATTTGGGGTTCTTTTGGCATGTTATAGTAAGTGTATTAACCATATAGTGAAAGAAAACAAAGAGACACGGTAAAAGTTAAATTATTTAACTTAGAGTTAAATCTAATTGATAAGGTTAAAATAATAACATAAACTTTTCAAAATCCTATTGGATGATAGGATTTCGACCCATCCCCACTTTAGCTTCGAAATAAGACCCTTTGGAACCATTATAAACCGATTTTGACTTTAATATAAAATAATATTTTGAGATATTCCTAAGGTGCCCCTCTCCTCCCTTATAAAAGGACACCTCCTCCCCCACCTCCTCACACAAAATTGAGCACTCAAGCTCTGCCAAACCCTGCCAAAATATCTTCTCCACTTCCCTAGAATAATCCTAGAGGTTCTGGTCTACTTCAAATACCAATCATAGTTCCCTATGTGAAGGATTCAAAGAGGCGTTCCAAAGAAGAGGTAATATCCATTACCGATCTTTTCAATTTCGTTCTTCTTCAACTTCTTCTTCTTTAGTTGTTTCAAGACAAAGTAATAACATCAGTATTACTTACATACTGATATGTTATTATAAGTATGAAACAACCCTATTTCACCATCTATCCATCCTACGGAAAAAGAAATCACCGCGCGTGCGTACGTACGGAATAACGTCTCCACGCCGTGGTGTAATCTATTTTCCACCACCACCTTAAATGGATGGGTATAATGGTGTAAAGAATAACTATACATAGTTATTACAAAATCATATTGATTCTGATATATTGTATAATCCAATCCAATTCAGTTCAATATTTATGGAAATGATATCATCGCTCGTGCGTACATACGGACTACCGTCTCCATGAACAGTGCTTTTCATTTTATTTATCTATCTATTATATATATATATACTGAATATATATGATATATAAATCATATTTTATATTCTGGAAGTAAGTAGATCATGATATAAGTAATAATGATGTCAAGAACAACAAGTCAAAACACCTACGATAAATGAAACGATTTTACCCAAAACGCTTCTTTAACATGGAATTTACAAAAGAACGGGTAATATAATGTCATAAGTGAACCATATATGATATCATAACAATGAATATGATTCTGGAATAAGTCAATAACATGATTTAAATCATTATACATGAGGTTCGGACACTTACAAAGCAAGTCGGACATAAGGTAAGGGAAATATCACAATCTCATTTTTATCCGAGATTGTTTATTCGTAAGTATTCACTGGGGTGTATTTTATCATCCACATCCATGTTTCATCAATATGTAATATTATTTCCATCCACCTACAATTGTTTAAATCCATTTTTACCCTTCGGTGAGTTTTTAGTAATATGTATGAAAGGAATCTTTTGTCGTATGAGGTACTTTTTGACTTTTCCGACAAAAGTACGAAGAATGTTTTTTTAACTTATACGGCATGAATGGATTTTAAAAACATTGTTTCCAAGAAGCTTCCTCTACAAGTTTTCAAGTTTATTTTTAATCAACTTCTTTTATTTTAAAGTTGTATGACATGTTATGAAAGGAAAAATGTTTTTGAAGAAGAAAGGATATTTTCCTCAAGAATGAAGTTCAAGTGTTTTATTAAAATTATTTTCCATCTAAGATAATAAAGGGTTCTGTTTTTATCCCTATTATTACATTGATTTGATCATGTTGTGATGGAATTAGTTTTATGAATTCCTTTATCTTATATGAATTGTTTTATGATGTCATGTTTTTTAAGAATCCCATTTTTATGCGATGAAGTATGATTTATGATTATGTGGCACACATAAGAAAGGATTCATTATAAGATGGGTGGGACCTATATCTCCCTCCAATGCATTGGGTAAAGATTTTATATCTCATGAGATAGACAGGGCTGGAACGGTAGGTTATACCGGTTCAGTGAAACAGGACTGAAACGAGGGTTACTCGATTCAGAAAGGGACTTTGTCCACTAAGATAGTCTTGGCAATGAGTCATGACTAACAAGAAATGATTTTCCATGATTATGTGTGCATGCCACAAAGTTTCAAGTTTCATGTTATGATTATGGTGATCTCATTTTCACTTCTATGATTTGTTCCATGTTATGATATTATGATCTCTTTTGCAGGTTATGATTTTCAAAAAGATATGATATGATTTTTATTTCTTTTGTATACCCTTACTGAGCATTTGAGCTCACCCTTTTATGTTTTCTTTTCCCCAGGATATAAAGAAAGGTTTTAGGTAAAAAAAAGGAAGATCTTTATGGGAGATTTTGAAGATCTTTCACCACGATTAGAAGATTATATTCCGAATTTCCAAAGACACTAAACTATTACGATCCTTGTGTGTGTGTTTTTTTTATGTACTAAGTATTCCGCAAAAGTAATGTAATGTCAATGTACGTCAAGATACGGGTCTCTACAGTTGGTATCAGAGGAAAGGTTTAGTCAACCTTTGGAAACTAGGATGCGAAAACGTTAGTGAGATCCCTAGAGATATTTCTAATGTATGTCTAGGGATGTCCCTAAGGTTAAGTATACCTATAGGTTATAGTACTAGAATTACGCTAACGATCGTCGAATTTAACCTAAGATGTTAGATATTGAGGGTACTACCCCTTTATTATGATGTTTTCCCTAGCATGATTTTTGCCTCTCACACTATTCTTTTGGGGTTTTAGACGATGGCTGGAACCCGAAGGAACCGTGTTGATCAATGCAATGGACAATGCAATGATTGTCCCCTTGAGCAACCAAATGATTTGGGAGCTGGAATGAAAAATCTTGTAGCCATGCTCACACAACTTTCTCAAGCTATGAATCATGCAGGACTTCCAAACGAGCAAAGGAAGGAGCAACATTCTGTTGAATCCTTCATGAGGCAGCGTCCGCCTTCTTTCAGTGGGTCTACTGATCCATTAGTTGCTGAACAATGGATTAGTACTACTGAAAAGATATTTTCAGTTCTTCAATGTTCTGAACATGATAAAGTCATCCTAGCAGTGTATCGTTTGGAAG
Organism: Viscum album; assembly: GCA_963277665.1. Taxonomy (NCBI): domain Eukaryota; kingdom Viridiplantae; phylum Streptophyta; class Magnoliopsida; order Santalales; family Viscaceae; genus Viscum; species Viscum album. The sequence goes on along the minus strand of OY728162.1, from coordinate 1,084,382,748 downwards.
GAGATGCTGATCAATGGTGGAATCTTATTAAGAATACGAGGCAAAGGGATGAAATTGAGTCTATGGAATGGGAAGAGTTCAAGAACTTATTTTTCAATAAGTACTTCCCTCGTATTCTCCGAACAAAGATGGAGAAAGAGTTTCTTGAACTAAAGCAAAGGGATGATGAATCTGTTGGTACCTATGAAGCGAATTTTACAAGACTTGCAAGGTACGCTTCTGGTATTATCATCCAACCTGAAAGTAAAGTTGATCGATTTTTCAGTTGCTTAAAACCAAGTCTTCGAAGGGCATTAGCTATAAGAGACTTCAGTAGCTATGAAGAAATTGTGCGTTGTGCTATCAAGGTAGAAATGGAAGTTGGTGTTACATATCCATCTCATGGTTTTGACAAGAAACGAAAGATGGAGTTCAAGGAGAAATCTCATAATAATGGTGAAAATAAGATGAATGTTTCCTTATGCACAAAGTGTGGAAATAAGCATGGTGGAGATAGTCTTAAAGGGACTAGAAAATGTTTTAAGTGTGGAAAAGAAGGTCATCGAGCAGCTGAGTGTCGAAGTAATGGAAAAAGGGATTCTAATGAAGTGAATAAAGCAAACACTGCAGAAAACGCACAACCAACACTTCAATGCTTCAAGTGCAAGGAGATGGGACATTATGCCAATAAATGCCCTAATCCAAGGGTTAGTGATGATCTACATGAGCAACTGCTTAAGGCAAAGGACAAAGGGAAGTCACATGCGATCACTATTGGCAATGTTGAATATGACAACGATGTGGTGGGATGATTAAGTTTTTATGTAATGGGATTCCAAAATAATGTTGTATCATGGAATATTGGAATATTTATGTATTGGTCTAATGTGGTATTCAAAGTGATTGAGATATTATGCGCATAATGAAGGGAAAACGAGAAAATGAAATGTTTAACAGTATTCATGAGCTCATGATTGATATAAGGACTAAGTGATATCATGGTTTGAGTATATAGAATTTTGAGGATTTTAGTATGTGGAAAGTGTTAACTTTTAACTGCATTCAAGTTTTCACTAAGGTTCAATGGGTATTCAAGAGAGTACAAGATTAAGGCCTTTGAATGTTTGGAATGTGTCCAACAAGATATATCTTATGATATATGGGGATCAACGATGGTATTAAATCTCTGGTAATCATTTTCACTATGTTATGAGAATGGACTGCAGTATTATGGATAGGACTAAAGATTGGAATGGATTATGTTGGACATAAGTTAGTATTGTTTAAGGACAGAAGTCTTTTTGATATTATTTATGGGATGTTATAGTAATATAGTTTTAGAAAAAGGAAAACCTGTAGGATGGGCGACAGCCCATCGCTTCGGACAAGGCTGTGGGAATCGAACCCACAACCGAAGTGCGACTGGCCTTTATCGCCTACCACTGGCCTAGTCCCTGTTTAGTAGAAACTAGTTTTATTATATTAAGCAGTATGATATATGAAGTATAAGTCCATTTTAGGAACTATATACGATTAATGTCACTATAGATCGACTTATGTATATAATTTTTGCTAACATTTTGTTTGAGACAGATGGAATGACCCGTCATTCTATCACATGATCTGCTAACACTTCACGAATAACAAATTCAACTTCATTTATTTAAGAGATGAAGTGGAAATTGTTCTAGGCACGAACAATAGTGAGATTGTACCAAAATAAAGAAAGTATTTATTCCAATTCAAATTTTCAACTTTAGGGAAATGATCTTGAAAACCAAAAATGTTGTCCTAGTGATCTTATACCTGATGAATCGGATGGTACCTTAGATCGTCACAAATTTATGGATTTGTGATTATTGGCTTTTCCATAGCCATGTTCTCTACCACTCTCCATCAGAACATGATGGTTAGATTTCTCTTCCATATCCATATTTTCACCTATGTGGAAACCCAATGATTAGTTTATTTGGGTAACCGTTACGTTTCATACTTTTGTTTTTAAAGATTGGTTTTGATATTCCTTTTTACGATGTGGGTTTCTATTAAAGAAACTTTCAAATAGTAAACCATTTATAACCCCGACGAATTTCGAGGGAGAAATTCATTTTAAGGGGGGTAGAATGTAACAGCCCAAGATTTTATAAAAAAATATTCTTTTTAATTTTATTAATGTCTTGTGTTGTACGCTACACCAAAAGGAGCTTGCACAGCATGAATCCTTGACTTGCCTTGCATTACACGCAATCGCGACCTTCCTCGATAGCGTGTGTAATACGCAATACCGAGTTTCACTAAACAACGATATGCTATTAAAATATTATTAAAACTAGCCGGTATGAATAGTAATAACCACTTTTTAAAACTCTGTAAATCTTATTTTTCAAAATGAACTTCATTTTTGGATTCAGAGTATCGAATTTAGCCTAAGGTGAAATTTTGGTACTTTTCGGATAACTTTCATATTCTGATGAATAGTGAAAATTACTAAATTATAATTAAAAACAACTTTTTTAATCGAAATAATTAATAGTGATAAATTATTAATTTGAGTGGTTTTAAAGTATATTTAGAATATATTTTTACAATTTAATACAATTTTGGTCATTGGATGTAATTGCACATTTAAACCAGACATAAACAAGTGTCAATCTTTTGATAGATATTGTTTCTTAAAAACACGCTATTTGTTTTAACAGCAGGATTTAATTATAAAATTAATTAATGAAACTTCTATGTTATGAATTTGGTAAAATAGACTTCATTTTTGAATTCGGAATATGAAATATAGCTTAGGATGAAATTTTGGCATTGTTCTGAAAAACATCAATTTTTGATGAATAGTGAAACTACTAAGTGGTAGTTAAAAAAAATAATTTCTTCATAAATCTTAATTTTACCGCTTCTGTGAATGGAATTTCAAAAATCCGAGAGACACGGTTGATGTCAGTAAGTAAAATGTGGTTCAATGAGATGAAAATAATTTTTGGTGAATAGTAACTTTTTACTTTTTTTTTACCACGGTTAATAGTAAATAGGGTAACTAAGGGTAAATATGATATTACTATTACCTAACACATGTCCTAATTCTATTGGATAAGTGTAATTCGACCAAAAACAACCTTATGAATATAATATGACCATTTAGGTCCACTTGGATTAGATTAGGACATTTATTATTATTTAATTCAAAGAAGAGTTAAAAGAGTTAAAATCAAAGTTTATTCACTAAAACATTTTTAATATGGGGTTATAAATAAGATAAATTCGACTATAAATATTCATTAGAAAGCTAAAAAGCTTTCCTACATAATTATATTTTATTTATAATTATTAGACTTTATATAAATTAATTTATTTATGACACAACGATGATGCAGTAATTACCCTTTTAAGGAAATATTAACATAATTGATGTTATAAATACTCAAATGGATGTAATTTGAGACTTTTTATGAATTCCACTAATTTTATAGGTTACTATGATATATTAGTTTTGATTTAATAAACTTGGTTTGAACATATAATTCTGTTATGACTTTCACAAAAATCATATATCAAATAGTGTGAAAATTGACACAAAATATTTTTTAAATCAAATATTATATTATTAATTGTTATCTTATTCCTAAAAATCTAAGGTTCGGCCACATGACTTAGATAAGGATATATGTATTAATAATATACAATTTGGGGTTCGTTTGGCATGTTATAGTATGTGTATTAACCATATAGTGAAAGAAAACAAAAAGACACGGTAAAAGATAAATTATTTAACTTAGAGTTAAATCTAATTGATAAGGTTAAAATAATAACCTAAACTTGTATAAATCCTATTGGATGATAGGATTTCGACCCATCCCCACTTTAGCTTCGAAATAAGACCCTTTGGAACCATTATAAACCGATTTTGACTTTAATATAAAAAAATATTTTGAGATATTCCTAAGGTGCCCCTCTCCTCCCTTATAAAAGGACACCTCCTCCCCCTCCTCCTCACACAAAATTGAGCACTCAAGCTCGGCCAAACCCTGACAAAATCTCTTCTCCACTTCCCTAGAATAATCCTAGAGGTTCTGGTCTACTTCAAATACCAATCATAGTTCCCTAAGTGAAGGATTCAAAGAGGCGTTCCAAAGAAGAGGTAATATCCATTACCGATCTTTTCAATTTCGTTCTTCTTCAACTTCTTCTTCTTTAGTTGTTTCATGACAAAGTAATAACATCAGTATTACTTACATACTGATATATTATTATAAGTATGAAACAACCCTATTTCACCATTTATCCATCCTACGGAAAAAGAAATCAGCGCGCGTGCGTACGTACGAAATACCGTCTCCACGCCGTGGTGAAATCTATTTTCCACCACCACCTTACATGGATGGGTATAATGGTGTAAACAATAACTATACATTGTTATTAAAACATCATATTGATTCTGATATATTGTATAATCCAATCCAATTCAGTTCCATATTTATGGAAATGATATCATCGCTCGTGCGTACGTACGGACTACCGTCTCCATGAACGGTGTTTTTCATTTTATTTATCTATCAATTATATATATATATACTGAATATATATGATATATAAATCATATTTTATATTCTGGAAGTAAGTAGATCATGATATAAGTAATAATGATGTCAAGAACAACAAGTCAAAACACCTACGATAAATGAAACGATTTTACCCAAAACGCTTCTTTAACATGGAATTTACAAAAGAACGGGTAATATAATGTCATAAGTGAACCATATATGATATCATAACAATGAATATGATTCTGGAATAAGTCAATAACATGATTTAAATCATTATACAGGAGGTTCGGACACTTACAAAGCAAGTCGGACATAAGGTAAGGGAAATATCACAATCTCATTTTTATCCGAGATTGTTTATTCGTAAGTATTCACTGGGGTGTATTTTATCATCCACATCCACGTTTCATCAATATGTAATATTATTTCCATCCACCTACAATTGTTTAAATCCATTTTTACCCTTCGGTGAGTTTTTAGTAATATGTATGAAAGGAATCTTTTGTCGTACGAGGTACTTTTTGACTTTTCCGACAAAAGTATGAAGAATGTTTTTTTAACTTATACGGCATGAATGGATTTTTAAAACATTGTTTCCAAGAAGCTTCCTCTACAAGTTTTCAAGTTTATTTTTAATCAACTTCTTTTATTTTAAAGTTGTATGACATGTTATGAAAGGAAAAATGTTTTTGAAGAAGAAAGGATATTTTCCTCAAGAATGAAGTTCAAGTGTTTTATTAAAATTATTTTCCATCTAAGATAATAAAGGGTTCTGTTTTTATCCCTATTATTACATTGATTTGATCATGTTGTGATGGAATTATTTTTATGAATTCCTTTATCTTATATGAATTGTTTTATGATGTCATGTTGTTTAAGAATCCCATTTTTATGCGATGAAGTATGATTTATGATTATGTGGCACACATAAGAAAGGATTCATTATAAGATGGGTGGGACCTATATCTCTCTCTAATGCATTGGGTAAAGATTTTATATCTCATGAGATAGACAGGGCTGGAACGGTAGGTTTTACCGGTTCAGTGAAACAGGACTGAAATGAGGGTTACTCGATTCAGAAAGGGACTTTGTCCACTAAGATAGTCTTGGCAATGAGTCATGACTAACAAGAAATGATTTTCCATGATTATGTGTGCATGCCACAAAGATTCAAGTTTCATGATATGATTATGGTGATCTCATTTTCACTTCTATGATTTGTTCCATGTTATGATATTATGATCTCTTTTGCAGGTTATGATTTTCAAAAAGATATGATATGATTTTTATTTCTTTTGTATACCCTTACTGAGCATTTGAGCTCACCCTTTTATGTTTTCTTTTCCCCAGGATATAAAGAAAGGTTTTAGGTAAAAAAACAGGAAGATCTTTATGGGAGATTTTGAAGATCTTTCACCACGATTAGAAGATTATATTCCGAGTTTCCAAAGACACTAAACTATTACGATCCTTGTGTGTGTGTTTTTGTTATGTACTAAGTATTCCCCAAAAGTAATGTAATGTCAATGTACGTCAAGATACAGGTCTCTACAATGAACCCCACCTTCATTTAAAAAATGAGAAATTAAAAAATGTGGATGATCTTGAATTTCTCATTGTAATTTCTATTTTGAATCATGTCCATATATAAATTTAATGACATGATTTTCATCAATACATTATATTAAATTGTGAGATCATCCTCTAAGATAAAAAATGAAAAAATTAAAATAATTTTGTTCCTTTCATGATCATTATAAAAAATATATTAAAAATAAAATGGTGGATAACATGATTGATATCATTCTGTACACTCACTAATTAACTCATGTACCATGTCAAAAAAAGGTAGTGGTGTTGTGTTTCACATTCTTAAGGGTAGATGTCTATGGAATTTAATATGTTTTCAAATGATTATTCATGAATTATACCTATTAGTTAAACCTAATCTTTTTATAATTAAAATCTCTTAATAATTTTTTGACTAACCCCAAGCCACAGAGTCATTGGAACCATTAATTTAATCTCTCATGATTGAAAATATATTCATGATTCACACTGTGATGAAATGAGAATTATCATAATCCTATGGTGATACATGCATTCTCCTAGTGTGAGCATCACTCTAGATTCAATTTCTCTTTAGTGAAGTGTGATATAAAATTCAATGTGACGTACGTTGTAATTAGTCAATGGATGGATTTATGATGCTGAAAAATTAAAAATGTGAAGATTGAAAATGAAGGGGTATTGTATTTCATATAGTATACATGATGGAATTCTATTTTCTTTGTGATCATGGATGATTTTTCATTTTTAATTATCATGTGGATTTTGATTTGAACATATGAAAATTGCCCAGGGGTGAAATTATTAAGTGTGGAGGACTGGTGACGTTTGTATTTTCACATAATTTACTATATAATTAAATGTTATTAAAGCCACTATAGTTTTATTTAATGGGATATTGTCTCATTTTTTATTTTTATGTTAATTTGAACTGAAATTAATTTTTTTTAATTCTGGAATTGTATCTACTTTAAATTACTTTTATATTTTAGGATGAAGCCACAGGAAACTTCGTGTCGCGAGAAAAGAAAAGAGGTGAGATAATATATTTTAAAGGTGATGTAGCAATGGAAAATGGAGATGAAAGAATACACACAGAGTACCACTAGTATACATTGTGTCCACTTCAAGTGTAATTGGATGAATAGAACATGTCAAGATGAGAAAACATGTTGTGAACTAAGACTACACAACATGACTCTCATGTACACGACATGTAGTGAGTCAAAGATTGTAATTGATATTATCAAGAGAGATTTTCAAGAAATTATGAAGACTTGGAGGGGGTAAAAAATATGAACTCCCGGTACATTTCCTGTAGGTAGACAATGAGTCAAATACATATTTTCAAATTCTATGTAGTAGAGGAATCCCCAGATATCAATTAAACGATGTGTAACCCTAGTACATGACATGAAGAAGAAGAAACCATGAAAATTCAATGTGATGCTACAAGTTCCCCGGGTCATTTTCCCAATAAATGGATCCTTAAGAATCTCCTTAAAATCATTATAGTGTGGAGAAACTCGAGGATAACCCTTCGTTGGACTATTTAATATCTTTTTAGTATTTACATTTTATTTTGTAATAGAATTTTATTTTTCATATATTAGTCATCCTCTTAATTCATATCATTCATTAATTTTTATCTTTATGTGTTCCCTACTGTTGTTCCCTTCTCAAATCCAACAAAAATAGAAAACAAACCACATAAATTGTTCAAGGAAGGGAATAGTTTATTTATTGAGTTCCATGTGTGTTAATTTCTAATATCTTTATTCAATTCTATGAATTTTGATTAACATTAAATTTATTATGGTGTGTGATATCCATGTTTTCTTAATCATCCAAATTCTTCTTCTCATTTATCAATAATCCTTATTATCACTATCTATTTCATGCATACGATGGAGGATGGCTTGGGTAGTGATGTTTGATAAAGAGATCTCCATGAGGATGTTTAGAAGAGTATTTCCATGTATGAAGAGGTCTCGGTATGGGGTAATCACATTTCAAATGAGAATGTGAGGTGTGATAGGTCCTAATTAGCTCATGTAATTAAATTTTTTAAATTCCTTTAAATAGTGATTTCAAGCACCATAATCTCCCAAGAACAATTGCCTTCATTTATTATTCTATCAATATTCTATATTCCATTGCACAAATATATATATATATTATTTATATTTAATTCATGTTTTAGAAAACCCCAATTTATATTAGTTTCACAGTTTATATTCGTTATTTTATAATAGTGACAATAGGAAGACATTGCATACAAGCGGATTTCTTGAGATCGTCCCTAGGGTGTTCCACTATGGTTCATTATTAGGAAAAAAATAATAATTTATTAGAATATGGAAATGCATCTAAAAATACTTGTTATCAATTTGGTTTCGTTGCTGGGGAGGCCAGGTTCTTATGCACACTATATTTTATAAATAAACAAAAAAGCCAAAAAAAGAAATTCAATGTATATAATTGTTTTTTAGGTTGAGATGGATTATTTTATTTATTTCTCATATTCTTGTCCTACTGATGATTTTTATAGTAGGGGTGAATTTTTGAATAGAAGATCAGAGGGGCTGTAAAACCAATTGGATAACCTTTACGCCCTAATTCAAGAATCTGGTGTCAGATGGTAACAACAACAACAAATAAAGGAAATTTTTTCAGAAGAGATCGTGATTGTTCCAATAACCATTGATGTCGATGAACCCAAAAAATACATGAATATGCAACATGAAGATCATATCCTCTCTCCTTGAAAATTTCTATAAGAGTTTCCCTAAGAAGACATTCCATGTGATACAACTATGGGAGATGAACATGAATTGGAAGAACAATGGTTATATTTTTTTGAATGCCAATAGGTTAGTGATCCTCAAATATTTTTCAAAGAAGAATCAGTACCTCTCTAACTCTCTTTTTCTTTGGAATTATATGATTAATTCTCTGCTACAAAAGAATTCCCAGTAGCCTTTCCTGAAGAGATCAATATTCAAGATGACCTTAATGAAAGTGATGATTTTTTTATTCATTCTTCATGTTTCAATCTCATTCATGTTGAATTATTTTCTAAATTTCCCATTCATGAATTTTCATTAACAACATCACATGAGAAAGAGTGGGATGTTGATGTTTATGAAGACACACATGTTGTGGTTGTTAAAAAATAGGACCCATTATTTCTACTTCTCACATATTTCTAGTTGTATGAAATTTCAATTGGGGAGGAGATGATGTACTCTGTCCATGGGTTACACCATGAACAATTCAAGAAAAAGAGAACTAGATTAAAGAAGTTCTGGTGGTTCATGGGAAAGAACCCATTCCACATTCGTATTGGGGTCAACCCACTACAACTGGATTGCTAGGGGCAGTAGAAACTTAGAACCATCATGGGGGGTCAAACCAATCAATATCCCTTTTCATTCCCCTTTCAATTCATTTTTATGATTCTTATGTTTTTTAATTTATTTTATGTTGGTTTAATACAGTAGAATTTAGGATCCTAACTAGATGCTGACACTTTAAAAATTAATTCATGTTGTATATTTTATTCTCATTAGTTTTTCTTCCCGTATATTTATTTTTTATTGAGCTGAAATGACGGGTAGTGATATTTAAGTGTGGGGAGAGTGTCACGTTGTGTACTAGAGACTCACAATGTGTACTTTCCATTCACAGCATGTTATGTCATCACGACATATCCAATGTAGATATGCCTCATCCAATGATGTCACGAGGTGTACTCACGGTACATGATGTGTAACCATTTTTCATCATTTTACATCTTTGCTTTATCATTAAAAATTTTGTGTCATTCCACTTCACTTCACTCATGGCTTGAAGGGTGTTTCGTCTCAAATTTCCTTTTATTTTTTTTCCTTCTTCAAATATTCATCATTTCCTTCCATAAAACATACAACAAATAAAAATATTCCAAAAATGGAAATATTCATCATTTAATTACACAAATTGACGCATAAAATCTATGCATGAAATACACTTATCAAATAACTCCACACAAAATTAATTCTGGAACTCATGCAAAAAATCTCAACATGGAATTCAAAGGACAACAATGTTACCAATATTCAAATTCCAAAGAAATAAAATAAAACAAATTTCAATATAAAAACAAATCTTCAAGAATCCACATAAATTATAAAATTAATTTCCCAATTTTTTTAAAAAAAATCATGTATTTTACTTTTCCAATTTTAAAAATTATGGAAATTATCCTTTTATTCATTCAGGGTCCTCAATTAATTATTACTAAACATGTCATGTCTTGAGAATGAAGGATGGTAAGATTACATGTTTTAAAAATTAAGGCTCAAGGAGGTGGTTTAGCTCTTAAGTACAATCCATGATATCAGAAATAAAAGTGAAATGAAAATCTCCCCATAAATATATGAACTCCAACTTCCCCCCAAAACTCAAAGTGGAGTCACGATCAGTTTAATCACAATGAATTATTTGTGTACTGTCTCAAATATATTATTTATTAATTTTGTACTTTTTTATTTTTTTCCAATGTTATGATTAGATAAAACCCCACATATATCACCTAACCACATATTATTAGAAGATATTCGGTCTAGAAAATAGTTATTTTTCATTTTCCCAAAACATAATCCATTTTCACTCTTTTTTTATTCTGTCAGTTTTGACAATTTTTTTTCATTTTAATTTTTTTATCATGAGGGAAAAAGAAATATAGATTACAATGAATATATAAAATGGTTATTCTCGTTACCCAATGCAGAACCCCCACACTTTTCATTTAAAATGTATATCATACCTTCCATCATGATTCCATTTACCGCCACACATCTACATTATAATATCATGAAAATACCAAGAGTAGGGTATTAATGGATAAATATTTCTTTAAATAAGTCACATTCCTCTAAATATTGATCATTGATTATATGGGATAAATAATAATTGATGTAAATTTGGATTTTAAGGATAAGGTATTTTGAAAATATACCTCAATCATTTTAATTTTTTTTTGTATAGTCATAGATTTGAAAAGTTCAAAAACATGTCCAGGTCGGTGACATGACCCAATATCACTCAAGAAATATGCTCAAGAATAAATGGGAAGTACTTGGTCTAGAAATATTCTTGGGAATGAGAAATATTATTTTGGAAAATCACTCAATCCATGACAAACAATGACAAATTAATTCATATTAATTTTATAATTTCAATGAATGAAAAATTGTAGGGAAATTTTATTTCCATGAAAAAATCATTTGTCTCAAATCATTAGTCCTTATTTCAATATAAATTTTTCATTTTTGAAAAAAAAAATTATATTTCAATCATTCAATCTCATTAACATAGAAATCTAAAACACGGCATCATGAGATTCCTAAGAAACTAATGTCACCTAGATATGTGAAGTAAAGCATGAATTCATGTATGGGCATGCAATTTACAATTAAAGTTCTGAACATATTTTTGGAAACAATCTAAGGAGTTTAAAAGTTTAAATCAAAATTGAACTCCTTTTCCCAGGATTCTCAGTCCTTCTCTTCCATTGTCCTAAGATTCCTTTTTTCCATCACAAACCTATAAAAAATAACTCAATTATGCATAAGAATCATGTAATTAAAGCTAAAAAATATAAGAGGGAGTGTGTGCGTTATTGAATTATTCCTTATAATAATGTTGAAATATAAATTCTTTATATTGTAAATATAAGTATTAAAAATAATGTATAGGATAAATCTGTGTAAGATCCCCCAAGTGGTCAATAAATTTCAATTTCCTCCAGTGGGAAGTAACAGTTTTTATCTGAACTCTGATGGTGGTTAAGGATTCATTTACATGAACCAACACAAGTGGATTTTCTCATAATACACTTACTTTTTATTGTTGAGGAGGTATTGATGGATTTAGTAAACTAGATCCACCCCCTTCTCAATGTGGTACAACTTGTATGGAAGGGGTAGGATAAATAATGGTACCTAATTTATTTATATGTGTGCAAGAAAATCTTTTTCCTCTTTTACTCCCTCATGTAAATATTCAATGTATTCAAGGAGATCTAGGTGTTCCTCAACAGGTGAATATTATTTTTAATCAGTTTCCACCAGGGATTAATAAGTTTCATTCAAATATAAAAATTCAAAATAGTTCGGATCAATACTCAAATAAGTTTCAATAAAATAAAATGTTCTTTAGGTCAATAATGTTTCATCTACATGAGTTATTACGACTTTAATGTCTTCATAAATTGAAAGTGTAACTTGGATTTGATCATCACTAGATGGAGGTAAGTAGTAAAGATCATAAACCTCATATTTGGATTCATCATCATGGATGTCTTTAGGGAAATCCATGAAGACCAATGACACATCCTTCTTGGAAATGAATATTTTAATGTCAATTTAGAGTTCATCGGCTATGGCCATAAAATCTTCAAGTAAGATACATACTTATATTCATCATTCCTTCTATTTGAACTTTATTATTAGATCATCATCCATTCATTAGGGGTCCTCCTCAGTGTATTCTATGTTTTCTTCCAGCACCAGTGAGTAGTTGTTCCATGCTTAATAATTTGATATTGAATACATCATAAAAAAAGAATTTTTTATTTTTTTAAATGAAAACCAAGAAAATATTTACAAAGATGTGAATTTTGAAAATGTTATCAAAATAACATTTTATTACCCCAAAAATGATGTCGGTTTTGATGTACACCTATCATTGGGTGTGGAAAAATAAAACTTTTTTTCCAAGTACAGTAAAGAGATTAGAAATTTAAGAATGTGGAAGTCAATGAAATCACTATTCCCTCCAATGAACAAGTTTGACGGTTTGTTCTCCATTTTTGTTGGAGTTGAGAGAGAATCAAAGCTTGGAGAAAATATAAAGATAAAAATTAAATAAGGAGATGAATGAAGAAGATGTATAATATAGTAAATGTAAAATTACATTAAAAAAGTAAAATTTAAATACTATAAAGAGATTAAAGAGGCCAACAAAGGGATATCATCAAGTTTCTCCACACTAGAATGATTTTCTAGGGATGTCGAAGGATCAATTTGTAGGGAAAATTCCACGGAAAACATCCAATATCACATTTAATTTTCAGAGTGCCGTCATCGTCACAACATGTATTGGGGTTACAATTAGTGTAATTAAGATATGGGTTTTCCTCAACAGCGGTGAATCTGCGAACACTGCTTTGGCTATTTGACTAGCTACACAACGCATAGTAGTAGTTCATGTCATTTACACCCTCTATCTCATGTAGATTCTATAGAATTATATCTTGAGAATCTCGGTTTCAAACTTTGACTCACTCTACATCATTTACTTGAGACTCAAGTCATGTAGTTGAAGTTCAAAACATGTTTTCTCTTCAGGGCTTGTTATGCGCAGCCAATTGCTCTTGAATAAGTCACGACGTGTGCTTGTGGGACATGGTGTGTTGTCATTCTACACTATTTTCATGTTCTGCATAACCTTTATAAAGTTATTTTCATGCCACTTTTCATAACTCACATCATAATGTTTCTTGTGACATCATCCTGAAATACAAAAGTAATTAAAAGTAGGTAAAATTCTAGAATTGAACAATTTTTTCATTTCTAATCAAATTAACACAAAAATCTAGATATGTGATAAATTTCCATTAAATAACAGTACAATGGGTTTTTATTCATTGAATTACATAAACAAATATGTGAAAATTTGAGATTCATTAATTTTTGATAGCCCCACAAGGCATTGTTAATTCCCTATGTGTCTATGCAATTTTATTTATAAAACCCAGACTATGGTACTTGATTAATTAAAATGTAGAATTAAGTATGTTTGAGTATGAACCCACATAGATGGTGATTTTATATTGACTATAATTTAAAAAAGATTTATTTTATTAAATTGGTGAAGTAAGAAAATAAAGATTGATTGGATTGATTTTAGGAAAACTAATGATGAATGCAAAAGTATATTGATTGATTAGTTGGATATATATTTTGTAGAGCGTGTTGGGGTAATGTAATATTTAGGTTCAAGTGAATTTGGATATAATAGGTTGATTAATTCACAGTTGGTGTCAAAGTTAGGATGAGGTAGATGCAGTGGTCATGATATCTCAACCTCAATAAGAAAATCAATTATTTCCCTTGGTCTGGTTACAAAGGATTTCACCGAATTGAGTTAGTCTAGATACAATATTTAGACTTGATTACCCCTAAAATTGACAATGATAATTCATAATTTGGGGTTATCATCTATTCAATTTTAATGATCCTTTTAATTTGGTTACCAATGATCATGAAAAAATAAAAATAAAATGATTTGGAAAATGAAGAATAAAATTTTCAGAAGACAAATACATAAATAATAATAATAATAATAAATAAATCTGACACACCTTCCCCCTTTGGCTACATCACCATAGAACAAGATGAGTTTACCCCCCTCATCCTAGTGATGCAGGAATAATTGGGAGGGATAATAGAAATTATAATGGAATGAAATAACTCGGATATAGTGCAATAGATTCTCTCCAAGCCTGTTTCTCCAACCAATTTTGAATACTCCAAAGGTGTAGACCTGGACTTTATTTATAAGAGTTGGAAAGGTCCTTCATGACATTAGTTATGATGTGTACTTTTTGGTCATGTCTTCTACTAGTGATCAACATTATGTTAATCTTCATGACTCATGGGAAGATATCAGCTGAGATTTTGGAAATTTCACCACTTACACATCGTGTACATGGCCTACACCTCATGTACTGCAAATTCACATTCTCCTATGACTACGAAAATGTCATGGGAATATCGTACGTGAATTATTACCAATGATTGATGTCACAACTTGTACTAAAATTACATGATGTGTATCCTTTAATTCTTCAAATCCTGCAAATCAGGGAATAATATCCTCCAAAATAAATTCTGAAAAAATGTCTCCTCATATAATGAATGTACACGACGTGTACTGGTGTTCCATTCTTGGAGATGACTTCACAAATTATCCTGGTACTGGACTTCTTCTCTGATTAAGAAACGACATGTACATTTCATCCAAAACATATAATAGTTTTTTACAAAATTTCCAGCTTTGTTCTTCCAGAAAAATTTGGTGTCATGTTGCTTCGCTTTGCTCGCAGCACCAACTGTGATTTTGCTTCATTATTCACCCTTTTTAATTCCTTTTCAATTGTTTGTTGGATCCTTTCATAAAACATAAAAGAAGTTAATTTTCAAAATATTTGGAATTAACATTAATTTACATACACAAATCAAGACATTAACTAACCCAAAATATATGCATGAAATAGACATATCAAATCCCCCACACTTGAATTCAGCCATGTCATCAAGGATGGAATCTCATATTACATCAAAGGAAATTCACCTTACCATGATTTAAATTAAATCTCAATAAAAACAATTGATGAAATGGGCAATTAAATTTTCAAGCAGCACATGTAGAAAAATTCATTAACACATCATTTTTCAACGAACCAACCCGACCATGTATTTTAATTTTTTATCTATTGAAATAGTCAATCCCCTTCTTTTGTCCATTTCCATTATCAATTTATTATCAGTATTCTTGACATTTTAAATCAAAATCACATGAATATTTCCACTCATTATCATGCTATAAATGTAAATATAATTATGCTCATACATCAAAAAATATGTAACTTCCATAGGATTACAAGGAATCTAACATCTCCACTATGTAAATATGGAGATCATAATTAATCGTGAGGGAGTCACAGTTAAGGATTAAATGAATCAAAATCATTAGGGTAGGTAGGTAAATTATATAAAAATAAATTCTTAAAAAATAAGGGTTGACTATAATGTACATTTCACGATAACAAAATATAATCTCAACAAATGTCTCTATTTAAAAATATCATCTCTCTTCCCCCAAAAAGATCAATGTTGGACCATGAAAAATGTAAGTGTAATGATTGAATCAACCACTCTTTATTTTTTTCTTATTTTTTTTATTTTTATGAATGCTATGCTCAGGACAAATCTCGAATCCAACACCTAACCACATACAATAAAAATAATCAGTCTGTAAAATGGTTATTTTTGATCAACACAAAACACTTCCCAATTTTTTTAAAAAAAATAGAGGTGGATAATAAAATAAATTGAAAGATACATGGAATATCCTAAATCACAATAGATATCCACAAGAAAAATATCCACAATGACTTTTATCCCGTTACACCCATAAGAATTCTTCCACAACAATTATTATTTTAAATATCATGAAATACATATAGAGGAAGGTATTAATGGATAGAATAGTATTATAACATTGTTCAATTACTAACATGGAAATTCATGTCTTCTACATACATAAAAAAGGAATAATGAAAAGTGGGTCTCTAGATAAGGGTTAATAAAATAATGCTTCAATCATTTTAAAATTGATTTTTTTCAGTTATAGTTTCAATAATATGTAGTGTAAGTTCAAGAATAATACATGCCCCTAATTATTAATATATATTCTATAAAAATAATGGAAAATATTGGATCAGTGGTTTTCTCGGGGATGAGATGAATGGTTGTGTCAATCAATTATCAAAATGCATAAGATTAACTAAATCAATTAATAAAGACACGAGTAATCCAAAACATTTCCATTTCTAAGAAAAATATCATCTAAAATGATTAACATACTCCCTAAATCATGATTTTAAAATACAAATACACATGTTTATCTTTACAAATTATTTTCTCTATTTTTCTCATTCAAATTTATTGACAATGAAATTTAAATTCATGGAATGTTAAATATCCTAGGTATTTTCATGCCTCCTAGATCAATTTGATTAAATAATGATTCAAGTGTAGGAATGAAATTTAAAATTAAATATCTAAATCTGTTAAAATGTGGGAAATACAGAATAAAAGTTTTGAATTTTGGAACTCTTACTCCCCTTATATGTGGTAGATCAATGTTTTTTGTAAAGTTCTATCTACTCTTGTCCACGATGTGTACTTAGACATCACGATGTGTAATGTTCCTGGTGCTTCTTCTTTTGAACCTTTTTATTTTCTGCTTCATTATTTCATGATGGACCTAAAATCAATAATAAAGAGGGGAAATCACATGACATTATCATTTAATTATAAAATATTTAGAGTGATGGCATGTGTCCTCAAAAAAAATAATGTAAAAACAAAAAAATCAAGTTTCCTTCTGAAAACACTTTTGTTTAGCATTGTTGGATTGACATTAACTCTTTTATATCATGTAACAGATGCTTGAATTTTTTTTGCAACACTGGGGGTCCCTAAATGGTCTTAGTTGTGTCCTATCAATACAGGTTGTCCCCCATCCTTATTCTCTGAACAACTTGATTCTTCCTGATAGTATTACTTGTTTTATCTTAATTAGACCAATCCAATATTTTTTCCATAATCCTAATATACAAAAAGGAAGTTCATGTACCATCCAAACTTGTTATCCTCTCTTAAATGTAGTGGATTCAATCTCTCCTTTGGGGTCAATGACCTTGGTCTTCAACTTTTTTTCCTTCCTTGGTTTAGCATCCTCTTCCATAGCATCCTTTATCTCATGTAATTATTCAATCTCGGCTACATCATCAAATTGAGCTATCTCTATTTATCTGAACACATTATCCTCTTTCACAACATAGTTCATTATCCCTTGATGGATGTTGAAGCTCACCTGATCTCTTCTAACTATCAGATGGATTTATCCATTTTGAATATCGATTTTCACACACCATGTGGCTAAAAATGATCATCTCAGAATTAGTGGATTTATTTACACTTCTATATACTGTAATTGAATTTTGATGGGGAAGTATATTTTTTCCACATTCATCATGAAATCATTGATTACTCCTCAGTGATGATTTAATATTATTTATTCAAATTGAAGTGAAAAACTTTTTTGATTCAGGCCTTACAGTCTTAAACTCTTGAAATACATGAATGAAATGATATAGTCCCTTGAAGCTATGTCAAAAAACGATTTCACATATTTATTAGATTAAATAAATAATGGATTTGAAAAGCTACATGGGATACATTTCTTTGTTGGTAGGTCATTTGACACCACTCCCGAACACCTTTTTGTGAGTGGAATTGTTTAAATCTATTCCATCTTCCTAATGATTCTGCCCATCTCTTTCATGAATTTTGCATAAGTTCTCATGTTCGCGATAGCCACTGAAAAAGATATATTAATGTGTAATTTTTTAAAATGATAAAGAAACATACCTTTGTTCACATTTTTCTTTGTTTTTCACATCCTCTCTAGAAAAGGAATCATTGGTTTGTATAAAGGTGGATCTTCTTCTTCTTCTTCTGCTACTTGTTCCTTGTCATCTTTAGCTTCCTCTTCTCTTGCTTCCACATATAGTCATCCTGCAAACTCTACTCTACTTTACTGTGTTTTCTTTCGACTTCTAAACTGAATACCTTTTAAATATACACATGGCCATTCTTCAATGAATCTTAGAAGTTCTCCTATTTCTCTTTATTTAAGTGTCTCTGTGATTTTTCCATCTTGACGCTCAAGATTCTGAAATATGATCATTTGGTAGTCTGATTCATCATATATTTCCTTGACAGTAACGGCAAATGCAGCCATGAATGTTTCCAGAGTCTACTTGAACTGGTGTCATAGGCTCATCTGTGTGGTACCTTACATTTCTTGTTATTGGTATGCTTTTGGTTGCTGTTGATACCCTTGGACTTGCTGTTGTTGTGGTCTCTAGCCCTAAAATTGATTTCCACAATTATATTCAGCATAATTGGCATATTATACTTGTGTACCTTGGGGATTTTGTTACTGTCTGATCATAATATCTATCTTCTTGGTCAACAACTCCAGTTTCACTGCCATCCAATAATTTTTTTTACTTCAAGAACACCTCTTCTTTACATCCCTTCTCGTTGAAATTGGAAACTATTTCTATCCATCTCATCCAAAAGTTTGTAGCTTGCTTCATTTGATTTCTTCCACAGTGATACTCTTGCTACATCATCTATAATTGACATGTTTTCTTATAAAAAACCCTTATAGAATGTTGAATTAGTTTCCAATACTATATTTCATTATTCAATAATAGATATGATAATAAATATTTACAACACCATTCCAATTGAATTGAATTATTGTAAAATTGAATAATGAAATAAAAAAACATGATATGTACCCATTTGGACTAATTCTGCTCTCCACTATGGATTTATCTATTCAACGTTGGGTGATCACCAATGATGAATAATCTGTAGTCCAATAAGAAGAGAATAGACGATAGGGAATGAGAAGGAAAATGAATGAAAATACAAATTTTAAAGAAACAAAAATCATTCAATTTTTAAATAAATAAAAGGAATCAAAAACAAAAAAACCGATCAACAGAGGAATAGGTACCTAATGTGGTCTCTTGGTGGTTGCACCTCAAGCATGGAATTTTCTAAAATGAATTGTCGAGGTGCTGTAAATATAGGTAAAATTTATCATGATGTGTTGTATAATTGCACGATGTGTACCTTCAATCCACGTCAATTTATAAGGATTTTGTATCTCTATCATGTCACACATTTCTCTTTCATATTTATGAAGTTTGACGAGGTACAAATATTGTACCAAGTGTTCACGACATGTACCCCACATTGAGCTGTCATTTTTCACTGATTCCACATGGATTTATTGTTATCCATTTTGACTGGCATCACGTCGTGTACTGAGGACTCAATATTTGTACTGGATGTTTCCTCTCCTCGATTCAGGGCTTCATCACAACTTTTCTAATGACTTTGGAATTATTTGAACTACTAGTCCACTACGTGCATGGATAGGTAATGATGTTTCTAAATTATTTTCTCATCCATATGAAAATCCTCAACATCGAAATACCGAGGATCCATACATCAGCAATGGATTTTTCCAATTATGATGATCATTAAATCTTATTCTAACTTGGTATTTTTGATGCACATATCCTACCCAGTAAAGAATCCCCAAAATAATGATTCATTTAAAATTTGAAATTCAAGACATTTCTACCTGTTCACAAACAGTTTTCATGCTTTCATCAACACCCATGCCATTTATGATTTACCTCACCATTAATTATTCCACTCATCCCTCAAGGTAACAATTTAATGGAGTTATGACCATACCTCATGAACATGCTCCCAAGAATAGTCTTGCATTGAATCTATTTTCTCTATAATTTAACGAAAAATATCACAAATAATAATGGGGGATTTTAAATAAGGATCATATGACTCTGTGGATGAGGGTAGGTAGGTAAAATGTTCAAAATCATGTGTGGCTCAAGGAGGAGCCTAAAATATAACACAAAATTCACGATATTTAAAACACAAGATCGATGAAATAATCATCACAAAAATATGTAATTCCATATAACACACCCCCTAAATCTCAAGGAAATTTCTCAAAAACAAAGTAATTATAATGAATGATAATAATTTCTTATTGTTACTCTTTTTTATTCTTTTATGTTCGAATGTATTGATTGGAATAAACCTGAAATCTACCATCTAACCACATATGATAAATATAATCGGCCTTGAAACTGGTGATTTTTTATTCTCAAAATTCAAAACCCATTTTTTCATTCATTTTTTTCAAAAGATTCCCAAAGATAAGTCTCACATCCACCATCTAAACACATATGATTATGACATCATCGGGTTGACAATGGTTATTTTTGAACTATCAAAGAAACCAACCATTTTTTTCTTTTTTCATTCATTATTTCTTATTATTTTTTTTATAAAGAAGGGGAATATTAAATTAAATATAATGAATGTAAATATGAACCTCCCCCACAGTCCCATGAAAACAAAATTCAGTCTCCACTCAAGTTATCCCATCCCATATCCACAATAAACAACCCCTAACCCACACTCATTTAATTAAATATCATGTAAAACATTTTGAGTAAGGTAGGAATAGATAAAATAGGATTGGAACCTGGCTCAATTCCTTACAAATAAATTAATGACTTTTACGGGCATAAAGAGGATTAATGAAAGGTGTGTATTTGGATAAAGGCTAAAAAAAGAATACCTCAATCATTTTAAAAGTGATTCTATTAAGTCATAGCTTATATACGATGCAGTTCATGTTATAATAGAACAATATTGAATATTTCATGAAATATAATATAGAATTAATGAAAAATATTGTCTTAGTGTACGTCTCAAGAATGAGACTAATGCGTGGGAAAATCACTCATTGAAATGCATATGTATAATTAAATCAATTAATGAAAATATCAGAAATTCAAAACATAGAAAGATCTCAAAAAAATTAATCAACAATGATTAACACACTCCTAAAATCATGAATTTTCAAATCCTAATCAACATGATTAAATATACTAATACTTTTCTCCATTTTTCTAATTCATGTTTATTGACAAAAAAATTTAAATACATGGCATTATAATTATCCCGAGTAGTTTATGAATCCTAGATTATTTGATTAATGTATGAATAAAATGTGGTGCATGCAACTAAAATTTAGAGCTTTATAAAATATAAAAATATGGGGAATATAACAAAAAATAATCATCATTGAAATGCTTAATCCCTGTCCAATTTATGGTTTATCTTTTTCCTACTTCTTGCTTTTCCCTACCACTTGTGCCTTTGATGGGCCTGAAATTTAATAGAAATAAGTTAATGTATAGGCCCTCGAAATATGCTCAGAAAATAATATTGGAAATGACATTAAACACTAATATAAAATTAAATTCTAATAATTTAATAAATTTAAATTCCTAGGAAGCAATAAAAACAACGAGTTGCCTCCCAAAAGTTTCTCTTTTCTAACTATCGTTTAGATCATGAATACCTAGGTTATCCAATTAGGGAGTGATATAATTAAAACAATATCATATTTACACAATCATGAAGTTGATTTCCTCCCATCTTAGCTTGAATCATCCCCCGTTGAATTGATGTGTTTCTTAGAGGTGGTGACCAGAGTTTGAAAACATAAGTATTGAAAATAAAAATTCAGCATCGGTCTAGACTCACAGTATGTGTTGGGTTTCATCAATGACCAATTCATATTCTGAAACCAGATTCTTCACTTCTTCTATTACTAATGCCTCATTTAGTTCATCTACACACCTAGCACATGGTGAATCTTGTTCTTCTTCTTTCTCTTCATCATCTTCTTAATATTCATAATCATATTCCTTATCTTCTTAATCATATTCTTGTTTTTCCCTTCTCCATTGTTCTTCATACCATTCTAGTTATGAAGTAAGGTCACTATCTTCATCATCTTCTAATCATGAAAAATAAATGGCATCATGATTAGAATACAAATAAGCATTGAAAGTGGTACTTTCCACTTCTTCATTATTCATGTTTATTTGATTGTAATGCTAATAGAAATTTTTTTGATATAGACTATGGGGTGTTTTGTGCTAAATGGATGGGTACTGTTGTGGGAACTCATATGGTTGACTTATCAAATCATTAATATCGATGATTACTTATTCCATATCATCTAGTAAGATGGTGATACTCTCTTAATTATTTATTCTACTTGCCAGCCCTACCATCACAACTCAAAATACCCCATCTGGTAAAAATTAATAAAAATAATAATGAAAATCCAATGATAAATTAGTAATTATAATAGATGGTAAAATTCTTTGTGTAATTTATTCGACTAATAATTCTGCACTCATATCCCTAGCAACGGTTGCAAAAATTTCATATCCCTATGTGCATCATTAATTCTATACATGTTTCTGAACATAAAAATTTGAAACACAAAATAGAGAAAACAGTAAACTACAGTGTAGTATAGGTATTCAAAGTCCAAGGTCGATCCAACAGAGGTAGGATATGAGAAAATATTAATTAAATTAGATAAACCAAAGATAATTTCGATTTAAATCCAATAAATCTAACCATTTGATCATTGGATTTGGGGAGAAGGGTGGGGAAGACAATATAAAAGGGTGTTCGGCATTGATGATTCAGTTTTCATGATATGACAAGTTATAAGATATTTAATTTACTATCATGTAGTTTTTAGAATCAGTTCTTATTGAGTTCAATAGTCATGTTAAACACAATCCATCTACACATTACCTTTTCTCATGATATGGTAATTCAGATTGCAAAGAATGGGTGTCTCAAAACCTTATTTTATCATAGGGATAAGATAAACCCAATGGCCATAGAGAAAATATAATCCCTATACCACACAAGAAACAATTTTATTCAATCCACATAGTCAATGGTCATTCTCAATGATAAAAAATAAATTAAACTCTATCCTAAACCCCACTCACAATGGATAGACAAGAATAAATCAAAAAATGATATTATTGGAGAGAATATGTGGAATCACAACATAAATTATATTAATTATAAAATACTTTATATTTAATTCCCCTTCATCATGCTTGAACTGAAAAAAATAAATCTCCCAATCAAGATAACCATGAGCCGGTATAGAAATTAAATAATGGTAAAATCCTACAGAAATTGGTGTCCCAGGTGGATGCGCCTTCGTTCAGTGGTGGATTCACATCTAGCTCCATCCAGAAGATGATTCCCAAAAATGTGATAGAGGTAACTATTTATAAGTGATCATTGAGATCTTCCCAACAATTACATGATGTGTACTGAATGTACCCATATTGTACCCCTGGTATGCTTCAATGTCCACATTAATATTCCATATAGAACGTCCATTAATTTGGAACATTGACTTCTGTCACATCATGTTTTGTAGGTACACAACGTCTAACCTTCAAATATTCAAATCCCATGAATCTAGGAACAGTATTCTCTGAAATGAAATCTTAAAAAATGTCATGTTGTGTACTGGGGTTACACGATGTGTGCATGTCATTCGTGGTTGGTTTTCTCATCATGAATTGTCTGGAAGAGTATTGCTTCTCCAATGAAGGCACACCGTTTAGTCAAGGTTCAAGATGTGAAATCATGTTCCTCCATATTTCAGATCCTATCCATCCTCAAAATTTTGATGTCACATTGCATTACTTCGCTCACACTATGATGTGTGTTTAAGATCCAAAAAACCCATTTTTTTACTTTTTCACAAATATGTCATTTCCAACTATAAAACATACAACAACTCAAATAATCACAAATTGAAAAGAATATTAAAATAAATATAGATATCAACAAATTAAACTACTAAAAAATATATGCATGAAATAGACCAATCAAATCCCCACACATTTGAATTTAGCCTTGTTCTCTAGGATGAAATCAAAATATACTACAAAATAAATTTCCCTTACTATTATTAAAATAAAATTTCATTAAAATTATTGATCAAGTGGAAAATAAAATCTTTAAGAATCACACAGGAGAATTCATCAACGTCTCATTTTTTCAAATAATGAAAATAAATCATTTATTTTACGTTTTCTTTGTCGAAACTGCCATGACTTTTCATTAATCATTCATAATTTTTCAATTCATTATCAGTATTCCCTCTATTTTCAATCTACCTCACATGAAATTATTTTTCTCTCATTATCAGGGTAAATATATAAATAGAATGATGCACGTACCTTAGAAACATGAAACATACCATATAATTTCTTGGCATCAAACATCTCCACCATGTAAAGAAAAAATCACAAGTAATTATAAAGGATTCATTGTTATGGTTCAAATGAATATGAGGCTTCCGGATAGGTAGTTAAATGATGAAAAAATAACGCTCAAAAAGGATGAATGACTCTAAATAATTTTAAATTATATTAAAAAGATAGCTCAATGAATATCTCCCTTTACAGATTTCATCTCTCTCATCCCCTAAAAAGGTCCATGTTGGCCCATAATAAATTTATGAACAATGAATTAATCTTACGCTATTTTTTTCCATTTTTATTATTAATTATTTATTGGTTGTTAGGCTTATAACAAATATCACATCCATCACCTAACCATATATGATCAAAAGAGTTTTGGTCTGGAAAATGGTGATTTTTGATCCTCCAAAGACAGATCAGAATTTTTTTCATTGTTTTAACAAGATAACTGAATAATGAAATACAATGAAATATTTAACAGTCTTCCCCTAGATGAGAATCATGAATCTCTCCAATAAAATATCCATAATCTAGTATAGTATATCATGATACACCAAAATGCTCCTCCCCCACACTTAATATTTTTAATATCATGAAAAAAATTAAAAGAAGGTAGGAATGGATATGATAGTCTTGTAACATAGATCATTTACTAAAAATTAAATTCAAAGATTCTATGGAATTAAAAATTAGTTAATGGAAGGTGGGTCTTAGGATAAGGTAAAATCAAAGGTAATTCCACAATCATTTTAAAAGTTGTTCTATTAAGTCATAACTTCAATAAGATGCAAATAATGCTTTTGAAGAAAACCTTCTCGAGCTTCTCAATAAATATTCTATATATAGAATAGAAAACATTGGATTAGTAGATATCTCAGGGATGAGAATAATGGTTAGGTAAACTAATCATGGAAATTCATACGAACAGTTTAATCAAATAATGAAAATTTCAACAATTCAAAACATGCTCATAAATCAGAAAAATATTTATCTCTTAATATTTACATACTCCTCAAATCCTGATTTTTCATATCCTAATCAACATTCTTGTCTATACTAATTATTTTCTCCATTTTTCTCATTCAATTTTATTGACAAAAAAATTTAATAAAATTGAATGAAAATTATCTTGAGTAGTTTCATGTCGCATAGATCATTTGTGTAATGAATGAATCAAATTTGGGTACTGAAATTTTCAATTAAATCTCTAAATCAATTTAAATTTTGGAAATAAAGAAAAAAATAAAAAATTTAAACTATTAATCCTCTTGCAACTGATGATTTAAAATAAGGTTGTATAGGTTCTGCATGAAACCTTTCATGACATGTATGTACTTATCATGATGTGTCAAGTATCTACATTTTCTTCTCCTACATTATATTTCTACCTCCCTCTATCCATCATGGTCCTATAAATATAAAATGAAACAAGTGGAAGAAAATTCTATAAGAATGAAATTTGAAAAAATATTTATGGGGAGAGCGATTTTTCCTAAAAGAAGAAAAAAATAATGAATAATAATAAAAAACTCTGGTTTCCTCCAGAATTCTGTTTTGTTTACCGTTGTTGGATCAATCTTACATATTCTACTCAGGTGGGTAATGTTAGGAAAGAGGTAACCATATTTGTACTTAGGAAATATCAAATCCCCAATTCAACAGTGTAGATTGGTCCTCTCCCTTTTTCTAAATCTAACTTTACCATCTCATTGTGGAATACTCTTTCTATCTCTATAAGCCCAGTCTAGTGGTTCATTACCGTTCCTGAATAACCAAATAGAACTTCACTAGTTTCCCGAACTTTTTCTCCTTCTTTGAAATATTCTAGAACTAATATTCCTCCACCGCCTTTATCCTTTTCCAAAAACATATTATCTTTCATCAACAGTTTCTTCCTTCCTTATCCAGTTTCCATAATAGATACATCATCTCCCTTTCCATGGACACAAACATCCTATTCTTTTATCAAATCATCTCTTTAAAATTCATCAATGTGTTCTTCTAGATTATGCATCCCTTGGTGAAAATTGAACATTAAATTTTATCCTCCAAATCTCAAAATTAGCTCTATATTGTGAATGATAACTAGTTGCCTTCCTTTAGATAGGAACGATCTTTCTCATATAATTGAATTCTTGTAATCAACCCTTTCCATCACCAGAAAATACGCTAGAAAATAGATGTCATCTACTTTTATAGTGACATCTTCAAGTATCCCTCCTGGACATCACATTATTGTATCATCTCTTTGAAGCATAACTCGAGTTGGTTGCATCTCCTTCAATCCCATTCTCTTGAAAGTATCATGTGACATGATATTTACACTGGCACCCAAATCACATAAAAATTAGTACCAATGGTAATTGGAATTTAAAAAGTACATGGATCCCTCTGTTACTTAGGTAGGATGCTTGAAACTACTATTTAACATTCACCTTATAGTGGAATGGTAGATAATTCTTCAATATTCTTATTGTTCATCACCAAATCCTTCATAACATTTTCATAAATATGCATGTTTGGCAGTCCTAGTTATAATTTTCTGGTGAATTATTACACAAAATCGGTGATAAAAAATTCTTACTAATGGAAAAATATCAATGATCTATAATGCACATGAATAAATGCATGTGATGTAACATGTTCATTGAAATAATTATAGACTGAAAGAATCATTAAATAAAAATATATAATCATAATCAATGATATAATATCATATATCATTGCATGGAATTATAGAATCATAAAAGGACCAACATGTGAGCATAAAACATTAACAATGTTTGGGAACATGTGATAATTATTATAGACCATAGAATCAGAACATTAGATTGTGGTATAAACATATCCAGAGAAAATATAGAAATATGTACAAATTTATCTACAACCAAGTCCTTTTATAAAATCATGATCATAAAACCAATTGTTATACATCACATTGTTAACTTAAAAACAATGTCTACCAACCGGGTGGTGAAAATAAAAATAATTCCTACACATCACATAGTTAATATAGAAAAAATTCCCATAAATAAACATCATTATCACCTGAGACATAAAACATTAGCCTATAGATTAGAGGTATATGGAGGAACTCAACTATTACATTATGCTAAAACATACTTATGTATGCTTTAAGAAAAGAATTTATTATTTCTGCATAGTATAATTTACATATGGGAAAGGAATGGGGTTATTGATAATTTTCGATAAACATTATCATAATCCATAAATAGAATAAAGGTAGATGGTATTATATTGGAGAATATCCTGGGTGATTCATTACTATTATAAAATTATTCTCATATAAATAATTTTCACAAAACCATTATAATTCATCTTTGATAAATAATAACAAATATCCTTATCTTTTGGTATCTTTAAAAAATGAAAAAAATCACATAAAAATAGGAATATTAAATTATTTGAAAACCCATGGAATCATAGAAATGAATATTTATAATAATGAATGTTCATGATAGTGTGAAATGTATTGAAGTGGTAAATATTAAAAAAACATTCAATTGAAACCTTTAAAAACATTGTCTAAAAATACCTGTATAGAAAATATGAAACATAATCCCTTTTTATCCATTTTAAAGAAAGTAAAATATAGTTGAATGTTAACATTAAAAATAATAGAAATATATAGAATAAAATTATTAAAAAATATAAGCAAAATGTATATGAAGAAAAAATATTTTTTTGGACATAACAACATTTAAATAAATGATTTAAAATAAATTTTTTATAGATTTTAAAATCAAATCAATGAAATATAGAACATAAGAAAGAACATAATATATCATTAGTATAATTAGTGTCATGAAATAATATATTAATGTTGTATTATATACACCATATAAATTAAAATAATTTATGATATGAAACATGTCTCAGTTATGAGAAATTTAGATAAAATCCTTTACAAATATGGTGACCTTTGAATCAAATGATATTGAAAGAGAAAAGTTTATATGAACTTGTAAATCACATAAATTTCATGAAATTTATAATTAAACACATCAATGTGAAGTTTATACAACATAAAAAATGAAACAAGTTTCAAACATGGAATATGTCCAAATGAAATAAAATTGATATGAGAAAATCTTACCTTGGATTCAAACTTGGTGATAAATTTTCTATCCTTCTTACTCCATGAGAAACTCCTTGAATTTCATATATCGGTCTTTTGGGATAAAAATAAATATATAACATGGGTAATAGATTTATAAATGGTGTTTTTGTATATTTTTTCAAGCTAAGAGGCTTTATATATGAGGATGAGTATGGTGGTGAAGGGGACCATTTATAAGAGTGAGGGGTGGTATTTTTTAAATACACTTTACAATATATTAAAATCACGTCACATTCAAGGGAATGTAGATCCAATAATACAAAATAATGGATAGGGAGAAATTATTTGATAGTCCAACTCTCATTCAGACAAATAAGGGATAATATTTGAAATATTTTATGTCTTTCCACCTTAATTTAACTTTTAACCATAATTTGTTTTACCACATTAACTCAAGTTTTTATCTTTGTAAATTTTGTTTATCAAAAAAATAGACTTTATCCTATTTATTATTATGAAAATGATAATTTTAATATTAAAAACAACTCTACTATATTTGATTTCTAGATATTAAAAATAATTTATGTAAGAGTATACTTATTGAAACAAAATTAGTATTTTGGAAAAAATTGATTTTTTAAGAATAAATATTTTTGTATAGTATTGTTTATTATGAACTTTAATGGATTATGATCAAACAAATAAGTGTTATTTTTCATTAAATGTAATACTAAATCAAATTTATAAAATGGAATTCCAAAATAATGAAAATAGACCACATTATTAATTTATTTGGACATAATAACATAGGTTCAAAACAAAGTCATGCAGGTATTTATAAAAAAAAATGTTAATTTTAAATTGATTATATTACTCCATAAATGAATTTTTATTTGAAAAAATATTTTCATATATTTTCAAATAATGCTCAAATCATAATTATGTTATAAAATTTTTGGTATTTGAAATAACAGTATTTTTAATTCTCACTTGAAAATAAAAATATATAGAAAAACCCCACAATTTAACTCAGATCATATTTTGAAATGATTAATCTAAAAAAATTATTTTATCAAACAAGAATTATAAAATTTATAAATTTACATTTAAATTAAACATATATAATATTAAGTAACAAATATGATCTTAATAAACAAATTAGCTATCAAAGACGAATTTTGGGATATTCAAAATTAATTAATTATTAAATGAATGATAATAATTTATTTTAATATTAATTTATTTAATTTTATAAATAAATTTGATTTATATAATTTCATAAATTTTTTAAATTTAAAAAAAATTATTCAATTTATAAAAACATTTTCCTTAAAATCAATTATATTTCGTAAGGGGATTAAAATATTCTAATACTAAAAGAATAGTTTATGTTTTTATTAATTTCTTCTCTAAATATATTAAAATATGTCTTAATGTTTAATTTATAAATAATTGTTGTCTATTGTTTAGTGTTTCAGGAATCAAAAACTATTGAACATGTTAAATTAATGGAAAAGTTAAATACATTGTAAAATCACAAGGTTTTACATGGATAAGGGTTTTATAATCCCATGTTCTTTAGTATGAGGTATAACCATTCTATTGGTCACAAATAAGTATTTATTAATGCGTATTTATTATTATTATCATGAACATATCAAGATCATGGTCAAGAACATGTTTCATCTACCATGTATTGATGACTTACCAAATAAACTACATTGGACTTAATAATTCATAATGAGTGAAATTATATTTAGAAATTATAAATTAATGGTAAAGATAGATAATATGTTAAACATAATTTTTTTACAAACTGTTTTCTAATAAAAAAAATTTATTTATGTCTTTTGTTATACACTACACCAATTTAATCTTGCGAAAAGCGAAACAATGATTTATCTTGCATTGCACGCAACAATGAGCTTCTATGAAACATAATTTTATTATTTTAATTCTTTAAATAATAAAATTATATCTTCACTATAATAATTGATGATTTTAATAGGATTAACTAAATTAGGAATGTTTGGTTTACACATGTAAAACAGGTAAAAAATGTTTTTATAAGAACTATTTAAATGTGCACATGTGTGTTTTATACCCATAAAAAATTAAATGAATATTATTCGATTATATTATTAAATAATATATATATATATAATATTGAATCTAATATCTAACATTTTCCTTATGTGTTTACAAGAAATGATATAAGAACAAATCCAAATATTCTTCATAATTGAAGTATTGTTATAGAAATGCAATTTTGTCACCTCTTGATGGAATACATGTATTAAATCTAGTTTTTACACTTTTATAAAATTTATTTTAAATAATAAACATATTATTTGAAATCAGGGTATCAAAATTTTTTGGTGAACTTTTCGTATTTTTCAAAGATGTTTCATGTTTTGAATAATATTGAAATAAATTGTGAATTTTAGTTGTAAAGTGTTTTTCATATAATTTATTTAAAGTCATAAAATATGATCATATTTTTTATACAGTATTATAAGATAGAATTATTATCATTTAATTCAATTAAGTTCATGGGAATCAATTTTAAAATGAATTTTGATATAAAAACATATCAATCTTTTGGAAAATTTTACTTTAACAACAAGTTTTCTCAATCCGTCAACGAGATTAATTTTTAATTAATTTATAAAAATTCAGTGATTTTACTAATGAATAAATTGATTCAATATTTGATATAAAAGGTTATAAATTCAACTAATAGTCCCCTTTTTATTTCTATACACTTAATACTTACTATTGTAAAAAGTTTACCATAGGTAATGATAAATCATGAAAATTGAAGGGGAAATTAATATTATAAATATTATAATACTTCCCCCAATAATTAACAAATGATTTTGGATTTATTTAATTTTACATGTAACACATAAGGATTGAAATTAAATAATTTAATGAACAGTTGTCCCTGAAAATGACTTTGATATTATTATAATCTATCAGAGTGACAAAATGTCACACTCATACTTTAAATAAGTATAATATTTCTTTAATATGTTGTAAAATATAAGATATGATAAACTTTTTATATTTTTGTGAAATATAATAGGTTTAAATACATCATGTAATTTGTTTTTAATATTTAGTGAAGGAATAATTATCATAAATAATTTCCCAATGATGATTCAATTATTATTTAATTAATGAAACAATCAATTAGATGATATTATAAATATTAAAATAAATATAATTTTTATTAACGAAGGTAATACACAAGTTTTACAAGATAATATGACATATTAATAGTGTATTAAATCAATTGGATAGAAGTTATATTACTGTATTTATTTTCATAATGTCAATGTTATAAATAGAATCAAAATTGACACTAATGATATTTTATGAAAATAATATTTTATTAAATTAGTTAAAAATCATATGAATCATAAATAAGGATATAGGTGTTAAATTATAGTCTAAAAATATCATAAATAGACCATTAACGGTTTTATTTACACACTAAAAGTTAAAATATCCACATTTTAATCTTTAAAATCTTATTACCATAGTTAAAATTAAAATTTCTAAATAAAGGATTAATAAAAAAGATAAGGTTAAAAATTACAAAAAAAAACATATCATAAATCTATTAGATGATGGCATTACACACTATTGAGCATTATATTCTAATTCCCTATCATTTTTATGTATTTTAATTCATATTTAGTTTATTATAAGTTAATATTTTGAGAAACACCCAAAGTACCCCTCGCCTACATTATAAAAGGACACCTCCTCCCTCATCCCATTTCACCACATTGAGCCTTTTAGATCGATATATATCTGAAAAATTATATTCAATAATTCCCTATCAACATTATAGTGGATCATTTCACCCCGGTGATCAAATCTATAGTCTTTTAGAGGATACCTAAAGGAGCTGTTTCTAAGTAGACGTAATCACTGTAACTGATCACTCTCCTCTTAAACTCTTCGATACCTCCAGAAAATATATTATTTATATATATAATATAATAATAATCTCATAAATAAAAAAATTCTTAAATTTTATTATCATTTTTAACACACCATTATACACCCCCTTCCTCATTGAACAAGAATTGAATGTATCCTTTGTGCGTACATATGGCCATCCATCTCCACATAGTGATAAAAATTCATTTTCCACCACAATCTTTTATTATTGTAGATAATGGTGGGTTTAATATTTAACTATCATATTTATGTCATTATTATAATTATTAAATTATAATATCATATCTACATTTTTACAACCTAATATTTAAGGAAATGCTAATGTCACTCGTGTGTACATATAGATTATCAACTCCATGATGTGATGTGATTTTTTTCATATTTATTTCACTTGGGGGTTAAAAGGATGAAATTTATTATATATATGATATATATTACAAAGAAATTATTATTTAATTAAAATAAAACATATATTTTCTATCTATTCACATGAAAAGAATATGATTGCATCATTCATGCGTACATACAACCTACCGTCTCCATAAACAATGTGTTTTGTTTTTTAACTATAAATTTTATGAATAACAATGTATAAATATATAATGAATATATATATATGATATTTATGTCTTTTTTATCATTCTAGATATGATAAAATAATGCCCTAATTAAGGTGACCAATAACAGTAAGCCAAAACATGTATGAAAAACAATGCAGTTATTACCCGAAACATAACATTAACCTGGAATTTTCAATAATAGAATAATATAATGTCATAATTAAATCATATATGGTATTATTTATATGATTATGGTTATATGGTATATTTATAATAAAATTATATTAATATGGTAAATTTTTGTCTAACTTTAATTTTTAGGGTATACAATGCTTATACACTATGTATTTCTTCTACGCGGTGTATATACTGACTATCAGTGTCTTTATTAGTCTTATTCTGAATATTATGTTATTTTCATATCCATATAATTTTATTTTCTTCATTGGAAATATTATTGTACTGATTAAAATGTTATCAGGGTTTATTTCACAATCCCATCAACAATTGGGATTATATCATTTCAAATCTCCAATGGGGATATTTTTCTTCCATGTCCATGTTTTCTAAAAATGTTTTTAAAAAGGTTTTTATTATTCATCTATGAATATGTTATGTTATTTTTTCCACATTTAACCTTTTATAAAATGGTTTGTAGGAAAAAAAATTTGTTGGATTCTAAATGAAGTACTTTATGAGCTTTCCATAAAGGACAATTTTTTAATGTATACAACATGGAAAGAATATTCCACCGTTATGATTAATTAATTGTTTAAAGTATCCTTTAAAACCATATAATTTTATTTTCAAGAAAAATATTTTCCTTAAAAACGGTGTGTCTCTTTAAAAATTGATTTCAAAAAGAAAAGGATATTTTCCTCAAAATTTATTTCAATTAATATTTAAATGTGATTTTAATTATAGGATATCATTATTTGATGTTATTTTTAATTTAATAAATAATTTAAACAATGATGCCGTTATTATTGTTTATTTGAATGGTTTATGATTATGATGGCATGATATTTGTGATTTTTTTTGCATGATTAATTTTTTTTTTCTGATGTTTTTATGAAACTCATTTCCTTACAAGGGTTCTGAGATAAGGAAATATTTGTGGTTTTGTGGCACTCATATATATAGTTTTCATTATTTGATGTGTGGAAAATATATTTCCCACCAATGCGTTGGTTAATGAATTATGACTTATGAGATAGATAAGGGAAACAAGTCGATGTGCTTTATTTGGGATGGGAAAAAAGTCAATGTGCATGATCCATAAGGGAAATAAAAGATACGACCTACTTTTAGAGTCTTGGATTATAAGATTCGAATATGAAAATTTTTCTATACTTTTGATGATGTAACACACATTAATGACTTAAACATATGGTTTAATAATGATTAATGATGATGTTTTATTCTTATGGTTCATGTTACTATTTTATGACATAAATTGTGTTTATGATGCAACACATGTTGGGTTTGAAATTTTTATGTTATGATAAATATCATATTCCCATATTTTTTAACATATTATTTCCTAAGATAATAAGTTTACATATTTAATTCATACCCTTATTGAGCATCTGAGCTCACTATTTTCTTATATTTCATTAAGTATGTTATAAATAAAGGTTTCATGTAGGAGTAATAAAGGGGAATATATTAATGGGAGATATTATAGATCATTCTCCAAATTAGACGAATGTATTCCATGTTTCCAAAGGTAGCAAAATATTATTGTCATCAGGCTTCTATTTGATTAATGTAATGAAAATTCATTTAAAAATATATAATATCCTTTGTTGAAAAACCTAGGATATTATTGTTGGTATCAATGAAGAGTTGTTGTTATCCTTTGGAAATTCTATTATGAATACCATGGTGAGATACCTAGAGATATTTCACTAGATATATCTAGGATTTTTCCTAAGGATACATCCACGTATAGGTTACAATCCTATAGTTTTCATGATAATTAGGAATAACATAGAAATAAACCTAAGGTTTTGTATATTAAAATATTTCTCATAATTAAGACATCTTATAAGTGACTTTTAAAAGTTATGTGGTTTTCTAGTATGATAAGTGTTTCTTATACAATTCATTCTGATTATATTCATTGGATGTAACTAGAATGAACTGAGATGACATTTAATGTGGAGAACAACTTTCTAAAGATCATTCAAAAGGGGAATCTATGGGAGTAAAGTTCATTGTGATTATTCCTAATCAATTTTAATGGAACATTATTAACAATTTATAGCTTAAAAACTCTCAGTCATTCCTTAGAAGTGAAGGATATAGGTTTCTCAGAATTATGGTAATGTATGCTAATGTGGAAAGAAGATTTAGTTTCCTTTGTGCCAATAATGTGGGAAAAAACACCCAAATGGATGAATGACAGGAACAAAAAGATTTGTTGACTATAGAAATTATGGATATAAAGAATGTAATTACAAAGGAAAAATGAATCTTTCAGTTAACAGAACAGATGGAAAAATTGGCCACCCTTAGGTAATATCAATTGATGAATTTTTTTATTATGACAAATTTTGGAATTATGAAAATCAATGTCCAAAGTGGAACTCTCATGAAGAAAATCAACAAGGTGGTATAGGTAATGGTTATATTGTTGTTTATTATGCAACTATAGTTGAAATGTGAATGGAAATAGGTATTAAGTAATAAGATTAGGTAGTGTTTTTTTTTAGATTATGAATGAAGTTAAATAATCTAAGTGTTTATGTATTCTGAATGAATTATTGTGTTATACGAATTGTGAATTATATAAGGATTTTTCAATTTATTTATTTCATTAATGATTTACAAGAATATGTTTGATGGTAATGATGGAAAAGAGAAAATATTTATTGGAAAGGTGGCATCTATGAGTAGAAAAATATTAATGGGAATATTATAGAGACCCTACTTTTCATACATAAGTTATTACAATATTTAAAAAAAACAATAAAAAATCATTAAGAAACAATGATCCAATGGTTTTGTTTCTTAGGAACATTATGGGTATACATAACAATTACATGATAAAACAGAAACATTTATTTAATTCCTTCTTATCTAACTTATAATTTCCTCTAATGTTATCCTTAGTACAATAATCACCTTGGGATATATATCAAATAAAGGGTTGAGATAAAATCCTTGTAATAGGATATATATGAACATGAATAAATATAACATGGGGTGACCATTATCATAATCATGAGAGGAAGAATTAGATAAAGCCAACAAATTCGGAAATTTATAAAAAATAAACATCATGTCCTAGTGGTAAAATACCATGCATAGTTATGAACAAAGATGGAATCAAGTTCATGAATATTTCACATTATCTCATGAGATTCATAAAATTACCCAATGAATTGGATCACCATATAAATATGGGTGCACTATTCAGATAATAACATTTATATTGCGCTATATAAATCTAGGTGCACCCGTCACATCATAACATTTACACTCTCATTCTTTCCACATAAAACATATAATAAATATTGGTAATGAAATAAATAATGGAAAGGAAATGGGGTTGAGAATGAATGCATTATTAGATTAAAATTTTGGTTCCAAAAATATATATGTAATAGCATAGTTGGTATAATAATCATCCATATTGAGTGAAGAAAAAACAAAATTAAGAGAAGTAAAACATGTGTTTTTATAAGGAAGAGTTTGTTCGAAAAAATATTTTATTTTGTCAGAAAACTATATTGGAAGAATTTATAACAAAACAATAAAATGGGATAAAAAGGAAATGACATTTAATAAACATTAATGTAACAATCATATTGATAATGGAGTTAAAGAGGGAAAACACCAAGGAAGAGAGTTGGGTTCGAGAATCACCTAACCATATGTCAGAACACACTATTCTATTTAATATAATATATAATCAAAATAAATTCATTAATAAATAAATAAAAAACTATTTATACAATAATTTTATTCATTAATGTTTTATTATGTTCAATTATGGGATTTTTGATGAGTTATATTTTTCAATTTAATTGTTCGGGAGTGTTCTTGTCCTTGATTTTCATAATCGGTTTACCTGAATATGTGTATGGATGTTTTTGTAGAATTTGTATAATTTTCCAAAATTGAAAATATTTCTTATCAATTAAAATCCATTCTTTTAAATGGTATGATGATGAATCATTAGATAATTATTTATTGATAATCGTTTGGGTTATTTTGGGGGTTTCAATCACAACGAACAAGATTTATTTTATCATTTAGTATTATATGAATATTTTGGTTTTAAGAACATAAAAAATGATATACAATATATTTTAGAGAATTTACCATCTATTATAGTGGTTTTATGAATATAATTGAAGGTTTTAATTGAAAATTAAAATTCATCATCCACGATGTCAGTAAATTGACACATCACATGCAATGATTTCATTTTTAGAATATTAGAGAGAGATAAAAGAGTTTTATTATGTATCCTCCACTAAAAATATATTATTTTAGTATATAAAAATATTGTAGATTTCATGAATGTTTTTATATAAGAGTTGATGAGAGAATATTAAAATAAATAGAACAAAAAACAAATTAAAATAAAAAGGAATATGATTTTACTTCACAAATCTCATCTCCTTGAAACCGTCCATAGGGAAAAGGTTTGGGTTGTTTGAAGATAAAAATGGATCTTGGTAATGGGGGAGGTTATTGGTAATGTTCTTTAGTTGAATTTGGACTAGTCTCAAAGCATGAGAGGTGTGAGTAGTAGAGGCCGTGAGCGATGATATTTATAGTGGAGGATAAGGGAGTTTTCTCATTATTCTATTCATTACATTACTTTTTTTGGCTCAAGTCTATGAATAATTTTTTATTTATCACTAAATATATTAAAATATTGATTTAGGTTTTGAGAATTTAAGCTTACATCATCTATGAAACTATAATTCATGTATTTAGTTTTTATAGAACATTATCTTATTTTACTATTCACAAAAATTCAACTTCGTCAGAAATATCCCAAAAATTAACCCTAACTATTTTTATATGTGTGGAATTAAAATACATTTTATAAATATAATATTCGTAATATTTTAAATTTAATTTTTAATTAAAATCATGATTTACGTGAAAAAATACAGATTTTAAAATTAAAACTCATTTTATAACTCATTTAAAATTTAATTAAGGTTAAATAAAATTATATTCTACTCATAATAAAAAAATATTAATTCTTTAACAAATTTTTTGACAATATATTTTATTTTAAATTATTAAATTAATTATAAAATTGCAATTAAATATTTATTACCAACAAAAATACCATCAATTAACATACCTTTTTTAAAACATTTATTTGCATATGTCCTTAAATAAATATCTCATATTTTCATTCATAAGATTTCTAAGTTTTATTTATAATTTGAAATATTATGTTTCTATTCTAATGGATGGATTACTATTCCAAATGGTCATGTTACTATTCCAAAGTTCATGTTATTATTCCATCAGTATAGGTTCCTTAGTTTTTGAAAAAACTTATTATTTCATTCAATCTTCTTAACAAAAAAACCTCTTGTTGTATTACCAACAAAAAATATAGAGAAACTACAAGGTGTTAGGAATCATAAGGGACTATAATAATGTAAACCTAGAGTGTCTACATTAACAAATTTAATCCCCTCAAGAGGGAAGGACCCAAGGCTGGTGAAAATTGATATACATTGACCATGAGTTACCTTAGATGCTTAAAAGTTAGTAGTTGTTTTGACTTTGTGCCACATTTGATGAATTTATACTCAATTATCCACTAACCCCTTGAAATTTCTAATAGATTTCTCAATGGACCAAGGTATGATACCTTTTCCAAGTAGTTAATTGTAGAGAACTAGTAAGTCTATCTCCACTACAGAATGATTAAAATCTATCTTCTTGCATGACTAATGTCTTATAAGCATGGCATGCACTTCACCTTGTAGTGAATTACATTCTCTGAAAATACCCGAAAAAGAGAAAACCACCAAGACCCACTTTTCCATGAGCACCTCCCACTCCACACATACTACCTAAAAAGTAGGATACATCAGTGTTTAGCATTAATCCCAGCTGTGGGGATCCATTGAACCCATCACCCCTTGTGTCACACCACTGAATTAGTTTCAAATAATAGTCCAGATAGCTCTAAAGGAGGGAGAAGACTCCTAATTGTTGCAAATCCTAGTCAGTTCAAGAATCATGTTCTCTGTTCTAAAAATAATACCGTTACTAGTCTTGATAACATCCTTGTGACGATCTTTATTTCTATTATAACATATACACTAACACCCTGATGCATGAATAATTTCCCTATCATTTTCTTCTTCTCTTGAACTATCTGCACCATTAAACTAGCAACGGAAGAAATCCACATGTATAACCTCACACCCTGTCTACCCTATGAATCACTGAAAGGCAGTCTACACTGTCTTTTCCCAATCACATTCTAGAAAAAGATGGCTGATCAACTCATTATTTCGCTCACTGTAGAAGTGGCATTTAGAAGCCATGTGTACTCTGACATGTTAGATGTTTTCCTATATTGGATGTTCCCTTATCATAACATTCCATAGCATGAAATTGAATTTTGATGGAATCTCCATGATCCTCACTGTCTTCCCCAACACATTCAGGTCATTCACATCCACATGAATATTAATGAAGTCTCTACCTAAGAAAACACTTGCGGAGGAATCTATAAATATTCACTTGTCTGTTTCATTATTGAGATGAATATTCTATTAAAAAACCTTCTAGTTCACATCTAGGGTTTCATTAATGAATAATGGGTGTTCAAATTACACAATGAAGGATATATTTGGAGTGGGACAACCCAGAAAACTGAGCATCATTCCTACATAGTTCTACTTCTAGTACTTTATTCCCCCCTTGCCGACGATCCAATATGCATACTGATGCAGTGTTAAAAGATAGGGCTACAACATTATATGGATAGAAGAGGGTCTTGTTTTATGTACAGATGAACTCCCATATCTGAGCTACATGTGTTTAACCTACATCGATTTTTTTTATTATCTCCCATGAATGTTTACCAGGATTCCCTCTCATCGTCCCATTAAGATTCTGAATGTTAGTATCCCCCTCCAATAATTTTTTATCTAACCACTTCCATGATGCCCAACAATGTTTCCTATCCATTTGGTTGTCCGATAAGGAGACCGAAATTTTATCTATTTTGGAAATAACAGTTTTTGGCACATTCAGTATAGATAATACATGTATCAGTATAGGGGAAATTACACTGTGGAAAAGGGTTATACTTCTCCAATGGAATAGTGCTTTCTCTTATAATTCAGGATTTACCCTATTAACTTAAAAATAACCTTATAAAAGTGAGGAATAAGAAGTTTCTGTGGGACACATAAGCACCCAGGTAAACTATTGGAAAAACATATCATTTATGCCATGTATGCTCCCAAAAGAATTGACCCTCATGACTGAGCATTTATTAGATATGAACATAAGAATATTCTCCATGTTAACTACCTGCCCAACCCAAGAACAGTACTCCTACATGACCTCATTGATCTCCTCAATATCTCTAATACTACCATTGATAAATATCCTAGTATCATCTGAACACATCAGGTGAGATATGACACAATCTATGAGTCGACTAATTTTAGATAGGATCCTACAATAGTTTATATACAAATTTATGTACTATAACAACACATCTAGAGCTATAATAAATATTGATGGAGTTGGGGGGGGGTCCCATTATTTCATACCTTAAACATCCTTGCTGATACCAAACTATTTTTCCATGAAGAAAATATTTAACAAATATGATCTCAAACATTTATACATAAGGCCAATAACCTAGTGTGAGAACTCCATGCAAGTACGAACTATTAACAAGAAGATACATTTGACCCTATTAGATTCCTAGTTCATGTTCAACTATATGACTAGGTTTCTACCATATGCTCTAAGATTAATTTCAATAACTACCACTTATGCCAGACCAATTTCCCATTTAATATTCCATACCTTAATTAAATTGTGATGTTACTCTGCACTACAATCTAAGAGGAAAGTCACCACTCTCTTATTGATGATGCATGCCATAAACATATAGGGAACATTAAACAAACTGATGGTGAAAAAATTATTCATGTATTGTGGATCATTATCCTTCGGCACCATGATGATAATCATGGAACATGCAATGTGTGGTAGAATCCATCCAATAATGCAGTCCTTTACAACAATAACTAGATCACTTTTCACCACATCCCATAATGATATGTGTTAATATCTAGGGAAGCCATTGGGCCACAGATCATTTTTTAGGTCGAGGGACTAGACTACATCGTAGACCCCCTTCATTAATTTTTCATTTATAAACATTGTATTGTGTTCCATATGTTATTTTATCTGATTTATAAAATATGAAATTATTATAAGAATGGTGAAATTCCAATGATAAATGTTTGGGTCATTAAATTAATCCCCCCTTTAGAAATGTCACCGTTGGGTTTTTTTATACATAAATTGGTGAGGGTATATCTCCTTCATTTCATCCTTTGGTTCCTAAGATTCTTATTCACACTTATGGCTCCTCCAAAACACTCTGACAAGGTGGTTTGTATTGCTGCATAGAACCATATCTCTCTGATATAAAATATTTTCTGGTTGTTCCACATAAGAGGATCCATCTTACAGTTTTATCAAATATGTGTTTAGCACATGTGAGGGTTATGTCATGTACTTCCACTAGAGAGATACATGGAACACATAATGAATTAGAGCCATACTTGGAGGAAGTGAATGCTAATAGGCCAAAAATCCTATGTGATCAAGGATCTAAAATTGGTCATTGTACCTTAGGATATGATTAAATTTCATTCCATACTACATGACTATCTTCCTTGGTTATATTTGAAGGATATTTTTCCACAACATCAAACTACAAGTCCCTTCAACAGTTCTCTATATAGCTTTTTTTCAACTCTGAGAAGCATTGATAAATTGATGGATATCATGAACCTTCCATGTAATCTCTTAAATAGGATCAGGAACATGTAGCTTTGATTTTACATCTTCATACAAAATTTTGAATTTCTACATGGATTTCCATAGATATCTTCATAAGCATCCATTTGAATACTCATGTGGAAGTTTTTGTTGTATGATAACTTAGCCAACGGGAGATACTGATTCTATACTTCTTTAAATTCAATTGACTACGCTCTCAGAATGCCTTTTTTTGGATAGTTCTTTCATATTATGCATCAGTTTAGGGGTAATATTTCGGTAGAAATTGAAATCATTAATCAAATATGGTTGAATATATGTACAGAATTTAGATGTGAACATTTGATCATGATCATAAAAATTGATAGTGGAACCCCCTACAGTCTCACAACTTCCTTCACATATATATTATCATTTTTTTCTAGTGGGATATCTTCTCGAACAGAGTTAAAATGCATAGTCATGGTGAGCGCGTACAACACAACCCAAAGCACATTGTTTATTTTAAATCTCTTCGGTACACCAATGAAAATGACTATAGGAAAGACTAAGGGGTAACATTTTATTACTTTTAAAATAAAATAAAAATAAAAACAGCACAATCCACTCAAGGAGGTCTGAAATAATGCATTCTTTGAGAATCTCCTTATAAAGTAATTTTACAATCATCTAAGAGAGATCACAAACCATTGTTTAAAATGATAAATCATTAACTTTCCACTTATTATAAATATAATATACTTCATCATTAGCTTCCTTCAATGTATGTCGGACCTGAGTGTCCTGATTGATAAACCTTTTACATTTCATTAGGATATAGAAAGTCTCCCATAGGCAACTATTATTTCCTTAAATAAATACAACCAAAATAGCTGAGTTTGATTCCAATTCCGAGATCAAGAAACAAAACATTATGAACATTAGAAGACTAGAAATCATATCTATGTCCTCTGATTCAATGGAGTTTCCTTCCCCATATAAAAAACTAAAACCTAGAAACAATGATTGGATTTTGTCCCATAATAGGCCACCTCTACACATAAATCATACCAAACATGATCCTCCAAATTTAATTTAATCCCTAAACAAGAGGCCAGCATTTGATCCATTTTCCATGGTGGGATCATCTACACTCGACAGATGGGAGGAGTCTTGGAAGCATTCAATGAAGGATGGTCCAGGATGGCCCACCAGTAATAAGAGATCCCATCTCCATATGTTGTAGCTTAACATGAAAATGGAAGAAGAGGTGTGACACCTTCCTATCTTATCTATATTTATTCCTAACCTCCAAAATCAACCAACAAAATGTGAAATAAAAGCCTATAGATCCAGATCAAGTGTCGAGTCATTCTGCTTAGGTATCTTTAATTATCATTAGGCATATGCTACACTATATTTATTTTCATGAGTAAACAACCCAAGTATTTCTTTAATGAATCATTTTTTATCACAAAATAGTCTCTAATTTTTTGTAATTTGAGTGTAGGTGCAGTGATATGCCATCTCTTTAGCTCGATACATGTTTCATCACATTCTTCCTCCAAGAAATAATTTACCCATTTCCGTGTGAACATAATTTTCAGGATAGAAAATCATGATAAATATCTTACAAAACATTGATAATAACCTATTATTAAAAAATAAATAAGGATTTATAGGATATTATAAGGTATGGATCAATACTCAATTGCCATTTTTTTGAATGGTCTACAAAAATTCCCTCACATTTGATCACATATCTCAAAAATGCGACTTGCTGCATCCAAAATTCTCACTTGTTTAACATGGAATACAACTTCTCATTCCTTAATATGGCCAACACAATCCATATATCTTCATAATGATCATCCATTATAATGGAGTATATAATAATATCATCAATAAACACTACCAAAAGCTTTTCTATGAAATGCCCAAAGAGTCTATTCATCCAAAAAATGACGATTTCAGGGGAATTAGTAAGAACTTAGGGAATCACTATTAACTCATAGAGACCATACCTTATTCAGAAGATAATCTTCTGAATAAATTTCTTCTTCGCCTTTACCTGATTATATCTTGAATTAAGATTAATTTTTGAGAATTAATGACCTCCTCGTAGATGATCTAACAAGTCATCAATCCGTTGAAGAGGATACTTGTTCTTTGTGGTGATCTTTTCGAGCTCTCAGTAGAGGACACATTGACACATTGATCCACCCCTTTTCATTATAAATAGAACTGGTGAACCCCAAAGAGATTCTCTAGGGCATATGGACCCTTGTACAAATTCATTTTTAGCTATATATTTTACTCATCCAATTCAATTATGGACATCTTGTAAGGTCAGTTTGAGATAAGAGTAACTCCGATTATGATTTCTATT
The DNA here is from genome assembly GCA_963277665.1 of Viscum album. NCBI lineage: Eukaryota > Viridiplantae > Streptophyta > Magnoliopsida > Santalales > Viscaceae > Viscum > Viscum album. The sequence continues at coordinate 1,084,338,002 of OY728162.1, read as the reverse complement.
GAGAACTACACCTCACGATCTGGGGGAGTCCGGGTAACTCTATGGGAAATACATCACTATATTACCTCTCAATGGAATTTTCCCAAGGTTGATACCTTCTTTTGACTCAACTATTTTAGCGAGGTATGATTATTCACTAGAAATCAACACCCACATCATTGATGGAGTTTCCAAAGGAGATTCAGGATTTAGATTGTATTTATATAGAATCATGGGATGGTTCAGAATATGAAAATGTATTTAATTTTACAAAAAATTAATGTTTACTCTGTATAATGAGAGCTAAAACCTCCCCATTATAGTAGAAAAGTCCACCAAGGTAAGTATCATGATTTTTTCAGGAATAATATCACCATATACACTAATACGAGAAGAGTCCAGCACTTTGGTTGTAATGATCTCTCCAGTAAAAGGTTTTTGGATATCATAGCTTCATGGTTTTGAGGATCTGATTCATAAGTTCTAGAAAATATGAAATATATAGAGGAATGTGTATAACTAGAATCAAATAAGACTATTTTAATTATTTAGTGAATATGATTTATACCTTGTACCACATCGTTTTTTTTACACCTCAGTAGTAGTGATGGAATAATCCATCCATTATTCCTTTGGCTTTGGTTGATCAAGATGGTGATTAACAATGAGGACCTGAGGGTTTGTGCATTGTATTTCCTAGTTCCATTTCTCCCTATAGTTGTATCATTAGTCTAGGGGTGGTTCTAACCATTTCTCTAATGTATCGACCATCTTCGTTATGTCTCTTCGAAATTCATGATCTTAGTGGCCTTCTCACACACACTTATAGAATTTTCCCATCCCATTGAGGTTGTTCCCAGAATGCTTCTTCTCACATTTATTGACATGTGAGTTTTCAATAATTCATCTCACCATTGTCATGATATCCTATATCTTGAAAATCTGTCTTTAATATCTTATCACGAAAGCAATGGGTCCATTCACTAAACTTCATGTCCACATTATGAGAACATCGAACAAAAACTTCATAAATCCCAATGTCTCAATTTTCTAGAGCATTTCAAGGGTTTTGTTTTAAACCACTAAAAAATATGTCATTTTTTATATCACAATTGATAATAATCCCCGAAAAAATATTTATAAATCCTTGTAAAATTAGCTTTGTATGCCATGAAAAATTCACCTTCCTTTTTATTCATCTTTATGAATTCTCCCTCTATATTTGTAAAAATATTTCAAGGATAATACTTATTGAGAATAATTTTCATAATATCATACAACACAATATCTTCAAGTTCATTTTTTGGTTTGTTGTTCTTAATAAATAGCCATAATTAGTCGGCCTCCCTATCTAGAAGATAAACCTCTAGAGTCACTGTCTCCATCTCAGAATAGTGATGCACAACAAATAACTTATCCATTGAGTTGACCATCCATTATGTGACTAGTGGATCATATCATCCATTAAAATTCAGTGGTCATTGCTGTATAAAGTACATGATATCCTTCTTCTCCCTCTTAGTTGAAGGAGGAAATTCCACATTGTAAAAGATATTTATTATATCCTGAGACCGCTATGTAAGAATCCCTATATTATTTTGAAATCCCCTCCCAAGGCATTAGGAATGTTGTTCGAGGAATCACTAGATTTTATCTCAAATGGGTTGTTGGCTTAGTTTATCTCGGTTCCCACCATTATCAAAAATTGAAAAGAATATAAAAAACACAAGTCAGTATGCCATGAGTTAATAATTTATTATATGGTGAAATCAACTCTTAATGAATGTCATTCAGGATCCCTATGTTTACCATTTTTCTTTTAAAAAACATTCATGGGTGCTTACTTACATAGAGTCTCATAATAAGGGTTTTGAATAAGGATCTCTAATCCTATTTCTCAAATTAACAAAATTGTTCTTTGATTCCAACTATAGCAACCCTAATTTTCTTTAATAACATATTACATCATTTTAAAGTCAATAAACAGAAAATAATTACACAAATAATATCCAACGGTTTAGTGTCTTTGTAAAATTAGGACTATACAAAAACAATTTATAATAAAACATAAACATTTACTTAATTTATTCTTCTCTAGAATCTTATTTTCCATAATTCTATTCATAGTACAAGTAACCACATGAGGATATACATCAAAGGAAGTGGAAATCTAAAAGGAAAGTAAGAGGATATATAAGAACATTAATCAATATAATAGGTTTTTTTGGAATAATCAGCATAACAGAATAATAATAATCATCAAAGGAAGCTTTATATAAAGGTATGGAATGTGACAATTCATAAAAATTAAAAATCATGTCTTATTGGTCAACTACCACACATTATTGTGAACAAATCTATCATCACATTCACACATATTTCACTATATATCCTAAGAATATTAACATTAACCAATTTATTGAAGTGATATATAATTTTGCGTTCACCCATCGAATCAAAACAATTACATTGTGCTATAGAATTTTAGGTGCACCAATCACATAATAAAATTTACATTTTCATGCATGCCACATAGATCGTATGTCAATAATGGACATTAAATAACCAATGTAAATAATTTTTTTCATAATGATTTATTTCGTGGATAAACATTGGGGTTCCCAAATTAAGAATGGAATAACATTCTTGGTATAAGAATCATCCATCTTCAGTGAATGAGAGACAAAAACAAAATAAGTAAAACATGTGTTTTTAGAAGGAAGAGATATTTTGGTAAAATATTTTAATTTTTCATAAAATCAGACTAGAAGAATGTATTTCCAAAGAAATGGAAATGATAAATAAATATTATTTAAAGAAAATTAATGGAACCACTATACTGATAATATAGTGAAATAGGGGAATTAAAAAGAATAGAGTTGGGTTTGAGAATCCCTTTTTGTAACTCCCTGACCCCAGTTACAAAGAGTCAGTGCATTATTAAGTATCATTGGAATGATAAGAAGAGATCAAGTCTCGAAATATCGATCAGCTTAGTATCCTTGGAAGCACTAGATATATTCATAAGTCTTACATTACATCATAAAGTGAAAAATACTACACCAAATTTCCTTAATATCCCCTCATATTATCCCTATAGGTCATTCATAAAATACTTTATCACATACTAAAAAAAAACATAAAAATGGGTGAGATCAGATGCTCAGTAAGGATAACAATATAGCGGATAACTTGCATAAATAAACATAAACATTTAAGGAAATGTATAACTAAAAATAATTCTTCTAAAGTAGAACTTCTAAATAATATGGAAAAGATAAAATCAACTAATTTCATTTACTTATTCACATGGATATTCTACTATTTGAATAATCATATGCAATATTAAATAGACACATTCATAATGATGGAATGCATAATGTCGGACATTCTGAAACATTTTTTCAATGCCTCGGCCAGGATGTCTAAAAATGACTAAGGCCTCGGCCAAAACCATATATCAATTTGGGAAATGCCTCGACTAACTCCACTTCTAGTTGTCTCATTAGACCTACTGATGCATCGAAGAGCTATATCGGGCTCCACCCGTCTCTTACTAAGTCCAATTCATTCTTCATATGAAAAGGTTTAAACAAAACATACACATTCGTATTAAAACTAGCATACTAAATGTCAATAATTTATCCATAAACCATTTATGGTATAAAAATAACACATCCAAAGTAAAAAATATCACAAATACTTCATTACAATATGGATGTTTTGTATCATAACAAATCAACATCAAATAAGCTTAAAATCCCTCAAAGGACGTTGACATGGATGAAAATGATCAGGAAAATACCTTTGAGAGAAATACCCCTTTTTCATAAAATATTTTGAAAGTCTCAAAATTTATAAACTAAGTAATTTAAAGGTGATTTTGAATAAAAGTGTCCCATGCCACTTTGAAACTTTTTAAAAAGAAGTATCATTTCAAAACATTCATGTCCATATAAATAAATCCTTAAAATCATTTTGAAAACATGGACATTAATTAAAAGGGTTTAGAATGATAAACATTTAAAACATTTAAAATGACAATATAGTTAAATAGACCCTCCCATAAAACATTAAAATCTTCCTTTTGAATACATTTTTATGAAATATGGGTATAAAAGATAAGTATGTCCCGGAAAATACTTACACATAAACAATCTCTGATAAAAATGAGATTGAGGAAATAACCCTTACCTAGCAATTTCATTTGGTCGAGGGAATGCTTAACCTCTTGTATAATGACCATTTTAGGTTAATAAATTATACAAGAACCATATTCATATTTATTATGTCAAACATGATTCATTTTTGACTATATACTATCCATTTAATAATGATTTTCAATTTGAATTAACGTTTCAGGTAATAATCATTTTCATTGTCATACATGTTTTTACTTGTTATTCTTGACCGTATCAATTAGGTCCTGATTTAAATGCCTCCAGAATATACAAATTGATTCATATATCATATATATTTAGAATATAAATATTTATAATATATGTTAGGACCAATAGGGGCCTATATACCCTGAGAGGGGGGGTGAATTAGGGTATGGATATTCTTTTCCAACGTTCTTCCTGCCCCGCTGGATCTTGAACACTTTTTTACAAGGGTCACTTTGTTTGAACTTGTGTGTATGTTATGATCACTTACTTTTTCCTTTATCTGATGATGATTCTTTAATTGCAATGCAGGAAAATTAGCAGGCAGACGCAGGGATTTTTACTTGGTTCACCACAAAGGGCTATGTCCAAGGAGCATACGCCGACAATTTGCCGGTCGTACCAATTCCACTAGTCTTCACTAGCTGTGGATTACAATGTTTTGTCTAGATCACTTCTATGCCCAGGCTCACTGCCTATACAAGGTTTAGGGTCAGCTCACTGCTTTCCCAAGGGTCACTCCCTGTTTCTCTCTCTGTGGGTCACTGCCGGTGGAGAGGATCACCTTCTTCCTCTTCCTAAGCTCACTGCTCCAGAAGGGACCTTCTTCCTCTTCCTAAGATCACTGCTCCAGAAGGGATTCACTCACCGTTTATAGACCTGTAGGTCTCCTCATTTGCATTAAGTAATGAATCATCAACTGTAGATAGATGCTCTGTTAAAGTCCAACTTTCATCCACTGATGAATATCCCTTTACCCCTGAATTACTGGGCAATTACCTTTGAATGTACCTTCGCAAAGCACCCTACTTCGTGAAGCACCCAAATTCGCGAAGCTCAAACAAGCCTTCGCGAAGCTTCTGCCTTTTCGCGAAGCTCTTTCGCGAAGCTCTCTTGCGAAGCTCTCTCGCGAAGCTCTCTCGCGAAGAACTCCCGCGAAGCTCAACTCGTTGCAAAGCAACTTCTCTCGCGAAGATCACTGAGCCAACTCAAAGCACACACCTTTCGCGGAGCTACAATAACCGCCGCGAAGCTCCTTCATTCGCGAAGCACACTGCCTTCGCGAACCACCTCCGCGAACCGAGAGCAATGGATTTTCTCTGAAAATTCTCTCTACTTCACTCGAAGGGGTCGGACTCTATTTATAGGCGATTCCACCAACCCTCGTCCCTTCCGCGCGAAGTCAACTCCACGTCATCTCAAATCGCGAAGCTCCAAAGATTCTGCTGGAATTCTGTCCAAATCGCGAAGCACCACGGCACTTTTCCGTTCGCGAAGCTTGACGTAGTCGTGAAGAATCACCTTCAACATACCTTCATGAAATTTCCGCGAAGATCCCTCGCGAAGCCCTACATTCCTTCGCGCCTTCGCCGCGAATCTCCCTCGCAAAGACCAACATCGCCGCGATGCACTTCAGTCTCTGCAGTTCGCGAAACTTGACGTAATCGCGAAGCATCACCGCCTCCATTCTTCTGATCTTCGCGATTTCCAAACCATGTATCCTATCTTCGCGAAATTCATGCATGTGCCATATTAAATTATGATCTTCATGGAAATCCTATTTTCGCGATGCTCACCAAACTACAAATTTTGGACCTCAAAAGTTTGGCAAACACTGGTAAACAACGCCACCTTGTACTGCTCTTTTGTACCACCTCCAGATCGTCCTTTCCTTTGTCATAGTTCTTTGTCAACATGGATTGTCAACAACTACTCGGGAACTCGAAAATTCTCCATGGAAACCTGCTTTGTCAATAAACACAATCAGCCCAAAAATATTTCAATGTTACCTTGAGAGATTTTTGACCAACAATCTCCCCCTTTGGGTTTGTTGAAAACTCTTCACAACTCTGCTCAGAAAGATTTTCTGCATATTGATACCTCATTGAGTCTTCTTCCAGCTGCTACCACCATTCGCCTCTTGCGATTCTGATAGCATTCATGGATTCACTTAACACGTACTCTAATCCCACATGAGCAATGTTCGGCATGAGAAACAAGAGTAGTATGAAAAGTTCATCAATGAATCACTTCATGTCAGACCCCAATTGTCGATTCCACCATGATACCAATTCTTAAATTGATACCAATTGTTGAACCACACTGATGCCAATTGGTGAATTCTTAAGTTGATACCAATTGTTGATAGCTGGACACCGTCTCACACCATTCCAACACCGTTGTACTGCTTTTATCACGATCTTCAGCTGTCGTGATTTCTATGCTTTGAACGATCACTTCTAGCATCGCCAGATTAAGTAATCTCCCCCTTTCTCATTACTCCCCCTTTCTGGCTGCTCCACCTGTCAGCTTCTCCCCGTATCAATTTTGATTTATCAACTCTCCGCAATGTCTCCCCCTTGAACAATCACTATTTTCTCCTCAGTTAACAAACAATTTTCTCCCCCTTTGTCAACAATCCCAAAGGTCACGCCTTTGTAGTCTGTAACATAGTAGAGAACACATTAGCACAGTAGGGAAAACACATCATACCTCGGGGAGAGGTGGTGGGGTCCCACATCCACACTATTTCAAGTGCGGGGAATAGACTGAACTCCTAGATCCAGTCGATGCCGCTCAAAAGCTTCCTTGGGTAAGGCCTTTGTCAGAATGTCTTCAACCTGTAGCGCTGTAGGCACATACTCCAATTTCACGATTCCCTGCTCAACCTTCTCCTTGATGAAATGATACTTGATCTCAATGTGCTTTGTCCTTGAATAATCGACTGGATTTTCGCTAAGATTTATAGCACTTGAGTTGTCGCACTGGATTCCGATCGGAGACTTCACTTCAACTCCCATATCTTCAAGATGCTGCTTCATCCACAATAACTATGTGCATGCTTGAGTGGCTGCAATATACTCAGCTTCTGTGGTGCTCAATGAAATTCAATCTTTCTTCTTTCTAAGCCAAGAAATACACAATCCACCATGATAGAAAGAACCACCTGAAGTTGATTTCCTATCATCTACTGAACCGGCCCAGTCTACATTAGTATATCCCAATAACTCTGTTTGAGATCTGTGAGTATATGTCAAGCCGAAATCCACTGTGCCCTGAATATACCGAAGTATTCTATTCACTGCAAGCATGTGGCTTTCCATGGGATTGCTCTGATATCTCACTTCTTGGCATGTGGCGAAAATAATATCAGGCCTTGTTGCGGTTAATTACAACAGACTTCTAATGATTTGCCTGTATTCTGTGATATTAACTGCCTTTCCATCCTCATCTTTGGATAATTTAATCCGGGTAGCAACCGGAGTCTTCATCTCCTTGGAATTTTCCATTCCAAACCTTCTCAAGACCTCCTTGGCATATTTAGATTGAGAAATAAATGTTCCATTCCTTCCTTGTGTCACATGTAGACCAATTAAAAACGTTAGCTCTCCTATCATTGACATTTCAATCTCATTTTTCATGAATTTGGAAAACTGTCTGCACTGAGCTTCATCTGATCCGCCAAATATTATGTCATCGACATAAACTAATACCATAATCCTTTGATTACTTTCATTCCTGAAATAGAGGTTTTAATCAACTCCCCCACACTGGAAACCAATCTTTTTCAAGTACTGATCAAGCCTTGAGTACCATGCCCTTGGTGCTTGTTTCAACCCATACAACGCCTTCTTCAGCTGGCAAACTTTGTTCTCATCATCATGAATGAGAAAACCATCTGGCTGCTCAATATCCACCTCCTCTTCCAGAACACCATTCATGAATGCGGATTTGACATCCATCTGGAACACTTTGAACATTCATTGCACTGATATGGCCAAAAATAATCTGATTGTCTCCAACCTTGCAACCGGTGAAAATGTCTCATCGACATCTATTCCCTCGATCTGGGAGTACACCTTGCACACTAGTCATGCTTTGTTCCGAATCATTGTGCCATCTTCATTCATCTTATTGCAATAGACCCACTTATTCCCGATGACATTCTTGTCTGCTGTCCTCGAAACAATCTCCCATGTCTGGTTCTTCTCAATCTGATCAAGCTCTTCGTTCATAGCCTGAACCCAGTTTTCATCTTCAGCTGCATCGGAAAAACATTTCGGCTCCACTTGAGACAAAAATGATGTTTGCTGTGATGGTTTCATTCTTCGAGTCTGAACTGGATCTGTTTGATCACCAATCATATTCTGCCTATCAATTTCAGCTCGACTCTTTGGCTTCCTCGCATACACAGACTTGACACTTTCTTCTTCATCATCAGTATCTTCTTCTGAGTCAGCTTCTGCCACTTCTGCTCCCCCTGGGTTTCTTACCTCAACACATTCATCGGAAAATTTTTCACTGACTCCTTTTTAACAAAAAACTTTTCACTATTTCATTGTTCAATGATTCCATTTCATTGAACATATTCTTTCAGGATTTTGTTGACAGACCTTGGATTTTCTCTTGCAGCTTCTTGGTATCCTGAAAGCAGTCAGTCGATACCACATTGTTAGAAAAAAATAGATAATCATGAAAACCCATGTGTTGCTGCTTTTACACCAATCATTCTTTGTGAGCATAAACATTCATCCTTCATATCATATTGAGATCATGCATCTTATTAGGATATAGAATTCACCCCCTGTGTTATGCAAATATTCCAGTTGTTAGGCCCAACAGTTTAGACCCATAACACGTCTTTTCCTCCTGCATCATTTGTTCTCATCTTCCACTCAGATTTGAGCCATTAACAAAATCTCTAAGCCGACTGAGTTGAAACACGGTGTCGGAAACAAGAGATAAAGTTAATAACACAATCACTTATCAACTTTGCATCCTTAGATGCCACTACCCCATGGATCGTATCTCCCTAAAACCTGAAACACATGAATTACCAGTTAATAGAATTTATATATGTAGGGACATGGGGTGTTTCTCGAATCCTCAAAATGAGGATAGTGGTTGATCCTGACGGGTCAACCCTTTGATTTTTTCTTGGAGGGCATCACACTCCTTTCTTGCTTCCTCCTGCTTCCTAGCCAACTTCAACAATTCTGGCCATATGACTAGGCAATCATTGCCAACATTCTGAGCCTTTTACTGATATATAGATTTGGTAGGCTCGGGCTTTCTCACCGCTTGGGGTATAAACCTGCTAGTACACATTTCCTTCATTACGGTTCTACCAAAATTCCTTTTTCCTGGATTATTTCTCTGAGTAGGAACCTATCTGTTTGGCATCTTCCCTTTCTTCTTCTCCCATCTTAGGGGTCTTCCTCTTTCCTTTACTTCTCGCTGAGAAACACGACATGTGGATTTTTCGATGCATTCATTGTCCATCTTTCTTTGATCATATGTCTAAGTCACCACACTCTTTTTCGCTGGTGGTGGTGAGTCCTTTATTGAACATTCATTCTTCTTTATCACAGCTGGAGTAGATCTCCCGTTAATCTTCCAGGTTTGTTCACATTCTCTCCTTGAGAGCGGTTGTGAGTACGATAGAGGAGGTGATTGACACACTTATCGTTCAGCTCAATGTGATTCTCTTGAGGTTTTAGACCTATTTTTCACCTTACCACTTTGTCTCCCAGTGTATAATTTCTTATTATGTACCACTGGAGTTGGTAATCTCTTTCTCGAGTATTTTTCCTTCCCCGCTTTCTTCTTGCTGCACTGTCTGGCTAAATTCCCATGATCAGAACATATGGAACATTTTCTATTAAAGGCATACCTCATTTCATCACTTCTCTGCTGAGATGTTGATGCAACTTGTTTTCTTCTTATGGCATCGATCTCATGAGCTTCCTGACACATACTCATGGTGTGTCCCATTCTTCCACAGTAATAGCATTTTATAAATACTTTCCTTTGAAAGACACTACTCTCTGATTTCTCATGATGCTTCATCTTATACTCAGATTTTGTACATTTTCTGTTTTCACAATACGAAATGTATTCCTGAGCCTCTGGACAGAATCTTGATGTGTGGCCATGAATCCCACAGAAATAGCACATGTCGTCACTTCTTTTTGTAACTGACCTCTTAGGCCTATCTCCATCACCTACAGGTTTTTCTCCACTCCTAGAACTGTTCATGACTCTCTTCTTATCATGCATGGGAGGTGATTCATCAAATCCAATACCAGCTTTTCCGAAACTTGCTGGTCTTTGAGCTGAGAAAATATTTTGTTGTTTCTCTTTAGAAATAGAATATCTCTTCTTCATTTTATCATCACTTGTCGAAGGATGATCAAATATTAAATGCAAGGCATCCTTCATTTTAAGCTTTCCTCTATCATTGGAACTCTTTAATTCCTTCGTAACTGATTCTAGCTCTTCTTCCAACTTTGAATCTATGTGTCCCTTGATTCAAGTTGGACATCAAGTTCTCTCTTGAGAAGATTCCCTCTACTCATCTCATCTTCCAATTCACGTGTCAGCTTTTCCACCATTTCACATTGGTTCTCTAATTTCAATTTTTCCTCAGAAACAGATTTAGAGACAGATTCATTCTCTTGTTCTAGGCTTTGATTCTTCTGAACTTCTTCAGACAACTGTGCAACTAGATCATCATTTCTAGCTTTCATATTCTGAACTTTATCTGACTTTTGATTCTCTTCATAATCATCAGCCGTATGTTTTCCTTTAATTTTAGCTAGCTTTTGTAGTTCCTCACCTTGAGAATCATTCTTCTCCATTAGGTCGGTTGCCACATCAATAAGCCTTTGATTTATGCCTCTTAGCTTGTTGACATCAATCTCTAATACCTTGATCCGGATATCTTTATATTTGTCTTCTTCGGTGTTTCCAACGTCACTTAGAATATTAGGTTCATCGATGCTCTTGACTTGATCTTTCACTTTTCTATTCAAGCCTTTGATCTCCCTTTTCTGTTCTTCAATCTTAAGCTTATACTCACCAACTAATTCTGAGTTCTTTGGTGCTGATATCTTGAGTTTCTCAATTTTATCCATCAACTCAGACTTCTCTTCTTCCTGTTGTTGCATATAAAGTTTGGCATCACAAACAACTTTGTTAGCATTCCTGGTTTTGGCTCTCCAAACATCTATCTCTTCCAGAGCAGCCTCTAACTCAGCTCGCACATCTATTCTTCCTTCAATTTCTTCTTCTGTTTCAATATCACTCACATGCTCATGAACTTCACTCACTCCAACATCATGATTGAGTGAATCAATCTTTTCCCTATCAGATTCATCCAGACCTTCCTTCAGTAAGTTGTTTTATTCTTTTAGTTGAATCACACTTTTTCCGAAAACACTTCCACACTGAGGGAATTTACCTAACTTCTGAATATTCTTTGATGCTTTTCCTTTTCCCATGGAAGATTGAGAGATAAGTGAAAAAAGTATCTTCAACCACACAATTGACTACACCAAGTCGAAGCAAACAAATCTGATAAAACTACCTTATCCCTCTGATACCAATTGTTAGGACCAATAGGGGCCTATATACCCTGAGAGGGGGGTGAATCAGGGTATGGATATTCTTTTCCAATGTTCTTCCTGCCCCGCTAGATCTTGACCTCTTTGTTACAAGGGTCACTTTTTTTGCACTTGTGTTTATGTTATGATCACTTACTTTCTCCTTTATCTGATGATGATGCTTTAATTGCAATGCAGGCAAATTAGCAGGCAGACGCAGGGATTTTTACGTGGTTCACCGCAAAGGGCTACGTCCAAGGAGAATACGCCGACATGTTGCTGGTCGTACCAATTCCACTAGTCTTTACTAGCTGTGGATTACAATGTTCGGGCTAGATCACTTCTATGCCCAGGCTCAATGCCTATACAAGGTTTAGGGTCAGCTCACTGCTTTCCCAAGGGTCACCCTTGTTTCTCTCTCTATGGCTCACTGCCGGTGGAGAGGATCACCTTCTTCCTCTTCCTAAGCTCACTGCTCCAGAAGGGACCTTCTTCCTCTTCCCAAGCTCACTGCTCCAGAAGGGATTCACTCACAGTTTATAGACCAGTAGGTCTCCTCATTTTCATGAAGTAATGCATCTTCAACTATAGATAGATGCTCTGTTAAAGTCCAACTTTCATCCACTGATGAATATCCCTTTACCCCTGAATCACTGGGAAATTAACTTTGGAATGTACCTTTGCAAAACACCCTACTTCGCGAAGCTCCCAATTTCGCGAAGCTCAAACAAGCCTTCGCAAATCTCCTGCCTTTTCGCAAAGCTCTCTCACGAAGCTCTCTCGCGAAGCTCTCTCGTGAAGAACTCCCGAGAATCTAAACTCATTGCAATGAAAATTCTCTCGCGAAGCTCAATGAGCCAATGTGGAGCACACACCTTTCGCGGAGCTACAATAGCCGTCGCGAAGCTCCTTCTTTCGCAAAGAACACTGCCTTCGCGAACCACCTCCACGAACCGAGAGCAATGGATTTTCTCTGAAAATTCTCTCTACTTCACTCGAAGGGGTCGGACTCTATTTATAGGCGATTCCACCTACCCTCGTCCCTTCCACGCGAAGTCAACGCCACATCATCTCAAATCGCGAAGCTCCAAATATTCCGCTGGAATTATATCCAAACCGCGAAGCACCACGGCACATTGCCGTTCGCGAAGCTTGACGTAGTCGTGAAGAATCACCGTCAACATACCTTCGCAACTTCGCTGCGAAGCTCCCTCGCGAATCCCTACATTCCTTCGCGCCTTCACCGCGAAGGTCCTTCGCAAATCCCAACATCGCCGTGATGCACTTCAGTCTCTGCCATTCGCGAAGCTTGACGTAATCGCGAAGCATCACCGCCTCCATTCTTCTGGTCTTCGCGATTTCCAAACCATGCATCCTATCTTCGCGAAATTCATGCCTTTTCCATATTAAATTATGATCTTCATGGAAATACAGATCGTCCTTTCCTTTGTCATAGTTCTTTGTCAACATGGAATGTCAACAACTTCTCGGGAACTCGACAATTCTCCATGGAAACCTTTTTTGTCCACAAACACAATCAGTCCAAAAATACTGCAATGTTACCTTGTGGGATTTTTTCCCAACAATAGATATATATATGAAATGGGAAACACCGTTTATGGAGACGGTATGCCGTATGTACACATAAACATTGATTCTGTTTTCATATCATATTGAACAGAAGTAGGTGAATAATATATATGTAAGTACATATATATATATATGTATATGTCTAGTAGCATTATTATTTCATATGTTACATACTTATTAGTAATATATATATTTTTATAATTGTTGATGAATGGTGAATGTGGAAAAGAGTCTCATCGCGTTGTGGATATGGCAATCCGTACGTACGCACGTGCAACAATATAATTCCCTTAAAGGTGTGGAGTTGGACGGAAAATTAATTTTAAAGATACATTATCATGTTATTTTCATTATTTATATACATATTACTCATCATTATATCAATCCAAATAACACAGTGTTGAATAAAAAATTACACCACGCCGTGGAGACGGTAAGCCGTACGTACACACGCACGGTGACGTTATCATTCATAGAATGGATAGAATAATGAATATGGTTCTTTCATATTTATAATAAAATCACAGAATATATTATATACTGGATTTATTATTTCACAATTGAAATAACAAAGAAAGAATAAGTGGAAGTAGAAAAGAACTTGAAATAGGGTGGTGAAATCATTACCTCTTTTTCGGGTTCTCTGTTTTTATTTGATTAAAAGGGCACCATAGGTTGGAATTATGATCACACTAAGGCCTCTAGGTTGAAGTGAGGGAAGTTTCTAGAGTATTTCGGCAGGTATTTTCTAATCCGAATGGATTTGAAGGTGAGAATTAAAGAGAAGGGGGAGTGGAATTTTATAAGAGGGGTGAGGGGCAAGTTATGAATAGCTAGAAATATTAATTTATAATAAATTCATTTTCTGTTTCTAATGGCTGCAAAGTGACTTATTTAGAGGATAATGTGGGGATGTGTCTAAATACATTCAACCAATATGTTTTAGATAGGTTTGGGTCACTATATTAACCTTATCTTATAGATTTAACTATTTGTTAATTAGTTTAACTTTTACTGTGTCTTCTTGTATTTTTACACTATATGTTTAATAAACATACTCTAAACATCAAAGAGAACCTCAAGTGGCTCATTAATGACATATATAATATTATTTAATCCCTTTGGCCGAACCTTACATTTTTTGGAATATAATATCAACCAATAATATAGTAAATTTTTAATATTAATTTATGTCAATTTTGACACTATTTGGTATTTTGTTTTTGTGAAAGTCATCAAAACTTTATTACCTCGAACGAGATACATTGAATCAATACTAAAATGTCATATTCACCTAGGAACTTCGTATATGTTATAAAAAAATTGAAATTATATTTATTTTAATATTTATAATAAAATTTATTTGATTCTTTCATTAATAAGGTAATTACTACATCATCATTGTGTCATAAATAAATTAAATTATATAATGTATAAAAATTATAAATAAAATACCATTATATAAGAAATAATTTTATATTTCTAATGAATATTTTAAATATAATTTATCTTATGTGTAACCCAATATTAAAAAAGTTTTAATTATTAAACTTTGATTTAAACTCTTTTAACTCTACTTTGAATTAAATAATAATAAATGTCCTCATCTAATCCAATTGGACCTAAAGGATCATATTTTATTAATAAGGTTGTTTTTTGTCGAAATTCACTTATCCAGTAGAATTAGGACTTGCATTAGGATAATATTTATATCATATTTCCCCTTAATTACCCTATTTACTTTTAACCGTGGGAAATAAAAGTAAAAAGTAACTATTCACCAAAAAATATTTTCATCTCATTGAACCAAATTTTATTTACTAATATCAAATATGTCTCTTGGATTTTTTAAATTCAATTCACAGAAGTGGTAAAATTATTTTTTATGTGAATTTGCAAAATCCCCTAGGATGTGGGTAAAAGATGATAAAAAGTTCAATAAACTTTTATATATCTCAAATTAATATAAAATGACTCTAATGAATTACATTGAACTTATATAGGTATAATGTATCTATTTTTACCTAAAATAAATTTAAATAAAATAAATAATGATTTAAATAAAAACTCGGTTTTAACCAATAACTTAGTGTTTTCACTATTCATTATAAATTGAAGGTTTTCATAAAAATACCAAAAATTCACCTAGGATAATTTTTTTATTCTTGAATTAAAAAATTAAGACTATTGTACCAAATTCAAAACATAGAAGTTGCATTTATTAATTTAAAAATAATTCATGTTGTCAAAACAAATAGCGTGTTTTTAAGAAATAATAACTATCAAAAGATTAACATTTGTTTAATATAATTTCAAAGTTAAATTAATTCCAATGAAAAAAATTTGATTGAAGGGTAAAAATAAAATCTAATTATACTTCCAAACCATTAAAATTTATAATTCAACACTATAAATTATTTTGATTAAAATATTTTTTTTCAGTTAAAATATAGCATTTTCACTATTCAATGAAATTTGAAAGTTATAAGACAAATACAAAAAATTTATGGAAACTAAATTCTTATGTCCCGATTCTATATAAGAAGTTTATTTTTTCAAATTGAATATATAAAAGTATCAAATATTGGATTTAAAAAGGTTCACCATTAAAAGGCGGTAAAATTGTATTTTTTTGAAAAATACGTCTTTTATCTGAAAAAATGATAATTTGTTCTTACATTATGTCAAAGAAACTCATTATATGGATTCTAAAATTATAAGGATTTTATAAAGTTCAAAATTTAGTTAATACTATTCATAACCGCTTTTGAACGTCTAGTTTGGTACATCGTGGTGCGCTTGAACTCGGTGTTGCATGAAGTGAAAGTTATTAAATTACATTGAAGAAATAACGTACTATGAAATTTTGGGGTGTTACATTATCCCCTCCTTCAATAAATTGCGTCCTCACAATTTGGAATTGTTAATTGAAAATAAAAGGTTGAAAATAGAATATACCTTTGTGGAAAACCCACATCGGAAATAGGGTTAAATAAATTTAATTTTAATAAGAGGGAAAAGGAAATGAGAATGTCACCATCAAATTAGGGTTTAGAATAGAAGAAAATTTGTGCAAATTATAGAAACGTAATTATAGGAAAAACGTAAATATTTATATGGAGTGATTGAGGTCATCAATCACAAACAAGTGTAAAATTGATGGCCTCAAAGCAATTAATCTATGATTAGTTAAAATAGCATCGGTTCAACAAAACATAAGTTATTAGGATAACACATTTTTGGTTTTAAGTACCTTTTACCAAATGTGTAAGGATTAATTTCTTCATAGAATAAGATAGAAAAAATGTATACATGACAAGTAGAGTTACATCCTTTAACTAATTTCTACCAAAAACTCATCTTTCACTCTAAAAGATAATAGAACTTAAAGATATTCTATTTATCCTAATCATATAGGGTTCCAAAAAAATGAATTTATAATTCATCTATCAGTCCTTAAAAAACTACATTATACAATCTAGGACATCAGTTTCAAGGTAGTCAATAATATCTAATATAATTTATCAAAATCAAACAAGTATTATTCCAAAATCACTACCTTAGTATCAGAACAATATTATGGTTTATCTTTCTCCTAACCATATATTTTCTAAAATTTTGACATAATATTGAGTCACTTTTCTTGGTTCCACACAATCTCAAGTCCTTAATGAAATATTACCGAAGTACAATCCTTATATACTCTATAGTTCTTATAACATTTACATAATTAATACAATACTCAAATGACACAATACAACATAAGAAATCTAATCGTTTCTCATCATCTTCGGTAGTATCATTACTTGACTATTATCCAATAGCATCATTGGCGGTATACTATCATGATTTAGACATTGATTCGCGTAGTGTCTCAAATCCTCACATATAAAACATTGTAGATTTGGAACCTTTTTCCTACTCTTGCAATCACGTACTTGGTGTCCTTTTTCTCCACAGTTATAACAAACTCCCATTCCCTTCAAGCATTTACCAAGGTGGTTCTTTCCATAGTTATCATATATGGGAAAATCTAGCTTTCCCCTCTTCCCCTTATCCATCTTTCTCTCTTCCATAATTTACTTCTCTTACTTCCCTTCATATCCATTGAACTCAGAGAATTCTTTACTTATCTTATTAACACATTATACTACTTCTTCATATGTTGAGAATACATGGGAGTCTATTTTCCTTATAAATGTTTGCTTAATACTATGAATGATATGATCCTATTTACTCTTTGGATCATGCATATTTCTAGGTTTATCATTCCTTCTACTGGGCGCCATTTATAAAAAATGGCATACACTAGGACAGTTTATGAAACGAAATACATAATTCCAAACTTGTGTATCACGAAACATAAATTGAACAATTTATGGATATAATCCATAATTAGAAAAAAGTATTCTTTGAGGAAGTATATACTCATAAACACTTCATAATGGTTTGTAAAGAAAATGAGAATTATCCTAAGAGTATCCCCCAGGAGTGTCGTAACCAAGAGAGCAGCAATGCCCATTGTCGTGCACCAGTTCCTATTCGAGTCTAGATCAAAGCAGGGTTTTTGGGTTTTACCCCTAGTTACATCCGGGCCAGAGTTGCCTCTACCTGATCATATCCAGACATGAATGTATTTCTTGGAAAACTCACAAAATCTATACATTTCCAAAATTTTAGGAAGTTATTCTATACTAATCCTCAAAGTCTATCATATGACTATGTGCTCTAGTCAAATTTTACCTAAATCTAGCTTCCACGGTTTATTACTAAACATTTTCTTATACCAACTATAACTCCCTGACCCCAGTTACCCAGATTCAGTGCCTTATTAAGTATCATTGGCATGATCACAAGAGATCACGTCTCGAAAGAATGATTAGTTTAGTAGCCTTGGAAACACTAGATATATTCATAAGTCATACATTACAACATAAAGTAAAAAAGACAACATCAAAAACATTTCTTAATATCCCCTCATACTATCCATGCTGGTAATTCATAAAATACTTCTTCACATCCTTGGAAAAATAAAACATAGAAATGGGTGAGCTCAGATGCTCAGTAAGGATAAAAATATAGCAGAAACTTGTATAAATAAACATAAACATTTAAGGAAATTTATAACGAAAACAATATTTTTTAAACATGATCTTCAACATAATATGGAAAAGATAAAATCAAATAATACCATTTACTTATTCACATGGATATTCTACTAGTCGAATAATCACATACAATATCAAATAGACACATTCATAATGATGTAATGCATAATGGCGGACATTATGAAACATTTTGTCACGACCTCGGCAAAGACGTCTAAAAATGATTAAGACCTCGGCCAAAGACATATATCAAATTGGGAATGGCCTCGGCCAATTCCATGTCTAGTTGTATCATGAGACCTACTGATTCATTGAGGAGATATAGCGGGATCTACCCGTCACTTACTAAGTTCAATGCATTCCTCATATGAAAAGGTATAATCATAATATAAATATTCATATTAAAACTAGAATACGAAATGTCAATACTTTATCCGTAAACCATGAATGGTATAAAAATGACACATCCACAGTAATAAATATTACAAAATCATGAATAAAATGTGGATGTTTTGTATCATAACAAATCAACTTCAAATAATCTTAAAATCCATCAAAGGATGTTGACATGGATGAAAATGATCAGTAAAATGCCAATGAGAGAAATACCCCTTTTTCATAAAATCTTTTAAAAGTCTCAAAATTTATAAAGTAAGTCATATAAAATATATTTTTGAATAAAAGTGTCTCATACCACTTTGAAATTTTTTTAAAAGAATTATCATATCATAACATCCATGTCCATATAAATAAATCCTTAAAATTATTTTGAAAACATGGACATTAATTAAAAGGGTTTAGAAAGATAAATCATTAAAAAATTTAAAATTATGATCTAGTGAAATAAACATACCATATATCCTTAAAATTTTCCTTTGGAAAACTTTTTTATGAAATATGGGTATCAATGATAAGTATGTCCCAGAAAATAATTACACATAAACAATCTCGGATAAAAATGAGATTGAGGAAATAACCCTTATCTTGCACCTTCCTTTGGTTGAGGGTACGTTTAACCTCCTATATAATGACCATTGAATGTTATTAAATTAAAAAAACCCATATTCATATTTATTATATCATACAAGATTCAATTATGACTTTATACTATCCATTTAATAAGTATTTTCATGTTGAATTAACATTTCAGGTAATAATTGTTTCTTTATCGTACCTGTTTTAACTTGTTATTCTTTACTGTATCATTTAGGTCCATATTTAAATGATTCCAGAATATAATCCGTGATTCATATATCATATATATTTAGAATATAAATATTTATAATAGATATATATATGAAATGGAAAACACCGTTTATGGAGACGGTATGCCATACGTACGCATAAACGTTGTTTATGTTTTCATATCGTATTGAATGGATGTTAGTGAATAAAATATATTTAAGAACATAATATATATATATATATATATATATATCTCTCCAGTAGCATTATTATTTCATATGTTACATTATTATTAGTAATATATATATATTTATAATCGTCGATGAATGGTGAATGTGGAAAAGAATCTCATCGCGTCGTGGAGATGGTAATCCGTACGTACGCACGACCGACTATATAATTCCCATAAAGGTGTGGATTTGGATGGTAAAATAATTTTACAGAGACATTATCATGTTATTTTAATTATTTATATAAATATTAGTCATCATTATATCCATCCAAATAACATAGTGTTGAATAAAAAATTACACCATGGCGTGGAGACTGTAAGCCGTACTTACACACACATGGTGACATTATCAATCATAGGATGGATAGAATAATGAATATGGTTCTTCCATATTTATAATAACATCACAGTATATAGAAGATACGAGATTTTTTATTTTATAATGTAAATAACAAAGAAAGATGAAGTTGAAGAAGAAAAGAACTTTAAAGATGGTGGTGAAATCATTACCTCTTATTCGGGTTCTCCCTTTTGATTTGATCAATAGGGATACATAGGTTGGATTTCTGATCCTACTAATGACTCTATGATGAATATAGGGATGTTTAGAGAGTATTTGGGGCGGTTTTTTCTATTCCAAATGGCTTTGATGGTGTGAATTAAAGAGACGGGGGAGTTCCCTTTTATAAGAGGGGTGAGGGGCACCTGAGGAAAAGCTAGAAATATTAATTGATAATAAATTAATTTTGGGTTTCTAATGGCTCCAAAGTCACTTATATCGACGATAATGTGGGTATGGGTCTATATAATTTCAACCAATATGTTTTAGATATGTTTGGTTCACTATATTAAACTTATATTTTAGATTTAACTCTTAGTTAATTAGTTTAACTTTTACCGTGTCTTCGTGTATTCTTACTCTATATGGTTAATAATCTTAATCTCAATTACCAAGAGAACCTAAAGTGGATTATTAATAACATATATAATATTATTTATTCCCTTTTGCAAAACCTTACATTTTTAGGAATATTATATCAACCAATAATATAGTATTTTATAAAATATTAATTTATGTCAATTTTGACACTATTTGGTATTTTGTTTTTGTGAAAGTCATAGAAACTTTATTACTTTTAACAAGATACATTGAATCAATAATAACATGTCATAGTAACCTATAAAATTATTTTATGTCATTAAAAACATTTATATTATATTTATTTTAATATTTATAATACAATTCATTTGATTCTTTCATTTATAAGGTAATTACTGCATCATCAATGTGTCATTAATAAATTCAATTATTTAATGTCTAAAAATTATAAATAAAATACGATTATATAGGAAATATTTTTAACTTTCTAATGGATGTTTATAAACTAATTTATCTTATGTGTAATCCTATATTAAAAATGTTTTAGTTATTAAACTTTGATTTGAAATCTTTTAACTCTTCTTTGAATTAAAGAATGATAAATGTCCTAATCTAATGCAAGTGGACCTAAAGGATGATATATTATTCCTAAAGTTGTTTTTTCGAAATTATCGTATCCAATAGAATTAGTACATGTGCTATGATAATATTAATATCATTTGTACCCTTAATTACCCTATTTGCTTTTAACCGTGGTAAATAAAAGTAAAAAGTTACTTTTCACCCAAAAATATTTTCATCTCATTGAACCAAATTTTACTTAATGATATCAACCATGTCTCTTGGATTTTTTAAATTCAATTCACAAAAGTGTTAAAATTATGTTTTATGTAAATTTGCAAAAGCTCCTAGGAGGTGGGTAAAAGACGATAAAAAGTTCTATAAAATTTTATTTATCTAAAATTAATATAAATTCACTCCAATGAATTACATTGAACTTATACAGGAATTATGTATATATTTTTACCTAAAATAAATTTAAGTAAAATATATAATTATTTAAAAAAATTCGGTTTTAACCAATAACTCAGTTTTTTTCACTATTCATCAAAAATTGAAGGTTTTCAGAAAAATACCAAAAATTCACCTAGGCTAATTTTGATATTATTAATTTAAAAATTAATTCAATTTTACCAAATTAAAAACATATAAGTTTCATTTATTAATTTAAAATTAATCCCCGTTGTCAAAACAAAGAGCGTGTTTTTATGAAACAATAATTATCAAAAGATTAACACTTGTTTATGTATAATTTCAAAGTGAAATTAATTCCAATGACCAAAATTAGATTGAAGGGTAAAAATATAATCTAATTATACTTACAATACATTAAAATTTATACTTCCACACTATAAATTATTTTGTTCAGAAATGTTGTTTTCAGTTAAAATATAGTATTTTTCACTATTCATCGAAATATAAAAGTTATAAGAAAAATACCAAATATTTATTGAAACTAAATTCTTATTTCCCAATTCTAAAGAAAAAGTTTATTTTTTCCATTTTAATATATAAAAGTTTCAAATATTGGATTTGAAAAGGTTATCCATTAAAAGGTGGTAAAATTTTATTTTTTTGAAAAATAATACTTTTATCTGAAAAAAATGAATTTGTTCATACATTATGTCTAAGAAACTCATAATATGGATTTTAAAATTATAAAGATTATATAAAGTTCAAAAATTTTATAATTCAATTCGTAACAGCTTTGGAACGGCTAGTTTGGTACGTCATGGTGCGCTTGAACTCTATGTTGTGTGATGTGCAAGTTATTAAATTACTTTGATGAAATAATGTACTATGAAATCTTGGGGTGTAGAAATTTTCCTTATATCTGAATTCTATATTCTATTTAATACCCTATACAATCAAATTAAATTCATTAATTAAAAAATAAACAACCTTTTATACATGAATTTGATTCATTATTATTTTATCATGTTATATTACCGGGTTTTCGAAGAGTTATATAGTTTAATTTCATCATTCGAGGGTATTAATCTTCTTCATTTTCATGATCTGTTTACTTTAATATGAACTTGGGAATTTATGTATAATGGGTATAATTATATAGAATTGAAAATATTTGTTTTTAATGAATATCTATAGTTTTAAAAGGTTGTATATTTCATTTGGTTAAATTGTATGAGGATGAATCATTAGATAAATATTTAATGATAATTTTTTAGGACAATTTTGTTGGGTTTTATCAAAAAAAATCTATCTATTTTAGCATTTAGTATTATTTGAATATTTTTGTTATAAAACATAAAAGGGTTATAAAATATATTTTACAGTATTTCCTAACCATTATAGTGGTTTTATGAATAAAATTGAAGGTGTTAAATTAATATGGAAATGCATCGTCCTTGATACTTGTCAACTGACATGTCACTAGCTATGATTTCATTTTCAGATTTAGAGAGAGATAAAATATTTATATGATGGATCATCCATTAACATGATATAATTATAGTATATAACAGGAATTTTAGTTACCATGAATATTTGGATAGAGTAAGTTAGGAGAGAATTATAAGAGAAATCAAAATTAAAAGAAATTAAATGAAAATGGAAGTGGAATTTACCTCTTAAGTCACTCTTCCTTGATAACCTCCTTAGGGAAAAGGTTTTGGTCTTATCATGAGACCAATAGATCATAGAATTGGGGGTGGGGTGGTAAGATACATGAACAGAATTTGGACAAGTCCCAAAGTAAACGAAGTGCGAGGACAAGAGGTAGTGAGGGGTAGTATTTATAATGGAAGTGATTTGTGTTTTCTAAATATTTTATTCATTAGTTTAACATTTTTGCTCAAATATTTTAATATCTTGAGAATTATAAATAAATATATAAGAATATTAAATTATTTTTTGATATTTTTGGACTGAATGTACAATAAATCATCCTTGACTCAATAATTCATGTATTTAACATTTATTGAAAATTATCGTATTTTACTATTCGCCCAAAATTATCCTTTTTCTGAAAAATACCAAAAAAAACATACTAAATTTCTTCGACATGTAGAATTAATAATTGAACCCCATTTTATGAAAATTATTTTCTAAATATGATAAATTTAATTTTTATTTAAAATTGAAATTTTAATAAAAAATAAATATTTTATAATTAAAACAGATTTTCTAACACATTGAATAATTAATTGAGGTCTCATAAAAATATGTTATAATCATAATGAAAAAACATATTAATTTAGAAATAATATTTGTGAAAATTTATTTACTTTTAATATATTAATTTAATTGTAAAATTTTAATTAAATATTTAGGACTTGCAAAAATAAGAAAAATTAATTTATAATTTTTAAAACATTTATTTACATATGTCAAGAAAAAAATATATCATATTTTTATTCATAAGATACCTATTATTTATAATTTCAATGGTTATGTTACTATTCTATTAGATGGATTATTATTCCTAAGGGTCATGTTACTATTCCAATAGTCGAGATACTATTCCAGCAGCATTGGTTCCTTAATTTCAAAAAATAATACTTATTTCATTCATTCTTAATTTAAAATGATTTTATTGTGATCTCTCTGTGATTTAATGTGAGATTAAATATATTAATTTATTATAAGTAGGGTGAAATTCCATTGATAAAATTTTATGTTGTTATAAATATTAACCTTACTATGTTCCTAAATTTTAGATAATGATATTTCGATAACGATATGTTGCATATGAAAAAGTAAATCGGATGGTACTGATTACCTTAGAGAGGATTAATGATTTTTTGAAAAAAGTGCAATATGATATCAGGGATTTAATTTAGGATATTTTTGGATTTATGTAATAAATCCAATAATATATGGAATAAGGAAGCGTGCATGTTTTCAATAAGGATTTATGGTAATTAACTTGGTTCAAGAGAGTACATGATGAAGGAATTCACATGATACATATGTAACAAACAAGAGATACTTTATGAAATATAGGGGATAAATGCCTAGCTGATTTCAAGAAATTCAGAGTCTTTTTTTTCTAAATTGTTATAATTTTAACATTCAGAAGAGTTATAAGGATAACCATTTATGTAATGGTTTATGTTAAGCTTCTAATAAGGTTTTAGAGGTTGAATTATTACCTCTCCATATGAGTATTTATGCACACTAGATAACCTATGTAAACCATTTGGTTGTGACGCTAAGAGAGATGGAATAACCTATCATCCTATGGATCACATTATTTGATAATTCCTTAGGGATGAAAAATTCAACTTCATCTCTTGGAGTAAGAGATGAAGGGGAAATTAATCAAGTCACAATGAAAGGATGACAATGTGCTTATGAAATGTAATCAAGTAAGTAATATTCTAAAAAAAACTCTAGGGAAAGGATCTTGAAACCAAAAATGTTTTTCTAGGACATTCATTTTTTATGAATTATATGATCCTATAAATAATCAGATATTTATTGCATTATGATTGTTATTTAACATTGTCTTGGCCATGTTCTCTAGAATTATCCATCAGAAAATGATAGTTATATTTCACCTACAGGTTCATGTTTTCACTTGACACCTAAGAATTAATATGTGGAATCCTAATAATGAGTTACTTTGGGTAACTGTTATGTTTCTGACTTCCCCATTTAAGTGGTGTTTTAGTATTCATTTTTACAGTGCAGCTTTCTATGAAATGAACATTCTAGTATTAATACATTGTTGACCCCAAATAATTTCAAGGGATAAATTCATTTTAATGGGGGTATAATGTAAAAACACTTGTTTTTATGATCCTTTTATAGAATAAATTAAATTTCATTGATGTGTTTTTTATATGCTACAAAAAGTTACTATTTCATAACACACAACACCAGCTTTGCTTATGTTAGACACAACAATAAGATTCAACAAAAAATAATTTTACATTTGTATTTATTTAAATAGTCAAATTATAACCATTCTGTTAGAATGGTGGATATTTACAGGATTCACTAAATTACTAAAGTTTTTTCTACAAAAGTAAAACCCTAAAAAAGTGGGAAATGTTTTTCTAAAAACTATTTAAAAGTGAATATGTGTGTTTTATACAAATAAATAAATAGAAAAAATTTATTATATTATATTAATGAACTATATAAACAATTTTTATTCAATATAATGGTTAACATTCATCTTATGTGTTTTCTATACATTATATAATAACAAATCAAGTTTTTCTATTAAAAGATGTATTTTTATAAAATGTTATTTTCCTCCTTTTGATGCAACACTTATTTTAAGTATATTTTTGATACTTATATAAATTTTATTTGAGAAAAAAAACTTCTTATTTTAAAGTTTTATATTAAAATTTACATTGTTTGTAGTCTTTTTATTTTTATTAGAATTATCACATTTTCATGAATAGTGATGACAATACAGAATTTTAATTGAAAATTTTTTTTTCATCAAATTTATATTTATTTTTAAATTATGTTTAGGATTATTTTTAAATAAATTATGGTCATTGGAATCAATTTTACATTTAATTAGGATATAAAAACATATCAATTTTTTTGAAATATTTTATATAAAAACTAATTTTCTCGATCCATCAATGAGATTAATTTTTTGATTAATTTCGTAAAACATTGTGTTTTTATTTTTAGAAATAGATTATATATGTAAAATAAAAAGTTTCAAATTTTTTTAATTGGTCACTTTTATTTTTGTACAATTTGAATAATAAAATTTTAAAATTTTATTACTACGGTTAAGGGTAAAATTAAAAAGTTTGGGTTAATACTAATACTATAAAAATCATAAAAATTTCCTAAAAAATTCCGAAATATTATTAATTTATTTTATTTTTTCCCTTAACACATAGGTGTTGAAATGAAAATAATTTAATGGAAAATTTTTAGTGAATATGACTTAGGTATTATTAAGATCAAAGAGAGTGAAAAATGTCACATTCATACATTTAGATGGTATACTATTTTTTAATATCTAGTTAAATAGATGATATGATTGAATAAGTATATTATTTTTAAATCTAATAGGATTAAATTCATCATGAAATTTTATTTTTAATATTTAGTGAAGAATGTATTTTAATAATTAATTACACAATGATGATAAAATGATCATTCAATTAATGAAAAAATCAATTAGGTGATATTATAAATATTGAAATAAATATAATTTAATTATTTATGGTTCACTATGAATTTTAAAGGATAATATATGGAATTGGTACTGTATTAAACTATTTTTATTGAATTTATCTTTCTCTATTGATATTATTATGGTCATTGTAATGAATAGTGTCCAAATTGAAACTAATGATATTTTATGAAAATAATATACTATTAAATAAGTTAAAATTATTAAAACCTAAATAAGGATAAAGGGAATAATTTATGGTCTTGAATTTAATATATTGACAATTTATAGTTTAATTTACATCTTATAAGTAAAAACCCACCATTTAATAATGAAAATGCTGTTAATGTAGTCAAACATAAAATAAGTGATCAAATGGTTAATTAAAAATATAATGTTTAAAATTACAAAAAAAACTTTTATAAAATATATTATTTTATGGTATTACACAATATCCCATATTTTCATTGAAATCATTTCCATTCAAAAGTACTCGGAATCATATTGAATTTATATAAGGTAATCCTATGAGAATTTATTAATGTGCCCCTCAACTATATTATAGAAGGAAACCTACTCCCTCATCCCATTTCACCACATTGATCCTTAACCAATATATAAAAAATTATCCTTTTCACTTCCCTAGACACATTCTAGAGGTTTTTCTCTTCCCAATTGACCAACTGTACTTTCCTTTAAAGTATATCTAAAGGATCCATTTTGAATAATATGTAATTTCTATATGTTATCACTCACTTTGTCTATTCTTTTAGTATATATATATATATATATAATATATATATTATAAAATAATATTATTAGTATCCCCGATATTCTGAAATTATATTTTGATTATGAATATTCCATTATACATATTCTTTCCCATTGAACATGAAGTGAAAGTATCACACATGCATATGTACGGCTTACCTTCTCCAAGTAGCGATACATATGGTTTACCATCTCCTCGATGTGATGTGATTCATTTTTCATGTATTACTCACATGGGTATTAATAAGGATAAATTTTAAGAATATATATGAAATATATAACATAAAAATTATTTTTTAATTATTAACTTCTCATTCTTTTAATATGATAAGAAAACTGAAAACAATGGTCATCTGTACGTACGACATATCATCTCCATAAATTGTGCATTTTATTTTATATCTCTTAATTTTATGAATCACCATTAATATATACATATATATGATATATATTTCATGTTTATCATTCTGGATATGATGAAATAATGGTATAATTTTTAGGACCAAGAATAACATGTAAGAATACAAATGAAAAAAAAGTTATTACCTAGAACATAACATTAACATGGAAATGTTAACAATCAAGTAATATAATGTCATATGTAAATCATATATGGTATTATAAATATGAATATGGTTCTGTGGTATATTTATAATAAACTTATATTTATTTTACATGAATTTTTAATGTATATAATGTTAGTCAAGACTTATGGTAAGGGATTTTTGTCTCACTTTTATTCCTATGGGACACATGACTTATAAACTACTTATTTCTGATATGTTGTGTATATACATATCTTTAATGTATTTTGTGATTATTATTCTTAATATTACGGTATTTTCATATTCATATTAATTTCTCACTTTCATGGTGTATATAAAATTATGATTCTATAAGTGTTTATTTCAAAATATCATCAACACTCATGATTGTTTCATTATAAATATCCATTGGGGAACATTTATCAAAAGGATAATGATATGGGTTCTTGATGGGGCTTTGGTTCTTCTATGAATCCTAGTGCTTGAATTCTAGCTGGGCCCGAATGATGAATCTAATGTAAACCAAATGTTTTTTTGCATATTTTAGATGATTTAGTGTATAGCGTAGAGATATATATACTCTATGATCATTGAGGCTCCATAATGGTATTTATTGATAAATGAGATAATATTTTCAGTTATCTAAATATATGGTAATTGAGGTATTTATTTTCCAACCATTCAATATTTTTTCTCAAAAAATATAAGACACATGTGAATAGGTAGAAAAACTTTAGGAAAAATTTATCAAAGAGGAGGATGTGGATCATGTTAGTGTCTATTAATTATACACCCTTTATGTTATTGATGATGATATCTGGACTTTGGCATGTTTTATTTGAAGGGCATGTTGTCGTATAACAACTACAACACCAATTAGTTTCTATTATGGATATACTGGTAGATAATTTATAAATGGTGGATAGTGTCGTGTGGGAAGATGTCATTTTATAGGCACAAGCTACACAATTATATCCATAGGTGGATTTTGATAATTTGAAAATAAGTGAACTATGATAGGCAGTTGATTCAAAGAACTAACGAATGGGTATCTTGAAATGGTACATGATGTAAATGATATCATAATTTTTGATATAATAATCATTTTTCCTCCCATATGTAGTGGGAATTTTGGTAAGGGAATTTTAGATGTGGATATCCATTACTTCTCTCAATTAGATAAAAGAAAATGAATCCTTTTAGATAAATCTCTTATTATCACACCTTCTCACACACTCATGTATTTTTTCACAATGAGATGGGGTGTGATAAACTTTATTTTCTAGTATGATATAAAATATTCAACCATTTACATTTATTTGAAAAAGAAGGGTTTTATGGTACATACCACATGTTTGACCACTTGCTTCTAGGAGGATATTCACTGAATAAAATCAAACGTTAATGAATACCACTTGATTATGAAGGAAAGACGTTTGTAAATCATGATTCCAATATATTTTAGTAAGAATTATGGGTTTGGTTGAATTATTATCCTTTAAACATGTGTGTTAAATAGATATTCGTAGGCCTTTTATGGGGGTGACA
The DNA here is from genome assembly GCA_963277665.1 of Viscum album. Lineage (NCBI taxonomy): Eukaryota > Viridiplantae > Streptophyta > Magnoliopsida > Santalales > Viscaceae > Viscum > Viscum album. Next base: position 1,084,308,216 of record OY728162.1, on the reverse strand, counting down.
TACTATCTACTAAAACTGAGTTTAGTTTGATCAATAAAGGATAATTTCTTAATTTCTCCTATCCATGTGCACTTGGAGGGGTATGGGTAGGCCATATATAGGGAAAATATTCCATCACCACAATTCAAGATTGATCTTCTTGTATATTAGATGAAGTGATTTCCTCTATAAAATGTTGAATTACACGAGTATAGGTAGTCCATTATGGAGTGAATTTACCCTCATCATAAGTAAAATTTATTTAGGTGAACATACCATAAAATAAATACACATTAGATCAGTTTACCAGAATATTGATTAAATATCAATATAAATCACACACCCAAAACCTATCAGTTTTGGGTGTTCATAAATTAGCTACATTTACTAATAATTTTAAAATATGTCTTTACTGTCTCCCACATAACTCTCCACACATGATATCTGTAACACCCCAAGCCCAGTTACATAGAGTCTGTGCATTATTAAATAACATTGGCGTGATCCCAAGAGATCATGTACTGAAAGACCGATCGGTTTAGAAGCTTTGTAAGTTCTAGATACATACATAAGTTTTACAATACATTATGAAATTAAAAAAAATTGTGTCTCCTTTTAACACACTCATATCACTTAGCATATCCCTATAAGTTAATCAAAATATACATCGTCACATTCTGAAAAAAATATAATAAGGGGGTGATCTCAGATGCTCCGTAAAGATAAAAATATAGCTGAAACTATCATAAATAAGCATAAACATTTAAGGAAATGTATTTGATTAAAATAAAAGACATTTAAAATTAAAATTTAGAATAATATGGAAAAGATAAATCAAATAATTGCATTTACTTATTCAAATTGATATTCTACTATTCGAAAAATTACACGTAATATAAATTGATAATTTCATAATAATGGAATGCATAATGTTGGACATCATAACCCTATAGTCAAGGCCTCTTTCCAAGACTACAAATAAATGTATTGGAAAGGCCTTATGCCAGAACACTAGTTTGACTCATGAAACCTAACGATGCATTGAAGGGCTATAGAGGTCCCCACTCATCACCTACAAATTCCATTTAATTTCAAATGTGAAAATGGTGAAACATAATCTAAACATTTGTATTAAAACTAGCATACGAAATATCAATACATTAACCACAATCCATGAAAGGTATAAAAATATCATATCCACAGTCAAACTTAACTCATTCAATAAAATATGGAAATTTGTATTATAATAAATCAAACTTAATAAACAATAAAAAAATTGAAGGATACTAACATATATTAAAATAATCAGAAAAAACTATTTGAGAGAAATATCTCCTTTTTCTTGAAAATATTTAAAGCCGCACTATTTATCCAAGAATTCATTTAATTTTTTTAAAATCAAAGTGTCCTATACAACATTGAAACTATTGAAATAAATTTAAATTTAAAACATTCATGTAAATATAAATAAATACTTAAAACCATTTTTAAAACATGGACTTTATTGTGAAATATTTAGAATAATAAATCCGTAAAACGATTTTTTAATTAAAGAGTTCCTAACCAAATGAGAGATTCTTTAATAAAAATAATTACAGAAAACAATTTAATAAAAACATAATAATTACATTATAATAAATATATTCATGCTATAATATGTAAAAGGACTGTATATACACCATATAAAATTGAATTGGCGCATAACCACAAAGAAGTCTCTGTGGATTGTAAATTTAGATGAAATCCCTTAAAAATACTGTATCCATTGATTAAGGATAAATAAATGACTTGATTATGTGTGAATAATATAAATACAATCAATATGATTGTATTTTAATTGTAAATAATTGAGATGACATTCACACATGTTCTTTTAAAAACAGAACCAATGACTTAGATATTTAAATCAATTAATGGAAATTGAGTTAAGATTACCCTTATCAAGTCTATATCAATGACATGATAATTTATAAATGGATTTATTATGTGTATCAAAAGTATATCTACATAAAGCGGAGTGTAAATTTCTAAATTAATAAATTAATAGTGATTCCATACATAATATTGATGTAAAATAATCAATGAAGTATGCACAAAACCCAATAGGTGGAAATTGAAAATTGAAATTCACTTACTGGTTTGGTAACTTATTAAAGATACACCCCATGAAAATAGGATGATACAATTATGATTTAAATACCAATAAATTAAATTATATTACACAAATAATTCAATCATGGTAAGTACATACACCACAAAAAATAGTGACAAATATATCATTAATATCATGAGAATAAAAAGTGAGATGAAAATAATTTACCTTTTACTTTTCCTTAGTTGAGTGTAAGTTAAACACATTTATAATGGTCAAATAATTGTTATTAAATTATAAAATAACCACATACATAAATATTATATCATATATGATCCTCTAATATTGTTTTGTTAATAATATTTCAGTAGTATCATTGTTTCGAGTGTTAACTAATTTGTTTTCCTTTATATGTTTTGTTATGTAAGTATTGTTTTTATTGCTATAATGGATTTTATTTATATCCAGAATGATATTAAATTCATAAAAAGTATTTTTAATCAAAAAAATTAAAACTATTATTGAATTGTTATGATCGGGAATGAAATCTCATCGAGTCGTGGAGATGGTAAGTCGTACATACGCACGAGCGATAATATATTTTTTTTGATGGTGAAATCATATGTAGATGGATAAAATATTATATATACCAAATCATTAAAATGTAATATATTTATTAATTACATCAATTATACTAATTATTATACCCATCCAAATAATGAAGCGTTGAACAACAAACTACACCATGACGTGGAGACAGAAATACGTACGTACAAACATATGGTGACTTTGTCATTTATAAGATATATAGAATAATGAATATGGTTGTAAAATATTTATAAACAAATTATAGTATGTATAATGTGCTGGAGTTATTATTTTTTTATGGATACAAAAATGAAAGAGGATGTGGAAGAAGAAAGGAACTTTGAAATATGTGATGAAATAATTATCTATTCTTTGGGCGCTTTATTTTCATATGAACAAAATAGCTCCTTAAGATAGATTTCTGATCGAAGTAAGGCATCTAGGATGAGGTGAAGGTAGTTGTAATGGTATTTGAGCTGGGGTTGGCTGAGACAATTGGATTTTGTTTTTTGAATTTGAGAAAAGGGGATGCACTCTTTTATAAGAGAGGTGAGGGTCACTTTATGAAGTGCTTGAAAAATAAATTTATTATAAAATAAATTTCCGTTTGTAATAGCTCAAAATAGATTTAATGGGTTAATAATGTTTTTATGGGTCTATATCCTCCCAATAAATATGTTTTAGACAAATTTGTGTCACCATATTAACCATAAATTTTATATTTATCTCTTAGTTAAATAATTTATCTATTACCATGTCTACTTGTAAATTTTTATTCCATGGTTAATATAGTTACTATTAAATGTAAAGAAAACATAAATTGGTTCATTAATGACCTATATCACATTATATAAGTCCACTGGTAGAATATTATATTTTTAGTAACATTATATCATTTAATAATATTGTATTTTTTTTAAACAATAATTTATCTCAATTTTGACACTATTATGTATTTGGTATTTGTGAAAGTTGTAAAATGCGTATTACATCATATAAGATACATTTAATAAACCCTAACATGTCATATGAGCCTATATAATTCTTCTATTGAATCAAAATTTTCATTTTACATTTATTTTTGTATTTATAATATCAATTAGATTAATCTTTCTTTAATAAGGTAATAACTACATTATCATTGTGTCATAAATAAATTTAATTATTTAATGTATGAAAATTATAAATAAAATACTTTTATGTATGAAATAATTTTATATTTTTAACTAATATTTATAGTCAAATTTATCTTATTTATAACTCTATATTAAAAATGGTTTAGTTAATAAAATTTGAATTTTACACTTTTAACTCTTCTTTAAATAAAATATAATTAATTTCCTAATCTGAATCTAGTTGATCAAAAAGGAACTTATTTTTTTCCTATGGTTGATTTTGGTTGAAAAAAACTTATAAAATAGAAATAATACATGGTTTGGGGTAGTTTTATATTATTATAGTATTATTTCTACCTATAATTACCCAATTTACTTTTAACCGTGGTAAATAAAATTCAAAAGATATTGTTCACAAAAGATTATTTTCATCCTATTGAACTACATTTTACATACTGATGAAAATTGTGTCTATCGTATTTTTGAAATTCAATTTTTACCATTTGTAAAATTACATTTTATGTAAATTTGAAAATGTTCATAGAAGGTGGTTAAAAGACGTTAACAAGTTCAATAAAATATTATATATATAATCATTTTATAAAACAAGTCAAATGAATTATATTGGACTAATATATGTATTATTTATTTATTTTGACATTAAGATAAATTTTAATTAAAAATAATTACTTAAATGAAATAGTTTTTTATGTACTAGGTATTATTTTCCACAATTAATCATAAATTTATGGTTTTTAGAAAAATACTGAAAATTCACCCTAAGATAATTTTGATATTATGAATAAAAAAATGAATTATATTTTACCAAATTAATTTTTTAGGATTGTCTAATATTCTCCCCTCATTCAATAAATTACGTACTTGCAATTTAAGCTTGTGATTGAAAACTAGGTGTTGGACATTTAAATATATATTAGTTGAAATCCCACATCGAAAAATGCAGTAATGACGTCTATATTTTAAAATAATGAAAGGTAAGTATGAAGGATACCATAAAAATACACACTAGGGTTCCATGTAAGAAAGAATGTATATGGAAGAGAAAACTAACCATCATGTTTTGATGGAGAATGATAGAGAATATTATTAGGAGAAAGGTAACGATCTGAAATCCATGATCTTGTGATGGGTTAAATGACCATTGATTACCCAATAAAAAGATAAAAATGACAATGTTTTGTTTTAAGTTCCCTTTCATAATGTTGAAGTATTTATTTATGATATTTAATTATAACATAAGGAGATATACTAATGTTAAAAGTATATTTTCATCCTTTAATAAATTTCTGCCACAAAATCATATTTTATCCAAATGATGAGTATTCAAGATGACTATGGGTTCACCTGAAGCGCTATAATAAACTTATAAAAAATCACATAATCCAGAAAAGATAAAATATATATATCCCTATTCTTTGGACATTAACCAAAACCAAAATGGATAGTACTAGATCATATGATCCACAAAATGGACAATCTTTTAGAGAACGAAATTTTAATCTTAATCTCCAAAATTAAATAAAAAAACACAAAGTTCAACAAGGTCCATTCAATAAAAAATTAATTTATAATTATTCAAAAGAATCCAAACTATGTTTGAATCATAAAATTCATAAGTATTTGATTAAATATCCTTCCATAATAAATCATAACATTTATCTCCAAATAACATCAACTACTCTTAAAGTAACATACTTAAAAGTAATTAAACTAATAACATATTTACTATGATAGGTTAATCATTTCCATAAATAACCTTAATCACTATAAGACCACAACAAAAGCATATGTTCATCCAAAATAAAAGTCAACCATTACACCCCTAATGAAATCCCAAAGTATTTTATTTTCTATAGGCATATAGTTTTCCCAAAAGAGAAAATGTATTCCCAAACAACATTTATCACTTAATCAACAATTCACTTTCATATACTAAGGATATCCTCTTGATAAATTTTAATTTCGCAAAATCAACATATTCTTCATCCATAAAATAATTTAACTAAAATGAATTAGTCTTACTAAACATGGACTACACGAAGTCCATTGGTAGGTGATATATCCCAGTTGCACTTTAGTAGTGGGTTTGATTTCCCCAGCTTTGTCTGACGTGACTGGTTGTCCCATGATCTGCGTGTTGCTCCTTTTCAAAGACTATATAGTTTTATAACATTCCCAAAAATGATATAAATTCCTCAAAAATAACCATAAAATATTTTAACAATAAATGTTATCTCATACCTCAAATTTTCATCCTAAAAATTAATAACCTATAATTTCCTCAAATTCAAGGATCATATAAACCCAAAATTTTCATTTTAATTATATCCACAACAGAAAAGATAATTCTTCCTCAAATATGATTTTCACATAAAACCTGCAGGGGTTCACATTCAAGAGAGAATTCTTCTAATGTAATACCATCAAAAAAGAGCCTTAATACATTTAAACATTTCTACATATATTTATTTCCACATTGGTTCTTCCTTGACGTAGAGGTTATCCTATAGAATAGGGCATTGAATCGTGTAATGTCTAGGTCCCCAACATTTATGGAAAAGGACTATAAATGGAATTTTAGGATCATTTTTATTTTCTTCCATAGAAATATTCATTTTTTCACTACAATTCTTTACTATATATACTTATTTACAGCAGATTAATAATTTATTTATTCCATTGAGACACTTTAATAGGTGTCTCCTTCAACATTTCCTACATGATGGAAATTCATCTTTCTTTTTCTCCATGGTCTGCACTACTGGAGCTCTTATCATTCTCCACCTTTATCTTCTTTGGTGAGTTCATGAGTTAGTTAATGTATATTTTGTTTATCATATCTTTCAATAATTGATTCAACATGAAAAAATATAATTTACACATACCAACATTCTATTTCGTTGCTCATTTACACCACCGTGAGAACCTCATAAATCATGTTCAATGTTAATAAGAATTTCTTGGAATACAACCAATGACTAAAACTAGAAAACATAGTGTGAGTAACAATAGTAATAAAATATTTTATTAAATATCATGACAATATATTTTCAATATGAAACACCATAGGATTTAAGCATGGTTATTTGTTCTCATCTTATATTAAAATCATTCAAACCGGTTTGTAATGAAAATGTGAATTATACTAAGCATATCCCAAGGGAGTGTAAAACTAGGTGCGTAGTAAGGCTCGTTGTTATGTACCAGGATACCCTGGGGGAATCTTGAAACTCCTTGTCAGAGTTTTCACTCATAGGTACATCTGTTCCAGAACCACGACCACTTGAAGTATTCATACAGAGATGTATTTCTTGGAAAACCCACAAGATCTCAACATTACCAAAATTCTATAAAATTTTTCTATACTAATCCTCAATGTCTATATTAGGGTAATTTATTCTAATCATAGTTTTTAATATCTAGATTTGTAAGAACCCAGACCCTCTTTTCAGGTATGTTTTCCTCTTCTGGCCGTTTTTGTGAAAAGGGGGGTTTTCTAAAAAAAAATTAGTATGCATCGTGTACTTTATGATTACACGCTCTGTACTATGTTGCCACAGGAGGTCGTGTGCTGACCATGTAGTGGCCACACACACGGCTGTGTGGGGGTGTTTTGGAAGCCACCTAAAGAAGAGTATGGAAATAGCGACTACACGCTATTTACTTCAAAAGTACACACCTTGTAATTTCTTTCTTTTTTTCATTAAACACACGGGGGTCGCGTCTAAACACCAGAATGTTCTTCTTTTAGGTCTCGTTCGACCGAGACCTCCATACGGCCCCGGATCTTCGATGAACCCCCAAGAGTGAATCCGTATTTTAAATCAAACATCGTCGATTGCATTGGAATCACATTAGTGAGTTCTCTCTTCTCCTAGAGCACCATCTTCTGATTCCCCATATTTTCAAATTTATCGTCTGTTGAACGTTTTATACATTTTCAGATATCATTGGAATTAGAAAGTGATTCAAGCCTCTAGGTTCACATATAGAGATCTTCCAACACAAAGGTAGGTGGTTTGTCCCTTTCAATTGATATTATTTGAGTATTATGTGCAATTTCTACCAATACCCTTGAACGAGGTATTGCTGGTTTACTGTTTTACCCCTGTTGATTTCCTTCCAGGCTTGTATGATTATGTAGAGGTTGTATGTATAAGAATAGGGTTGATTGCTTTGCTTTGGATGATTTTCCAATGTATTTTCTGTTTACGACCGTTGGTCATGCTTAGCCTTGGCCTCTTTCCCTACTTTCCATGGTTGTTGCTGTAGGGTGGAGAGTTTTTATTATAATATTTTTGATATGTTGTAGACTGGTTAGCCAAGTAGTTCTGTAGGTCTAATTTGGCAATATTACCTCCCAATACTCATCGACTTACATAGGTCCATGAGAACCTAGTGTAGCATACTATAAGGGGAATTGACCGAATGAGCTTCCTCAGAGTGTCTTTGAGCATTATTGACTATAAGGGGAATTGAATGAGTGAGCTTCCACAGAGATTCTTTGAGCATTATAGAATATAATGGGAATTGACAGAGTGATCTTCCCTATAGTATCTTTGAATTATTTCAATGACCTGGTCTATAAGTGTAATTGACTGAGTGAGCTTCCAAAGAGAGTCTTTGACCTTGGCGATATAAGTGGAATTGACTACGTGTTCTTCCTCAAAGTGATCTTGATTACATTTGACTATAAGGAGAATTGCCAGAGTGAGATTTCTCATAGAGTCATGTTTAACTTTTGACTATAAGGGGAATTGACTGTGAGTGCTTCCTTAGAGCATCAATTTATATTCTAGTGATGAACGAGAAGGGATAGTCTGCGTGTACTTCCCAGAGGTTTAACTTCTTGTTTAGCTACATACATGATAAGAAGAGTTGCTTATTATTGAGTATGTTCTTGTTATTATTTTCTATTGTTTTTCTTTCCATATATTCATTGATCGTTAGGCATAGATCATTGGGTGGTTGCCTAATGGTATTTAGACTCACATGCTATTTGGGTCAAGATTTCGGGCCCAAACAGATTATATTGCTGCTGGTATAGACCAAGGAAAGCGCCCTTCAACTTCAGGCTCTTGATTGACTGTGGAGTTGGAGAGCATGGGACCAAGCTATGGCTTGTGATGCTGAGGAGATGTTTATCTATTTTTCTTTTGTACCTCGGTTTAGTACTAATATATTTCATCATTGTGATTTGTTTGGATGCTTTCCTAGATATATGTACCATGTATCATTTATATATGTGCTTCAGTTGTTTCTTACTTGTAGTCTTCTGTTGTTTATTCTTGAATGGTTTATTAATGCTTCCGCTATTGCATATTGTTTTCTTATGTTGTGTTAATCTACCAATATGGGAATATTTTCCACACTATTACACCCAAGGCCCTCACTGCTAGTCAGCATCCTCTGGTGTTCGGGGAAATGCACTTGAGGCCATGTGACCAACCGGGTACGGGGCGCCTCTGGGTGGCTTCCGGAAATCGGACGTCACGAAGTGGTATCAGAGGGACTCTTTTCTCTTGAATTATTGTTTGGAGACTATAGCCAGGGATTGGACAGAATATGTTATTAGAAATAAGTTATGCCCAGGAGTAGCTAACATGTGTATAGTGAGAAGCTAATTTACCTCAAGTATTATAATTTTTCTGGTTTTTCAATTTTACAGTTGATTTGATTTTCACCAATGGGTGACTCACATGTTTTGTGTTTTTTATATTTATATCATTGAGGTTATATTTCTTTTGAAACCCAATGAGATGAGATTATTCCATCTCATGCATCATATATGGACTTATTAGAAATCACATGTCAGGCATTCTTGTGTTGTAATTTAGTGTGCATTAGAAATTTCATGTTGTTGTGATAGATGTATTGATAGATATTCATGTTTTTGTGATAGATTATGTGATAGAATAAATGATTTTTGTTAGATCATTTATTGTGTAAGGTTTTTCTTGAATTAATTCCAAACATTGGCTCTTCAGGTATTATGGGCCCTCGTGGACCGGAATTTGGTGGATTATTGACATGTCGTCCCTGTTTATAGCATGTATAAGATGCCAGAATTTTATTCACAGGAAGTATGGGCCCTCACGGATCATAATTTGGAACATTTAGGACCGTTTCAATGTTATTGTAGGCTCCAGTGTAGTTTATGAGGCTTACTGTCCAGAAAAAACGAGAATACTTGCCGTGTAGTTTTGACTACACACCATGAGTTCTTATATTCGGGATGAAACAATTTTTCTTATGTACACACCGTGTACTTTATGTACACACCGTGTAGTATCTTATCGTGTCATAGGCCGTGTGGGTAGAGACACATGATAGGGAATTCCTTACGTAAAAACATCGTGTACCAGTTTCAGCACACCGTGTAGTGCTGAACTTGTGTCTTCCCCTGTAGCTGAAAACACAGATAGATAAAACATAATCTATACACACCATGTTAGGATTTCAGACGCCGTTTATTCTGACCTAGGTACTTGGCAGTGTCACAAATAACAAGGGTCAGTGTTATCCATTCTCGTACATGTTGTGTCCATCTAGAAAATGTCGTGTAGTGCCAGTCGTGTGTCAGGCCGTGTCACTAAAAACATGGGCCGTGTGAAGATTTTTTAGTGCACACCATGTCTACATTAAACGCACCCTGTATTCGTGTTCTAGGAGAATCGTGTGGGTTAGTTGTGTAGAAGGAATCAAGTAATGGAATAGAGTTCAAGTACACACAGTGTGTATAGATAACATTATGTGTGCATAGGGTGTTACAAGACTAGTTGTGGAAGGAGTACACACCCATGTGAATGGCTTAAGGGACTATGCTGTATAGTCTTTATACATGTGTTGTAGTCATGTTTTTGAAAACTAGAATGCTTTCTTTCTACTGTTACCTTATTAAACATAAATGTTGTAGTTCATGTTAATATTGAATCTATTGTGTGCATTTGACCTTGCAGAGTCATGCCACTGAGATGTCCTCCGGTTGTCCTCCAGTTATAGGGCAGTGATAAGACGCTGGATATGGCTGATCAGGGACTTCCTGTAGATCCTCCTGTTGTCCCAGACTTGGCACCTGCAGTTATATAAGTTACTGATGTGGATGCACAGTTTAGGGAGGTCTTTCTAGGGATGATGCAGACTTTTCAGGGAGCCCCGCCTCTTGCCATGTTGATGGCAGAATTGATGCAGGTTTTTTAGCAGCATCATCCTCCCACTTTCACAGGGGATGGAGGACCCCATGCTATAGAATCATGTATAGGAGCCACGCAGATGATCTTCGATCATCTAGAGATATCTCCATAGAGGAGGGTGAATCTCACTACCTACATAATACAAGACACCTCCAAGAGGTGGAGGGATGTGATCTCACAGGTGGGGTGCCAGCAGAATATGTCTTGGGATGAGTTTTAGCGCATCTTTTACGATTACATCTATCCATAGATCTTGAGGGCCGATCAATCCCGAGAGTTTATGAGTCTGGAGCAGGGTACTCTTTCCATTACAGAGTATTCCTCTCAATTTACAGAGTTACAACATTTCATGCCTCTTCTAGGTGGCGATGAGTTGTTCCTTGTGTGGAAGTTTGAGGATGGTCTAAGGCATGAAATTCGATCGCAGGTGAACATCTTCAGGTTTACTTCGATATACACTATAGTCCTACAGGCGTTGATGACAGAGTATAGTCTGAGAGATTCTAGAGCTTTGATCTAGGGCGGTTCAACATCCAGGGTTAGTGCTTCACCAGCTGATAGCAGGAAGCACCATAGGGAGGCTGCATAAGGAGATCCGAGTAGGCGGGATGCATCTTCTGGTAGCCAGGTGGTGTGCAACCAGTGAAGGAGATATGGGAAAATGAGGACGTAGTGATAGAGAGCCCTAGTGGAATGCTGATTTTGCAGCAAGATGAGTCACATTCAACAATTCTATTAGGTCTTCTCACTAGGAGCTAGTGACTGAGGTTCATCTATGACTCCTCGTATAGGAGCAGCTCCACCAGTTTCTCACCAGTCTGGGAACTGGAGTTCTTCCGGCCATTCTGGCCAAAGTGGAGGTCGTGGTTGTGGTGGTCCTTCACTAGGATATCAGCGATAGCAAGGTGGATCTGCTCAAAGCAGTCAGGTAGGGTCACAAGTCCGTGGAGAAAGTCATACTTTTGCAGTGGAGCAGACCCAATAGGAGCAGGATCCCTGACCCTCTATAGTTCAAGGTACGATCCCTGTTGCATTCGTTTTATCTTACACTCTTTTCGATATAGGGGATTCCCATAGCATTGCCTATGTTGCTCTTTTGGAGAGCCTTGGGCTCTGTATACTTTCTTCATCTAAGATTTTGACACTAGACACTCCGTTGAGGACGAAAACATCTAATGTACGTCAGTTCATGGAGTGGCCTCTTGAGGTTGGCAGGTGTGACAGCCATCGGGATCTCTATATCTTGGAGATGACATGCTATGATGTCATTCTACGAATTGAATAGATAGTTCCTTTTCAGGCATTTGTCGATTTTTATCGTCGTAGGGTGAGTTTCATATCACCAGAGGGGGGATCGTTTATTCGTAAGGGTGAATGGGATGTCTGGCAAAGAAGAGTGGTACCAAAGTATCATGGGTTAGGAGGAGTCACAACTCAGATTTCTAGTCTGTGTCTAGATGATTAGGGGACATCACAGTTAGACTTTCATGTAGTGGAGGATCATTTTAGGGATGCTTTTCTAGAATAATTTCAAGGTTTTCCTCTAGAGCCTGAGGTAGACTTTTAGATTGAGCTTGTTCTAGAAGGGGCACCGATGTCTATTCCTCCTTATAGGATAGCTACACCAGAGTTTAAGGAGCTCAAGAAGAAGTTGGAGGAGTTGCGGGCCAAGGGTTTCATCCGACCTAGTACTTCTCCCAGGGGTTCCCTTGTCATGTTTGCAATGTAGGTAGATGGTACTCTCAGGCTTTGCGTGGATTATCAGAAGTTGAACCAGTTGACAGTCAAGAACTGATATCCTTTTCCAAGGATTGATGATCACTTTGATCAGCTTCGAGTATCCCAGGTGTTCTTGAAGATTGAATTGAGATCTGGTTACTGTCAGTTGCATATTAGACCATCTGATATACCTATTACAACTTTCCGGAGTAGGTATGGTATATACGGGTATATAGTTATGCCATTCGGTCTCATGAACACGCCTAATGTTTTCATGGAACTGATGAACCAGGTGATCCATCCATACATGGATTCTTTCTTGGTTGTCTTCATAGATGATATCTTGGTTTACTGTCACACTCGACATGACAATTCCAAACATCTTGAGATTATTTTTTAGTACACTGAGAGAGAATCAGTTATATTCAAAGCTATCAAAATGCCACTTTTGGATGGATCAGATTCACTTATTCGGTCATGTTATCTTAGAGAAAGGAGTGTCATTAGTCCCAAATAAAGTGAGGGAAACAGTTTCTTATGATAATTCTAATAACATATTTGAGTTATGGAGTTTTCTAGGTCTGGATGGATACTACAGACACTTCATACATGGCTTTTCACGCTTAGCAGCCCCACTGATGGGCCTTACTAATAAGTGTACGAAGTTCTTCTAGTCAAATTCTTGTGAGTCAACCTTTAAAGTGCTGAAGGGGATGTCGAAATCAGCGCCAATACTAATCTTACCAGAGATAGGGAAGGGTTATATTGTTTACTACGATGCATTAGTTATTGGGCTGGGTGTAGTGATTACATAGGGATATGGAGTCGTAGCGTACAGGTCTCAGCAGTTGAGGCCACATGAGAGGAATTACCTGATGAAATATCTCGAGTTGGCAGCTGTTGTTTATGCTTTACACTGTTGGAGAGATTATCTTCTGGGATAACATTTTGTGGTTTTCACTGACCAGAAAATTCTCAAGTACATCTTCACTCAGAGTGATCCGAATCTGATACATCTAAGGTGGGTTGAGTACCTTTAATTTTTTTACTTTGAGCTTTCCTCTATACCAGGGAAGGCCAACATAGTGGATGATGCACTGTGTAGGAGGACTCATATGCAGGAAGTTCAGTAGGCCAACGGTGAGTGGAAACTTATGGCTCTGTCTTGTGTGATTCATTTGGAGGTGCACGACAGACATGGGAATAATTTCTTTTCTTCGATAGCTCTACCCTCAACTATGACTGGTCGGGTGCGAATAAGGCAGCTATCAGACTCAAAGGGCCTAGTCCTATGGGATAGCATGTCAGGAGAGGACCCTATTCCCGGATAGACCATGGGAAGGGATGATATTTTGCTTTCTAGTGGCGCGTATGGGTGCCAGTAGATATACATGAAGAGCTGATGCTGGATTTCATTTATTTGTTTGGATAGTTAATCCTGGTGTCACCAAGATGTATCATGATCTTAACCATTAGTATTGGTGTCTAGGTATTAAGAGAGATATTTCTAGTTTTGTCTTGAGGTGTTCCACCTCTCAACAGGTGAAGGAAGAGCATCAGAGACCAGCAAGACTTCCACAACAGTTACCCATTCCCGAGTTGAAGTGTAACGATGTTGTGATGGATTTCGTGACCAGTTTTCCGAAGTCGCCTTGAGGTAATGATATGGTATGTGATTTCATTGACAGACTCAATAAGGTTTCTATCTTCTTGCCGACAAAGGATACCTTTAGTGTTGATGAGTTGGGATGGATATACATCCGAGAAATTGTGTGTCTACATGGAGTTCCGCAGTACATTGTTTTAGACAGGGATGCATGTTTTACATCTCAGGTCTGGCAGGGGATTTAGAAGACTTTGGTTACACATGTACTTTTGAGTATATCTCACCATCCCCAGATAGATGGCCAATCTGAGCGTACGATTCAGGTGCTTGAGGACATGCTCTAAGCATGTATTCTGAATTTTGGAAGTTCTTGGGAAAAGAATATACCTATTTTGGTGTTTTCCTACAATAATAGTTTTCAAGATAATATTCATATGGAAAATTTTGAGGCTTTGTATGGTAAGTCATGCCGATCACCCCTATGTTGGTTGGAGGTAGGAGAGGCTGCTTTGCTAGGACCACGTCTTGTCCAGGAGACCACAGAGCAGATAGAGTTGATTCGGAAGAGGATGACTACTGCACAGTCTCGACAGAAGTCTTATACTGATCAGTGGAGATGGCGATTGGTGTTCGAGGTCAGGGTTTAGGTTTTCCTATGTGTCACACTGAGGTTGGGACACAGAAGGATTTGGAGAAAGGGTAAGATTTCACCGAGGAACATCAGTCTGTTTGAGGCGTTAGAGAGAGTTGGGTTGGTCTCCTATTAGTTGCAGGTACCTCATAGGTATCAGGTGATGCACGACGTCTTCCACACTTATCATCATTGATGTTACTTATCAGACCCGCCCCATGGCATTCAACCCAAGGATGTTCAGTTAGAGGTGGATGCATCATTCGAGGAGCATCCTATCAGGATTGTTGATCGTAGTACAATGAGTCTCCGTAGCTGGTATGTTCCTCTGGTATGGGTGCTATGGCATCACGTGCGGGTACTGGACGAGACTTGGGAGAGGGTGGTCGATGTACGAGCCCAGTGGATAGAGCTATTATGAATTTCTTCTTCTACGTTGTGCTAGGGGAATTCAGGGAAATTTTTTTTAAGGGGGGATGTTTGTAAGAACTCAGACCCTCTTTTCAAGTATGTTTTCTTCTTCTGGATGTTTTTGAGAAAAATGGTGTTTTCTGAAAATTTATTAAGTACACTATGTGTACTTTATGAGTACACACCATGTACTGCGTTTACATAGGAGGCCATGTGCAGACCGTGTAGTGGCCACACACATGGCTGTGTGGGGGTGTTTTGGAGGCCACTTAAGTGGTGTACAGAAACAATGAGTACACATTGTGTACTTCAGAAGTACACACCTTGTACTTTATTTTTTTCATTAAACACACTGAGGTTGCATCTAATCGCAAGAACACTCTTCTTTTAGGTCTCGTTCGATCGAGAGCTCCGTACGTTCGCAAATCTTTGACAAACCCCCAAGCATTTTTCAGTCCTATGAATTGAACTCCATTGGTTATGTTGGAATCTCATCAGTGAGTTCTCTCTTCTCCTAGAGCACCATCTTCTGATTCCTCCCCTTTTCCATGTTTTCATGGGTTGAACTTTTTATACATTTTCGGAGATCTTCGGCGTTCCAAGGTGATTCAAGCCTTGAGGTTCACATATATCAATCTCCCAACACCGAGGTAAGTGTTTTGTGAATTTTTTTTGAATGTATTTGAGTATTATATAATATTTTCACAAATACCCTTGAACGGGGTATTGCTTGTTTACCGTTTTACCCATGTTGATTGTCTCCCATGCTTCTATGCTTATATAGAGGTTGTCTGGATATGAATCGGGTTGATTTATATGCTTTGGATTATTTTCCCATGCATGTTATGTTTGCGACTGTTGGTCATGATTATCCTAGGACATTTTCCATGCATGTTTCTGTAGGGTGGAGAGTTTGTATTCTTATATGCTTGTTATGTTGTAAACTAGTTAGCCATGTAGTTTTGTAGGAAAAAATTGGCAATATAACCTCGCTATGCACATCAACATACATATGGTCGTGAGATCCTGGTGTAGTATACTATAAGGGGAACTGACCGAGTGAGATTCCTCAAAGAATCTCTAAGCATTATAGACTATAAGGGGAATTGACTGAGTGGGCTTCCTCAGAGAGTCATTGAGCATTATAGACTATAAGGGGAATTGACCGAGTGAGCTTCCTCAGAGAGTCTTGGAATTATTTTAATGACTTGAGCTATAAGGGGAATTGACCGAGTGAGCTTCCTCAGAGAGTCTTTGACCTAGGGGATATAAGGGGAATTGACCATGTGTGCTTCCTCAGAGAGTCCTTGACTTTATTAGACTATAAGGGTAATTGACCGAGTGAGCTTTCTTAGAGAGTAATGTTTTACTTTTGACTATAAGGGGAATTTACTATGAGTGCTTCCTAAGAGTGTCAATTTATATTCTTATGATGAACCAGAATGGATAGGCTGCATGTACTTCCCAGAGGGTTAACTGATTTTTTACCTGCTTACATGATATGTAGAGTTGCTTATTGCTGAGTACTTTCTTGTTACTGTTTTCTATAATTTTAAATGCCATATATTCATTGATTGTTAGGAACATATCTTTGGGGGGTTTTCTACTGGGATTTAGTCTCACACCCTATTTGGGTAATGATATTGGTCCCAAACAGATTATATTTCTGTAGGTATAGACAAGGGAAAGCACCCTTCTACTTCAGGTTCTTGATTGACTATGGAGTTAGAGATCATCAGACCAAGCTATGGCTTGCGATGCTGAAGAATTTGTTTATCTATTTTTATTTCATACCTCAGTTTAGTACTGTGGTATTCCAAAATTGTGATTTTTTTTTCTTCTTTCATAGATATATGTATCATTCATCATTTATTTATGTGTTCCAGTTGTTTCATACATTTAGTCTTCCATTGTTTACTCTTGTATGGATTATTACTGCTTCTTCTATTGCATATTGTTTTCTTCTGCTGTGTTACTCTTCCAATGAGGGAATAGTTTCCCCACTATTACACCCAAGGCCCTCGCTGCTAGTTGCCATCCTCTAGAGTTCGGGGAAATGTGCTTGAGGCCATGTGACCAAGTAGGTATGGGGCGCCTCTAGGTGGCTTCCGGAACCGGGACATTACAAGTTTCCAAGGTTTGTACTAAATTTCCAATGATACCAATTGTAAAGCCCCGAACCTAGTTTCCTAGAGTCGAGGCATTATTACATAACATTGGAATGATCCCAATAGATCATGTCCCAAAAGTCCGATCAGTTTAGTAACCTTGTAAGTATTAGACACATACATAAGTTTATACTACATTATCAAATGAAAAAAATTGTGTCTCCATTGAACACACTCATATCCATTATCCTATCCCTTTAGGTATATCATTATATAATTCTACCCATTATGGTAAAAATAAATAATAAGAAACAGGTGGGCTCATATGCTGAGAAAGGATAACAATATTGAAGAAGCTATCATAAATAAGAATAAATATTTAAGGTAATTTATAAGACTAAAACAAAATATTTTTAAACATAAACTTCAGCCTCAGATGGAAATGATAAATCAAATAATTCTATTTACTTACCCATATCGATATTATACTAGTCGAATAATCAAATGAAATATCAATTGTTAATTTAATATTGATTGAATGAATAATGTCGGACATCATAACAACATAGTGAAGGCCTCGTGCCAAGACCAAAAAGAATTTTTTTTCAAGGACTTGTTCTAATACACTGGTTTGTATCATGAGAACTACTGATGCATCAAGAGGATATAGCGGGCACCGCATGTCATGTACAAATTCCAATTAATTCCTCATATGAAAAGGGTGAAACATAATCTAAACATTTTTATTAAAACTAGCATATGAAATTTCAATACTTTAACCAAAATCCACGAATGGTATAAAAATATCACATCCATAGTCAAACATAAATCATTTAATACAATATTAAAGATTGTATTATAAAAAATCATCCTCAATTAAGAATAAAATAAAATAATTGATATTGAAAAATCTGAAAATAATCAGTAAAACTAATTGATAAAAATGACCCCTTTTTCTTGAAAAATATTAATAGTCGCAGTATTTATCAATGAAGTTGTTTTGAAAGAGATTTCTGAATCAAAGTGTCCCATTCAACATTGAAACTTTTGAAAGAAATTTTAATTTCAAATAATTTGTTTCCATATAAATAAATCCTTAAAACCATTATTAAAACATCGAGAATAATGAGAATGATTGATAAGATTAAATCATTAAAATGATATTTTAGTTAAAGAGTTTCTAACCGAATGAGAGATGCTTGAATACAAATAATTGATCAAAAAAATTAATAATTTTTTTTATAAAATCATGAGAATAAATGGATTCATTATATATTATGTCATAGGATAGTATATACCCCATGGAAATGTGAATTGGTGCATAACAAGAAAGAAGTCTCTATGGAATGTAAATTGAGACAGAATCCCTTATAATGAATTTATAATTGGATTAAGGATAAATCAATGATATAATTATGTGTTAAAAGTATGAATACAATCAATATTATGGGATATTTGTTGTAAATCAATGAGATGACATTCACACGTGTTCTTGTAAAAAAAACCAATGACTTGGATGTTTAACTCAATAAATGGAAATTGAGTTAAGATTACCTTTATCAAGTCAATATGTAACATCCCAAGATTTCATGATATATTATTTCTTCAAAGTAATTCAATAACTTGTACTACACGAAACACTGAGTTCAAGTGCACCACGACTTACCAAACTAGCCGTTCAAAAGCGTTTATGAAATGTGTTTACTGAAATTTGAATTCTATATACTCTATAATATATTAGAATCCATATTATGTGTTTTTTAGACAAAATATAATAACAAATTCATTTTTTCTAGATAAAAGAATTATTTTTAAAAAAAATGCAATTTTACCACATTTTAATTGTGAATCCTTTTTAAATACAATATTTGACACATTTATATATTCAATTTGAAAAAATAAACTTCTTATTTAGAATAGGGACATATAAATTTAGTTTTGATAAATTTTTGGTGTTTTTCTGATAACATCCATATGTGGGTGAATAGTGAATATTTCTAAATTTTAACTGAAAACAACTTTTTTAATCAAAATAATTTATAGTGTTCCATTATAAATTTGAATGGTTTGGAAGTATAACTAGATTATATTTTTACCATTTAATCCAATGTTGATAATTTAGAGTAATTTCACTTTAAAATTGGACATAAACAAGTGTCAATCTTATGATAGATTTAACTTTTTAGACACCCGCTTTTTGGTTTTGACGATGAGAATTAATTTTAAATAAATAAATAAATAATATATATTTTTAATTTGGTAAAATAGACCTCATTTTTTAATTCATGATATCAAAATTAGCTTAGGGTAAATTTTTTTATTTTTCTGAAACATACAATTTTTGATGAATAGTGAAAAACAATGAGTTATTGTTTGAAACCGAATTTTTATTTAAATAATTATTTGTTTTATTTAAATTTATTTTATGTAAAAATATATAAATAATTCCTATATAAGTTCAATGTAATTAATTGGATTCAGTTTATAATAATTTTAGATATATAAAAATTTTATTGAACTTTTCACCGTCTTTTACCCACCTCCTAGGAGAATTTGAAAATTTACATAAAACTTATTTTACCGCTTTTGTGACTTGAATTTCAAAAATCCGAGAAACATGGTTGATATCAGTAAGAAAAATGTGGTTCAATAAGATAAAAACAATTTTTGGTGAATAGTAACGTTTTACTTTTATTTACCACAGTTAAACATAAATAGGGTAATTAAAAGTAAAAATGATATTATTTTTACCGTAAAACATGTCCTAATTCTAATAGATAAGTTTAATTCAACCAAAAACAACCTTAGGAATTAAATATGATCCTTTAGGTCCACTTGGATTAGATTATGACATTTACTCTTATTAATTCAATGAAGATTTAAAAGAGTTAAAATCAATGTTTAATAACTAATACATTTTTAATATAGGGTTGGACATAAGATAAATTAGACTATAAATATTAATTAGAAATATAAAAATATTTTCTATATAATGGTATTTTATTTATTGTTTTTAGACATTAAATAATTTAATTTATTTATGACACAATGATGATGTAGTAATTACCTAATTAATGAAATATTTAAATAATTGATATTATAAATATCCAAATAAATGTAATTTGTGACTTTATAGGAATTAAACAAATTTTCAAGGTTAATATGACATATTAGTCTTGGTTTGATGAATTGTTTTTGAAGTATTAATGCAGTTATTAATTTAGAAAAAACAAATTACCAAATAGTTTCAAAATTGACATAAAAGAGTTTTTAAAACAAATATTATTTTATTAATTGATATTCTATTCCTAAAAATCTAAGGATCATCCAAAAGACTTATATAATTGTATTTTTATCATTAATTAACCACTTTGGGGTCTCTTGGAAGAATATAGTATGTTTATTTTCCATACAATATAAAAATACAAAGAGACATGGTAAATGTCAAACTATTTAACTAAGAGTTAAATCGAAAAGATAAAGTTAATATAGTGACTCAAACCTGTCTAAAACCTATCGGTTGAGTGATTTTAGACCTATAACAACCTTAGAATTTAAATAATCTACTTTGGAGCCATTAGAAACTGAAAATTATTTTATTATAAAATAACATTTCTAGATTTTCTTCAGGTACCCCTCACCCCTCTTATGAAAGGGCACTCCCTCTTCCCTCTAATTCAAACATTCAATGCCATTTGTCTCGACCAACCTCTTCCCAAATACCCTCTAAACTATACTCCCTTAATCCTAGAGGCCTTACTTTAGTCAAAAATCCAACCTATGGAGACATTTTTATCAAATCAAAAGGAAGAACCCGAAGAAGAGGTAAATATTTCATCACCACTTTTAAGTTCCTTTCTTCTTCCACATCCTCTTTCATTGTTGTTTCCATTCTAAAATAATAAAACTAGTATATTATATATACTGTGATGTTATTATAAATATGGTACAACCATATTCATTATTCTATCCATCCTTTGAATGAAATTTCACCAACATGTGTACGTACGGCTAACCATCTCCACATTGTGGTGTAATTGTTATTCAATACATTATTATTTTTATGGGTATAATAATTATGTGTAATTGATGTAAATAGTAAATATAACATTATAATTATTCTGTATATATTATATAACATCCAATTATATATTATTTTAATATCAAAAGAATGATATTGTCTCCCTTGCGTATGTACGGATTACCGTCTCTACGAACGCGATGAGATTCATTCCCCATCGTATCCATTCAAGGATAATTTTAATTTGATGATTAAAAATAATGTTTAGAGACTTTATATCATTCTGGATATGAATAAGATACATCCAATCCATAACAAATATGAATCACATAACAAACAATATAAAGTAAAATGAATCCATTAACATTGGAAACAAGGACAATACTAAGATATTATTAACAAAACAATGTTAAGAGATCATATATGATATCATATTAATGTATATGATTTTTGTATAATTTAATAAATATTATTTAACCATTATAAAAGAGGTTAATGTACCCTATACCAAGGAAAAGTACAAGGTAAGGGGTTTTCATCTCATATTTTATTCCCGTGAGATATATGTTATAATTGCCACTATTTCTTTTTGTGTTGAATATGTACTTCCTATGATTGTATTATTTATGTAATATAATTTATCTTATTGGTATTTACATCTTCATTGTATGATCCTTATTTCAGGGGTTTTATGTTTCGTATGATACAAATTGGTAAGGTAATTCCAAATTTCAATTTCCACTCATTAGATTTCACTTATACTTCAATGATTATTTTACCCCAAGATTATTTGTGGAATCACTATTTATTTATTGATGTAGTATTTTCCACTCCCCTTTGTGTGGATATACTTTTTATACACATAATCACTCAATTTATAAATTCTCATGTCATCTATATGAACTTGATAAGAGTAATTTTAACTCAATTTTTATTCACCGAGTTAAACATCCAAGTCATTGGTGTTGTTTCTACAAGAATATGTGTGAATGTACTCTAATTCATTTACACTGAATTGGAAATCATATTGAGTGTATTTATAGTTGTCACACATAATTATGTCATTTATTTATCCTTAACCAAAGGATACAGTCTTTATAAGGGATTTCATCTCAATTTACAATCTATTGAGACTTATTTGTTGTTATGTGCCAATTCACTTTTATATGGTGTATATACTGTACATTGAAATTGTATATCATGAATCCCTTTATTCTCATTATATTGTAAGGTTTTTATTACCTCAATTATCTGTATTCAAGTGTCTCTCATTTGGTTATGAACTCTAACTAAAATATCATTTTAAATGTTTTAATGATTTATTCTTCAAAATATTCTCATTAATATCCATGTTTTAAAAATGCTTTTAAGGATTTATTTATATGTTCATTAATATTTTAAAATTAAAATTCCTTTAAAATGTTTCAAAGTGGTATGAGACACTTTGATTCAAAAATATATTTTAAACGGCTTCTTGATTAAAAGTGACACTTTTAAATGTTTTCATGAAAAAAGGGGATATTTCTCTCAAATAGTTTTGACGATTATTTCCATCTATGTCAATATCCTTTATTATTCTCTTTTGAGGTGAATATGATCTTCCATATTATGTTGAATGAGTTATTTAATACTATGGATATGCTATTTATATACCATTCATGGATTGTGGTTAAAATTTTGACATTTCGTTTGCTAGTTTTAATACGAATGTTTATGTTATGTTTCAAACTTTTCATATGAGGAATGTATTGGAAATAGTAAGTGACGGGTGGAGCCCGCTATAGCTCCTCGATGCATCAGTAGGTCTCAAGAGACAAACTAGTGTCTTGGCACAAGTCCTTGACAAAATCTTATTTGTTGTCTTGGCACTAGACCTTGAATATGTGGTTATGAAAGTCCGACCTTTTGCATTCCATCATAATGAAAGTGGCTATTGAAATTTCATGTGATTATTCAACAGTAGTATATCTATTTGAATAATTAAATAGAATTATTTAATTTTTATCTTTTCCATATTATGATGAATTTCAAGTTTAAAAGTATTTTGTTTTAGTCTTGTACATTGGCTTATATTTTTATGCTTATTTATAGAAGATTATGTTATATTGTTATCTATACTGAGCATCTGAGCTCACCCCTTTCTATGTTTTATTTTTCCTAGGATGCGAAGAAGTATATTATGACTGACCTGTAGTGATAGTATATGGGATCTTAGTCTTGTTTATGGAAACAAGGTTGTTGTAGTTTACCATTTTATGATGTAATGTAATACTTATGAATGTATCTAGTACTTCCAAGGCTACTAAACTAATCGGTATTTAGAGACTTGATCATTTCTGATCATGCCAATGATACATAATAATGAACAGACTCTGGGCAACTGGGGTCGGGGCGTTACAGTTGGTATCAAAGGAAGTTTCTTAAAAACCTTGGAAACTAGATTATATAAACTCTAATTAGAACAGATGACCCTAAGATAGACTTTGTGGATTAGTGTGGAAGAACTTCCTAGAAATTTTGTAATGTATATATTTTTTGAGTTTTCTGAGAAATACATCTCTGTCTGGATAAATGCAAGTAGAGGCGGCTCTGGCATAGATATACCTAGGGGTAAAACCCAAAATCACCGCTTTGAGCTAGACTCGAACGGGAACTGGTGCAGGACAACGGGCCTTGCTGTACTCTTGGTTACGACACTCCTGAGGGATATGATTAGGATAATTCTCATTTTCTTTAGAAACCATTATGAAGGGTTTATGAGTATATACTTCCTCAATGAAAACATTTTTATGATTATGGATTTTATCCATTAACTGTTCAATTTACGTTAGGTATTTTACACGTTTGGAATTATGAATTGCGATTCTTAAACTGACCTAATGTATGCCATTATTCCGAAATGGGACCCAGTAGAATGAATGAGAACTCTAGCAATACATATGTTCTAAAGAGTAAGAAGGATAATATCATTCATGGTATTAAGCCAATGTTTAAAAGGGAAATCGTATCCCACATATTTTTATCATATGAATAAATAGTATCATGTGTTAATAAGATAAGTAAATAATTCTCTGAGTCCTATGGATTTGAAGGGAAGTAAGAGAAGAAAAGGATAGAGGAGAGAATGATGGATAAATGGAAGAAGGGAAAGAAAGATTTTTCCCATATGTGATAAATGTGGAAAGAATCACCTTGGTAAATTCTTGAAGGGAATTGGAGTTTGTTATAAGTGTGGAGAAAAAGGACCCCAGGTACATCATTGCAATGGTAAGAAAATGGTTTCAAATGTACAATGCATCATCTCCAAGAAGTTGGGAAAATACGCGAATGAATGTATAAATCATTAGATTATTCCCCAATTTATGATATTTCATAATAATCAAGTTAAGATAATACCATATATTAAGTGGAGCGATTAGTGTTCTTATGTTTTTATTAATAAATTATGTCATTTCAGTGTTCTATTTAGGATGTACCCGTTATATGAATTATGGAAATAAATAAGGATTGTAACGTAGTACTATTTCAGTGAGGATTTGAGATTATATGGTACTATGAAAAGTTAATCGACAGGAAGTTAAATGTTTTTGGAAAAATACTTGGTTGGAGGAAAGATAAACATTAATATGGTCCTGATACTGAGGTAGTAATTTTGGAATAAGATATTGTTGATTTTGATAAATTTTATTGGATATTTTTGACTATCTTCGAACTGATTAATTGTTTTTTTATTTCATCATTGTTGGAGTATTCCAAATTTTTGGATATAAGGAATATATATAGTATTCTATAAGAAATAATGGAGCATGAATGTAATCAATAAGGTTTTATGGTAATTTAGGGTGTTACCACGTTTTAAAAGAATACATGATGAAGGTTTTCACGTGTTATTATGTGAAAAAAGATCTTCATTGTGTTTACCATTCTTATAAATTTTGGACATTATGTTTTGATAGAAGTATTTTGGATAAGTCTAAAGGTTGGAATTTATTATGTTTGAAATTGAAAAATATTATTAAGGTTAAAGAATTTATTAAGATTATTTTTTATTGTTATAAAAAGGACAACTCGAAGGTTGGGCGACAACCCATCACATCTGGTAAGTCCGCGAGACATGAACCCGCAACCCAAGGGCGACAAGGGTGCATTACCTACCACTAGCCTACATAATGTCCTGGTTTGTTTAATATAGTTTTTTAAATATTCTGACAAATGAATTATAAATTCATTATTTTTGGAATCCTATATGTTTATGATAAATATAATATTTTTCAATTCTATTATCTTGTTGTGTGAAAGATGAGTTCGTTGTAGAAATTAGTTGAAGGATGAAACTATACCTTTTCAGTATATATTTTTCTCTTATTCTATGAATAAATTAATTCGTAAATGTTAGGGAAGGTATATTAAAACAAAAAATGTGTTATCCTATTACCTTATATTTTGTTGAACCGATGGTATTTAAATCATCATAGATTTATGGCTTTGAGGCCCTCAATATTCCATTTGTTGTTCAATTTTTTATGATTGATCACCTCAATAACTCTCTATAAATATTTATGTTTTCCTCTAATTTTGTGTCTATAATTACCACCACTTTTATCCTATTCAAAACAATAATTTGGTGGTGACTTTTTCATTTCCCTTCCCTCTTATTAAGGCTAAATTTTATTAACCCAATTTCTGATGTGGGTACTCCATAAAAGTATTTTTCAATTATTAACCTTTTATTATCGAAGAATAATTTCAAATTTTGAGGACACAATTTTTTGAAGGATGAGAGAATGTAACACCCCAATATTTCATAGTAGGTTATTTCTTCAAAGTAATTCAATAACTTGCACTACAGGCAACACCGAGTTCAAGCGCACCACCACTTACCAAACTAGGTGTTTAAAAGTAGTTATGAATACTTTTAACTGAAATTTGAATTTTATATACTCTATAAAATTTTAAAATCAGTATTAATTGTTTCTTATACAAAATATATGAACAAATTCATTTTTATCAGATAAAAGAAGTATTATTCAAAAAAATGAAATTTTACCGCCTTTTAATGGAGAATCCTTTTTATATCCAATATTTGAAACTTTTATATATTAAATTTGACAAAAGAAACTTCTCCTTTAGAATTGGGACATAAAAATTTAATTTTGATAAATTTTTGGTGTTTTCTGATAACTTTTATATTTGGGAGGATAGTAAAAATTACAAAATTTTAACTAAAAACAACTTTTTTAATCAAAATAATTTATAGTGTTCAATTAAACATTTGAATGGATTGGAAGTATAATTAGATTATATTTTCACCATTTAATCCAATGTTGTTCATTGTAAGTAATTTCATTTTAAAATTGGACATAAACAACTGTGAATCTTTTGACAGTTTTTACTTTTTAAAAACCCACTTTTTGGTTTTGAAAATGGGAATTAATTATAAATTAATATATGAATCTTTTATATTTTTAATTTGGAAAAATAGAATTCATTTTTGAATTCATAATATCAAAATTACCTTAGGGTTAATTTTTGGTATTTTTTTAAAAACATTCAATTTTTGATGAATAGTGAAAACACTGAGTTATTTTTTAAAACCGAATTTTTATTTAAATAATTATTTATTTAATTTAAATTTATTTAAGGTCAAAATAGATAAATTATACCTATATAAGTTCAACGTAATTCAATGGAGTTAGTTTATAATAATTTTAGATATATAAAATTTTTATTGAACATTTCACCGCCCTGTACCCGCATCCTAGGAGAATTTGCAAATTTACATTAAACATAATTTTACCACTTATATGAGTTTAATTTAAAAAATCAGAGAGACATAGTTGATATCAGTAAGGAAAATTTGGTTCAGTGTGATGAAAATAATTTTTGGTGAATAGTAACTTTTTACTTTTATTTTACCACGGTTAAAATTACATAGTGTAATTAAGGGTAAAAATGATATTATTTTTACCCTAAAAAATTTCTTAATTCTATTGGATAATTGTTATTCGACCAAAAACAACCTTAGGAATAAAATATGATACTCTAGGTCCACTTGGATTAGATTAAGACATTTATTATTATTTAATTCAAAGAAGAGTTAAAAGAGTTAAAATCAAAGTTTAATAACTAAAACATTTTTAATACAGGGTTACACATAAGATACATTAGACTATAAATATTCATTATAAAGATAAAAATATTAACATAATAATGGTATTTTATTAATATTTTTTAGACATTAAATAAGTTAATTTATATATGACACAATGTCGAAGTAGTAATTACCTAATTAATGAAATATTAAAGTAATTGATATTATAAATATCAAAATAAATGTAATTTGTTACTTTTATATTTATTCCACTAATTTTATAGGTTAATATGAAATATTAGGGTTTTTGATATTAAATATATTTTAAGTAATAATGCTGTTATGAATTTAGAAAAAAAAAATACCAAATAGTGTCAAAATTGACATAAATAAGTTTTGAAAACAAATATAATATTATTAATTGATATTCTATTCTTAAAAATCTACAATTAGGTAAAAAGACATATATAATGATGGGTGTATAATTAATGGTCCACTTGGGTTTCACTTAAAAGTATACAGTATGTTTCTTAACCATATAATATAAAAATACAAAGAGACATGGTAAATGTCAACCTACTTAACTAAGAGTTAAATCTAAAATATAAAGATACTATAGTGACCCAAACCAGTCTAAAACCTATTGGATGAGTGCTTTTAGACCCTTAACCACCTTATAATTTAAATAATCTACTTTGGAGCCATTAGAATCCGAAAATTATTTTATTATAAAATAATATTTCTAGCTTTTACAAACGTGCCTCTCACCCCTCTTATAAAAGGGCACTCCCCATTCTCTTTAATTAACACATTAAAAGCCATTTGGATCATCCAAAATCTTCCCAAATACAGTATAAACTATACTACCTTCATCCTAGAGGCCTTACATTAGTCAGAAAGCCTACCTAAGGTTCCCTTTTAATCAAATCAAAAGTTATAACCTGAAGAAGAGGTTAATATTTCATCACCTCTTCCAAGTTCCTTTCTTCTTCCAATTCCTCTTTCATTTTTGTTTCCATTATAAAATAATAACTCCAGTATATTCTATATATTGTGATATTATTATAAAAATTGTACAACCATATTCATTATTCTATACATCCGTTGAATGACATGTCACCATATGTGCGTACGTACGGCTTACCGTCTCTACGTCGTGGTGTAATTGTTATTCAATACATTATTATTTAGATGGGTATAATGATGATGAGTAATTGATTTAAATAATAAATATAACATGATAATGATTCTGTATATATTATATACCATCCAATTATATATTATTTTAATATGAAAATAATTATATTGTCGTTCTTGCGTACGTACTGATTACAGTCTCCACGAACGCAATGAGATTCATTCCCCATCGTATCCATTCAAGACTAATTTTCATTTTATGGTTGAAAATAATGTTTATAGACTTTATATCTTTCTGGATATGAATAATATACATCCCATCCATCACAAATATGATTCAAATAAAAGTTAATATAAAGGAAAACGAATCTGTTGACACCCGACATGACGATAATACTATGATATTATTAACAAAGAAATGTTAAAAGGTCATATATGATATCATATTAATGTATATCATTCTTGTGTAATTTAATAGAAATTATATAACCATTATACAGGTGGTTGACCTACCCTCAAAGAAGTATAAGTAAAGGTAATGGGTTTTCATCCCACTTTTTATTCCAGTGGGATCTATATTATAATTACCACTATTTCATTTTATGTAGAATATATACTTCCCATGATTGTATTCATTATGTAATATAATTTAACTTATTGGTTTTTTAAATAATCATTGTATGATCCTTCTTTCATTGGTTGTATTTTTTGTATGTTACCAAATTTGTAAGGTAATTCTAAATTTCAATTTCCAATCATTGGATTTCACTTATACTTCATTGATTATTTTACTCCAAGATTATGTGTGGAATCACTATTTATTTATTTATGTAGTAATTTCCACAGCCATTTTTGTGTATATACATTTGATACACTTAATCAATCCATTGATAAATTCTCAATTCATTGATATGAACTTGATAAGAGTAATTTTAACTCAATTTTGTATTCACTCAGTTAAACATCCAAGTAATTGGTGTTGTTTCTACAAGAATATGTGTGAATGTACTCTGATTGATTTACACTAAATATACAATCATATTGAGTGTATTTATATTTTTCACGCATAATTATGTCATTGATGTATCCTTAACCTAAGGATATGGTCTTTATAAAGGATTTTATATAAATTTACAATCTATTAAGACTTATTTCCTCTTATGTGCCAATTCACTTTTATGTGGACTATATACTTTACATTGACATTGTATATCATGAATCCAAATATTCTCATGATATTATAATGTTTTTATTACCTCAATTATATGTATTCAAGTGTCTCTCATTTGGTTACGAACTCTAACTAAAATATCATATTAAATGTTTTAAAGATTTATTTTTCTAAATCGTCTCATTAATGTCCATGTTTTGAAACTGGTTTTAAGGATTTATATATATGGAAATTAATGTTTTCAAATTAAAGTTCCTTTTAAAAGTTTCAAATTTGTATGGGACACTTTTATTAAAAAATATATTTTAAATGACATATTGAATGAAATTGAGACATTTAAATGTTCTCAAGATAAAGGGGGATATTTCTCTCAAATAGTTTTGATTATAATTTTTTTCTATGTAAATATACTTCATTATTATTTATTGAGGTTAATACAATCTACCATATTGTATTGAATGAGTTATGTTTGACTGTGGATGTGCTATTTTAAAACCATTCATGGTTTGTGGTTAAAATATTGTCATTTCGTATGCTAGTTTAATACGAATTTTGTGGTATGTTTCAAACAATTCATATGAGGAATGCATTAGACTTAGTATGTGATGGGTGGAGCCCAATATATCTCCTCAATGCATCAGTAGGTCTAATGAGACAAATTAGTGTCTTGATAGAAGGCCTTGACAGAATCTTATTTGTAGTCCTGGCACAAGACCTTGACAATGTTGTTATGAAAGTCTGGCATTATGCATTCTATTATTATAAAAGTGGCTATTGATATTGTATGTGATTATTCGACTAGTAGAATATCCATGTGAATAATTAAATGGAATTATTTTATTTTTAACTTTTCCATATTATACTGATGTTGAAGTTTAAAAGAATTTTGTTTTATTCATATACATTGCCTTAAAAATCTGTGATTATTTATGAAAGTTTCTGCTATATTGTTATCCTTACTGAGCATCTGAGCTCACCCCTTTCGATGTCTTATTTTTCACAGGATGCGAAAAAGTATATTATGACTGTCCTGCAGGGATAGTCTATGGGATCTCAAAATTCTCTATGGAATCATTGTTGTTGTAGTTTTCCATTTTATGATGTAATGTAAACCTTATGAATGTATCTATCACTTCAAAGGCTACTAAACGAATCGGTCTTTTGAGACATGATCTTTTGTGATCATGCCAATGATACGTAATAATGCACCGACTCGGGGTAACTAGGGTCGGGGAGTTACACTATATAAATGATGTGAGAATTTATAAATGGAGTGATTATGTGTATTAAAATTATATCCAAAAAAGTGGAGTGGAAATTACTATATAAATAAATAAATATAGATTCAACACATAATCATGGAGTAAAATATTCAACGAATTTTGCGTAAAACCCAATGAGTAGAAATTGAAATTTGAAATTACCTTAATGATTTGGTATCTTACATAACATACACCCCGTGAAAGGATAACAATACAATGAAGATTTAAATACGGATAAATTAAATTATATTACACAATTAATACATTCATGGGCAATACATCCACCACACAAAAGGAAATAGTGGGAAATATAGCTTGAATCTCAAGGGAATAAAATGTTAGATGAAAACCACTTACCTTGTACTTTTCCTCGGTTGAGGGTATGTTAACCTCATGTATAATGGTTAAATCATTTTTATTAAATCATATAAGAACCACATACATAAATATGATATCATGTATGATCCTCTAATATTTCATTGTTAATAATATTTTTGTAGTATCATTGTTTCGGGTGTTAATTGATTCATTTTAATTTATATGTTTTGTTACGTAGGTCATTTTTGTTATGGATATGATTTATTTGATTCATATTTGGAATGATATTATGTTCTTAAAAATTATTTTTATTTATCAAATGAAAATTATTCTTGTATTTTTTATGATGGGGAATGAAATCTCATCGCGTCGTGGAGATGGTAAGTCGTACGTATGAATGAGCTATAATATCATTCTATGGATGGTTAAATAATATGTAGTTGGATAGTATATTATATATAAAGAATCATAAACATGTTATAATTATTATTTACATCAATTATACTTATTATCATACCCATCAAAATAATGAATTGTTGAATAACAAACTACACCACGACGTAGAGACGGTACGCCATACAAATACACATATGGTGACTTTGTCATTCATAGGATAGATAGAATAATTAATATGTTTGTAAAAAATTTATAAGAAGAATAAATTATGTAGAAGGTATTGGCGTTATTATTTTGGAATGGAAATAACAAATAATGAGGAAGTGGAAGAAGAAAATAACTTTTAAACAGGTGATGGAATAATTACCTCTTTTTTGGGTACTTCCATTTGATATGAACAAAAGAGCTACATAGGATGGATTTATGATCGAAGTAAGGAATATCAGTTGAAGTGAGGGTAGTTGGTAGGAGATTTGTGTAGCGGTTGTCCGAGCAAAGTGGATTTGTAGGACTGAATTTGAGAGAAGGGGAATCAACCTTTTATAAGGGAGTTGAGGGTCATGTTAGGATGTCCTTGAAATATTAATTTATTATAAAATAATTTTTCGTTTCTAAAAGCAAAAAGTAGATTTATCTTGATTAAAATGTGGATATGGGTCTAAATACTCTCAAAAATTATTTTTTTAACGTGTTTTGGTCTCAATATTAACGTTATCATTTATATTTAAATCTTAGTTAAATAGTTAAACATTTACCATGACTTCTTGTTTTTTACATTACATGGTTAAACATGTTACTATAATGGTCTAGAGAACATAAAGTGGTTAATTAATGGCATAAATAATATTATAAAATACTCTTTTCCAAATATTAGATTTTTATGAATATTATATCATTTAATAATATAATATTTGTTTTAAAAACCCATTTACGATAATTTTGACACTATTTAGTATTTGGTTTTTTTGAATGTCATAAATTGTTAATCACTTCAAAAAGATACTTTGAATAAACACTAACATGTGATATCCACCTATAAAATTTGGGTATGGCATAAAAAGGTTCAATTTACATTTATTTTAATATTTAGAATATTAATTAGTTTAATCTTTCATTAATAAGGAAATTACCGCATCATCATTGATTCATAAATAAATTTAATTATATAATGTTTAAAAATTATAAATAAAATTCCTTAATGTATATATTTTTCTAGATTTATAATTAATATTTATAGTCGAATTTATCTTATGTATAACTCTATATTAATGATGTTTTAGCCAATAAAATTTGAATTTAACACTTTTTACTCTTCTATAAATAAAATATAATAAAAGTCCTAATCTAACCCAAATGGATAAAAAAGGTTCTTATTTTTGTAATAAAGTTGATTTTGGTAGAAAAAAACATATCCAATAGAATTGGTACATGTGTTGTGGAATTTTTATATTATTCTAGTATTATTTCTACTTTTAATTACCCTGTTAACTTTTAATTTTTGTAAATAAAATTCAAAAGCTAATATTCACAAAAAATTATTTTCATCATATTGAACCACATTTTACTCACATATGAAGACTGTGTTTTTCATATTTTTAAAATTCAATCCACATAAGTGGTAAAATTGCGTTTTATGCAAATTTTTAAATGTGCTTATAAGGTGGGTAAAAGACGTTAAAAAGTTCAATAAAATTTAATATATCTGATCTTATTATAAAATGACACAAATGAATTATATGGGAATAATATATGTATTATGTATATATTTTTAAATTAAGATAAATTTTAATTAGTAATAATTATTTGAATGAAAAAGTTAGTTTTTATGTACTATGTAGTATTTTTCACTATTCATCAAAAATTGAAATTTTTCAAAAAAAATATAAAAAACACACCCTAAATTATTATTGATATTAAAAATACAAAATAATGATTATTTTATCAAATGAAATTATTAGGAGTGTATAATATTAATTTTATTATTGTTCACAAAAGAACATAAAAAGTAGTTCTTTTATGAAAATAGTTTTTCTAAATATATAATTACTTTAACAAATCCTGCACATTTCATTATAAATATGTTATATTTATGTGAAAATGTTATAAATAACATTTAAAATATATTTTTTACTATGAATATTATAAAATTTAATTGATGAATTTATATATTGATTAAATTATAATAATACTAATGTGTTGTCTAGAAGAAACTCAATCTTTTGTATAACGCAAGGCATGTAAGTGTTGCGTGATATATAATCTATTAAATTACATTAAAGTGATAACATACTATGAAATATTGGGGTGTTACAATATTATTATTTTCCAATGATGGTGCTTCACTTTTATTGCATGAACTTAAGGTTCCTGATTTATTTATGAGGATTTCTCACTCATATGATTCATGTCATTTAAAATTAGTGATTTTTATGCATTAAATCATGTTTATGATCTTTGTGAACTGTTTACGTTAAGGTTATGATCACATACACATATTATTATTTTATTCATTCATATGATCATCAATTGATATCTCCCTTGTTGACCCTTTCTATGATATTTTTATGACACCTTCTTATGTTTCCTTCTATAGGTTATAAAGAATCATTATTAGTATGTTATTTATATGGAAATTAATACATGTGATGATATTTCTGAGAGGTATTGGAGGTATTTCATGAAATAAGAAGATTGTGTATCTAGTCTCAAAAGAAGCTAAACCATTACTGCCCTTGGGTGTGTATTTTTGAAATGTATTGAATATTCAAATAAAATCATATAATAGTTTGAATGGAAATCATGGGTTGTTACATAGTGGATTGAGGTTACTCTTGATAATTACTATATAATACATGAGTCCATTGTGATATTATTGGACTAGGTTTTGAACCCGAGGTTGACTAAATTTATCACCATTGCTTGTTAGTTATTGTGAGGTGGGTCTTGAGAGATAATGGATGAACTGGATAAGTTTAACCACCCATGCTTATATGATCACCCTAGCTATGGTTAGTGAACCATTGTGGCCTATGATCTCTTTGGGCCTATTTCATTATGGTATTTGGCATTTTCAGGTAGCATGTAGATGTTAAGGTAGGTTCTTTATAACCTAGTTAGTTATAAGAGACATTAAATACTTAGTAAAATCTTCCCAAGGTCTAAAGGGATCCCCTACTACCAGTTCATATCATTTCATTGAATCCCTATATCTTTGTCGATTCACTTCATTTTTAGACACGTATGTCGAGATCAAAGGGCCTATACTTCATGATTGTCCTTGGGTTTGAATTTGTATCTCCTTCTTGATCAATTATACATGATTTATGTTTTGGTGGTGTGAGCCATGTTTCATAATTCCTCTAGTTGGGGAAAGAGTAAGGGTATTTTTACCTCAAGTGTCAGGCATGAAGCCATGGTTGGCTTTTTTCCTTTTGTTTACCCCTTTTTTCATTTTCTATATTTTTTTCATTTATTCAATTATTCATTGTTCTTCTATGTTGGGCATATCAGGTGTTTCATAAACATGTTATGATAGATGATTTTAGGAACCCCATAGGGGGTGTACTACATGGATTTGTTTTTTCAACCCCTATGGATGCACATCAATGTAAATGAATTCTTTTTTTTCTCCCTGGGAATAGGATGTGGTGGATCGATTAGAGTCCTAATGGTACTTGTTTGGACATGATTTCTCAGGTGGAGTCTGTTTTTCGTGTTGGAGCTTTTCAATAGTCTTGGAGAGTAGGTATGTTGTTCACATTAGAGTGGAAATGGAGCCTCGTGTATTTATATTATGTATATTATTTTCTATTTGTAGTATCCTATGTGGTTCACTAGTATCTTTTTTTTTTCTTTTAGCTTGTATACGACAGTCCATTTATTAATGATTTATTATATTTTATTGTTATTTTTATTTTTCCATACATTGATGTTCATGGATCTGCATGTATTTAGTTTATTTATGCTATTATTTTTCTATGTTATGTGGATATATTCACCCCCAGATTATCCTTATAGGCCCTCACCTCATGTAAAAATCATCTAGTAATTTGTAAGGATCCCTTGAGGCCTTATTTCAAACAAATTTCTGTGACGGGCCAGGTCGACCCAGAATGGTTCGTGAAAAAATTGATTCAGTGAATTATTTTATTTATCATACTATTTGGAGAGTTCATAGGCATGAGTTATATGAATGTGTTGGAACTTGTGATAGATATCAGGAATGTTCATCATGAACACCAATTCTAGTATGAAATCCAATTTATCAGGAATATGTTAAATTTTTTTCAAGTTTCACTATTATGGTTCTATTGTTTTCACTTAGGTTGATTTGATAGTGCTGATTGATATTTTGATTTATGATATTTTCATATATTTTTTTCATGAATGAGGTATGCATTCATGCATCATGACATGAAGGTATGATCCTCATGAAATTTGTCTAACTGTGTGTGTTTTTACTAAAGATTGAGGTTTAGTTGTTTAAAGTGTCAGCCACAACCAATATGGAATCATCCCATATAGCTTCTTGGTGTCACTCTAATTAATGGAACCATGTGTACATTTATCTTATGACATATCATGTGGATCCTTTAGATAGTGATCTCCTATGATAGATATGTAGTCTGTTATTCGAGGGATTTTAGGAGGCCCTTATTGGTTGGTGTAGGATTTGGGATTCCTAGTTAATGTGGTTGTCTTGGAAAATTCAATAAAGTATGAGATATGTCTAGATTGAGATAAAATATCCCTATGTTTGTGGTTTCCCTATGATGTTATGTGGTGATGCCAAGGTTTTTTTGGAAATGTGATTTAGATCACTAGGAGTGATCTTGACTACTTTTATAGTTTTAAAAAGATCGTTTAGATTTATGCCTAGGTTGTTTTTGGTTTTGGTATTACCGTGGGTAGAAAGGTGAGAGATTTTTTAATCTCTCATGGTTTTGGATCGAAATGTTGAGTGGAGAGTGCTTGTGTAGTGTATCATATCATGATGGATATAACTTGTTCTTATGGAGTTTCCAGGGTTCTCAAGTTTTTTGGGACTGGCCTGTGTCAGGATCATAGTTAGTGGTTAAAGTTGAATTAGCCAAGTTTAATTAGTTCATAGATTATATAAGAATGATAGTTATTGAGGGATTTATTGGTGAATAACTCTAATTTGAGTATTAGAGTGGTGGTTGGATTGGCATTTTTGGGTAAATATTTTATTGAGTGAGTGATGTGAACACTATATAGGATTTATGTAGGTCAGTTCATGAGATAAAAGATCTATGAGTAGTGTAAGGGAAGTATTATATTGGGGAGTAAACCATAAGTTGTTGGAGATTGTGTTACATATTTTATGAGGTTATTTGAGTGTTGGGATGTCTTTCCTGGTGAGCTGAGAATAGTAAGTGGTTGGTGTTTGGTGTTTGAACTATTGCGTGAGAAATTTTTTCATTTATAGCCATTGGATTTGGTAGTGCATGGATCTTGGGATGTTAGGTTTACTGTTAAGCATAAGGTCAATGATAAGGGTACTTCTGTGTGGAGGACCATCAGACGCGACATTATTAAATGCCCCTCTTTTTAGGGGATTCATTGGCGATGTGGGATCATTTTATAGACAATCATGGTTTATTTGGAATTGCTGATATTTAGGGTAAATCATGGTTGCTGGAAGACTATCGAGGATTCATGGGGATGATAAGCATTTATGGTGGGCATCTCATCTCGATCCACAACATTAAGATTTGAGAAAAATATGGGAAATTTGAATTTTTTTCACTTATGTGGTGTTCTAGGGGAAATATGATAAATTCTCTCATCATGAATACATTTTTAATTTTTATGAACACACTGTTTGTTTGAAAATATGTTGCTTACCATAGGGTGGTATTTTTTTTTCAAATTCTGTGCATTCTAAATTTTAATGTAATATTTCCTAATTGAGTAATTTTAATTTTTGTCATGACCAATCAAATATATCCTCTACTCAGAGAATCATATGGAAATTTTAACATCACAATTGAGTAAAAAGGGGGGGGGGTTCTTAGGTGAGGTATAACGATATGCCAGGAAGCAAGCCTGAGCTCGCATTTCTTTTTTTAATCTTCTTTTATTTTTCTATATTTTATCATTTCCCATTCCCCTTTTTTACTATTAATTTCTATCCTCTACAACATAGATTTTGGTATACTCCCCTAGGTATTTCCTTCAATATGCCTGAGATATGATATGGTTATGGGGGGAGAGGGAGAGATAGTGAGAGGAAGTTTTCCCCATTGAGAATGGGATGAGTTAGAAAATCATACATTAGATGTGGAAAATAGATCATATCCAATATTAAGTGTTTTCCACTAGAATGTTTTACCTTTTTACTGTTTTCTCAATATGTCATCATTGGTTATTTGTCTTTAAGATTAAATCAGTTTTTTCAGTTGTTGGGGACCCCCATAGAGTCGACATACTAGTTTAATGTGTTAATATAGGGATTTAGTAGATTTACAATGGTTTCCAATTCTGAAATCATGTCTACAAGGTGTCTAGTTTGATGACCATTCACTATGCGTTCTTCCTATTCAGTTAATAAGATGTTTTTTGAAGTACATGCCATATAATAGTACGTGGTCATGTGTGTGAGTACTTGGGCCGGTGTAGTTTTTGGGGAAACACGTCAAGTACCTTAACTACACATTTTGTAGTTGTACTTGTCAATGTAGTCAGGTACCTAGGCAGGAAAATAATTTGGAACTATGTATCATGTACTCGAAGTACACACCATAGAGTGGTACATGTACCTATAGCCATGTACTTAGTAAGACACTCTGTGTGAGGATGAAATTTCCTTGCAATAGTACACATGTAGACACCATGTATTTCTTTCCCATGTACTAGTATATGCGTAGATCCTATGTATGATGTGGACATGTAAGAATACATGCCTAGGTACACCTCTAAGATTACACTCCATGAACTCAAAAGTAAAAGACATATACTTTTTCCAGCAAGCGATTATGTGTGTCTTTGTGCCCCAGAGACTGAATTAGACATCTGAGTACTCTGGTCGAATAATTTATCTACATAGATAATAATGGTGGAATCATTTCATAGTTTAGATTCCATATGGATGGTTTTTTGGATTTATATATCTTCATGGGATCATTACATGATGGTGTTGTTTTAGAATCCTCTTAGAGTTTGGGTTATGAGTTTTTAGGTTGGGGAAGGATTATTTTCATTCTAATCACCATATATTAATGATTACATGTCTATCCATTTTAGGTTCCATGGGTAGATTCCAGATTTTGTGATTTATTCACTTATTTGATGATATTTTCATTCTTTTTTCTCGAGGTGTAGGTCATTAGATTGTTTTTTCTTGGCACGAAATCATACATTTTTAAGAATGGGTGGGTTTCAATGTGTGAGCTTGAGATAGGTCTGATAAACCTGTTTAAGGAATTCCTTTATGATCATATTGTCGGTTGAGGGCACCCTTCTAGCATGGTTCATCTTGGGGTTTTCCATATGGGTGTCGTTTGGCTTGAGGTTTTCCTTTTGGGTATGGTGTTTCTTGATATTTTCCTTCTCGGATATTAATCTTTGGGCTATGAGTTGTGAGATAAGTTATGGTTTCTTTCGGTGGGATTAATGAGATTTTTTTTTGGTTGAGCCCCATGGAGGGTACCCAACTTGAGTTGAAATTTTTCGAACTATAGAGGGTGCCTCATTTTTGTTGGCCTCAGATATGATTGATTCATGTCTGAGTAGTTCTAGTTGTTTGGTTTGTGTGCTTTCAAACATGGTGCTTAAGCATATGGTCTTGAAGAAATGAGGTTGATCTTGTTTATGATAGTATGATAGAAGATACCTTGGGTATTTTAATAGAAAATGTGTTCACCCTAATTATGAATAAACTATTGGTGTATTGAACACTATTGGTGTATTGAAAAATATTACATGGAATATTGAAAACTAGTACACGACGTGTAACACTGGGTTATAGAGAATGTACTCCTGTGTAATCCGACGAGACCCACCGACACCATTGGATGTGATCTTCAATTTAATTTCCTTCATATATTTAATCAAATCCAATTATATTTATGAGAAATGAAGAGGAATAAAAAGATATTGAAATTTAAATTCATCAAAATTATGATGTATTTTAAAACTATTTACTTATTTATAAATCAATCAATGATCATTAAATATTTATAAATCACTATGTGACTGCTCTGATAACAGTTTTAGGATATGGTCATAGTGGAAGTGTTGCGACGGTTCGTGCCAAGAATTTATTTTTTCGTTATCAATGATCAATTTGATATTTACATTATGATGAATTCTATAATAAATGAAATTGAATTAATGAAAATAAATAAGGGATAAAATGTTGGAACAAAG
This sequence comes from Viscum album, assembly GCA_963277665.1. NCBI lineage: Eukaryota > Viridiplantae > Streptophyta > Magnoliopsida > Santalales > Viscaceae > Viscum > Viscum album. Next base: position 1,084,267,966 of record OY728162.1, on the reverse strand, counting down.
AACGTGATCAACCACTATTATTTATAATTATTTTTAATAAAAAAAAGAATTGATTTGTTATAAATCATTTCTTAGATGAAGGATCTAAAAATAGATTTTTTTTGTACTGTCATTATGTTTTAGGAATAAAAGAAATATTCCCTCTAGTGGTGATCTACAAAAGTTCCCAATAAACACCAATTCTCATTACATGAATCTATATGTGATAGTGCATAAAATCTTAATGCTTGTGAAATTTATCATTGATCACCTAGAAAATTGTTTTCAAATGATTCTTCTTGATATCTCTAGACATGAGAGTGGAGGGTGGAGGGAGATCACTCTACATTCATGATACCATTCATGTTTTAGGGATATCTCTATGGCATCGAGAGGATTATCTGGATTATTTGTAAACTACTAAACAAATGAATTGGGTATCTTGAAAAGAAATATATTTTGGTTTATATACCAATAGGGTTCAAAATCAATAATTTCACAAGTTCCATTAAATATTTATGTATTATCTATGGAAACCCATTTCTATTTTAATAATATTAATAATATTTATCGGCATCTTCCAAACTCAAAAATTAAAATTAAATATTATTTTTTCAAACAATGTTAAATATATATTATTTCTAACCAGTCCTATAAACATAGTCAAAAATTGATACACAATATTTGTCATGAATTTCATAATAACTATTTATTTAATAAATAAATATCGCTACATTATTCACCAGTTAATTAATAAATATTATATACACTAAGTGAAAAATAAATATAAATTCAATATTTCTAACACATTATAATCCATTGAATAACTGGTGATGAAATGTATATGATCAAGAAAACATTAATAATTATTAAACTGTGTGTGGGAATAATATTTATTCAATTTTTAAAAATAAAAAAAATGTAATATTTAACTAAGATTCCAGACACACATTGTAACACAGCTACCCCGGTTTCCCGTAGCTGGTGTGTTATTTCATTACATTGAAAATCTTACAATAAATTTGTTTCCATAAGCACCGATTAGTTTAGTAATTTTGGAAAAAGAGATAAGTATGTATGTTTAGGATTACAGCTTCAATGTAAATACAATATATAAATTCCTTTGACAACATCCATAACTACTAGATTATCCCTGCATGTCAATCATAAAATACATCAACATGACATGGAACAAAGAAACATAAGAAAGGGTTGAGTTCAAATGATCAATATGTTTAAGCAGTACATCATAAGATATCATGATAATATTCATTAATAATGGTGAATAACTAAAAATACATACCTTTAAAAATAAACGTGATCAAATTGTGGTAGGAATACGAGTTGAATAAATAATGCCATAGTAAATCATATACATGGGTATTATACTACTCTAATAACCAAAAAACTATTAGTTACTAGTTTAATATTGGGGGTGTTCATAATTCGGGACAATATTACGATACATTCAAGGCCTCATTCCAAACCCATAAATATCGATTTTGTCAAGGCCTCATGCCAATACCATAGTTTGTCTCGTGTGATCTACCGATGCATCGAGGGGTATAGCGGTCCCCACCCATCAAATAATATGTCCAATTAATACCTCTTATGAATGGGGATACACATAGACAACATATACATTCATATTGAAACTAACATATGAAATTTAAAAAACATTCCCCATTTATTAAATATAAACACTAACCTTTCAGAGTAATATAGTGAATGATGTGAAGATAGTACATCCACATTAAAACTAATTAGATTCCCTTCAGAAACATATTTTTTTGATATTATTATTAGAGATAAACCTTTATTAATTACTATACTCATTAAATGATTTTTATATAAATAAAGATACATTAAAATGAGACTATTGAAAAATTCATGAGGAGAAAATCCTTAAACATTACAAAGTGACACATACCACATGCAAACATTAAAATCATAATACCATATAATATAATGATAATAATGAAACTCTTGATATGATATACCAAGGGGAAGTAAATACACCACATTCTAAGAATAATTGGTGAAGAAGGTATATATCTCATAAAAGTTAATGGGAGTTAAGAAAAATCCATTTTACATTCGAAAGAAGTTCTTTTTTGGAAAATGTTTTAAATTTTTCCTAAATAATGTTTTAAACATGAGTATCCCTGAAAGTAAAAGGTAAGGAAATTGATATTGAATTTGAGGTAATAATTATGTGCCCGTGAACTGAAATCATGTCAAAAGTGTTTTAAAATAATCTTCAGAATTAAAAAATTTTAGTGCAGTTTAAGAAATTCATTAAAGATATTTTAAAGCGTAAATGTATTTTTTATTTCATAAATCCAGAAAGAAAAATATTTTTTCAATTTGAAATGTGTTATTTTTGAAAGATAAATATTTCTTAAAATATATTATAGAGTGAACTTTTAATTAGGTAAAAATCTATAATGTTACTTAAATAGAGCATGTATTTCAGGGAGACATTTTTAATGATCACATTAAAAAATATAACTCCCCCAAAATGAAAGTAAGATTATGGTTAGTAAAAATATATAGAACATTAAAATATAATATATGAGTAGTACATAATAATAAATAATAATATCATTGAGGTGAGAAGATAATAAGAGCAACATGAATTTAAATGGATTTTCGGGTAGAAAATACTCACAACATTGTAATCAATTGAATCGTATATCTGTAATTTAATAATAATTAATAGATAAATTGAATATCATGAAAATAAATAGATTTATGATATAAAAAATCAATTTTAAGTATAAAAAACCCATAAAAAATGTTTCATGGATGTAAATTTAATTTGGTTATTTAGAGTGAAGATGAGTCATTTTATAAATTATTTAATGATAACTGTTTGGGTTAATTGGTGGTTTTTGAATTCAATGAACTAATTTTTCTTCATAAATCAAAACCATGTGTACAAAAATATTCTAGAACCATATATAATTCATAATACATATATTATGGTCTATCTCATAAATAATGATGTTTTCATAAACAGAATTAAATATTTTAATAGAGATTGAAAACCCATCATCCTTGAATGTGGAAAATTATCACTTCTTGGATGGGTTTTTTTAATAATATCATAAAAGAAGGGAATATGAGAGATGATAATAACTTATTCCATCATCATAAAAAAATTAAATTACATTTATGGTACTCTAGTTTTCATACATTAGGATTTGGTGAAGTTAGGATAGAAAAGAAAACAATGGAACCTGAAAAGAAGTAAATGAATTGAAAAGAATAATTTAACTCTTGAATTAATCTTTCTTGAGATCCTCTTTATGGGAGAGGATTTGGTGTTTTGTGGAGACCAAGTGAATATAGATGTAGTGAGGTTCTTGGTAGGATATTTGGGATGAATTTATACAAGGCACAAGTTTTGAGATGTGTGAGGAGAAGTGGGAGTGAGTTGGGGTTTAATAGTGGAGGAGAGGAGTGAATTTTGAATATTTACTCCATTATTTACATATCTTTATCGGGACAAGAAATAATGTTTGATTAATGTGAAAAAATTATTAATAAGTTCATGTGAATTTGAACCATGTTGTCTTATATCAGCATTACATCACTTATGTCTCAATAAATCTTGTATTTTGCATTTATCGTAAATTATTATTTTTTCTATTAAAAAAATTCAAGTATTTTTGAAAAATCCAAAAAATTAAACCCAAAAATCGTTTTCATGTTGAATTCAAAAATGAAATCCATTTTTTTAAAATAATTTTATAATTATTTTAAATTTATTTTTAAAATAAAATCATAATTTATTCAAGAAAATTCACATTATTACTATTAACACATTTTATACCAAATTGACAAATTAATCAAGGCCTCATAAAAATTTCATATAACCATAAGACAAAAAAATAAAAAATTATGATAACATTTTGTGAAATGATATTTACTTTTTAAATTATTAAATTAGTAATAAAATTTCACTTAAATTATTTATGAAAAACCAAAATACTGATACTTCTACTATGATTATTTTGTAAATTATAGGATTTAAAAATTAAATATATTTATTCATGGTGGATGTTTCTATTTTGTGGTCGTTTTAATATTCATTACTATTCATATGGGTATGCCACTATTCATAAGGGTATGTTACTACTAATAAAAAAACTATGTTGATTCTATCATACTCTAAATATCACCCTCAATGCAATAATTTATGTTAGTTTTTCAAAATTCAAATCACAAAAGTAGAAAAATTATATTTATTGGCTAGGTTATAACAATGTTTTTTTCAGAGACTCAGGGTTTCATGCATTCACTATTAAATTTATTTGAAAATCCATGGGGTGTTATACACTTTTTATGTGACCCTCTTGGCCTATTTCTCTGTGTAATTGGGTGAATCACCTAAAGACCATGGTTAGCATTTAGCAACATTCCAAGGCACCAAAAAATAAATAATTTAATTATAAAATGATGTAGTACTTCATATGGATGCTCACAATGTAATATAATATATTTATCATGATATCAATAATCAAGTAGTTTGCATGTTTATTCCATAAATCATTGTTATCAATGTAACATTCAATGAATTTCTGGAAATTGAACTTTCCATTTTAACACTATGAACAAGGTTTTATTTATGTTATATCATCTCCATCATTGGGATTGAGATATAAACGTTGTTAATGAATGGAAGGGAAAAATAATTTTTCACATTATTTACTAATGCAACATTACCCATGTTGCACCCAAAGTATCCTACAACACCATGAATATATGTCATCATAAATTTCATTGGAACAAAAAATTATGCAACCAATAATATTCATTAATAAAAAATCTAATTTATAATGATCAATATACACATCCACATATAAGAACATCCAATGACATCGATAAATGTGGATTTATTACTATAAATTATCTTTCTCATAATATCCAAAAATGGATATTAACATGGAAATACTCTATGAGAAGATGCATCCAAGTCCTATGAGTCTCCACCGATGATAGCCTGTATCATTTCTGTACCTAAAATGATTTTATTTGGCTATAGGACATATTATTAAGAATAATGTCATGAAATTCTGGGTTCTCATCATGGTGTGAATGTGAAATAACATGTTAGTGAGAAATTTATTCTTATTAAATTATCTCGCACTATTTTATATTGTATAATAATCAGGATGTAATAAGGTTTTTATTAATATTTTAAACATCAAATACATGTTATTAAAATGATTACAGAATTTGGGTATAGGAAACTGACTCAAACATGCACCTTAGTGGGTGTACATGCCTTATGTTTACATGTAGGTTCAGAATTAGATGTAGTAGATTGGTTGGAGGTCCAATGTTTTATGTTTATATGGTATATCTTGAGTAGATCCTGTGGTTTGTAAAAAATCTATTCCATTGTCATGGAGACCAGTTTCATGGTTATAATAGGAGTTTCTATGGTGTATTTTGTATTTATTTTCTATATTTATTCTATGTGTGTGGTTATCCTAGTGGTAATCCATTGACTGTATGTTTTTTCCATGATACTATATTCAACAATCCAATTATTACAGTTTTCTTAATTTTATTTATTTATTTTTCTGTACTATAATGTTCAGGGATGTTTATGTATTTAGTTTATTTATGTTGTTATTTCACTCTGACATAATATTATAGTGTCCCCATTGTATCCTTTTAGGCCCTTGTTTCTAGTAGACAAACTCTAGAATATAAGGAGGTGAGATTGAGGCCTTATTATTTTCCAGATCTGTTGATGATTCAGGTCGACCAGGGCCAGCTCATGTCACTATGTTCCCCAGATATATGATGATAGAAGGTGAATTCATATGTTTGAATGGAATAACTATTAATTTATAATATTCATGTCTTTCACAATGGATATCCTTGAATTATCATATAATGAACTAGTATTTTAATACAAGTATATTACATATTTTTTGAAAATTATTCGTTAAATTAAAAAAAAACAGTGCTAATGATCATAATTCATTAGTGCCTTAGGATATATGGAACAAATTATTCAACTTTTTAGAATGATCTTCAATATATGTCATAAATATATTATATATTATCACTCATAATTAACACCTTATAGCCTATGGAATGGAAATTTATGAAAATGGTGAGCTCATATGCTCATTTAGGGTAAATATGAATGATATCAATTTATAATATTATAAATCCATAGGATAATTAATATGGGTATGTTATCATTAGCATAACATAAAAAGATCATAACTAGACTTTCATGGATAAAAAACATGATTTATGGCATAAAACATTACCATGAACCTAATGAATGAAAACTAATAATAAATAATTCTTGAATGATATGTTCAAGCCATAAATTTTTGTTGAATAATCACATGCATAGAAAAAAATTCATATGTTAATCATAACTACCAATACTCTCAAATAACACCTTATCATTTATTTCCTTTATGGATCGAGCACATATACTTTTTCGCATAAAAAATTAAGCACATTGACATGTTTACCTTTATTATATCATGATATATAAATAATTACCCATTTCATTAGAGGGTGATATTGGTACCACCCATCACTTAATGAAATCTACACTTATTTGTTCCACATAACCACAAATCATTCACCGTCTCAGAACCCATTTTCAGAAATGAGTTTCATTAACACTTCATCATAACAAAACTCATGTTAAAGAATTCGATATCATATATATATACCATTCATAATAATAAACCATTAAAATGAAGAATAATAATTTTATCCTTGTGACATATCCCCATTAAAGCATAAATAACATCAAATAATTTTATCTTAGAAGGAAAATGGTTTTGAAAGATTACTTGAAATAATTCATGATGAAAATATCATTTCTTTTATGAATTCATTTTTTTAAAGAGACGTGATATTTTAGAGTAAAAAAATTCTCTAAAAATAATATTATAATATTTAATGGGAGTTCAAAATAAATAAGGATTCATGATACCAAAAAATTTAATTCATGCCATATTAGTTAAAAAAACATTCCTCACATAATTTTTCCAAACAAGTCACAAAATACCACGATTCATAGATGAAAAAATTGATTACTTTCAAACCATTTATTAAAAAATTAAAACTGTGAAAAAATTACTTCAAATTTTCATAAGATAATATTAAGAATAAATTTTAATTTTTTTCTAATACATGATCATGGAAGATTAATATTCCCCAATAGAGACTTAAAACGAAACAATCATGAATGTTGTTGAGATTTTGAATTAATCACTTATAACTTCATTATCAGTAGAATAATATACCCCATGAAATATCGAATGTTATGTGAATATAAAAATACCATTATATTTAGAATAAGTCTCATAAAATACAATAATTGGATATATATCCACAACATAGAAGAAATAAATACTGTATAAGGGATATGTCCCCTAGAAATAAAAGTGAGACAAAAAACCCCTATCATAAGTATTGACTCAATTTATATACCATAAAAATTTATGTATAAGAAATATATGATTATTATTTAACTACCGTAGAACCATATTCATATATGTAATACCATATATGATTTACTAATGACATTATATTACTCAATTATTGTAACGACCCAAAGATTCATTAATGGAAAATACCACTTGATCCAGTTAAATATTTCTTTATGAAAAAATGTTTTTATAAGATGAAAACTTCTTTAGTTTTACGTTAATATTTTTGACATTTACTTTTATAGTCGTTGGACAGTGATCATCTGAGTAGTATAAATATAAGGCTTTAACGAACCCATTTCTACTCAGAAAAAGGAAGCGATGGCCTCATCCAGTAGAATTGCCCCTTACGAATCCCATTTGTCGGAGCTCGAAAAAGAGGTGGCGTCTTTGGGATTTACCCTTGACCAAGCCCAAGATGAGCTTCATCAAGACAAGCTCGAACGTGATCGTCTATGGGAAAAGTGGAAGTTGATTGAAATTACAACTCGAGTGATGTTATCTAAGCCACCCCAAGAGTCTGTCACCATCGCACACCTTACCCATAGGTCTTATGCGGCTATTTTAAGGTGTTATGTGACAAATAAGTAGCACCATGTTCATGTATATTATTTTTGTATATAATAATGAATATAATTTCTTGTCATTTTTGATACATTGTAATTTGTTTTTAAAGTACAAATGGTGTTTTTAGTTATTATTTAATTATGAATTATATTTTATTAAATTAAAGTATATCTTGAATTAAATAATATTTTAATAAAATATGATTATTAATATTACTTTAATTTTTATTAAATATAAATTATTTTATAATTTTATGAATGCAATTAAAATTTTTATTAAGGTTTGAAAGCGATTTCTGTCAAAACCCGTGATTTTTTTTATAAATGTCCGTTTTTATTTTAAATGAAAAAATTCACATATTTAGAAAATTGTTTTGATAAAATAAATATTATTTTTGGAATCAGGATGTCAAAATTATCCAACGGTGAATTTTTCATAATTTTCTGAGACAGTCAAATTTTTGGTTAAAAATTAAATACCATTTAAATATATAATATGTTTTATGACATCATAATGACCCAATGGTGATGTAATAAAATACCATAATACTTATGTTCGGCCAAAATGTGTTTTATGAATAAAATAATGAGGTTTTGGGTTTGTTTGACTTACTTTTCAAAGCATTAATGGAGCCCTCAAGACTTATTCAACACTTTGCCTTTTTAAATTAATTTTCATGGGAGTGTGACTCACCTCCACATAAGCAACCCTAATTTTTTAATAGGTTCTGACCTTGGCCTGGTAAAATATTTTTTTTCCTCTTTCCTTTTCCAGAAAACATGGACAAATACCATGGGATCATTTGTGGTTTGGATTATTTTAATATAAGGGGTCCCAAACCTAAATAATAAAGAATTCTCTCACCTTTCCTATATAAACCCACCCAAGCTCCCACTTCCTCCTCACTAAAATCCCTTGGAGTTCGTCCAACCTCTGCCCTACTCTCTATATAATACTCCCAGGGTTCCCCAAGCTCCCAAGAATCCTCTCACAAGCCTCTCTCTAGCCTTTGGAAGCACACTTCCAAGTAAGGGTTTTTTTCTTCCTTTCTCATTTTTGTCAATTTTCTTTAAGTTGTATTGCCCTTTTAATTTCAATTATGAATGTTGGGGAATGGTTTCTCACCTCTAACATACTTTCCTCTTATTGTTTTAATGATGGGAGACCCCTTTCTCTCTCATTAAATGCCTCCCATGTACACCCGTTATTATGCCGAAATTCCGAAAGGAACCTTTTTCGCCCCTTTTATATTCAAGCAATACTTTTGTATCATGAATCTAAATTCCTTTTCAATTTTTGGGACATGTATCTATATGAACTCCTTACTGTCCATAACATGTAAATATGATGAGTAACCTGTTTCTCTCTCATCAACCTTTTTTATGAATTCTTATGTCACGCCGTTACGCTGCCGAAATCACACCGATTTTCTAAGACAATATCATTGTGTAGTGAATACCCTGCCCATGTCTCCATCAAGGGTATTCACCTTTCTGCACATTTAATAATTGATTATAAAGTTTCATGTATGAATTCCACATTCCTTTATCGTGGAATAAATGATTATGTTTTATGAATCCATGTTTTATGATCCATGTGGCACACTTATGCATGAAATGAAATGTTTAAGAAGGGTGCACCCTTTATAGCGCTCCAATGCATTGTGTAAAGTATAGTATCATGATACATCATGTGCAATGAGTGTTGACTCCTGCTAATTCAAGTGCAACGAGGGTTTACTCGTGCTTCAAGTGCAATGAGGGTTTACTCATGCTCCACGTGCAATGAGCCTTGGCTCATGCTAATTCAATGTTAAGAGTTGTTGCCACATTTCCATGTTATGATTATCATGCTTTATCATGCCTTTATGTTCATGTTACTCTTATGATCAATTGATGTTCCTATTGCATAACATGTATTGTACTACTCATGTTATTCATTGTTTACTCCCTTACTGGGCTTTATAGCTCACCCTTTTCTTATGCATGTCCTCAGGTTATCCCATGCAATGCTAAGTACGAAGGAATGTAGTGGTCATGTAAAGGAAGTTTTCAATAAAGATGTTTTATTTGAAGTTTAAAGTTTTTATGTAATGATCATATGCCCCAAAGACACTAATACTCTCGATCTTCTTTGTTGTATCAAGTGACGTTTTATGTAATAAATCATGCTTAAGTTGTAATAAAAAGAAGGGTTTTCATAGTTGGTATCAGAGGATAGGTTTAGTTATTTTTGGGATTAGGAAACCCTAGTAAAGCCTTAGTTACAAGAACAGGAACTGGTGCACGACAATGAGCCTTGCTGCACTCTTGGTTACGAAAATCCCGGGGGATATGTTTTGATAAATTCACAATCTTAGTATGAACCCTTATTAAGGGAAAAATACCCCTAAGAATATATGTTAGAAGGAAGATCATGAAAAGCCTGGATTGAATTCTATAGACTCATGAGTTAAAGAGAATAAAGTTTATTTATAAGTTATCAACTTTTTCATTTGGATTACCCTTTATGTGTTACCCCTAACTTTTTTTTATTCCATACAATGGCCGGTAATAGGAGAACTCGGGCTAACAACCGTTGTGAAGATCAGTGTGATGATTGAACTTATGAGATGCCCAATCCAATGGGAGCGGGAATCGCGAACTTTGTCACGCTTCTCTCTCAGCTAACTCAAGTTTTGAATAGAAACACTGGTCAAGAGGAACGTTCAACCCCCCCTAAGAAAGAACAAGTCTCTATCGAGAGCTTCATGAAACAAAGGCCTCTTACTTTTAGTGGATCATCCGATCCCATGATCGCTGAACAATGGATCAACTCCATTGAAAAGATATTCTCCATCCTCCAATGCTCTGAAAAAGAGAAGGTTCTCCTGGCGGCTTATCGTATGGAGGGTGAAGCTGATCAATGGTGGACGTTGATCAAAAATACGAAGCCTCAGGAGGAGATCGAGGCTTTGGAATGGAAGGAATTCCGGAAGATGTTTTTCGATAAATATTTTCCACACACCCTCCGTCTTAAGATGGAATGTGACTTCCTTTCCCTCAAACAGAAAGATGAGGAATCTATGGGAGCGTACGAGGAAAACTTCACAAGGATTGCACGATACACTTCCGGCATTGTCGTTACCCCCGAATGCAAGGTTGACCGCTTCTTTGGTGGACTGAAGCCTAGCTTGTGGAAAGCATTAGCGATCCGTGACTTCGACAGCTATGAAAAAATTGTCCGATGTGCCCTCAAGGATGAAATGGAGATCAGAGAATCACAGGGGTATCCTGGGGACAAGAAGCTTAAGGTGGAATTCAATGCTGGAGGTCCGATGGATAAATCCAACGGTGCTAAGAAGTTCTAGCACCCCACTTGCCAAAAGTGTGGAAAGAAGCACCCTGGAAATTGCCTTAGGGTGACAAGAAAATGCTTCAAGTGTGTAAGAGAAGGCCACCTAGCTGTTAACTGTCAGCTAGAAGGACCCGCGGCTGCAACAGAGGATAGGAACACTCTGTTTGAACCTCAATACGTTGTTCAATGCTACAAATGCAAAGAACCGGGTTATTTTGCAAATTAGTGCCCCAATCCAAGGGTAATCGGAGGCAACCAGCAACCTCTAAGACAGCAAGGAAGAACTTTTCCCATCACTTCTGCCAAAGTGAACCCCGGCAACGAAGTGGTGACAGGTACGCTAGTTATTCATTCAATAATAGCGAACGTACTTTTTGATTCAGGTTCTACGCATTCTTTTATATCTCAAAAGTTTAGTAGAACAATCCCTGCACCACCACAAATCATGGAAGTAAAGATGTCGATGAGTACGGAAAATGGGGCAATCATTACATCCCATGAGTATGAGTCCTCCCCTGTGATAGTCCATGGAATGAATTTCCCGGCAAACCTCATCATACTCTCTTTGGTGAAATTTGATCCAATTCTTGGCATGAATTTTCTTTCCTTCTATTGAGCCAACATAAATTTTTGGGAGAGGGAAATCACACTCCATATGGAGAATCGACCCTAGATTCATTACAAGTGTCAGGAGGAAGATGAATCTCCTTTAGCTCCATCATCTCAAGCATGGATATTAATGCCTTATGAGCATGCACATCTGGCTCAGATGATTGAGTCCAAGGAAGAAACCACCCTTGAAGAAATGCCTATTGTGAGGGAATTCACTGAAGTATTTCCCGAGGAACTTGCTAGTCGTCCTCTAAGAAGATATGTTGAGTTCTTAATTGAACTTATACCTGGGGCGCTACCAATATCCAAGACTCCATATAGAATGGCTGCTGTTGAGCATGAAGAGATGAAGAAACAACTACAGGAGAATCTGGATAAAGGGTTTATACGCCCAAGTTCATCACCATGGGGTGCACCAGTCCTCTTCGTCAAAAAGATGGATGGGTCAATGCGGCTTTGCATAGATTATCGTGAACTTAACAAAATCACTATAAAGAAAGTATCCTATCCCAATAATTTATGAATTTTTTGATCAGCTGCGTGGAGCACAATACTTATCCATGGTGGACTTGCGGTCGGGATATTATCAAGTAAGGGTGAAGAAGGAAGATATCCCCAAGACTGCTTTTTGTACAAGGTACTGGAACTATGAATTCATAGTAACGACTTTCAGACTCACCAATTCTCCAGCAATATTCATGGACTTTATGAATAGAGTCTTTAGAGATTACCTAGACAAATTTGTGGTAGTCTTTATAGATGATATTCTAATATACTCCAAAACCAAGGAGGACCATGAGGAGCATTTAAGAACTATACTGGAGACTTTGTGTAAGGAGAAGCTCTATGCCAAGTACAGCAAGTGTGAGTTCTGCTTGAAGGAGGTCTCATTCTTGGGCCATATCATCACAAGAAATAGGATATCTGTGGACCCCTCCAAAATAGATGCAATTGAGGGATGGCCGAGGCCAACATCGGTAACTGATATCAGTAGCTTCTTGGGGTTATCTGGATATTATCGACGATTTGTGAGAAATTTCTCACGATTCTCTAACCCTCTAACCAAGCTAAATCGAAAGGGAGTAATTTTTTTTGGAGTGATGAGTGTGGAGAAAGCTTCAAGGAGTTGAAAAGGAGGCTTATCACTGCACTCGTGCTCACTTTACCCACATGTGGTGAGCTTTTGTGGTATTCAGTGATGCTTTGAAGAAGGGCTTATGATGTGTGATGATGCAGAATGATAAAGTGATATCCTATGCCTCAAGGAAGTTGAAAATTCATGAGAGAAACTATCCAACGCATGATCTGGAGTTGGCAGCGGTGATCTTTGCCTTGAAAATCCGGCGGCATTATCTATATGGAGAGAAATGTGAGATATATACTGACCACAAGAGTCTTAAATATATATTCACACAGAAAGAGATTAATATGCGCCAGAGAAGATGGATAGAGCTCATCAAGGATTATGACTGTTCAATACATTACCACCCTAGGAAAGCGAACAAGGTGGAGGATGCCCTAAGTAGAAAGGATCCAGCTATTCTATCAATAATGAGAATTAAGAAGGATCCAATCTTCTTAGACTTCATGAAGATGGATGTGGGAATCATAAAGAAGGGAACATCATCAATCCTTTCATAAATGATTGCGCAACCATCTCTTTTGGAAAGGATAAAGGATGCTCAAAAGGATGATACGAGAATCCAAGAAAAAGTGGAAGCTATGAAAAAGGGAATATCCTCAGAGATTAATGTTAATGAAGAAGGAATTGTGCGGTTTGGGAAAAGAATATGTGTTCCCTCAAGTCCGGAGCTGAAGAAGGAACTTTTTGATGATGCACATAGTTCAAATTTCTCTATTCACCCAGGGAGCACAAAGATGTATCGAGATCTCTGAGAAAACTTTTGGTGGGATAATATGAAGAAGGAGATCGCTGAATATACATCAAAGTGCCTGGTGTGTCAGCAAGTGAAGGCAAAGAGGAAGAAGTCTAAGGGGATGATGCAACCATTGCCCATACCAGAATGGAAATGGGATAACGTCACCATGGACTTTGTCACCGGACTTCCAAGGACATCCAAAGGCAATAATGAAATCTGGGTTGTTGTGGATCGTCTTACAAAGACTGCACACTTCATTGCTATTCGAGAGGATTTCTCTTTGGATCAACTCGCACGGATATATATCAGGGATGTGGTACGGTTGCATGGAGTACCAATATCTATTGTGTATGACCGAGACCCATGATTCACCTCTAAGTTTTGGAAGACTCTACAACATGCTCTGAATACTGAACTGAACTTCAGTACGGCCTATCATCCTCAAACTGATGGCGAATCCGAGCGGACTATCCGAAAACTTGAGGATATGTTGAGAGCATGCTCGATGGACTTTAAAGGAGGATGGGATCAACATCTTCCTCTAGATGAATTCTCTTATAATAATAGTTTCCACACGAGCATCCAAAAGGCACCATATGAAGCCCTGTATGGGAAAAGGTGTAGAACACCAGCATGTTGGGATGAGGTCGGTGAACGTAAGATGCTTGGACTAGAAATGGTTGAAGAAATGGTGGAGAAGGTGAAAACCATTCAGCAGCATATCAAGGTAGCCCAAAGTCGACAGAAGAGTTATGCAGATAATCATCGATGAGACCTTGAGTTTAAAGTCAGAGACATGGTGTTTTTATGCATATCTCCGTGGAAGAAGGCCATGAGGTTTGGAAAGAAAGGGAAGTTAAGTCCAAGGTACATCGGCCCCTTCGAGATTCATGATCGTGTTGGGGCTGTGGCCTATCGACTAGCACTTCCACCTACTATGGCCAAGGTGCATGATGTCTTCCATGTATACCTCTTAAGGAAGTACATACCAGACCCTTCACATGTACTCTCTTCCGAGGTGGTAGAATTAGAAGATGATCTTTCTTATGAGGAGCAACCAGTGAAGATCTTAGATCTTAGAGAAAAAGTTCTACGAAATAAGACAATGCCCCTCGTCAAGGTGTTGTGGATAAACCACAAGTTTGAAGAAGCAACTTGGGAGTCGGAGGATATGATGAAGCTGAGTTACCCACATTTGTTTTATTGTGGAAAAAGGAAAATTTCGAGGGTGAAATTTCAAAAGGGGGTAATATTTTAACGACCCAAAGTTCCACTAATGGAAAATAACACTTGATCCAGTTAAATGTTTCTTTATGAAAAAATGTTTTTATAAGATGTCAACTTCTTTAGTTTTATGTTTAGATTTGTGACCGTTACTTTTATAGCCGTTGGACAGTGATCATCTGAGTAGTATAAATATAAGGCTTTAATGAACCCATTTCTACTCAGACAAAGGAAGCGATGGCCTCATCCAGTAGAATTTCCCCTTACGAAACCCATTTATCAGAGCTCGGAAAATAGGTGGCGTCTTTGGGATTTTCCCTTGACCAAGCCCAAGATGAGCTTCATCAATTCAAGCTCGAACGTGATCGTCTACAGGAAAAGTGGATGTTGATTGAAATTACAACTCGAGCGATTTTATCCGAGCCACCACAAGAGTCTGTCACCATCGCACACCTTACCCTTAGGTCTTATGCGGCTATTTTAAGGGGTTGTGTAACAAATAAGTAGCACCATGTTCACGTACATTATTTTTTTATATAATAATGAATATAATTTCTAGTCATTTTTTATACATTGTAATTTGTTTTTAAAGTACAAATGGTGTTTTTAGTTATTATTTAATTAAGAATTATATTTTATTAAATTAAAGGATTTTTTGAATTAAATATTATATTAATAAAATATTATTATTAATATTACATTAAATTTTATTAAATATAAATGATCTTATAATTTTATGAATGCAATTAAAATTTTTATTAATGATTGAAAGCCATTTCTGTCAAAACCCGTGAATTTTTTTATAAATGTCGGTTTTTATTTTTAAAGTGAAAATTCACATATTCAGAAAATTATTTAGATAAAATAAATATTATTTTTGGAATCAGGACGTTGAAATTATCCAACGGTGAATTTTTCATCATTTTCGGAGACAGCCAAATTTTTGGGTAAAAATTAAATACCATTTAAATATATAATGTCTTTTATGACATAACAATGACCCAATGGTGATGTAATAAAATACCATAATACTTATGTTCAGCCAATATGTGTTTTATAATTAAAATAATGAGGTTTTGGGTTTGTTTGACTTGCTTTTCAAAGAATTAATGGAGCCCTCAAAACATATTCAACACATTGCCTTTTGAAATTAATTTCCATTGGAGTGTGACTCACCTCCAAATAAGCAACCCTATTTTTTTAATAAGTTCGGACCTTGGCCTTGTAAAATATTGTTTTCCTATTTCCTTTTCCAGAAACAATGGGCAAATACCATTGGATGGTTTGTGGTTTGGATTATTTTAATATAAGGGGTCCCAAACCTAAATAATAAAGAATTCTCTCACCTTTCCTATATAAACCCACCCAAGCTCCCACATCCTCCTCACTAAAATCCCTTGGAGTTAGTCCAAACTCTACCCTACTCTCTCTATAATCCTCCCAATGTTCCCCAAGCTCCCAATAAGCCTCTCACAAGCCTCTCTCTAGCCTTTGGAAGCACACTTCCAAGTAAGGGTTTTTTTCTTTCTTTCTCATTTTTTTCAATTTTCATTAAGTTGTATTTCCCTTTTAATTTCAATTATGAATGTTGGGTTATGGTTTCACAACTCTCCCATACTGCCCTCTTATAGTTTGAATGATGGGAGACCCCTTTATCTCTCATTAAATGCCTCCCATGTACACCCGTTACTATGCTGAAATTCTGAAAGGTACCTTTTTCTCCCCTTCTATATTCAAGCAATACTTTTGTATCATTAATCTAAATTACTTTTCAATTGTTGGGTCATGTATCTATATGACCTCCTTACTGTCAATTGCATGTAAATATGATGAGGAACCCCTTTCTCTCTCATTAACCTTTTTTTATGATTTCTTATGTCACGCCGTTACGCTGCCGAAATCACACCGATTTTCTATGCCAATATCATTGTGTAGTGAATATCATGCCCATGTCTCCATCAAGGGTATTCACCTTTATGAACATTTACTAATTGATTATAAAGTTTAATGTATGAATTCCACATTCCTTTTTCGTGGAATAAATTATTATGTTTTATGAATCCATGTTTTATGATCCATGTGGTACACTTATGCATGAAATGAAATGTTTAAGAAGGGTGCTCCCTTTATAGCGCTCCAATGCATTGGGTAAAATATAGTATCATGATACATCATTTGCAATGAGTGTTGACTCATGCTAATTCAAGTGCAATGAGGGTTTACTCGTGCTTCAAGTGCAATGAGGGTTTACTCATGCTCCATGTGCAATGAGCCTTGGCTCATGCTAATTAAATGTTAATTGTTGTTGCCACATTTCCATGTTATGATTATCATGCTTTATCATGCCTTTATGTTCATGTTACTCTTATTCTCTATTGATGTTCCTATTGCCTAACATGTATTGTACTCCTCATGTTATTCATTGTGTACTCCCTTACTGGGCTTTATAACTCACCGTTTTCTTATGCATGTCCTCAGGCTATCCCATGCAATGCTATGTACGAAGGAATGTAGTGGTCATGTAAAGGAAGTTTTCAATAAAGATGTTGTATTTCAAGTTTAAAGTTTTTATGTAATGATCCTAAGCCCCAAATACACTAAACCTCTAGATCTTCTTTGTTGTATCAAGTGATGTATTAGGTAATAAAGCATGCTTAAGTTGTAATAAAAATCAGGGTTGTCATAATTGTCAACAATTAAATGTTAACGTTATGTTCAATGTAATGATTGTTTCTTTTTCATACATTTGTTGACATGTTATTCTCGGTCCTCTTAATTATATCATTATTTAATCATATACAGAATGATAAACATGATATAGATATCATATATATGTATATATTCATGGTTATTTATAAAATTAAGATATATAAAATAAAATGCACAATTCATGGAGATGATAGGCCACACATATGCATGACCGTTGTTTTCATTTTCATATCATCTTTAAGGAAACATAAATTCATAATTATAGAGTTATTTTTATGTTATGTATTTCATATATATTCAAAAAAATTATACTTATTAAAATCCATGTCAAATATAGATGATGAACGAATCACATTGCATCGTGGAGCTGGTAATCCTTATGTACGCACGAGCGAGGTTATCATTTCCAAAAATAATATTAGGTAATAAAAATAAAAATATTATATTATCATTAAATAAGTATAATAATTACATAAATATCATATATAAACATTAAAAAATCATTATTACCACTCATATAATAAATAGATATAAAATTAATTGTATCGGTACGTGGAAATGGTAAGCCATACGTATGCACGAGTGATACATTCACTTCATGTTCTATGGGAAGGGGGATGTATAAAAGAATGTTCATAATCATAATATCATTTCATAATATTGGGAATAATAATTATATTATTTTATGATATATTTATATTATAAATATTTGGTATAGATGAATATAAAATCATAGTGACCAGTTAGAGAGATTACCTCTTCTTCAAAATTAATACTTTAGATCACCTTCAAATGAAAATAGAGTTGGTCAATCGGGAAGACCATAACCTCTAGAACGTGTCTAGGGAAGTGAGAAAGATATATTATTATATATTGGTTGTTCAATAAGGCTCAATGTGGTGAAATGGGATGAGGGAGGATGTGTACTACTATAACGTAGGTGATGGGAACATTAGATATTACTCAGAGGATTACCTTATACTAAATTAAATATGAATCCCAATACCTTCGAATGGTAATGAATACAAAGATATTATGGGATAGTGTGTGATACCATAAAATAATATATTTTAGAATAGTTTTTTTTAATTTAAAATCTTATCTTTTTTAATAAACATTTGATTACCTATTTTATGTTTAACAACATTAACATCATTTTCAATAATAAATGGTGGTTTTTAACTTATAAGGTGTAAATTAAACTATAAATGGTCAAACTATAATATTCTTGATCATAATTTGTCACCATTATTCTAAAATAGTTTTTTTATAATTTTTATCTAATTTAATATTATATTATTTTCATAAAATATCATTAGTGTCAATTTTGACACTATTAATTACATTGACCACAACAAAATCAATACAGAATGATAACATCAACAAAATTAATTTAATAAACTCCTAATACCAAATATTCTCTTATAAAATTCTTAGTGATCCATATTTAATTGAAATTATAATTATTTTAATATTTCTAATATAATATAATTAATTATTTCATTAATTGAATTATTATTGTATTGTCATTGTGTAATTAATTATTTTAATTCTTCCTTCACTAAAAATAAAAAATAAAATTCCATGATGTATTTAAACCTCATAGATTTAAAAATAATATACATAATTATGAAGAGATTCTATTTAAATACATATTAAAAAAATATTATAGTTATTAAAGTAAGAGTGTGACATATTGTCATTCTCTTTGATCATAAAAACATCTAAGTCATATTCATGGCCATCTATCCA
The DNA here is from genome assembly GCA_963277665.1 of Viscum album. Classification (NCBI taxonomy): domain Eukaryota; kingdom Viridiplantae; phylum Streptophyta; class Magnoliopsida; order Santalales; family Viscaceae; genus Viscum; species Viscum album. The sequence goes on along the minus strand of OY728162.1, from coordinate 1,084,248,423 downwards.
TTAAATTATTTTCATATAAACTGTTATGAGTTAAGGCTCAAAATAAATTCATCCAATAGTATTTGGTAATGTTTTAGTGAATTTTTATAATATATATAATATTAGTTTTACCCTCAATTTATCTAATTTACCTGTAACTCTGGTAATAAAACATAGAATTTTTTAGAAATTAATCAAAAAATAATCTCATTGATGGATCAAAAAAAGTGAGTTTTTAAATATAAATCATCAAAATATTTGATATGTTTTCATATCCAAATTAAATGTAAAATTGATTCCAATGTCCTTTATTTGATTAACTGGTAAAAATTAAATCTAATTATACTAAAAAATATAAAAACATAAATTAAAAATTAGATATAAATTTGATGAGAAAACATTTTTCAATTGAATCTTCTAAGGAATATCATCCATAATATCATGTGGGATTATATTTTGGGAGGTCTAGGAGGCCATTATGTGTGATTGTTGTCATTGTTTCTTACACAATATAAGGAGGAAATATATGAATAATGTGAGAGTCATTGATTCTGATCAGTCCTGTTGAACCCAGCAAGTAGATTACATCTCTATCTCATGTTTGGGTTAGATTATGTTCAAACTAGAAGATAGATAGTTTTGAGTGGAGGGAATCATTATGTCATCAGAACTTTATGAGGAATAGTGTGACACATAGAGCTAATATTAATACATTAAATACACATCGATGTCAAACGATATGTTTTTTAGTAATTGATATAATTTTAAATGTAAAATGATTATTTCAAACTCGTATTGGTAATTTAATATCCTGATATGATAGAGTTCAATGTCTATAAGAGTATGTATAGAGATCCTTCTACTTGATAGAATGTTGGTGGTTTTTAACATCACATTATGGCTAGTATAATTTTTCATTTATTTTTATATTTACTAGAAATAATATTTTAACTATTTTAATTTCAAAATTCAATTGATAGAGCCATCATTTCTGCAAATTCTCATACATACGATGATAGTCAGGCTGAGATAGAGATTCAAGCTGGTAGTGTTGCAGGATTTGAAGATGTAGCTTGGATACTGGTGAAATTATATGATTTTAACAAATGAGGTGTGGTTGGTATTAGTTTTTGATTGACGCCTGGTAGTTATTTTGGTACTACAACATTGTTAACATCCAACTTGAGGGTAGTTCATATATACTGATCATCAATGGCCTCATAGTATGTGGAGTAGCTGGGAGCGCAGAGTAAGGTAATATAGGTCATGCATAGGGTGCATGGAGAGATCATTCAACACCAAGAGAAGTAGGGAAGGAACTAAGGTTCTAGAAGAGGATATCCTATGAACACTACCAAAATAATGCCAAAAATCCACCTCCATTTTTAGATCGGATCGCCTTGATCCATGGGATACAAAATCAATAAGATCTGGAATAATAAAACTTCCATGGGTTTATTATATTAGACAACAAAAAAAAGGAATAAACAAACAAAAAACTAGTTTTCCTGGTGTTCGACTAACCTTCCAAAGTTAATCATTTCTCAATTAACAAAAAATTAATTACACATGATTAATAACGAATAAAATTAACATATCCTTAGAAAAATAATAAAGAAAAAAACATAGAAGAGATTTAGGAAGAAGAGATGAGAAAGGAAATGAAAAACCAATGAACCTATGGATGGAATGATAGTAGGGCACAGATATGTGAAGGGAATCAGGGTGAGACCATGATTGTGAAGGGAATTATTAGGGAGGGAAAATAGTTTCATCAAGGTTAGAGTATTAGTGTGTTGTAGAGTCATGGTGTTACTAGTTGCAACGTATGCTCAGGAGTGGAAAGAAGATAAATTAGGGTGGGGGTGTGGATGGGGTTGTCTGATTTTGTTTACCCCGGTCAGATCTTTTACCATTTCAAACTTCTCATGGGGCACACCCATGGGCTAGCCCTGATGAGTAGTAGAAGAAGGATATGTGATGACAACTACATGAGGTGTATAATTAGATGATGGAGTAAATTTGTCTGTTGGCTCCTATTATTTAGATGTAGTTAATGCCCCCCCTCATCGAGATGACCCACTCCCCACCCCCATCCATACTGATGCACACATTTATTATTTTAGCATTTGAATATAAATATTTGGTTTAATATCTTTATTATTTTAGAGTTTTATTGTTTTATTAATTAAATTTAAAAAAATACTAGTTTTTTAAATTATTTATCACGGGATGCTGTCTCATAGTAAATACTTTTTTAAGATATGTCACCTGGTACATCATAAATACCTAATTAAATAATCCTGTTAAAAATTATTTGTGAATCAAGGGTGGACTATTGAAAAAGAATGTTTTTTGTGATGGATGTAGAAAACAATACTTTCTGATGTTGTTTTTGGAAATCAAAACATTGCAATGGGACACCACCACAAATAGCTATTTGTGCTGGGGTTTTGTCACAAAATCCTCATCCCAAATAATCTATTTTTTAGTTGTTTCTACAATTTACATAGGGGATGCAGATGGTATTTATTCCCTTAATATGATAAGTGAAGTATGGTTAATATTTATAGTGGGTTATGCTATCAAGAACACACCCAAATAAATTCCACTGTTAAGCAGTATGAATACATGGAACTTGATTTCCATCAAATAATAAATAAAAACTATAAATTTAATTTAATACATTAAACTCATGGACAATTAGTTATTTTATTTAACATAACATACCATATTTATATTTTTTTAATTAATTTATTTGACCATAATTTATTACATTACTTATTAATTGATGGAGCATTTATTTCATAATATTCATCAAAAAAACTACTGGGATTTTATAATGAAAATTTTCATTGAAAATTTATACTAAAAAATTACATTCAAATGGTAGATATGAAAAGCCATTAAATATTAAAATAAGATATCATTGTAGATAATTCTATTTTTGACATAATATTAACGAGGAATATTACATTGATAAAACACACTATATGTGAAATTTATTAAATAAAAATTATAGATAAAAGGGTTATATCTCCAATAAAAAATTTCAATGTAATCCTTACCTTCCGCTATAAAATTCCCATTGAAACATCCACGAGAAAATTCTAGTAGAAGAGTTCACTGGAAAATTTCAATATCACATTTCACTACTATCTTCTAGCTGAATCTTTTACTGGATCATATTAATGAAAAATTATACAGTAAAATTATAGTATAATATTTCAGTGGAGAAATCAAATTCTATTTAAAATTTTTAGTTAAATCATTTAGTAGAAATTTCAATGAAACTTTCATTATAAATTCCTTTGCAACATGCAATGGAGTATTTTAGTAAAAAAATTTGAGTATGTTTCATTGAAACGTCAGTTTGAAATTTCAATGCATCTTCCACTTAACAATCATGTGAAATATCAATTGAAACATCCATGTGATAATTTCAACTTCCACTTGAAAGATTTCGATGCAACTTAAATGGGAAATTTTAGTAAAACTTCAACAGAAATTTTTAGTGGAATATCCACTTTAAATAGGCATTATGCTTAATGAAATTAAAATGTCATACACATTAAAAATAGTTCATATTTAAAAAACATAAACTATTATTTTCTTAAATAATTATTATATTTATATTTGTATTTTAAAACATGTATTTTTTATTTTCCTATTTAATAAAAAAATTCAAAAACCAATTGATATATGAAATTTTGTAAAAGAAAATATAATAATTTAATTTATCTTAAAAAAGTATTGATTATTTGTTTAAAATATTTCCATTTATTTAAAAATATTGAAGAAATATTATTAATATTATTCAAATGAATATAAATATGTATTTCTTAACAAAATTGTTTTTTAATAAATGGAATAAATTATTATTTTTACGTAAAAATTTAATTTAATTTATAAAATAATTATCTTTACAATTCAATAAAATCATGTTATTTTATGATAATCATGTATTTTTTTAACATGTATGGGGAAGTATTTATTTTTTATTGAAGGAAAAACTCAAGATTTCTTATTCTTCTACCCATTACATGGAAGTAGTAAACCCAATGACAAAATGACCCTAACTCGCATGTGATAAATCATACACCCTCTTGCACTAAATCACACTACAAGAGTCATCTTCTTTGTTGACCCAATGTCAACCAACTCTACTTTAGCGCGTCACTCATTCTCCAAAGATTTTGATGACACTCATCCCACCTGCATGCCCTGCTGTTCAACGCCCCCATCGACCAGGCTCTGCTTCAGTGCGTCGATCGTTGAATACCTCTATAGTCTATGTTGTCACTGTTCCCATGCTACCTCGCCATAAGTACCATTGTCATTGGTCTCTTGAACTCCCAACACTCACCTTCAGCAAGCTACTTTGGGATGGACCTCCATGCCTACGCCAATATGCCACCCCAGTCACCTCCCAATATCTCACCCCCACCCCAAGACCCCCCTATGGCTCAGAGTCTCTGAGAGGATCCTGTCTTGGTCTTCCGTCATCCAAACCCTATGAAGATAAAAATTCATCCCTACTTATTCCACCAGAGAATCCTCTATGGATGAGAATCTTTTACCTGGATGGATGGGTCGTCATGCTTGCATCTCTGATGTTCTGAATAGATATTGATCAAGTTTTTTTAAGTGTTTCTAATTTTCTTCTTTAAATGTGTCTAGGTTAAAAAAATTAATCTAGAAATTTTGGAGCATCACTTTCTCTATTCCCCTAAAACAAAAAAAATCAATTTTAAATATTCATTTTTATATATTAAATATATTTATTTTTATTTATATATATATATATATATATATATGAAAAATAAAATTCAGAAAAATTTATCTAATATTTAATATCCATCAGTACGAAAATTACAACTATCTGAATTCTCTAAGAAACCCTCATCCTCTCTCATTTTTATTTGAGGTCTTTCCCTTAAAATCATTCTGCATTTCCGATGTGGGATACAGGTTCTTCCTTTCCTATAGAGAACATTTTTCATTTTCGATATGGGATTCAGATATGTTTAATGTAAATGGATTTGAATGATTATAAAAAATAAATATAATTTTAATATTAATGAAACATAAAAAGTGGATTAACCCTATATGAAATATTATGAAATAAATATAGTTTCACAAAAAATATTGATAAAAAATAATTTATAATCTTTCAAATCCACCAACTTGAATCATAAAAATGTTTCAAGAATGTGACATTTAAATCCCATGATACATAATCTTTAATTCCTATATAAATGAAAATTGAAACATGGATAAAACTTATAACTAATAGTCAAATATATAACTAATTTTGATAAAAACATTTGATGAAATTTTTTTTATAAGATTTCAAATCCACCAATATGAAACTTAAAAATGTTTCAAGTATGTTACATTGAAAGTCAATAAAATTAAAAATTTAAGAACAATATAAATGAAAATTAAATCATGGATTAAACATATAATAAATAGTTAAAAATAGAAAATAAATCTTTTAAAAAATGTTGATGAAAAATAATTTATAAGATTTTAGAATAACCAACATGAAACATAAAAATGATTCAAGCATGTGGCTTAGAAATGCTATATATTATACACTATAAAACCAATATAAATAAAAATAAATACATGGATTAAAAATATAATAAATAGTTAAAAAATCATAAAAATTGATGATGGAAAACAATTTATATGTTTTTAGAACCACCGACTTGATACTTAAAATTTTTTCAAGTACATTACTATGAAAGGATATAAAATAAATTGTAATGAAAATAATTTATTTATGATAATTTCTTATATACTTAATACATGTATATATTTTAATTTATATGGGTCTTATAGTTTATATTTTATAGGATTTAAATGTCAATTAGGTTTCATTGGATACTCTAATATATTCCATCTTTTCTCTCTAACTTCTGAGTAACCATAGACCGACATTGGAGAAACTTGGTTTTCAACCATGTACCTGCTTCTCAATGAATTCTAGTGGAGATCCTCTCACCACTCCATCATCCTAAGTGATATCTCATACCGATGTTCATATTTGATGGAGATTATGTTCCAGTCTTTAAGGTGTAGGTTTGATATGCATTCATCAAATCCATATCTGGTTGTCAGTAAGGAGCATGAACATAAAAATGTTATGTTTTTATGAAATAGATTTTTTGACGGTCAAATTTGAGATTTTTTATTACTATGTATGTGTTATGATTGGTCATCATGTTGATATAAATATCATCGAGAGTAAATATGTCTTCATGAGATAAATGGTCATGGATGATAAAATGGGTCTTTATTAGGGTTTAATATCTAGGGTTATTTTGAATATATAGTTTACAAAATTCAACAATAATTTATAAAAAATTAAATTTTAATATTTTTTTAAACCATTACAAAGGTATTTATAATATCGTTTTATTATCTAGTCAATTTCATTTATTTATTCTATTTATAAACATCATTATATTTTCAAAAAATTATTAGATTCTTAGGATATATTTTAAATTTTATTTACATAGTTTGTATACTATATATTTTACAAGATATTAATGTTAGCTACTTTAAATTTAATAACTATTACTATGTTTCAATTAGTAGAATATGAAAGCTGTAAGATAGAAATTGTGCGTAAAATATTAATGAAAACTAAAAAAAGGATAAACATATATGAAGGGGTGATAGTAATAACAGTATCATCATTTCAACAAACATAAAACATATAATTGATCAATTAAAATCAATTTATAGGTCATTGGTGAGGATATTTCTTTCCACATGGTTGTGTGTGAATAGGATGCGCACTTCGAGCTCGTTGGGGAGTCTGATGACCTAGAAAGGGATGATCCTTAGGAATTGGGATGCCAACTATCACATCGTCCACCTATTTTTTAGTGGGAGGTCTTATCAACATCATGTCATTCTATGCTCCCAATCCTTCTCCCACTAGGGTAGTATAAGGAAATTCCAGCATCGAAGTTGGGAACCAAGCCTGTGATGGATCTAGACACTAGGGTTGTGATGGATATGGAACCAAAGGATGTGATGGATCAAGACCCGAAGAAGGAGAGATCTACAGATATCCTGTAAAGAATCATGGATCCCATTCCTCCTCAGGAACATCCTCAGTCGGATGAGGTTGTACTATTAGAGGGTCGACCTTTTCATTTGGAATAGTTGAGGTCTCACGTGCAGCACGATGATGTCTACATTGTCATTGTCATGGATCCTCAACACTATTAGCTACTGTAGGATGTTCCTTTAGTGCTGGGACCGCCTCTCTCTAGGATAGACTCTCAATGATGATCTCAAAAATCGCATGATAAGATGACATCAGATCTAGTGCTTCAGCATGGACCACTTCCATGCTAAAGACCCCCTCCACCTCTTCATCACTCATGAGAAGAAGATGCTCTTTGAGAATTCCATGTAATGAGATTTGAAATGAATTAGAAAATTGTTCAGTAAATCAACAACAGGAAATTTCATAACTTAGAATCTTTTAAATCTCTCTACCATGTCGGGTAAGATACAGTATATACTTAAATCTATACCATGGATCATACTAGACATGCACTGAAAGAAAGGATCACATTATAGTTACACCCTGGGTATGAATTTCTACATCTCTATGCCCGTTTTCAAGAAAGTTGGCATGTACTTGACACACATTCTCTTCCTGCCTCCCTATTAAATTCACTTCATGAAGCCACAATGTATGTATCAATGAAAAATGGAATCAGCTGAGCACAAAAAAAATGGGGCACGACTCTTCTAGGATGATGCCAGTCAATAATATAAAAGTTAATGATGGTCACTAAGGCCATAGAATCCTTAAGCCCAATAGTGCAGTATGGTGGAAACAAATCCATGATAGTTGTTTATTGTATCCATGTAATATTAAATGACATGTGAACTTTTTAAAAAAATCTCATTAGTAAAATCCAAAATTGATGTTATTATTAAATTTCGTAGATGTTTACATATTTTATATACATACCAAGTCAGGTAATACATAGTACAACTTGAGCTGATATGCACCTAAATGGTGTCTTGGAATGGTGAGGAAATTGTGTCTCTAACACTACCTATAAAATAAACAATCTATAGTGAATAATAATGATACATTAATCTCAATAACTCCCAGTAGCATTAGAAACCAATATAGATGAGTGATCATACCAACATCCACACAGAGCCTCATGAAGCACCTAAACATCGAGTAGAGGTCTAGAAATTTTAGGGATTAATGAGGGGAAGATACCCCATGCCCATATCAGAAAAAGGTTGATTCATCCCTTGAGATCTCTGTGGTCACTGCAGGATACCTTGTATAATGCTTTGTATGTGTATTCCAAGAAGGATGATCCCTAGATGTACATCCCTACCTGATCAATGTACTCCAATAGGGCTAGGAATATCATGTGCACATGCACTCCCAAGTGATCATCACACAAGGTCCCTCCAATTAGATTTGATATATATTCACTAGCATAAAGCATTCCAGACTGGTTGGCATCATAATCTGGTAAAGGCTAAAAGTGTGTCTGATGTTAGGGAATAGATATCAACATGCCACCTACAGCCCTACGGTCAACCAAAATTTCAAAGCCTAACAATCATTGACCAAGATCACACTATGATGCATGAGTGGGTCCAATAATAGCTTCCACATGGATAGGAAGTCCAAGAAGCACTACCGTATCTCGGAGAGTTATGGTCATCTCTCCATCATATAGTTGGAATGTTTGTGTCTATAGTCTCCACCTCTCCTTGAGTACAGTAAGGGGGTGATGGTTGATAAATGTGAAATCTTATATGGTAATTCTGTAGAAGCCAACATGGTGCAGGTATGGTCTAATGGCATTAGGAGGCTCCGTGTGATGAAAACAGTGCACTCAATGATCCCTGATCAGTCAATCCTCACCAGCATATAACATGACCTGATAAATATGAATATACTACTCAGTAAGTAGTATGAAGTCCTCCATCTGTATATAAACATCAAAAAAACGATTCATAATTGTATAATGTAAATATAATGTTATGGTTAGCGTAATGATATATCTTCTAGAATTTAATAAATGTCATGTTTATTCTCATTCATTTAAGATGTTATTATTACCAAATGAAAGGGTAGTGAATTCGTGTTTTCAAATCATATTACTAAAGTGTTGTTAAGATATTATTTTACCTATAAAAGGGTGTTTTGTAAGATATGGTTTAATATATTTATATATATTTTATAATATTTTCTTTGATATGTAAATGTTTATTTTCAAATAGTGTGGTTTTTAATTTATGTATGATTGTACACATGATGGTATGATTCATTGTTATTTTCTAATATGTATGATTTATGGTTTAAACGAGGGTAGATTGATTATTCTTTAATGTCACCTGAAGTGGACTTGTCGTATTCCCATAAATATCACCATGAATGTAAAATTGTAATTTTATAGTAAAAGTATTTGGTGATGTCAGACAATTATACTAAATGAAGAATCGTATTCACTGATATACTTGCTACGAAGATGATCAGATAGAATATTAAAAATGTCATGTCTTCAAACTAATCAAGAAGCATGTTATGGTACACAACCAATAACAATTATTAATACATCTAATTTTGTAACACTAACTAAACTTGAAGATAGAATTTGTGCGAAATGAACAATGATGTGGGGGGAACAGTGACCACAAAAACGGTAATGATGTAAACTCATTCCATCATCGTCGTATTTAACACTATTCCTCCTATGTCATGGTTCATTTTACACGATTTCATCAATAATTATTACATAATGCTACAGAATCAGTTTTGTTAACCACAATCATTGGTTGTATGCTAGAATAAGCTCTTTTCTCAGCTTGAATAACATTCTCGTAGTAGTACACACATGAAAAACCTTACTATATATGTTGAAAATCGTTTTTGATCATGATTATAATAGTTACACTATTAGAATATCATTCAAAGAATATTTTAGAATCCGAGGTTATGAATAATAGATAAAACCTTATAATGAGCAATATAAGAATATCAAATTGGAGAAAATACATCATTATTGTTGAGAGTGTGAACTCGACCCAACAATTTTTTGGCATCATTTTCGGTTATGAACTTCTTGATGACATATGAAGCACCTCAATATTTTATCTTATTCTTGAGGTTAATCCATCTCATTATGCATCCTCCTGGCCTTCCGGCTCCCATGGTTGTGTAACTGGTTTTTTATAGAAATAACTATCAGTTGAACTTCGGGCATTGGAAAATTAAAAAACAACCCAATAGGCATCCATGGTGTAGAATAACATCTTTCAATGGTGTCCATCTGGTACACTGGATTAATATATGATTCCCATGATATTTTCATAGAGGCAGATGTTGTGATGGAATGTGCACATGGAAATCAGAAGGCTTGAATGGTTCCACATTGATGTTGCCTCATTTCCAGCAATACCACCATTTTTTAACTGATGATATTTGTGATGGGGTTTGAATGCTCTTGAACTTCAAATCGATATTTTTCGTAGAGGAAAAGTATGACATGATATCCAGAATCTTCCTCAATGTTATTTTCAATCGTCTGTTGAAAGTGTCTTCTGTACCATAGCCCATACTAAATTCCATCTTAGGCTAGTTTTTTTCTATAATCAAAGTAAGAAATGAAATGAAATAGTTTATATTGAACGAGGTCAATTATAGGTAACTTATGAAGCCCATTGAATACACCACTGATGTACTCCACAATGTTTTTTTTCATGATTAAATACCTCTTCCCCCCGTCATATGCCATTGTCCATTTTTCATTTGTAACTTTCATCATATAATCATTCAAATATTGATTAGCCTTGGGGATTTGTTTATAACTTTATTCATTCCTCTATTGATCCATCTCATATACTACACATAAGGGATCATATTTCTCATAAAATTATTTATATAATTATGTTGAAAGGGTGAAAAATAAAAAATAAATTGAATACCTTTCCATGTGATTTCCTTCATCATAGGTTAGTTTTGTAATGTTTTACTCCCATTTCTTGAGATGTGTCTAACGTAGAACTGGTGATGTGAATTTGGGGGTCTCTATGTATTAGGGTCCACATTGATTACCACATTTATTTCCTGATGCCAATCAGATATCAAAAAGATAACCTGAATGTGGGTGAAATGGTTCTTAATTCATGCCAAAAAAAACTCCATAATTTATAGTTTTCCTTCTTTAAAATGGAAAAGACAAGATGAATAGGTGACTGTTTCCATATTGGGTTGTTTCAATCAACACTACTCCCTTGAATTTTCCATGTAGAAACATTCCATCAAAAATAATGAACTATTTGCTGAAACAAAATGTAGAGATATAGGGGATGAATGCCCAGAACATCCAATGAAATTGAATATGAGATGGATGATGAAAGTTAACTTGATACACATGTTCGTTTGTATCATGATAGAAGAAAACTTGGTATAATGCCTCGGTATATCTATCAATTATGGAAACACCCGATATGAGTCATCCCAATCACCATAGACCTTCAAAATTGTCTTCCCTTTCACCATCCATGCCTTATTATAGGAAGTATTATATCAGAATTTTTATTGTACCCTCTCTTATTCAAGGGATATAAGAACATCGTGTAAGGTCCTTATCATCTCAATGACAATGGATGACCCAAATTTGACATCTAATGAGGTATGATCTTGTGTCAGTCATGAATGAATTAAAGAATGAGTTGTCTCAATCCTCCAGATTATCTTACCTCCAAATGCAATGTTTAGAAGCACCCTCAAGAAGAATCTACAATCTCTCATATACATCTCACAATATATTTGATATTTACTATGGGAAAAATCCTAAACTATAAACTTGTAGTTTTTCTCAATGTGAAATATCTTTAGAATGATTTTTAATACATATTTATATAGAAAATTCCTTCCACCATATAGGGTTTTTGTTGACCAATGTATTGTTTTCAACAATTCATATTAATGTTATTTAAAGGGGGAGATTATTGAAAATAATACTCAGTCTCTTTATGATAATTTAGATGCTTACAAATACCCTTAGTTATTTTCTAAATGATTTCACTTAGTATTTTGTAAGATATTATTAATTTATTTTACTCTTGAAATAACGAGAATTTATTACTTAGCGCGGAATCAGTTTTAGCGCGTTCTAGAAACACTGTTCACATCTTACATAGATGAATATAGTGCGGAATATGTTTTAGAGCATTCTGGAATCACTGTTCATACCATACGTGGATAAACGTAGTGTAAGGATGAAAATCGTGTATAGTTTTTGAAGTAAGAGAAAAGTATGGTTAAACAACCATACGTTTTTAGTAAAGTATGGAAGAATAACATTACGTTAGGAAGGAATTCGTTTTGGTTTTCAGAAAAGTATGAAAGGAGAACCGTACGTAAATTCTAAAGGTTGTTTTTATTTCTCAAAAGTATGGTTCATCATCTCACGTTTCTAAATAACCATACGTTCTTTGAAAAGTATGGATCAATTAAAAGTATGGATCTTTTACCGTACGTTTGAATGATGAAGAAAAAAGTATGGATGATCAAACCTACGTTTTTATCAACCATACTTTATCAACCCTATGTTTGAAGACTGTGTTGTTAACCCTACGTTTGGAGGCCTCGTCATCAACCTTACGTTTGGCGTCAAATTATTCAGCAGACGGTTTTTATGTACAACGATCAGTAAGCTGATTTCTGGGCGGATTTCATGCCGAATTTAAAGTCGTTTTTGAATTATGACTTTGACTAATTTCAAGCCGTTTTATTAATGGACTTAAGATCGAATTAAAAGGATATTTTTATGCCGACTCTTAAGGGAAGTTATGACATCTCTGTAAATTCAATTTTTTTTAATATCACGAATTAGAAGGCGACTATTATGGATCTAAATGTACAGGAGATATGATTTATTATATATTCTCTCTTTGAAACACAAAAATGAGTATGAGATGATCGATATATTATTTAAAAGGGTGGAAAACAGTGATTGCATCTATTTTACATTGATCTGATGATTCAAAAGGAATGTCAAAGCTCTGTTTGTTCAAGAATAAGGAACTCGATAGAAGATTCACTTGGTCTAATCGAATATCTACTGTGGATATACTACTACTAAGGTTGTGCAATATATCTGTATATCTACTACAACTGGATCAACTCAGAACTGCTTTATAGTGATGATCAATATTTCTAGAGTCTTTGATCCCTCTGTTGTCAATTGCATTCTGTTGCAATTGTGAAGATCAACTGGAAATATCTTTCTGAAATTTTGTTTTTATTCATGAGTAACCAGCTTCTCGTTCTAAGCTGTGTAGGTTCATGTTTGGACCAGAAGGCTTTGTTTTTCTATGGATTGTAATGGTGTCAACTACCTGTACTAAGTTGTGAATCAGTCTGTGGAAAAGAGGACCAGATAGTGAAAATCACCAAGCTCAAGGAGTAGAGCATTGGTGGAGTGGACTAGGGGCTTTCTGTTACCTGGAACACTATACATATTTATGTTCTTGTCTTTTACTTTTTCCACTGCATGATCAAATCTGATAAAGCAAAGGACATAAATCATTCAAGAAAAGAGTTATCGAGAGAAATTGCAAAAGACACAATTCACCGCCCTCTTGTGTAAAATCTGTAGATTCAGATCCAATAATTGGTATCAGAGGAGGACCTTTGGATAAAGCCCTAGAAATCTAGAATCAATTTAAATATTATTCATTAGGGCATCATGACTGATACAAGAGAAGGGATGTCGATGGTTAAAGCACCATATTTTAATAGATACAACTATGGTTTCTGGAAATCACGCATGATAATATATCTGAAAAACCTCGGATATAGAGTCTATTCAAATATTCTGACTCTTTATGAAATTTCTGAAAATCCTGAAACATGGATTACTTCTATAGAGGTAGAATACGATATTAATTAGAAGGCTATGAATGCAATTATCTGCGGTCTAGGACCAGATGAATTTAACAGAGTATCACAGTTCCCGACAACACATGAGTTGTGGCAAACAATAGCTGTGGCATATGAAGGAACATAGAATGTGAGGCAAATGAGATATGCAACTACAAAACTGAAATTTGATACTTCCAGAATTATTGAAGGTGAGAGAATTACTCAAATGAATGGGAGGTTGACAAAAATTGTCAATAACATAAATGCTCTAGGAGAACCTATCAAGTAGGGTGATCAAGCATTAAAAGTACTAAGAGTACTTCCTACTAGATGGAATTGTATCTCTGCTGCAATCAAGCAAACAACACCTGTCAAGGATTTAACCATGAGATAGCTGATTGGTACACTGATGATGTATGAAGCTGAAATACAAGATGAATCTAATGAAAATAAAGTTCTTAACAAAAGATAAGATACTACCTTGAGGGTAACTTCAGTACAAAAGAATAGAAAGATGAAGAGAAAAGAATTCAAAGCCAAATCAGAAAGCTCTCACTCATCCAACTAATATGAAGAACTGGCTTAAATAACCAGAAAATTTAGAAAATTATATAGCAAGAAAATAGGATTCAAAAAATCCTTTAAGGGAGATAATAAAGAAGTGAGATTTTATGAATGCAAAAAGATGGTACATATCAGATCAGATTGGCCACAATTGAAGGATGCAAAGAAGAACATATTCTTCCAAAGAAATGACTTTGAGCAGAAAGACAAGAAAGCTATGAAACCCACATGGAGTGTATCTAAAGACTATAGTAGCTCTTCTGAATCAAGATCAGAGAAGGAAGAATTCAATCTAAAGAAAAATATGAGTTTCATGGTAGAAACTGATGAGGTACACTCATATTACTCCTCTGAATCACATTCTGAATCAAGCTACGCAAATGAAAAACTTATATCCTACTGCAATATGCTTGAAGAAAGATATAACTCAATGTTTAAGAAACATAAGTCACTAAAAAATAAACATAAAGGTGTTTCAGATGAAAGAGATACAATGCTGAAACAACATTAAGAATTAACAGTTAAATACAATTTGATTAACACTAACTACATTAATTTTGAATCAAGAATGAAAACACTACAGGATGAAGTAGAATCTTATAAACAGGCTGCATTGATTTTTACAAAAGGAGAGAATTCATTAAATGAAATTCTTGGAAAAACTGTCGTCAAAAAGGAGAGATTTGGAATTGGAAGTAAAGGAGAAAAACCTAAGCTATATAAAAATTATTTTGTTCCAAGCTCTAAAAAGGTTAATTGTAATTTTTGTGGGACAAAGGGACATATAGCTAAAAATTGTTTCTTAAGACAACATCAAATTTGTGGTATTAAGAAAGCCTATGTGTCAAAAGACTTATATGATTCATCTAATTTTAAATGAACAAAGAAAATCTGGATACCCAGATCATTGCTAGCTAACACTCCTGGACCCAACAAAATATGGGTACTAAAGAAATTTGATTGAATATCATTGCAGGTAGCAGGACACCAGAGAAGAAAAGATATATGGTGCATGGATAGTGGATTCTCAAGACATATGAGTGGGAACTCATTGAATTTTTCTTCACTCACTCAAAAGGAAGGAGGACTTGTCACATTTGGTGATAATGCCAAAGGAAAAATCATTGGCATTGGAGCTGTTGGAGATCCAAAAACAGTCTTAATCAACAAAGTACTTTATGTACAAGGACTAAAACACAATCTGATAAGAATCTCTCAACTTTGTGATGATGTATATACTGTTGATTTTACTAACAATTGCTGTATTGTTTCTAAAGATAAACTGTTTAAATTTAAAGCACCTAGAACTGAAAATGTCTGTACTTTGGATTTAAATTCCTTTTGTAAACAACAAGTAAACTGGTTGACTGCTAAAGTAAGTGAATACTGGATATGGCATAGAAGACTTGGTCATTGCAATGTATATTCTTTACATAAGTTATCCAAGAAACGTTTAGTTTCTGAATTACCTTGTCTCAAATTTGAAAGTTACAGATTTTGTTATGCATGTCAACTTGGCAAGCAACACAAATCATCCTTAAAATCTATTAATAAGGTTGCTACATATAAACCTCTAGAAATTATTTATATGGATTTGTTTGGACCTTCAAGAGTAGAAATCTTAGATGGTAAATTATATGTATATGTTTTAGTTGATGACTATTCAAGATACACATGGATTTTCCTTTTTGAAATTTAAAAATGAAGCTTTTACATTATTTGAATGTTTCTACAAATTTGTTCAAAATGAAGAAGGTTTCAATATAATCTCATTATGAAGTGATCTTGGTGGAGAATTTGAAAATCTAGAATTAAATACCTTTTGCTAAAATATGGGTATTAAACATACTTTTTCTGCACCCAGAACACCTTAACAGAATGGGATTGTAGAAAGAATAAATAGAACAATTCAAGAAATGGCTAGAACAATGTTAAATGAATATAGCCTACTTATATATTTCTGGGCAGAAGCTGTGAATGAAGCATGTTATATAAGTAATAGAGTTTTAATTAGACCGATTTTGAAAAAGACACCCTGTGAACTATGGAATAACAGAAAACCTAAAGTAAATTACTTTAATGTTTTTGGATGCAAGGTAAATATCTTAAACACCAAGGATAATCTTGGTATGTTCGATCCAAAATCTGATGAAGGTATTTCCTTAGGATATTCTGCTATCTCCAAAGCTTATAGAGTTTATAATAAAGAGTAAAGGATTGTTGAAGAATCCGTTCATGTGAAATTTGATGAATGTGATCCTTTTGAATAAACGACAGAACAAATGGAATAACTTGACTCTATTGATAAAATGAGAATTGAGAATTTAATGAATTATTTTGAAAATGATATAAAAGAAATTCAGTCTAGTTCAGAGGAACATGATACTGAATAACCTTTAAATATTTTACCTAGATAATCTAGAACTCTAAAGAATCAACATTTAGAAACTGTAATAGGTAACATAGAAACTAGTGTTCAAACTAGAATAAACTTAGGAAACCAAGTGGAATTCTCTGCCTTCCAATATCAACAAGAACCCAAGACTATAGAAGAAGATTTAGATTATTAAAGCTAGGTAATAGCAATGCAAGATGAATTAAACCAGTTTAAAAGAAATGATGTTTGGGATTTAGTGGAAAGACCTAATAATTATCCTATAATAGGAACCAAATGGGTTTTTAGAAATAAACTAGATGAACAATGCACAATAACTAGAAATAAAGAAATATTAGTAGTTAAAGGATATAATCAAGAAGAGGGAATAGATTATGATGAGACTTTTGCACCTATAGCTAGGTTAGAAGCCATTAGAATCCTTTTAGCCTATGAATCTTATATGAATTTTAAATTATTTCAGATGGATGTTAAATCTGCCTTTTTAAATGGTTATTTAATGTAGGAAGTTTATGTTGAGAAACCTCCGGGTTTTGAAAACTCTCAAAAACCTGATTTTGTTTTTAGACTTACTAAAGAACTTTATGGCCTTAAAAAATCACCTAGAGATTGGTATGAAAGATTAAGTTCTTTTCTTTTGAAAAATTATTTTATTGTTGGTATGGTAGATCCAACACTTTTTAAGAAAACTGTAAAAAAAATGTTTTATTGGTTCAAATTTATGTTGATGATGTAATCTTTGGATCAAATAATAAAACTCTTTGTCATGAATTTTCAATATTAATGCAAAAAGAATTTGAAATGAGTATGATGAGAGAATTAAATTTCTTTTTGGGTCTTCAAATATTTCAAAAAAAATTGGAAATGTTCTAAATCAAAGAAAATAGATTACTGATCTACTTAAGAAATTTTGACTTGAGAACAACAATCCATTTACAACTCCTATGTGTACTAATATAAAACATGATCTGGGTGAAACCAGATAATCAGTTGAAAACAGGTTATATAGAGGTATGATTGGTAGTTTGTTATATCTTACTGCTAGGAGGCCAGATATAATGTATTCAGTATGTCTTTGTGCTAGATTTCAATCAAATCCAAAAAATATCATCTAACTGCTGTTAAGAGAATGTTTCGATATTTAAAAGGAACTATTTCTCAATCTATTCTTTATCCAAAAACTTCTTATTTGAATTTGATTTCATATTCAGATGTTGACTTTCGAAGTTGTAGGTTAGATAGAAAAAGCACATCAGGGACATGACACTTTTTAGAAAAGTCCTTAGTATCATGGTCTAGTAAGAAACAACATTCAGTTTCCCTGTCAACAGCTAAAGCAGAATATGTTTTTGTTGGCAGTTACTGTGCACAAGTGTTGTGGATGAAAAACACTCTTATGGACTTTGGATTGAATTTTAATAATACACCTATTTTATGTGATAATATGAGTGCAATTAATATTTCAAAAAACCCTATTTGTCATTATAAAACTAAGCATATTGATATAAGGTATCACTTTTTAAAAGATAATGTTATTAAAAAAGACATATTTTTAGAATTTATAAATATTGAAATTCAATTAGAAGATATTTTTACTAAACCACTTCCCACTGCAAGGTTTGATTTTATTAAGGGGGAGCTGGATTTATTTAATTTTAAATAATTTATTTATCTATTTTTATTTGTTTATGTAAATTTTATTTTGTTTATTGAATACTGTTTAAGTTTTTTCTTCTTTCGTTATATATTTTTTATAATGATTAGTGATTACACAAGATCAAGGCTGTCAGAGCCTTTTCGTCATCTAAACCCTTACACTTCTATCGAAACCCTTTCAAAATCCGCAAATCGCACTTCATCTTCTGAAACCTTAATCTTCGAACTTCTGAAACCTTAACCTTCAAAACTTCAGAGACTATTGCGGAAGTGGTAAGGACTAAAAGAGCCAGTGAGGCCGAGCCGAGAAATTCCAAGAGACAACGTATTGAGGGAAGAAAAATCTTACAAGGAATGGTAATCGATCTCGATTGGTTATTTCAGACAAATCTTTTGTTGAAGCAAGCATAGTCGATTAAGAATCTTGAACAGATGTTCAACATTGAAAATACGGAATTTCTGAATGAAGTAAAACTTAGATACTTCTACAAATCTATACAGTTTAGTCTGGGAGATACCGAAGACAGTATGATGGCTAAAACTGAGGATAGGGATTTCTCAATCTCTTCAGTAGAGATTAGTCAGATTCTCAACTGCCCTCATGAGGGAGTTTTTCATTTTGAATTGATGAATATAGGAGATTCTGTGCATAAATCTGAAGACATTATGTCTTCTCTTTTTGGTACCAAGACAATAAAAAAAATGTTTGTTAAAGATTTGGAGCCTGATCAGAAGATTTTGATAAACATTATTCAGACATGAATATCTCCACGGATGGTAGAAATGGAGAAGATTTTGTACCCTGATATTTATATAATGTTTCTTTTGTTAAGTGATATTTAGTTAAAATTTCCAAGATATATGATAAGGTATCTCAGTTATTACTGTCAAAGCGAGGCCAGGATGAATGTATATCCCTTTGGTAGATTTATTTCTAAGCTGTTGTTTAAGAAAGACATGGTGAGATTAGTGGAAGCAAGAGTTAACTGTCATCACAGTAATACATTTTATGCTGGAACTTTGAGGAAAGTTGGATATTTTTGGAGCACAATTAAAGGAAATTTTTTTCCAGAAGGAGCTAAGGAAGACTCAGAGAGTGCTCAAGCTCAACCTGCTAAGTCCAAGGAGGGACAAGGTGAATCCAGAGTCAGCAATGTAGAAAGAAGGATTCGGTTTGAAGTGATAGATGTTGAAGAAGACATAAGCCAGGAGGGACTTCAATCAAGTAGAAAAAGACTAGTAAATGAGGAAGTTACTTCCAATGCTTTGGAAACTTCAACAAAACCTTTAATTTATTATTATTTTGTGAGGGAATATGTTGCTGATAAGATCTTGGAATATGTTACTGAGAGAACCGCTCAGGTAGAGAATTCAGGAGCTCAAGAAGATGCTCAAAGGGAAAACCAGGAACAGATTTTTTTTGATATTGATGTTTTACTTAAACAAGAACAATAGATGGAGGAAGTGCATAGTGAGGAAGTGTCCAGACCTCAGAAAACATCTGTAGATATTATTCTTGATATTCCAGTGGAAGACAAAGATGCAAATGAATGTGATGAGCATGCTTCTGACGCTCAAACAGAGGTACTTCAGGAGGATTTTTCTGTGGAAAAGTTTGAAAACACTAAGGAAATATTTGTGGACCAACCTTATTAGGACAAAGAAAAGGAGAAATCTGATGCTGAATCATTTCCATTGGTATTGTTACATCAACCTGAAATTGTGAATCAAGAATAGGGTGCATCTGATTCAAGGAACAAAGAAGTTGAAGAACTTTACAGAAAAGTATCTCAGTTGGAATCTGAGAAATATTCTCTTAGAAATGCTTTTGTCTTAGAACATTTGAATTATAAAAAGCTTAAGGAGTGTACAGATTCTAGGAAGGAAGTTGAAATATTTAAAGAGGATATGCTGACTACTGTTACTCAATTAAAATCGGAAATGGTTATGAAGTCATATTTATCAGATCTGAAGTTGTTTATGGAAAATCAATTTGCATTAGTTACAAATAATGAAGTTAGTGGATAAGGTACTTCACCAGATTTAATCAGAAGGTTTCAAGCTATCACAATTGTAATGAGCGATATGAATGATAGGATACAAGATCTTCTATGTAACAGTGCTTCTTGGTCAGTGTTGCTGGACAATCAGAAATTCATAGTGGATTAACTGACATCTAGTGAGCCATCAATCAGAATTCTGTTAAATCAATTATCAGAGAAGCTGTTAGTATTTGTTGAAAAAGAGGAAAGGATGCATAGGTTTTTCATAGTCAATTTAATTGAGGATATTTATATGACTCATGAGAATAGAGAGCTCATTGTCCAGCATGGAGATGGGATGATGAAGAAACATCGGGAACAGTTTACAGAAATCAAGTCTGCAACTCAAAAGAGATAGAACCTGTTTCCTATCTTACCCAAACCTTGATTCCTGTGTACATCATTGTCATGCATATACTACTATTTTTGAATTAAAATTATCTTCATTTTTATTTGTCTCTTTCCTTATTTGTTTTACTAATTTTATTTTTTAATATTCCAGTACTCCAGATTTAATTATTGATAAACAGTTCGTAATAACATTTACTAATAGTTCAAGTGCAACATTAAAAGTGTTAAAATCCATGATTTTTCATTATTTTTTATATCACAATAAGGAGGAGAATTTGGATAAACACAACATCAATATTTTGGGGGAGAATTCATTTTAATAAGGGAGAAAATTAGATATGTCATTAGGATTTATAATTCCCTCTTTGGTGAAGAAGTTTTTTTTAACTTTATAATGAATTTTAATAGTTAATTTTGTTTTGTTTAAATAATTTTAATTATTTTATTGGTTTTGTTTGATGGGTTTTGTGATCATCAAAAGGGGGGAGATTGTTGAGAAAAGTATTGTTTTCAACAATGCATATCAATGTTATTTAAAGTGGGAGATTATTGAAAATAACACTCTGTCTCTTTATGATAAGTTTGATGCTCACAAATACCCTTAGTTATTTCTAAATGATTTCACTTAGTATTTTGCAAGAGATTATTAATTTATTTTACTCTTGAAATAACGAGAATTTATGACTTAGAGCTGAATATGTTTTAGTGCATTCTGGAAACAATGTTCACATCTTATGTAGATGAATATAGCGCGGAATCTATTTTAGCGAGTTCTGGAATCACTGTTCATACCCTACGTGGATAAACGTAGAGTAAGGATGAATAGCGTGTATAATTCTTGAAGTAAGAGAAAAGTATGGTTAAACTACCATACGTTTTCAGCAATGTATCGAAGAAGAACATTATGTTAGGAAGGAACCCTACGTTTTGGTTTTCAGCAATGTATGAAAGGAGAACCATACGTAAATTCTAAAGGTTGAGTTTATTTCTCAAAAGTATGGTTCATCAACCTTACATTTGTAAATAACCATACGTTCTTTGAAAAGTATGGATCAAGTAAAAGTATGGATCTTTTACCATATGTTTGAATGATTAAGAAAAAAGTATGGATGATCAACCCTATGTTTGTTATCAACCATATGTTGTCAACCCTACGTTTGAAGACAGTGTTGTTAACCCTACGTTTGGAGGCCACGTCACCAACCTTACGTTTGGCGTCAAATTTTTCGGTAGACGGTTTTTATGTACAATGATCACTAAGCTGATTTCTGGGCGGATTTCAAGCTGGATTTAAAGTCGTTTTTGAATTACGACTTCGACTAATTTCAAGCCCTTTTATTAATGGATTTAAGATCGAATTAAAAGGAGCTTTTTATGCCATGTCTTAAAGGAAGTTACAACTTCTCTATAAATTCAATTTTTTTGAATATTGCGAATCAGAAGGTGACTTTTATGGATCTAAATGTGCAGAAGATAGGATTTATTATATATTCTCTCTCTGAAACACCAAAAAGTGTATGAGATGATCGATCTATTATTGAAAAATGTTGAAAACAGTGATTGCAACTATTTTACGTTGATCTGCTGATTGAAAAGGAGTGTCAAAGCTCTGTTTGTTCATGAATAAGGAACCCGATAAAAGATTCACCTGTTCTACATCGAATATCTACTATGGATCTACTAATGCTGAGGTTGTGAACTATATCTCTATATATACTACAACTGAATCAACTCAGAACTGCTTCTTCTTGAAGATCTATATTTCTAGAGTCTTTGATCCCTCTGCTGTCAATTGCATTCTGTTGCAATTGTGAAGACCAAATGGAAATATCTTTATGAAATATTGTTTTTATTCTTGAGTAACCAGCTACTCATTCTAAGCTGTGTAGGTTCATGTTTGAACCATAAGGCTTTGTTTTTCCTTGTATTTTAAAGGTTTCAACTACATGTCCTCAGTTGTGAATCGGTCTGTGGAAAAGAGGACTAGATAGTGAAAATCACTATGCTTGTGAAGTAGAGCGTTGGTGGAGTGGACTAGGGCCTTTTTGTTCCCTGAACCACTATACATATTTATGTTCTTGTCTTTTACTTTTTCCATGACATGATAAAATTTGATAAAGTAATGGACAAAACATAATCAAGAAAAGTGTTATCGAGAGAAATTGCAAAAGACACAATTCACCCCCCCTCTTGTGTATAATCTATAGATTTAGATCCAACAGTTATTCCCTGCTCACTAAACCTATCTGGTACAAATCAAGGGAAATAAGTTTTTAGTTTAAGAACATTATAGTCGAATTCAGGCACATGTATCGTTACATCTAACCAAGATGCAAAGAGTGGTGGATGATTTATTATTGGTCGAGGTTGTTGTACAACTAATGAATTTATAGAAACTTATTACCTATCTTCTACTGCTACCTCATCATTAGAACTATTTCCTCCATCTATTCCATCATTATAGAACAACTCATTAAAACTCATAGTTACCATTATATCTAGTAGATCATCATGTTTTTCCTCTAATACATTATTTGTATTGGGTTCAATTTCATGGGGTGGACCATCTTCAACCACACTTTGTAAGAATATGCCTTTGTACAATTGGATGTTTTTGTTGTACTATAGAAACATCTACATATAACTCATTCAAGGTACCATATGACCACTAAGTAAATAAATTCATTTCATAGACCCACTGTGCATCAGCAACCATGGGAAAATTTGTATGCCACATTACTACTGGGAATTTAAAATCTCTATAGCTCATAGATTTGATCCCTTGACCGTGTCCCTGATTTAAGGAACAAAAAATTATACCAGTAAGGTCATTTATGGTTACACAATCAGCTATACTAACCACTGTTATTGGTTGTGTACTGTAAAAGTCACATTTCACACTTTGAAAAACTCTTTATTGTAGTACACATAAGAAAACATGACTCTATATGTCAAAAATATTTTTTGATCAAGATTATGATACTGTAACTATCATTAAAATTTTATTATAATATATGTCACCAAAGGTTGTTTAAACTAAGGTAAAAAGAGAGGGAAACATAAAATTATTTTATTTATTGATGATAAAATGAAAATTATAATCATATAATATTTAATAGAGAAGAAAAAAGTCATTAAATAACACATGAATGCTTTAAAACAGAAAAATAAGCTTGATTTCTTTCTATAGAGAATGATATGGATGTGATGAGCCTCACCTTGGATGTGATGTAAAATCTAGTTTATCTTCACTTAGTGGCTTAATAACATCTTCAAAATATATGTATTTAACTTTAGACTTCAGAAAATCATTCGGCCTTCTAACATCATTTCATAGGGGCTACCTTAGATATTATTATAAGACTGAATTATTTAAAAAAATACAAAGTTAAATACATATCCTTTGAAGATGATATTAAGCTATTAATTTAAAATAAGATGGATTTTACCACATGTCTGAAGTGAGGTCGATCACATCTAAACTACATTATATTGAAAAATGTTCATATATTTCTTGTCTGTTGTAAAACATTCATGTGTTATTTAATATATCTGTTCTTCACCATTTCACTTTATATAATCATAAGTATCATTTTATAATAATTATATGTATTTTTTGTTTTAATCCTATGTTATTCATTAATTAATCTATAATTAATAATTACTAAAAAATAATACACTTTTGAAACTATATAATATTAATGACACTAAAATTTTAAAACATTTTCTTATATCCTATAGTATGATAATAATGTTTCTTAGTACAATTTTTACTAAGTTAATCATTCATTAATCACTAGTAAATCATTACTATGTTATTGATGATTTAATCATTCTTCAATCACACTGTAATCATTCCTTTTTCATCATTAATCATATGATATTAATTAGTTAATTATTATTATCTAATCATTATATGGATTAATTTTTTAATCATATGTTATTCATTAATTATTCTACCCTTAGTCATTACTAATAATAAGTATTATGTATAAAATATATGTAACTGACAAAACATCATAGAAAATAACATCTTTAATACAAACTAAAAGTAATTAAATTACTAATAATAACATTCATTATTTAATGGATTTGTCCTTGTCCATTTCATTTTATATCCACATAATTTTCATTTTATCAGTGATAAATACACTATTTTGATTTTTATTTTCATAATTATTTTAGTAATTTTAATAGAAAATATGAATCATCTAAATCTTATCCTCAATGAGTGTCAAACCAGGAGTGAAAAAATATCCATTGACGTGAACCATTTCCCATTCAAGTCTAGATCAATGTGGTGTCTTCAGATTTTACCCCAAGGTACATCTGGGACAGAGCCACATCCACTTGTCTATATCCAGAAAGGAATTTGATTGCTTAGATAACCACACAATCTTTATGCTACAAATATATTAAAATATATAGTCCTATGGTATTCTATACTTAATCTATTCATAATCATTAATAAAAGAAATTTATTTCAAACAATATATATCTAATTATACAACTTAAAAAAAAAATATTTATAACTAACTAAAATACTTAAAACTAAAATATTTAGAACTAAAAGTATTTTAATTAAATAAATAAAAAACTAAAATTAAATAAAAAATACCTATAAATGATGCTTCGCAATAAACTGGGATTTCTTTTGGACCACTGACTCCACTGCATGTGAAAAGGTTTTTTTTAAAAGAGAACGAGTGTAATGAAGAGAGATCGGGGGAAATGGAAGTGATGAGAGGGGGATGTGTGCCCTTTTATAGGGTGTTGAGGGAAAGGTAGAATTGGTGGTGCTATCATTCTCCCTTCGAAATTCGGCACCTCCCTTCCTCCTTTTCCATGTCTTCAATTCGGGCCAAACATGGGGGGGAGCTGTTGCAATGATGCCAAAGTTGTTGTACATTTAAAAAAAATATTAAACGTACTGATTTTTTAAAAAAATATATAAAACACATTAAAAAACTCGAGCCTGATCTGATGGGATGTGTTCGTTGCCCTGGTCCCCAAGTTGGGGTACATTTGGGATCTCATTGGGTAACCCATGGGAGTAGTCATAGGTGAAGTGGACGGCTGGAAAGTGCCAGTCATGAAAAGAGTTCTGTGATACATCATTCACTGATGAAGCCACTTTTGATGGGAATCACTGACCACGTTGAATGGGTCAGCTAAAATCCAGTATATGGCTAGTTTCCAGGAACCTTCCATTGTCAATGTTAGGCATATCAGGGTGCTTCAATGCTGGATTTGGGGTACATTCTGGATCTCCATGCTTGGGTACACCAAGTGAGTGTTACCAAATGAAGCAGACTTCTGGAAACTACCTGCCATGATAAGAGATGTACGATATTCCCTTCACTGTAGATGCCTCTTTTGATGAGAATCACTGACCACATAGAATGTAAGGTGTCATAGTATTCTCTAATATCGGGGTTGGGGTCTGTTTGGTGATGTACTGTATTCATCGGACTACAAGTTTCTATCTCTTTAACATCTTCATTATCATCTCTCTGTATGGAGGGGGTACAAGAATCCCAATGGAAGGGTGACACTTTGAAAACATTTCCACCACCCTTAAATACTCACATCCTACAATTGTTTCCTATTTTTTATGTTTTTCCCTCACCAAACATTGCACACATCCTTAAATAGCTAAAAATTCAACATTTTAAAATATTTTATTGATTAAAAGAATTAATATCGAAGTACACAACCCTATTTATTTCATTATTATTAATTCATTGACTGAATATTAATAAAATAGTAAAACAATAAATTTTTATAAGGATTTTGAAAATTGTTACATTTATAGATTTAATCTTAATTCTAATAGGATTAAATAAATCATTATTCATTCAATAATGATTTCCTTTTAAATGTTAATAAAATTATGAAATATATTTGTTTTTGTTGATATCAATTTCTTTTACAGAGATAAATATATTTTCAAATTAAAAATAGTAAACATATCTATAAATAAACGTTTTTGGGTAGATAAAATAAAATTTCAAAATATAATTGAATTGGAATAAAATAATGAGTTAAAAATTAAATAGGTTATACATGAGGATTTTAAATCAATAATCTAACATTTAACTTGTATTTACATTTATACACCATTTAATTTCTCTCTATATATATTTGTAATCTTTTGGTTTTTCATTTAACCTCTCATAAATGGAAATATTTTTTGACGATCGTACCACCAATCTAGAACACTTTCTAGGGGGACGGTTTTTCTTGGATTGTTTTATTATATATTTATATAATAAAATGGATTTTTGTTTCATTTAATTTCCGAAATAGGTTTAAAAATCACCAAATAAAGCTGCACTTTGTAAAGGAATGCAAAAAATGCCACATCATGTGGCATTTTCCCTCACACCCCAACTCCAATGCCCCCCAATTCCTCCACCCCATTTCAAATATATATAAATATTTATTTAAAATTATAAATAAATACATGTATTTATATATTATTACATATTAGTAAAGATAAATTATTTTTTAATATAGCAATAAATTTTAATAATGAAATTAATGACATTCAATAATAATATAAAAATAAAATAATAATACTAATAAAGTAGTTATAAATATAAATAAGAATTAATATTAATTATATTATTTCATATTAATAAAGGAGCTAATAATAATTATATTATAAAATTATTTATAAATAATTATTATATTATAAAAATTTTATAGTAATTATTTAATAAATATGAATAAAATATTTAATTATATTACTAATTATATTATTTCATATTAATTATACAAAGATGGTTTGGAGCCAATCCCCTTATTATTACTAATTATATTACTATATATTAATTATACAAAAAAGACAATCCCACATCCAAAAGGAAAAAACAACAACTGAAGCATCACCATGATCATGATCAGTGTTATGACTTGAATCACCAAATAGTAACTATATTATTACATATTAATTATAATTTTAAATACTAATTATATTATTACATATTAACTATTTCATTATATATTATTTATATTATTACTAATTAAGTAAGATGTTAATATTAATTGTCTTATTACATTTTTAATAAATATTAATTATAGTATTACATATTTTAAAAAATTATATTAATAAATAGGTATAAAAATATTAATTATATTATTTCATATTAATTATATAATTTCAAATTAATTATATTATTTCAGATTAATTTCGTTATTAAATATTAATTATATTATTACATGTTAATTATTTCATATATATACATATATGTTCATATATATATGTATATATGTATGTTTGTGTGTATATTCATAAATTTATTTATTTATAATTATAAAAATAAATTTGTATAAATAAATTTTAAATGTGTAATTAAATATATGAGATTTATAATTATAAAATTATAACTATTTTCAACAGAATATATAAACATATTTTAATAATTATATAATTATAAAATATATTTATATTTGTGTAGTTATAAATATTTACTTATAGAGATAGATTTATAATTATATAATTATAAATATATTTATAAACATATTTATATTTATATTAATTATTTATATAAATATTTATAAATATATATTTATAAATATGTATATATTTATAATTTTATTTCTAATTTTATTTATAATTTTATTTATCATTTTATTTATTTGTAAGGGTTCTCTCTTAGAATAGTTAAAAAATAAGATTAACCAAAAATAGGTTAAAGTTTATAAGATTTTGGGCAGATCAGTGTATATATATATACAATTATCAATATATATAATTATGAATATATATTTATAAATATGAATATATATATATATATATATACATATAATAAATATAATTATAAATCAATTTCTGTCAATAAATATTTATAATTATATAAATATATATCAAAAGGGTTTCAGGAGGCATGTGATCCTGCTCCTACCAAATTTTATCAAAAAACTAAAGGAAAAGGCAAAAGAGAAAGAAAATGGATGGGGTTAACAACCGGATAGCCCACATCCATCAATAACAGTAATATATCTGGGATAACTGTAATTTGATTAGAATATGTGTGATCATCTCCAGAATCATTGGTAGATTCTTATTGTGACAACAGATTCTATTTCTTGAAAAGCGCAATGTACTTCTCCTTTAACATTTCATTCCCAAGGGTGAGTTGAACACTTGTTCGACCATTCCCTCACACTATATCTCTTCCCTCCTAACCATGTCCATGACCATGGTTTCTTGGGTGTCTACCTCGTCTCCATGATCACTCTTGCAAAATCTCATCATTAAGTGGATCGAATCTACTAACAACTTCTATATCCATTGGTTGTTCATGATTTTGATTAGAAGGGGTAGCATTCCGTGGAATCTAAATGCCCTCATTTTCCACACATTTCCCTTTACCATATCATGATTTAATTGGCACATCATCATCCTTGGCTTGCTCCATGATATTTTTCTTCCAATGAAATCCATCATTTCAACCAAAGGAGATACCAAAGTTGCATCATGAAAATTTCCATAGTTAGATCATCATGCACTGCCCTCACCCACAGTTAGTGTAGCATCACCAACAATCATAGCCCAAGACATACTCTTATCAGATCCCTGAGTAAGATGTGTAGAAACCTTGTGTACCTGTATATCTTGTTCACTAACAAACAATCCCATATAAGGGTCCTCAACAGTACCTTCAGCATGCCAAACATGATCTTTCCATGCACTAGTTCCAGCATCATAATTCTTTAACTGCCCAAAAACTGACACAATGTCTCTAATCTAGCCCAAAATTATAACTAAAATCATTTTCCACAATATCATATACATCCTGTCAAGCTGTATCATCCACCAGAAGATCCTTCCCAATATCAGGGATTGTATTGATCGATCTAGATCCCATACCAGTAGTCTTCTTTCCATTTGTTTATTTTTTCCTCATTTCAAATAATATTTTTTTCATGACCACACAAGGAGTAGTTCACACACACAATCATCCACTTGCAAGCGCTACTTGTGCCTGAACCACCAATACTCTATGATCACATGCTACTTTGGGATGGAAAACCTCACATGCGCCTGTATCCCAACCCCATCGTCTACTAATATCATGCCACCACCCCATGTTCCTCTTGTCACTCTAAGTCACTCACTACCACCATCCTGGGTAGCCATTCATCCCAACCTGGTTATAATAAAAAAACTTCCATACTCAAACTACCAAAGATGCCTCTGTGTATAAGAATACTTTTCCTCGTAAGATGGGTCGGCTTGCTTGCATCTATGATGTTCTTAATGGTGCCTAATCTTATGGGATTTGTAAGCTGGTATTTTCCCTTTGTGGGGGGTATATTGAGCATCTCCTATGGTAACCCAAGTGAGTGTTCCCAGGTGAAGGGGGAAGCTAAAAGTTTCTCATCATTATAATATTTATGTGATACATCCATCACTGAAGAATCCACTTTTTATAAGAATCACCCATCATGTTGAATGGTTCAGATAAAATCCGATATATGGCTAGTTTCAGAAACCATGTTACGTTAATGTGAGGCACATTAAGGTGCTCCATTGCCAGAGTTGGGGTATTTTCGAGATCTCCTTACTTGGGTACCCTATGAATGTGACTGTTAGAAACTTCATGTCATGATAAGAGTTGTGTGATACTCACATCACTGGAGAAGCCCCTTTTTATAAGAATCACTGACCATGTAGAATGTCAGGCATCACATGGTTCTCTGTTTTCGGGGATGGGGTATTTTTCAAGACGTCCTTTTTTCTTCGAACTACAATCATCCATATATTTATCATCTTTATGATCATTTTCCTAAACGTAGGGGTACAATAAACCCAGTGGAAGGGTGACCGTTTGCAAACCTCGCCAGCACAATTATATAACTGAATCCTCCAATTGTTTCATATTTCTTATGTCTTTCTCTCTCCAAATATTCAACACATCATTTTAAATGTATAAATAATAGTAATTCAAATACATTATTTATATTAATAATTTATAAGGAATTACCCAACAATATTTTATAATTATTTCTAATTTATTAACTGAATATTAAAAAATAAAAAAACTATCAAATTTCGTTATGTATTTTGAATGTTATTCATATTAAATTTAAAAATGAAATCTAACTTCTAATTAGATTAAATAAATTATTATTAATTGAATGATTATTTATGTAAAATGTTTATAAAAATGTTAAATTTATTTGTTTTGATTGATATCAATTACTTTTAGGTTTATAAATAAATTTCCAAATGAAAAATAATAAACATGTCCTTACTTAAATGGGTTTGGGTAGTTAAAGAATATGTAGAAATATAATATAATTGGATTAAAATAATGTGTTAAAGATTAAATGGTATATAAATGTTCTTTTTAAGTCAATAATCCATCATTTGATGCATATTAACATTTATAATACATTTAATTTATCCAACTATATATTTTTAATCTTTTTGTTTTTTATATAAACACTCTAAAATGTAAATGTTTTTTGTCGATCTTACCCCCAATATGGAACACTATCTAGTTGATGATTTTTCTATGAAGGTTTTTTTAAATTTTTATACAATAAAATTTATTTAGGTTTCATTTAATTGGGGAAATGGGATAAAAAATCTCCAAATGATGTGGAAAATTTTAAAGGAATCCAAAAACATCACCTCATGTGGTGTTTTACCCTACACTACCAATTCCAATGCCCCACCCCCGATTCCCCAACCACATTTCCAATATATATTAATAGTACCCAACCTGTGAATTTTCACGACATGATCATTCAATTATACATTTTCATACACAAGTTCATAATTTAGAGTTATTGAAACCTTTATAATGATGAAATATAAATCAAGATAGAAACCTAAGAGTAAATTTTAGTTGATACACAAAACTAAAAAAATTACAAAAAATATTTGAATAGAGTAATTGAATTTTTATCAGTCTATTAATTTTTTCCTTCCATCTTGTGTTGATGTCCATGGAATTACTTTTTAATATTCTTTATTGTGATGATCAATTGAATCTGTGTCCCTAGTTTAAAGAGTAGTGGTACAATGAAAAAAGAAATGAATTGAGTGGATTGATTGTGACACATGGAAATGGGGTGAAGGTCAGTGATGACATGTGTCTCTCAAATAATTATATATAACCTTATATATTCTTTTATGTTCACATATGTATATATATTATTTCAATTTATTCATCATGTATGTATACATTTCATACAATGTATTCATACAATATGAAACTTATTAATGCAGAATATGCATAGAATTAATAGTAAACAATATGTAGAAGGAATGCATAAAATAATTGCATACAATATATAATGTCTGAATATATTGTTGAAAAGGTGGTGAATGTAGTATTCGAATGATATAAAAGAAATAATTGATAATTAAATATAATGATTGATAAACTTGAAGAAGTATATTGATTAATCTTGGATATTTTATTATTATTAATGAATCTTAAAAAAATTTACTATGCATATGGAAATAAAAAAATTAAATTAATGGTATATCACAAATACAAATAATCCTCAGTGTATATTTCAAATATATAATGAAAACCTATACTTTCACTATGTGTCTCTTGTTTATGACCATCAAAAGAATCGAACTAATTATAATCTTTATTTTGACATCAATCTATATATTCCAACATTCCATGAAATATTACCATATGTGATTCATAATTTTCAAATGAAACTCCCGATTAAAGGGCCCAAACTAATAAATTAATAATAAACAAATTTTGTTTAATAAAATCAAACAAAGAATATTCACAATTGTACAAGAAAACAAAGAAGACAAACTCTCATGGAATAAATAAAATATGAAAATGTATTCATGTTTAGATATAAGAATAAATTTTATATAAAATTAAATTTATTAGATACATATGTTATTCAAAAAGGAGTAATTGAATTATATTTTACATGTTCTATTTATCAACATGACCAAGTAGTTTACTATGAATCATAAAATTGAGATGCCCGATTTTTCCGTGACACACTCAATAGAAGAATATGTAAAATAAACAAAAATTATTGTATAAAACTAATAATAGATATGATGAATAGGTTTCAATCCACTCACCATTTCACTTAATTCAATTAATAACTAAGGTATACCACTGTATGAACACATTTTCATTATGTAAAAACAAATATGAATCAATGTAGTACATATACATGTGAATTAATGTTTCTCATCACCCATCTGGAGCATATTTAGTGATTGTTTCCATATCATCATCCTACAAATAAAATCAGACACTCAACACCCATATTAACTCATATTAATAATATCCTAGAAATAAGGATTATAATCATAATCAAAAATAATTTTTCTAAAAAAATGAGCTACAGAATCCAAAAAGTTGTTTTGACAAACAAACTGAACACCATAGATTAATTTAAATGTAGAAAAATTGAATAAAAATTTCGAATACATGAGGATGGTAGATATTATATAAGTTTATTGTATTTTGTGTTATCCATCAACTAACAATGTTCAAAAGATTAAAATCACTTTACATTCGATAGATAACATCATCAAAATCATGAATACAATGACAATTTAAAATAGCACACATGAAGATGTTACCAAATGACAATATGAATTATTTTCAAGTAATCATGTCCATCCTATCTTTGACACAATATCCCCATCCAATCGAAGCAATAAATACAAGGGATTCATCAAAAAGATAAAAAGAATTAGTAAAACTTGTCATTACACATAACTATCCACCAAAACATGGGAAAATGTATAGGATATCAAAGAAATGATATAGTGAAAAAACCTTCAAGGAAATGGAGGTGTCCTTATTTAGGAGCCCAGTCTGCAAGTTCCCCTCAAATACCGGAGTCTTGGATAAACTAAAAGGTGGGATTAGTGAGGTACGCAATGAGTTCTGCACGCTTCTGAGGATTCTTCAACCCCAGAAACACCATCTTAATCCATAGAATGTATTATTGGGGTTAAAAAGATAATCTTACGAATAATTATCTATCCTCTAAACACCACAATTTTTTATAGTTGTTGAGTATGAGTACCTAGGGGTGGCTTAACTAGATTTCGTTCCAAAACAATTAGTCAAATTCAGTCCTTTTTTTGACCGATTCTCAGATCGACCATGTGACATTGAGTGTACATCATTTTGAAGGTCATTTTTTCTTTTTTTGGACTCCCAGGGGTGATTCATCAAACATTGACATTTATCATTCCTCCCTCCCAAAAAGAAATACCAAAAACCACCAAAAATCCTTCAGATTGATGGAATAGGGTTACAGTGATTATGATAAGGGAAATGAACAGTCCCACATATACAGATGTTTCATATATGTAATATATCCAATAAAAAATTTATGACATCATATTATAGATATATAGAATTAATATAGGTAAAAAATGAATTAAACAAAATAATTTATGCAAAACAAATATATGACACCAAATGCTTCCATTAAAGTAATATAATACTTAAATAGGGAAAGAGAGAAATTATAGGAATAGTTTTCATAGATCAAGTGATGGGATGAAATTTTGAGAAAAGGTAACTAATGTCTGAGGATCGATGAATTTTTGAATAGTAGTGTCATCCCCAGATTCAGCTATGTCTAAAAAATAAGAATACGAATTAGATAATGAAAGCATAAGAACATGGTTGAACCAAATATTGCACATAGAATAGGCTATTGGGCATCTTGGTATACAGTAATGGAGTTAAATGGGTTCTTGGATGAACCTAAAACATGAAATGAAATTTCACATTGAAATAATTATAAAATGCATTGGACATCAACTGATTATCTCGGTCAGTATGTATTGGTCATAAATGTGTACTTTACTATGTACTTCGAAAACAAATAAAATATTATATTGAATAAAAGATACTATAATTATGTTGGCTTTAAAACCTATGAATTAATACGTTCTAAAGTTCTATGTAGTATCTAGAATTTAAAAAATTCATTTCTATCTAAAATTAGTAATATATTTAGATTATAACGTATGATAGATCGCAAGATACTAAACTCAGTATAGAGAATAATAATTCTCAAATAATTCAAAAAAAATAAGAATCACAGAATCTTAGAATTGAACATAATATCTTACAACTAAAATGACAAATTATTGGTTAAAATATACGAGTAAGGTGAAACAAAAGTAATGTTTTAGAGGTTATTAAAAATTCCACACTTAGTGTGTTGAATTTCATTTTTCTTTGTGGTATAACTGAAACCATTCCCAGTTGGCTAGTCAGCATAGAGAATGTGAGAAGCCTACAACACCAATATAACAATATCAATTCTAAAAAGGAACCAATTCCACAAAACATCACAATAAATACAAACAATATATTAAGGAAATAGACTCATTACCCTCTAACAATGATCTAATTTCATAAACACCAGTATTTCCATGATTTTCCACAGTTTAATCATGCATGTTCATTATGAGACAAGTGGTAAAACATCGTTAGCATTTATTCATATTAATACATGCTATTAGATGGATGCATAAATTTTATTTTTATTTTAACTAAAATACATAAACAGTTTTTAATAAAAAGGATAAAATAATGTTTATGATATTAGTAGATTAAAATGACTATGAAGAAAAGGGAGAAACATACACACAAACATGTATGCTAGGTACTTCTAATTGTTTCATTTCCCATATATTATAATAGAATAGTCTCTAATCTATTCTGGATACATGTCATGTTTCCAATTTTTGATTAATTCAATCAACACTATGAATTTATTAATAAGAATAATGGTACCTTGTCATAAACATACTCATTACATACTAGTGACAAATTTTTTGAAATTGAAAAATCCCATTTTCATAGAAGAGGGACAATTCACTACTACAATTAGGACGTACTATTAACCAAAGTACATTTGAAAACTGTGAAATGGTGATTATATATTGTAAAAATTTGATGAAATTAATATTATTGGAGGACACTATAACACATTTCCATATTTTACTGACTTGATTATAGATGTTTTCACAGTTTCTAAGAACTGTACAATTACTTTATGGTGGGAAATTATCATGATACAAAAACTCATGTGTTAAACCACCTGTTCTGACTCTAAACCAACTAAAGCTGTCCAAACATCATATATATATCTTCTTTATAAATGTTTATGTTCATAAAACCTTCCACGTACCTATATAGGTGAAAATTAAATAATAATTTCGGTGAGTATTGTCAATGTTATACAAAAAATACCCTTTTTCAGTATAATGCTAAAATAAAATGGAAATCCACCAAATTAGTAGACTCATGATTGTTGAATGATTTATGATCAGAATCCAAAGACCCCATATCAAATGGTACATGAGATATACAATTTGATATAGAAAAAATGGTTTCAAAACAAAATATTTAACTCCATTGATAATTCACAAGCTGATAAAATTATGTATGAATGTATAATACTTACAGAATGATGATAATTATTTGGATGATATTTCAACATTCCGTTTTTATTTGATTAGTTTTATGTTAATGATTCACAAAAAGAATCAATGAATTTTTATATATCACAAACTAAAGAAAAAACATTTAGAGGATAAAAAAATAAATTTAATATATAATTATGTACTCATGTTATTTATTACAAATACCTCATCATATAATTAAAACCACAAAACCTTAAGATATTGGGAATTATATAAATAGATAATACAATACAAGCTCTTTTTAAGATAAATCAATACAGACCTAAAATGTATAATATAGTTCAAACACCCATTAATACACTAGAAAAACTTTTGAACTAGTGCAATGAAAACACATGTTGACCAAATTGTTTGTCACCCTTCAATAGTACCTATAGAAATATAAAACTATCATAACAAATGGAACATGAGATAAAATATTCATAGAGATAGAACTGAATTAATCAATCATCATGATAAATCAATTATCATTATGAATTCAGATGCAGTGAAATGAAGATGTGGAAGGTGGAACCGATAGTAAAGTAGTTGAACATGATTCTACTACTCATTAACTCTTCATATTCATACAAATAAAAAAGGATATTTTGATTCATATCTATAGTAAATAGGTTCTTATTGGGAGGCATGTCCAATTTTCATAATAAAAAATGAAATGTAAATGAAACTTTAAAAAAAATTAAATGATAGAATGAAAACATCATTGAAAGAGATGATAGAATAATCAATGAGAACCACATTAGAAAGAGATGATGGAATACTCACGGATGGAATACACGATTGGTTGGAGTACTAAAATTGATTCTTTTAAAGAAAACATCAATGAAACAAATCATTAAAAAAAATGGTAATCGTAATTGATCAATAAAGGATAGAAAGTGATGATGGAATACTCCCTGATCACCATGAAATATAAATTTGAATCTGGGTTGATTCCGGCTCATCTCATATCCAAAATGTTTACGTTCATCACTGGAAATCTTGATCATATCATATAGGTTCAACAATCACAAACTACAGAACATACTTGTAGAGAATGAGACCATAAATATAATAAATAATTCTATACACCTTTTATTCCTTATAAATACATTATTATATATTTGAAAGAACAAAATATTATTATATAAGGAATCATATAAAGAGATGATACAATACACAAACCTTTTAAGATAAGTCAATACATAATTACGACATATTGTAGAGTTCAAAAACCCTTTAATTCATAAAAAATAACTATGAATTAGTGTAGTAAAAACACATTTCAATCAATTCTTGTCTTCACCCATCAAAAGTCCCAAAAAAATATAAAACTTCAATAAAAAATGGATCATGAGATAGAAATATTCAAAGAGATAGAACTGTATTAAACAATCATCAGGATTAATCAATTGTCGGGATGAAGTCGGATGTGGTGAAATGGATATAAGAAACGTTTCACCAATAGTACGGTAGCCAAATATTATTTTAGTCCTCAATAAATATCCCTATTATTAAAAATAAAATAAATGATATTTTTTTCATATTTATGGTAAATAGGTGCTTATATGGAGGCTTGTGCAATATGCATTTGGAAAAGTGACACATAAATGAATCTTTTAAAGAAATTTTTTAAATGTTTGAAAGAAAACATCATAGAAAGAGATTATAGAATAATCAATGAGAATCACATTAGAAAGAGAAGATGACATACTTACTGATGGCATACATGCTTGGCTGGTGGTATAAAAATAATAATTTTAATGAAAATGTCATAGAAATAGATCATAAAAAAATGATTAACATTATTGATGAATAAAATTTATAAAGAGATGATGGAATACACACTGAGAAACACAAAATATAAATTTGAAATTGGGTTGATGACGACTCATGTCACATCCAAAATTTTCTTGTTTATTGATAACAATCCTGATTGTCTCATATTGGATTAATTATCACAAACTAAAAAAATATATTTAAGGAGTGAAACAATAAATTTATGATATAATTTTGTAATCCTAATATTCATTACAAATACCTTGTCATATAACAGAAACAACAAAACAATTAGATATAAGGAATCATATAAAGAGATGATACAATACACACCCCTTTTAAGATAAATCCATATGAAACTACATCAAAAAAAGGTTCAAACACCCTTTAATGAATTAAAAACACCTATGAATAAGTACAATAAAAACAAATTTAAATCATTGTTTGTCATCACCCATCAAAAGAACCTAAAAAATCATAAAATTACATGAAAAATAGATCTTGAGATAATAAATTTCACAGATATAGAATTGGATTAATCAATCAAAAGGATTAATCAATTGACAAGATAATTTATGATGTGGTAAAATGGAGCAGAGCAAGGCAACACCAATAGTATAGTTGTCAGAGATGATCTACTTCTCACTAACACTCTGTATTAATAAAAATAAAAAAGAAATTTTGTTTTATATTTACGTTAAAAGGGTGTTTATTGGGAGTCCTATAGAATATACATTTGAAAAAATGACACGTAAATGAACAATTAAATGAAAAAATTTAACCATTACAAAGAAAACATCATTGAAAGATATGATGGTATACTCACTAAGGAAAACTCGATTGGATGGTGGTCTAAAAAATATAATTTTGAAGAAAATGTCAAAGAAACTAACCATTAAACAAAACTAATAAACAAAAATGATGAATAAATCATAGAAAGAGATGATGGAAAACTCATTGGGCATCACAAAATATAAATTTAAAACTCGGTTGAGGTCATCTCATGTCACGTGAAAACATTTCATGTTATTCACTAGAAATCCTGATTGTTAGAATCAATTCCCTGATCATATACAGTATTTTGCTGCAAGGTGCTCAGTCCCATTCAACCGATTGAAAATTATTAACCAAATCAAAGGGATGAATGAATCCATTGAGAATGAAACCTATATGAGGTAAATGAATAATTTAAATACAAGGATAAAATATCTTTTTGAGAATCATAACTTCTTCAGATTGAATCCCCAAAATCTTCTGTCGCTGATGCTAAGGACACCTGGAATATTTATTCAAATGGGAACTCAATTTTTTTTTAACATTATTAATTTACCATCAGCAATGCTTATGCCGTCTCACCTAAATTGTATTTATTAGGATATAATCATCCAATAGACGAGTGAAAAAATGAGTCAATAGAGTGTCGGCCTAATCCACCATCGTTATAGGACAATCCCTTCCAAATTTCACCTTGTCTTTGGATTGAATGCCAAAAATCATTTTTCATTGATGTTGAATTGGAACCTGATTTTTTTTAATATCTTGGTTTCCCCATAAAAATGATCGAACTATCTCCCCTCTATTACAGTTGTCATTTGGATCTAATAATCTAATAGTCTAGTAAAGAGTGTGGTGGGGAAATAAATCATCGTTTATCATAGAGTCAGTTTTTGAAGGAATCTTGTTATTAGGGATTGTTAGATGATGAACTGAGATCTATTTATCCAATATCTAAGTGAATAGATTATTAGTGCTTATTCATAGGGATTCCAAGAGAGGATATGGTATGGATGAGAACTATGGAGGAACGGGGATGAAGGGTGTGTATGGAGTCAATGAGTAATTGATAGGGTGAGACGAAGAGTGAGAGTGAGAGACAATAAGGGTTGGAGAACAAGGATCCCTAATTGAATAGGAGTATATATGTAATGGGAGGAGTCAAAAATCATAGCCAACATTAGTTAATTAGAGGGATATGAGATTACATAGGTATGGGTATCTAATTTTATGCATTGTGGGATAAGAATGAAAATAATGCAGAGAATGAAGGAGATAAAGACATGTAGAGGAGAGGGGAAAGCTATACTATAGATAATGAATGTTTCCATGAAGATCATAACACAAATAGATTTTAAGATCTTAGTGATTATTAGTCGGAATTCCAAAATATCGTTTCTGTATCGGTGCATACTAACAAAATGCATGTAGATAAACAACTCTATGGTAACCTTCCAGAAAATTGCATAACACCTTGATGTTGAAAAACCATTACAATTTTTTTTGAGAAACATTTATTGTTTTCACATGAAAAATTCATCCAATTATGCAATTGGAAAACATTTTTAATAAAAATAAAATGAAAATGGGAGAGTTTTAGAAGGGAAACAAATAATTTTTCCATGTTTCCTAATAAATGAAAATGCATGCGATGGTAAATCACGTGTTGTCTAGTTTTTACCTTCTATTTAAAGTACTCTTTAACATATTTCATAATAACTTTTATAAATTAAAATTTATAAAAAATTCAAACCCAAAAACAACCTGATTACATAAGTAATTTGTACTAAAAGGAGTCATAACTTCATCATGGAATCCATGCAAGTGTAGTGAAAAATATATCTGTTCTATCTGTTTAGGGGATATTTACCAGGTATGGATTTTTATGGGGGACTATATCACCATCATAAATCATAATTTGTTAGGAAATCCAATTCCCAAAAAAAAAACAAAAAACTGTAGTAGATACCTATTATCACTAACAAAATGGCCTGAATAAATTTGTAATTGTTACTCTAGATATTATTTCGATAATTTTATTCCATTTAATGTTTATTTCCTAATTTATTATTGTTGTAATAACAACATCATGCCATCTAATTATTTCACACATGAAAAGCAATGTTACTTTGTAAAAAGTGAATCAACAATACTGCTTCTGAGAGTCAATCAAATGTGAATGAAGGGAGAAATAAATAATTTTCTTTTAGTTATCAAAACCAACACTGCATGCTAAATTAAACCAAAAGCAACTGGTCATGCATACCTTCTTCTTATTGGAGGTGATACAAACTACAAAATAGACCCCTCTATCCAAATCCTGATCAATCAAACTAAAAAATGAACTATATTGTTGATTCAATATATGTAATTAGAAAAAAAAATAACTGTAAGAAAAAGGTATAATCAGATTATTACTAAATACATGAAAATATCATTTAAATGTAATACCAATCTAATTTTTTTAGCATTCAGTTTTTCCCAAAAATGACTAATATGAAATATATATGGATGAAGTCATAAAATTGACCATCAACAACCATTATATTCTCTTACAAATTAAACTAACCAAAATAAAAGTATACATGTCATATGTCTTAGTTATTATAATAGAGACTGGAGTTTTATCTAAGGAAAACCAACATGGCAACACCGGGATAAAGAGGCATCATTTTTTCTCAATTAGAAGCATAAATAGATCTGGTATACTCTTATGAAGTAAGGAAGTGAATTCCATCAATTTTCAATCTTGGTTGATTTTTATGGCAAACATGTCTTGTTAATATATGTTTTCATTCTAAAATGTTTAGAATCTAAACATAGAAATACAATTCATTTCATAGAACGAATGAGAAATAAAATGTTATTCCACCAATACAAATATGTTCACTCTTACCAGTCCAAAGAGTCTTGGGAACTGATCATAAAAAAATAAAATAACTTTACCTTTCTTTCCCAACACCTATTTTGAGAATCTCTCTATATAAATTCACATCACATGTAACACCAAGTCCCCTCTACGCAACCAATGTAATTATTCCAGTAATGTCAATGGAAATAATAATTATAAAATAAAGTAAAATGCATTAGAATAATATTATATGAATTTTTGAAAGAAACCCATCATAAAACATTACATAATTTAGTATTGAAATCTAATCACAGCTTGGATTCAGAATTAACGAATCAGATCCCAATCAGGTCATACAATTTATGCATATTTCAATTATATACTCTGTGAATCTGAATGAAACATGAGAGGAAAATTAATATTAAAATATACAGTTTACACAATATACAATAGGAAAGGAAACTATTGAAAAAAAACTATATTGAATAAGTGTGAAAAAAAACACTTTATAGGCAAGGATTGGGTTTTCGGTAGTGCCCATTGAAGGAGATTTGGCAGTGGGGGTGTAAAACTAATTAAAAATCAGAGATGGTTACCTATATTTTTCAAATGGATAACCATTCCACAAAAAACGCAAAAATGGAAGAGAAGAACTTCTTATTCATCTCAACCTTGGAATATTTCAACCACATGGTGTGATTGAGATAGTTATCCTTAAGGGAACACTCCCACATAGAACAGGCATGATTGAAGTCATTCTGAAATTCTTCCCACTGTGCATACCTAAAATA
This sequence comes from Viscum album, assembly GCA_963277665.1. Lineage (NCBI taxonomy): Eukaryota > Viridiplantae > Streptophyta > Magnoliopsida > Santalales > Viscaceae > Viscum > Viscum album. Next base: position 1,084,205,845 of record OY728162.1, on the reverse strand, counting down.
GACAACTATGTTCCAACATACATTCTAGAAGTGGTCCTAGATATCCTTCTGCATTTGTGAAGATGGTAATCAGCAATAAAGGAGTTGTTATATGTGATGACTGCGATGAGATAGAGACGGCGATGCAGAAGCGGTGTCTGAAAGGCGGAGGTAGTGATACAATGGCGACAACCTGTTGGAAGGATAATGGTTTAGATGATAATAGTTTGGAAGAGGCGGAGAGGTGGGGGAAGATATGAAGATGGAGGAGATTCATGTTGAGTGGAGTCGGTGGAGGAGGTGGAATATTCAGAGATAGAGAAGATGAGGAATATGTTATCGAGGGAATATTGATATGTGGATAGGAGGGAAACTGACATAAATAAGTATAGAGATTACATAAAGATGAAATTTCCCACCCTATAGTATAGATAATGGATAATGTGTTTACAATTATAAAGAAATACAATTTTTTATATATTATTCAATATTATTACATATTAATTTTATTATTACATTTTAAAACTATTATTACTTATTAATGCATTTTAATTATTTCATTAATTCCAATCAATAATTACAAAAATGTAAATAATAACAATAATAAAGAGTTAAAATTATAAATAGTAATTAATGGGAGATTTCTGATGACGTTGTTGCTTCTAATCATGAGCCTCATACGGATTCTGGTGATGCTGAAGTTGATATTTTTTTGAGTGTGGGCTTTACATTCTTCTTTCTAGTACTATTTATTTTTCTTTCTTTTTATAATAAGGGGCTTGACTCAGATCCTTCTTGGTAATATTTCATATTAATTATTCCAATAAGGTTCATAGACAGTCCCCTTATTATTACTAATTATATTATTACATATTAGTTATACCAAAAAGCAAAGCCCACATCCAAAAGAAAAAATTGAAACTCAAGCGTTACCATAATCATGATCAATGTTACGTCCAGAATCTTCACATAGTAATTACATCATTACATATTAATTATATTATTACAAACTAACTTTATTATTACATATTAATAATATTATTACATTATTAACTATATTGTTATATATTTATTATATTGTTATTTATTAATTATATTATTACATATTAATAAATATTAATTATATTTTAACATATTAATTATATTTGTACATATGTACATTAATTATATTATTAAATATGTATAAAAATATTAAATTTTTTATTTAATATTAATTATATTATTATATTTTGATTATATTGTTACATATTTATTATTTCATATATATATATATATGTTCATAAATTTATTTATTTCTAATTGAAAAAATATATTTGTATAGACATATTTTAAATGTGTATATAAACATATTAGATTTATAATAATATGATTATAAATATTTATAATGGAATATATAAATATATTTTAATAATTATATAATTATATGTATAAATATATTTATATAATAATAAATATCTTTTTATTGAGATAGATTTATAATTATATAATTATAAATATATTTTTAAATAAAAATAAAAATATATTTATTATTTATATAAATATTTTTCAATATTAATTTATTTATATTAATATATATATATATATATATATTAATAATAAATATATTTATCATTTTATTTATTTATAGAGGCCCTCTCATAATTGAGTTTAAAAATGAGGTTATCCAAAAATTAGTTACAATCTATAAGATTTCGGGTTGTTCAGAGTATGTAGGTCTATTATTACATAATAAATATATTAATAATTATTAACTATATTATTCCATAATAATTATATATTACTAATTATATATATTACATGTAATAGGGTTATAATTACATTGAAACATAGAAATGCAACACGTACAACCCGATTGGGAAGGTCTTGACCCGCCCCCAGGGATAACCCATCCATGTTTTATGGCTTGAAGGACCAGTAGATATGGAGTCCATTTAATTGTTTGTAGGCTAGCATTCCAGCACATGTAGATATTTTTTTCCTCAATAATGTATGGGTCCACCGTTTGCGTGATTCCTAATCATCATACACCATGTTTCACCTGGCATGAATCAGACCCAGGTTCAAATTCGGTTGGGAGAAAATTTCGGCAGAATGGTGGAGACGCAGGAATAACCCAATAAAGAACTAAATGACATTAAATAATAATAAAAATGTAAATAATAACACAAATAATAATACTTCATGTCCACAGGGTCTTCGGGCCATCAATAAATAGGTGGTTTATCCCTTGGGGGGTTTTGACCGTCCCTATCAAGTACTATATATTACAATTAAATGTTTCATTGTAATTATATTGTTACATTTTAATAATATTATTACATACTAAATATATTATAAAATGCTAATTATATTATAACATACTATTTATATTATTACATATTAATTATATTATTATATTATTAATTAAATTATAATGTATTTATTATATTATTATATAGTAATACATATTTCATATATTATTACATATTTATAATAATTAAATTAATAAATATGAATAAAAATGTAAATAATACTAATAATGTAATTAATAATATAATTAAATACAACTATTAATTAAATTATTACATTGGTGTTTTGGCCTTCAATGTATATTAATAATAAATATGAATATATGTATTTAAAATTATGAATATATATTTTATAAATATTAATTTATTTGTATATATATATATTAAATATAATTATAAATCTATTTCTATAAATAAATAAATATATAATTATATAAATATAAATATATTTAAACAGGAAATTCAAGTAATGATTCTACTGAAAATTGTTCTTGAAGTTCTGTTAGAAATATACTTCTTGCTTAAAAAAATTTATAATTCCATACATAATTAATTTTTTTTGTTTAAAAAAACATAAACTATTATTTTTTTCATTGAATAAATAAATAAATAAATATATATATATATATTAAAAACACGTATATCTTATTTTCCTATTTAATAAGAAAAAAATTTTCATTTAAAAACTAATAGCGATATGTAATTTTGTAAAAGAAAATATAATAATTTAATTTGTCTCAAATAGAAGTATTTCTTATTTGTTTAAAAATATTCCATGTATTGAAAAGTATTAAAGAAAAATTATGAATTTAATTCAAATGATTAGTAATCATTTTTTTGAAAAAAAATAAATTAATTTTTCTTTTATTAAATTGAATAAAATAATTTGTTACATAAAGATTTCATTTTATTTAGAAAAATAATTCGTTTAACAGTATAATAGACTTAATTTATTATATGATAATTGGGTATTTTATTAACATATAATGGGTGTGTTTCTTTTTTAATGAAGGAAACAATCAAAACATCTTATTCTCCTAATAATTACAAGGTAGCAGCATACCCACTGACCATCTGACCCAAACCCACTTTTATTAAATGGAACACCTAACTACACAGAGTCACAATAGATGTTTCATCTACCGGATAGACTTGACATCATCCTGCTTCTCTTCTGTGCATCACTCATTCTCAAAAGTCATCGGCGCTGCTCATCCCGCCTGCATACCCCATTGCTCAATCCCCCATCAACCCTTCTCGGCATCAGTACGTCGGTCGATGAAGGCTGCTGTTGCCTATGCTATCACCGTACCCATCAACCATAGTATCATTTACATCTCTATTAGTTCCCTAAAAATCAATTCCTTGTTGTCCACTTGCTACTTTGGGATAGAACAGCTTTCCAGCACTGGTATCTCAACCTCGTCGCCTCTGGTTATCTCACCACCAACTAACGATACCCCTATGAATTGGTGTCACTAACCTCCACCAGTCTATGTCGTGGGTCATCCCAACCTAGTCATAAAAACATTCTTTCGTACTTGCACCACTGGATAAGACTATGTGGATGAGAATCATTTACCTGCCAGGATGGGTAGGCTTTCTTGTGACTCCAATGTTCTTAATAGAGCATGATCTGATGGGATGTAACACCCCGAGATTTTATGAAAACTATTCTTTTTAATTTCATTAATGTCTTGTGTTGTACGCTACACCAAAAGGATCTTGCACAACACGCATCCTTGACTTTCCTTGCATTACACGCAATCACGACCTTCCTCGATAGCGTGTGTAGTACGCAATAAAGAGTTTCACTAAACAACAATATGCTATTAAAATATTATTAAAACTAGCCGTTATGAATAGTAATAACCACTTTTTCAAATTTTTTAATTTTTTTTCAAAATGGACTTCATTATTGGATTCGGAATATCGAAATTAGCTTAGGGTTAAATTTTGGTAGTTTTCGGATGACTTTCATATTATGATGAATAGTGAAAATTACTAAATTTTAATTAAAAAACAACTTTTTTAATTGAAATAATAAATAGTCATAAATTATTAATTTGATTGGTTTTAAAGTATATTTAGAATATATTTTTACAATTAAATACAATGTTGGTCATTGGATGTAATTCTACATTTAAACCAGACATAAACAAGTGTCAATCATTTGATAGTTATTATCTCTTAAGAACATGCTATTTGTTTTGACGAAGGGAATTAAGTTTTAAATTAATTAATGCAACTGATATGATTTAAATTTTGTAAAATAGACATAATTTTTGAGTTCACAATATCAAATATAGCTTAGGACTACTTTTTGGTATTTTTCTGGAAACTTTCATTTTTTGATGAATAGTGAAACCACTAAGTGGTAGTTAAAAAAATGAATTTATCATAAAACATAATTTTACCGCTTCTGTGGGTGGAATTTCAAAAATCCGAGAGACACGGTTTATGTTAGTAAGTAATATGTGGTTCAATGAGATGAAAATAATTTTTGGTGAATATTAACTTTTTACTTTTTTTACCACGGTTAAAAGTAAATAGGGTATTTAAGGGTAAATATGTTATTATTATTACCCTAACACATGTCCTAATTCTATTGGATAAGTTTAATTCGACCAAAAACAACCTTAGGAATAAAATATTAATAATTTTTAATATAAGGTTATACATAAGATAAATTCGACTATAAATACTCATTAGAAAGATAAAAATATTTCCTACATAGTGGTTATTTATTTGTAATTTTTAGACATTAAATAAGTTAATTTATTTTTGACACAATGATGATGTAGTAACTATCTTATTAATGAAATATTGACATAATTGATGTTATAAATACCCAAATAAATGTAATTTGAGACTTTTTATTAATTCCACTAATTTTATAGGTTAATATGACATGTTAGTATTAATTTAATTAACTTTATTCTAACTAATCATTCTGTTATGATTTTCACATTAATCAATTACTAAATAGTGTCATAATTGACATAAAATAGTTTTTAAAACATATATTATATTATTAATTGTTATTTTATTCTTAAAAATCTAAGGTTCGGCCAACTGACTTAGATAAGGTTATATATATTAGTAATAAACAACTTGGGGTTCGTTTGTCTTGTTATTGTATGTTTATTAACTTTATAATGTATGAACAGAAGAAGACACGGTAAAAGTAAAATTATTTAACTTAATGTTAAATCTAAATGATAAGGTTAAAATAGGAATCTGATCTTGTCTAAATTCTATTGGATGAGAGAAATTAGACCCATCCCCACCTTATCTTCGAAATAAATCAATTTGGTGCTATTTAAAACCGAATTTTATTTTTAATAAAATAATAGTTTTAGTTATTCCAAAGGTACCCCTCTCCTCCCTTATAAAAGGGAATCTCCACCCCCTCTTGCTCACACCACTTTGAGCCTTCATGCTCGGCCAACCCCTGCCAAATTATCTTCTTCACTTCCATAGAAACATCCTAGAGGTTCTGGTCTTCCTCAAAGACCAATTTTAGTGCCCTAAAAGGAGATCTCAAAGATGTGCTTCAAAGAAGAGGTAATGTCTGTTACCGATTCTTTCACCATTATTTCTTCTTACACTTCATCTTCATAAGTTGTTTCATTATGAAGTAATAACATCCGTATCACTCATATACTGATATGTTATTATAATTACGAAACAACCCTATTTCACCATCTATCCATCCTACAGAAAATGAAATCACTGCGCGTGCGTACGTACAGAATACCGTCTCCACGCTGTGGTATAATCTATTCTCCACCACCACATTACTTGGATGGGTATAATGGTGTACATAGTAAGTATATATGATTATTATAAAGTAATATTGATTCTGAAATAGTATACATACACTTCAATACAATTCCACGATCATTAGAACGATATAATCGCTTGTGCGTACATACGGACTACCGTCTCCATGACGCGATAAGATTCATTATCCACGTTAACCATTCATGAATGATTATAATGTATATATAATATGTAATAATTAAATATATGACATAATAATGGTACTGTATTTATGTGTATATATATGTATGTCATCTACTTAATTCCATTCAACTCAATAAGGAAACGAAAACAGCGTTCATGCGTACGTACGGCCTACCATCTCCATGAACGGTGTATTTCTTTCCATTTAATGATTTATTATATATATGTATATTCTGAATATATATTATATATAAATCATGTTTTATATTCTGGAATTAAGTAATTATGATCTATGTAATCATATGAATAATTACAAGTCAAAACACGGATGGCAAATGAAACAATTTTACCTAAAACGATCTTTGACATGGAATTTTCAAAATAAAGGGTAATATAAAGTCATAAGTGAAACATATATGATATCATAAAAATGAGTATGATTCTGGAATAAGTCAATGACATTATTTAAAACATTATACATGAGGATTGGACACTTACAAAACAAATCAGACACAAGGTAAGAGAATTATCACAATCTCATTTTTATTCGTGATTGTTTATACTTTGGTATTTACTGGGGTGTATTTTATCATCCACATCCATGTTTCCTCAATATGTAATATTTATATCCTTCTACGATATTTTATATCCAATTTTACCCTTAGGTGAGTTTTTAGTAAAAGATATGAAAGGAATCTTTTTCATTTTTCATACGCGGTACTTTTTGACTTTTCCGACAAAAGTACGAGAAGATTGTTTTTTAACTTATACGGAATGAATGGATTTTTAAAACAATATTTCCAAGAATATTCCTTTACAATTTTTGAAGTTTATTTTTAATCATCTTCTTTTAGTTTAAAATTGTATGACATGTTAAGAAAGGAAAATTGTTTTTGAAGTAAAAAGGATATTTTCCTCAAGAATGGAGTTCAAGAGTTTTATCAAAATTATTTTCCATCTAAGATAATAAAAGGTTCTATCTCTATCCCTATTATTACATTGATTTGATTATGTTGTGATGGAAATATTTTTATGAATTCCTTTATCTTATATGAATTTTTTTATGATGTCACAATGTTTAAGATTCCCATTTTTATTACATGGGTTATGCAATGATGTATGATTTATTATTTTGTGGCACACATAAGAATGATATCATTATGAGATGGGTGGGACCTATATCTCCCTCCAATGAATTGGGTAAAGATTTTATATCTCATGAGATAGGCATGGCTGGAACGGTAGGTTATACCGGTTCAGTGAAACAAGTTTGAAACTAGGAGTGAACTCGGTTCAGAAAGGGACTTTGTCCACTAAGATAGTCTTGGAAATGAGTCTTGACTAATAATAAATGATTCTCTATGATTATGTGTGTTTTCCACAAAGATTCATGTTTTATGTTATGATTATTAGGATTTCATTTCACTACTATGATTTATCCCATGTTATGAAATTATGCTCTCTTTTGCAGGTTAAGATTTCCAAAATGTTATGATCTTATGAATATGATGTGATTGATATTTCTTTTTTTTACCCATACTGAGCATTTGAGATCACCCTTTTATGTTTTCTTTTCCCCAGGATATAAAGAAAGGTTTTAGGTAAAAAAAGGGAAGATCTTTATGGGAGATGTTGAAGTTCTTTCACCATGATTAGAAGATTATATTCCGAGTTTCCAAAGACACTAAACTATTACGATCCTTGTGTGTGTGTTTTTGTTATGTAATAAGTATTCCACAAAAGTAATGTAATGTCCATGTACGTTTAGATTCAGGTCTCTACAGTTGGTATCAGTGGAAAGGTTTAGTCAACCGTTGGAAAATAGGATGCGAAAAAGTTAGTGAGATCCATAGAGATATTTCTAAGGTATGTCTAGGGATGTCCCTAAGGATAAGTATACGTATAGGATATAGTCCTAGAACTACGGTACTGATCTTAGAATTTAACCTAAGATGTTAGATATTGAAGGTACTCCCCCTTTATTATATTTTTTTCCCTATCGTGATTTTTACCTCTCACACTATTCTTTTTGGGTTTTAGATGATGGCTGGAACCCAAAGAAACTGTGTTGATCAATGTAATGGAAAATGCAATGATTGTCCTCCTGAAAAAACAAATGTTATGGGATATGGAGTGAAAAATCTTATTGCTATACTTACACAAGCTATGAATCATTCTGGACTTCCAAATGAGAAGAGAAGGGAACACTATTCTATTGAGTCCTTCATGAGGCAACATCCACCTTCTTTCAGTGGGTCTTCTGATCCACTTGTTGCTGATCAATGGATCCGTACTACTGAAAATATATTTTCAGTTTTTTCAATGTTCTGAACATGATAATGTCATCTTAGTAGTATATCGTTTGGAAGGTGAAGCTGATCAATGGTGGACTCTTATCAAGAATACAAGGCCAAGAGATGAAATTGAGTCCATTGAATGGGATGAGTTAAAGAACATATTTTTCAATAAGTACTTACCTCGTATTCTTTGAACAAAGATGGAGAAGGAGTTTCTTGATCTAAAGAAAAAGGATGATGAATCTGTTGGTATATACGAAGAGAATTTTACAAGAATTTCCTGGTATGCATATGGATTTCTCATCCAACCTGAAAGTAAAGATGTTCGATTCTGCAGTGGCTTAAAACCAAATCATCGAAGGGCATTATCTGTAAGAGACTTCAGTAGCTATTAAGAAGTTGTGCGTTGTGATATCAAGGTAGAAATGGAAGTTGGTGTTACTTATCCATCTCATAGTTTTGACAAGAAACGAAATATGGAGTTCAAGGAGAAATCTAAGAATAATGGTGAAAAGAAGATGAATGTTTCCCTATGCTCAAAGTGTGGAAAGAAGAATGGTGAAGATTGTCTTAAATGGAAAAGTAAATGTTTCAAATGTGGAAAGGAATGTCAACGGGCATTTGAATTCCATAATGATGGGAAGTAGATGTCTACCGATGAAAAAAGGAAGGGATACACAGAATGAACCTACTACACTTCAATGCTTCATGTGCAAGGAAATGGGGAAATATGAAAATAAATGCCCTAATCCAAGGGTTAGTGATGATCGACATGAGCAACCACTTAAGTAAAGGTCAAAGGGAAGTCACATGCGATCACCATTGACTATGTTGAATATGACAACGATGTGGTGGAATGATTAAGTGTTTATGTAATGGGATTCCAAAATAATGTTTTATATATTATCATGGAATATTGGAATATTTATGTGTTGGTATATTGTGGTTTTCAATAATTTTATGTTACCGATAACCATGGAAAGTGATTGAGATATTTTTGGTAAGTAGATGATATGCGCATAATGAAGGGATAAGAAGATAATGAGATGTTTGATTGTATTCATGAGCTCATGATTGATATAAGGACTAAGTGATATCATGGTTTGAGTATAATGAATTTTGAGGATTTTGGTTTGTGGAAAGTGTAAACTTTTAACTGCATTCATGTTTTTACTAAGGTTCAATGGGTATTCATTCTTCAAGAGAATACATGATTAAGGTATTCACATGTTTGTAATTTGACCAACTAGATATATCTTATGATATATGGGGGATAAATGATGGCATTCATGTGATTGTTATGTGACATTTCATGTAATCATTTTCTTTATACTATGATCTTGGACCAAATTATTTTAGATAAGCCTAAAGATTGGAATGGATTATGTTGGACATAAGTTAGGATAGAACTTTTTTTGATATTATTGATGGGATTTTATAGTAATATAGCTTTAGAAAAAGGACAACCTGCAGGACGGGTGATAGCCCATCGCGTCGGACAAGGCTATGGAAATCAAACCCACAACCGAAGTGTGACTGGCCTTTATCGCCTACCACTGGCCTACAGCAAGTCCCTGTTTAGTCTAAACTAGTTCTATTATATAAAGCAGTATAATATAAGAAGTATAAGTCCATTTTAGGAACCATATATGATTAATCTCACTATAGATGGACTTACGTATTTTTTTGATAACTTTTCTAACCTTTTGTTTGAGATAGATGGAATGACCCCTCATTATATTACATGATCTCCTAACACATCACGAATGAAAAATTCAACTTCATTTAATTAATATATAAAGTGGAAATTTTCCAAAGAACAACCAACGGTGAGACTTTTCCAAAATCACGAAAGTATTTCTTCTAATTCCAATTTCATCAACTTTCGGGAAATGATCTTGAAAACCAAAAATGTTGTCCTAGTGCTCTTATATCCGATTAATCAGATGGTACCATAGATCATAACAAATCTATAGCTTTGTGATTGTTAGCTTTTTCATTGACATGTTCTCTACCACTCTCCATCAGAACCTGATAGTTATATTTTTCTTCCATATCCATATTTTCACCTATGTTCTCCTACGTGGAAACCCAGTGATGAGTTAATTTGGGTAACTGTAACATTTCATACTTTAGTTTTTAAAGCCATGTTTTGGTATTCCTTTTTACGATGTGGGTTTCTATTAAATAAACTTTCGAGTAGTAAACCATTTATAAACCCGATGAATTTCGAGGGAGAAATTCATTTTAAGGGGGGTAGAATGTAACAACCCATGATTTTATGAAAAATATTCTTTTTAATTTCATTAATGTCTTGTGTTGTACGCTACACCAAAAGGAGATTGCAGAACACACATCCTTGACTTTCCTTTCATTACACACAATCGCGACCTTCCTCGATAGCGTGTGTAGTACGCAATAACAAGTTTCACTAAACAACAATATGCTATGAAAATATTATTAAAACTAGCCGTTATGAATAGTAATAACCACTTTTTCAAATTTTTAAAATTTTTTTTTTCAAAATGGACTTCATTTTTGGATTTGGAATATCGAAATTAGATTAGGGTAAAATTTTGGTACTTTTCAGATAACTTTAATATTCTGATGAATAGTGAAAATTACTAAATTTTAATTAAAAAACAGCTTTTTTAATCGGAGTAATAAATAGTGATAAATTATTAATTTTAGTGGTTTTAAAGTATATTTAGAATATATTTTTACAATTTAATACAATTTTTATCATTGGATATAATTCTATATTTAAACCAGACATACACAAGTGTCAATCTTTTGATAGTTATTATCTCTTAGAAACACACTATTTGTATTGACGATGGGAATTAATTTTTAAATTAATTAATGAAACTGATATGTTTTAAATTTGGTAAAATAGAAATCATTTTTGAGTTCATAATATCAAATATATCTTAGGCCTAATTTTTGGTAGTTTTCTGAAACATTCATTTTTTGATGAATAGTGAAACCACTAAGTGGTAGTTAAAAAAATGAATTTTTCATTAAATGTAATTTTACCGCTTCTGTGAGTGAAATTTCAATAATCCTAGAGACACGGTTGATGTTAGTAAGTAAAATGTGATTCAATGAGATGAAAATAATTTTTGGTGAATTGTATCTTTTTACTTTTTTTACCACAATTAAAAGTAAATAGGGTAATTAAGGGTAAAAATGTTATTATTATTACACTAAAACATGTACTAATTCTATTGGACAAGTTTTATTCGACCAAAAACAACCTTATGGATACAATATGATCAGTTAGGCCCACTTGGATTAGATTAGGACATTTATTATTAATTTATTTTAAGAAGGGTTAAAATAGTTAAAATCAATGTATAATAAGTAAATCATTTTTAATATAGGGTTATACATAAGATAAATTAGACTATAATTACTAATTAGAAACCTAAAAATATTTTCTACATAATGGTATTTTATTTGTAATTTTTAGACATTAAATAATTTAATTTATTTATGACACAATGATGATGTAGTAATTATCTTATTAATGAAATATTGACATAATTGATGTTATAAATACCCAAATAAATGTAAGTTGAGACTTTTTATAAATTACACTAATTTTATAGGTTAATATGACATGTTAGTAATAATTTAATTAACTTTTTTCAAACTAATCATTCTGTTATGATTTTCGAAAAAATCAATTACTAAATAGTGTCAAAATTGACATAAAATAGTTTTTAAAACAAATATTATATTATTAATTGTTATATTATTCCTAAAAATCAAAGGTTCGGGAAAATGACTTAGATAAGATTATATATATTAATAATAAACAACTTGGGGTTCGTTTGTCTTGTTATAGTATGTTTATGAACCTTATAGTGTAAGAACACAAGAAGGCACGGTAAAAGTAAAATTATTTAACTTAATGATAAATCTAAATGATAAGGTTAAAATAGGAACCTAAACTTGTCTAAATTCTATTGGATGAGAGGATTTAGACCCATACCCACATTATATTCGAAATAAATCAACTTGGGGCTATTTATAACCGAATCTTACTTTATAATAAAATAATAGTTTTAGTTATTCCAAAGGTACCCCTCTCCTCCCATATAAAAGGGAACCTCCTCCCCCTCTTCCTCACACCACATTGAGCCTTAAATCTCGACCAAACCCTGAAAAATTCTTTTCTCCACTTCCATAGAAACATCTTAGAGGTTCTGGTCTTCCTCAAATACCAATTTTAGTGCCCTATAAGGAGATCTCAAAGAGGTGCTTTAAAGAAGAGGTAATGCCCGTTACCGATTCCTTCAACTTTATTTCTTCTTCCACTTCTTCTTTATAGGTTGTTTCATTATGAAGTAATAACATCAGTATCACTCATATACTGATATTTTATTATAAGTATGAAACTACCCGATTTCACCATCTATACATCCTACGAAAAACGAAATCACTACGCGTGCGTACGTACGGAATACCGTCTCCACGCTGTGGTGTAATCTATTTTCCACCACCACCATACTTGGATGGGTATAATGGTGTACATAATAACTATATATGAGTATTGTAAAGTGATATTGATTCTGAAATAGTATACATACACTTCAATACAATTCCACGATCATGAGAACGATATCATCGCTTGTGCGTACGTACGGACTACCGTCTCCACGACGCGATGAGATTCATTCTCCACGTTAACCATTCATGAATGATTATAAAGTATATATAATAAGTAATCATGAAATATATGACATAATAATGATACTTGTTTTATGTGTATATATATGTATGTCATCTACTTAATTCCATTCAACTCAATAAGGAAACGAAAATAGCGTTCATGCGTACGTACGGCCTACCGTCTCCATGAACAGTGTATTTCTTTACATTTACTGAATTATTATATATATGTATATTCTGAATATATATTATATATAAATCATGTTTTATATTCTGGAATTAATTAATTCTGATCTATGTAATCATATTAATAATTACAAGTCAAAACATGGACGACAAATGAAACAATTTTACCCAAAATGCTCTTTAACATGGAATTTACCAAAGAACGGGTAATATAAAGTCATAAGTGAACCATATATGATATCATAACAATGAGTATGATTCTGTAATATGTCAATGTCATTATTTAAATCATTATACAGGAGGTTCAGACACTTATGAAGCAAATCAGACCTAAGGTAAGGGAAATATCACAATCTCATTTTTATCCGAGATTGTTTATACTTTGGTGTTTACTGGGGTGTATTTTATCATCCACATCCATGTTTCCTCAATATGTAATATTTATATCCTTCTACCATAGTTTATATCCAATTTTAACCTTCGGTGACTTTTTAGTAAAATATATGAAAGAAATCTTTTGTCGTTTTTCGTACGAGGTACTTTTTGACTTTTCCGACAAAAGTATGAGAAAAATGTTCTTTTTAACTTATACGACATGAATGGATTTTTAAAACAATATTTCGAAGAATCTTCCTTTACAATTTTTCATGAATATTTTTAATCAACATCTTTTAGTTTAAAATTGTACGACATGTTAAGAAAGGAAAAAAGTTTTTGAATTAAAAAGGGTATTTTCCTCAAGAATGGAGTTCAAGAGTTTTATCAAAATTATTTTCCATCTAAGATAATAAAGGGTTCTGTCTCTATCCCTATTATTACTTTGATTTGATTCTGTTGTGATGGAAATATTTCTATGAATTCCTTTATCTTATATGAATTGTTTTATGATGTCACGATGTTTAAGATTCCCATTTTTATTACATGGGTTATGCAATGATGTATGATTTATGATTTTGTGGAACACATAAGAATGGTATCATTATGAGATGGGTGGGACCTATATCTCCCTCCAATTCATTGGGTAAAGATTTTATATCTCATGAGATAGACATGGCTAGAATGGTAGGTTATACCGGTTCAGTGAAACAGGACTGAAACGAGGAGTGAACTCGGTTCAGAAAGGGACTTTGTCCACTAAGATAGTCTTGGCAATGAGTCTTGACTAATAAGAAATGATTCTCTATGATTATGTGTGTATTCCACAAAGATTAATGTTTTAAGTTGTGATTATTGGGATTTCATTTCACTACTATGATTTATCCCAGGTTATGAAATTATGCTCTCTTTTGCAGGATAAGATTTCCAAAATGTTATGTTCTTATGGATATGATGTGATTGATATTTCTTTTGTTAACCCTTACTGAGCATTTGAGCTCAGACTTTTATGTTTTCTTTTCCCTAGGATATAAAGAAAGGATTTAGGTAAAAAAAGGGAAGATCTTTATGGGATATGTTGAAGATCTTTAACCACGATTAGAAGATTATATTCCGAGTTTCCAAAGACACTAAACTATTACGATCCTTGTGTGTGTGTTTTTGTTATGTACTAAGTATTCCGCAAAAGTAATGTAATGTCAATGTATGTTAAGCTTCGAGTATCTACATGGGAGGTGTATGCTACTCTGGTCCCTGAGATGGGGTACATTTAGGTTATCCTCGGGTAACTCGTGGATGTGTTCTGAGTCTAAGGGGAGAACTGGAAACTGATCGTCATGAAAAGAGTTGTGCAATACATCCATCACCAGAGAATCCACATTTAATGAGAATCGATGACCATGTGGAATGGGTCTCCTAATATACTGTATATAACCAGTTTTAGTGAACTTTGTTATGTCAATGTGAGGCACCACAAGGTGCTCTTGCATCAGAGTTGGAGTACATTCGGGATATCCTTGCATGGGTACCTCGGGGGTGTGTCCCCAAGAAAATGGGACTGTTGGAATGTTCATGTCATGATAAGAGTTGTGAGGTACTCAATTCACCAGAAAAACCACTTTTGACATGAATCACCAACCATAATGAAGGGATCTTATAAAATCTAGTATATGGCTTCTTTCTGAGAACCTTGCCGCATCAATGCAAGGCAGAGTAGGGACATTTAGTGCTGGAGTAGGGGTATGTTCTTGATCTCCTTTGTTGGGACCCCCGGAGGGTCTTTTCCCAGGTGAAGGGGACTGTTGGAAACATCCCATCAGGATAAAAGATTTGTGGTCATCCCTTCACTAGATAAACCACTTTTGATGAGAATCGCTGACCACATAGAATGTCGGGCATCACATTTTTATCTGATGCCTGAGTTGGGGAATGTTTGGTGACATTCTGTTTTCATCGGACTTTAATCATCAATCTTTTCAACATCTTCATCACCATCGTCGTGTTAGGAGAGGTACAATAATCGCAGTAAAATGATTGCAATTTGAAAGCATGGCCACCACCCTTATATACACTCATCCTCCAATTATTTCATATTTTTATACCTTTCCCTCACCAAAACTTCCACACATCCTTTAATAGCTATAAATTCTAGATATTGAAATCCATTATTTATAACAATAATTAATAAGGAAGTACCCAACCCTATTTAATTATTATTAATTTACTAACATACAATTACAAAATAGTGAAAATATTTAATTTATTTATGTATGTTGAATATTATTCTTTTTAAATTTATAAATGAAATATAAAATCTAATCGGATTAAATTAATTATTATTAATTGAATGATAGTTTATTTTCAAATGGTAGTATAATTATAAAATATTTTTGTTTGGTTTGATATCAATGAAATTTAGATTTATAAAAAAAATCAAATAAAATATAATAAACATCTCTTTAATTAAATGAGTTTGGGTAATTAAAAGAATATTTTTAAATATAAAGGAATTGATTTAAAATAATGAGTTAAAAATTAAATGGTTTATAAATTTTTATTTTAAATCAATAATCTAACATTTGACTCATATTAGCATTTATACAATATTTTATTTCTCTCCCTTTTTTTGTAATGTTTTTGTTTTTTTATTTAAACACTTGTAAATGGAAATGTTTTGTTGTATATATTAACACCAATCTAGAAAAATTCCCAGTGGTATTTATTTACATTCATGTTTTTTATTTTTTTATATATAATAAAATGGGTTTAAGTTTCGATTTATTGGGGAAATGTGTTTAAAAATCACTAACTTAAGTGACACATTGTATAAGAAGCCAAAAAAGCCCCATCATGTGGTGTTTTCCCTTGCACCCAAACTTCCAATGCCCCATCCCCCATTCCTCCTCCCCATTTACAATATATATATAATTATCTATTTAAAATTATAAATAAATACATTTATTTAAATATTATTATATATTAATCAATATTAAATATATTATTAAATATTAATAATAATATTACATATTAATAAATTTTAATAATGTAATTAATGAAATTCAATAAAAATAAAAATAAAAAAATAATAATTATAAAGTATTTAAAAATATAAATGAGAATAAATATTAATTATATTATTTCATATTAATAAAGCAACTAATATTAATTATATTATAAAATTATTAATAAATAGTAATTATATTATTACATATTTACAATAATTACAATAACGAATATGAATGAAATTATTAATTATATTATTAATTATAATATTCCATGTTAATTATACCAAGAAGGATTGGGGCAAGACCCTTATTATAACTAAATATATTAATACATATTAATTATAACAAAAAGGCAACCCCACATTCAAAAGGAAAAAATAGTAACACAAGTATCACCATAATCATGATTACAGTTATGTCTAGAATCATCACCGAGTAATTATATTGTTACATATTAATTATATTATTACATACTAATTATATTATTAAATATTAATTATATTATTATATTATTAATTATATTATTATATATTAATTATATTATTAAATATGTTCAATAATTATATTGATTAATATGAATGAAAAAATAAATAATACTAATAAAGTAGTTAATGATTTAATTAAAAATAAATATTAATTATATTATTACATAACAATGAAAAGTTTATATTAATCATATTATTACATTATAATAAATATTTACTATATCAATGAGGGTCTATCCAGGATCTAGAGATCTCAACCATTTTTTAAAATTTAATAAAAGATAACAAGTACACGAGGAAGAGAATGATAGAAAACAGGGGCACACCCCCTAACCTAAGACAAACAACACATCAAACATTGACATAATCAGGATCTGATTCATGTTCAGAGTCATCGGTATCAGCATATTCCCAATAATACTATATGCTTTGCTGGCTAAAAAGTGCATTGTACATTTCATTATGCGCCAACATCTCCAACGTGATCCTGGAAGATCTAGAAGAACCACCTCATCCACTACCTCGAGTAACACCCTCTCGGAAACTTCTACAGCCACGACCATTTGGGTGCCTACTCATTCCCCAAGTCTACTATTTAACTGACCCATCATGGTCATCCTTTTCAATAGTACCTAAATCCTTACACCCATGACTTGCACCATCATTCATAGAATCAATAACCTTAAAACTGTTGACCTCAGTGATAATATTTCGATCATTTTTCTGTTTAGAACCTTTAGGTGATTCTGGTTTGAATCCATATTTCCTATAAATCATTTGAAACCCTTCATTATCCACAATCAACTTACCTCTGTTTTGTGTAGGACATTCCCTCTCAATAAGTTCCAACTTTTCTAATAGAGCTGATGCATTCACGACACACGTTTTTTGAATCATCAAGATTGGTCTCAGAGACTCATCAAATGCAATGAGCTCTTTATCAACAACAACTCATGACCATAATTTATTCCTATTTTTGCAACACATAGGTTCTACATTGGAATTATTTGGGGATAACTCCATGGCTTCAGAAATATGATTTTTTTGAAACATTTATGTACTCTATCAGTATCCAGCACAACATCATCAACATCGTTCTGTTATGTGGTAAGCTACTCAGTCGCAAGGACATTTTTTTTTTCTAGAATGAAATTTTCATGAAAAAAATAATCAATAGTATTAAATACTTCATCTAAATTTTTCTAGTAATCTACATTTGCTTCATTTTTCATAGCAAGTTCACAAGAAACACCACCTACAAGTTTCTCTTCAACCTGACAAATCTAAGATGAATTCAAGCCATTATTCACCCAACTATATTTATTATGCACATGAGCATAATACATATCACAAACCATAAATATCACGTAACCATCCCTTTAATGGACAATTACCCCACATTCTCAACAGAATTTTTGACGACTTTTATAGACAACCATTAACTCATACTCCTCATCATCATTAGATTATAATTTTCTATCTACCATTGTTGAACATAAATCAATTTCAACCAAAAAACCTATCAAATTTCCCTTATCTTGCATATTCTGTTTCATAATCCATCTATATGGGTAAACCAAGTGACATCACCACATCTTGGAGGATTCATTCATTCTAAAACGTCCAATGCAATCCATTAACACAAATATAGACTAGAGATGAGGAATTAACAACATTCAAAGTATCAAAAATACATCCCCAATCATTAATGTGAATAAATCATGGACTCAAGGAGGTGGATCAAAACCCCCAAGATCATAATTATACATATTCTGAGGGAAAGAGTTTATGGAATAATCCCGGATCCAATGACACAAAACACCAATTGTAAAAGCCCCAAACATAGGGATACTCCCTATGAAACCCCTAAAACAAGAAAGTGATTGTTGTTAGAGAATCCATTATTATTGAGAGGGAAAACATCAAAAAATGGATAGTGGGTGAAAGATTTAATTTGATGAATTTTATTCTCAATATAAACAAGGGTTCGTTAAAAAAAGTTCCATAGGTCCCCGTGGATGAATTAGTTCCTGAAACAGAAGTACTGTGTATTAGTGTAAGAGAGGTAAGTGATCCAAAGTGATATGGAATCTTGGTCACTAGGAATGGTGACTCAATATTGTTGGAAAATGATAATATTATCTCTTATAAAGATGAAATAAAAAGATCATAAGTTGGAATATGGTTAAAGGATATGAATTCTAAGATGAATTCCACTTATTGTAGCCAAGTTTGGGTTCTGGTCAATGTGATAGTTGATGTAATGCCTATTGGATGAAAATGAGTATTCAAAATAAAAGTAGGCATGGAAGGTAATGTAAGTACAAATAAAGCATGTCTAGTGTCTACAGGGTTTAAACAACATAAATTAATTGACGATGATGAAACCTTCCCTCCATTTTGTTGTTTTAAATCCTTAAGAATCATAGATGTGATACTAGCTTACCTTGACAATAATATTTTTTTAAATGGAGGTCAAAACTATATTCCTTAATTGTATCCTTCAAGGAGATGTCTATATGACACAACTAGAAGGGTTTATGACTCCAGGAGATTCCAAAACAAATTTCCATGTTTAGATATCCATTTATGGAATGAAGAAAGCATCTATGTCATGGAACATTCGATTTGATGAATCTATAAAAGAATTTTGTTTCATTATGAAAAAATGTGATACATGTTTTTATAAAAGGTTTAATGGGAATGTGAACGTTTTCATATTAGTGTATTTTGATGAAGTTTTGGTTATTGGAAAATGCATACCATTCTTACAGTCAGTTAAAGACTTGTTGAAAAGTGCATATTACTGAAGGAATTATGTGACAAAAATACATTATAGGGATCAAGAATAGTCATGAAATATCAAAGAAGATGCTTGGACTAAGTCAGAGTACATACATTTACTAGATACTAAAGGTATTTAGTATGGACCAATCAAATAGGGGACTGGTTACAGTGCCATGTTACTTACAGATTTCTAAGAAAATTTCCCCCCTGTCACTGTAAGAGAAATATAGAATGTGTAAGACCCATATGCTTTAACAAAAGGATTAATCATGTTTGCCATGTTTTTTCCAAATTCATGATGTTCCCTATTCACTAAGTATGGTTGGTAGATATCACACAGATCCTGGAGAACAACACTGGACTGCCGATAAGACTATCCTTATGTATCTGAGAAGAACCAATGATATGTTCCTGGTGTATTAAGGAGACGAGTAGTTTTTCATCAGAGGGTATGTTGATTCATATTTTCTAATAGATCAGAATGATTTGAAGATTCAATCATGATATTTTTTATGTCTCAATGAAGGATTAGTGAGATGGAAGTGTTCAAAGCAGCCATTTTTTTGCTGATTATACAACAATGTCTGAGTATATAGAATCTTCGGATGTAGGCATGGATGCCGTCTAGAAATGGAAATTTTTCTAGGATCTTGATGTGTTTCTAATAAGTAAAGACCTTAAGATATTATATTTTTATAATACTGGAGTGGTGAATCTTGAAAAAGAGCTAAGTTCACATCAACAAACAAATAAAATACTTCGAATGTATCATCTCTCAAGGGATTTATATCAAAGGGGTGATGTTGGTGTATGACTATGAAATCTCGGAAGTGTTATTTCACTATTCATGAATATATGTTCTATATCTAGATGATATTATTTGAGGGAAACAGATAATTCTGGCTATCAGAGGTGAATACATATAGGACTTTGAGGTGCCTGCTCTTAGTGAATGAAAATGGTAATATCCTAGAAAATTTTATGAGAATGAGACCCGAGAGTAAAAATACACATTTATAAGTTTCATTGGATTTTAATATCATTGTATATATATATTGGGCCTTCGAATTTATGATTTTTATTAATGAGAAATATGAATCACACACATATATGTATTCAAGAAAACTTTTACAACACACTGCTTATGGTGATGTAGGATATGGAGGTTGTTTCATCGGTAATACTGCCTTAATGAATAATGTGATAAAAGACACATACCTTCTGTGGAATTTTATATCTTAGGCCCTTTGATGGGAATTATATATCCAAATTAAATCCATGTGCATAGTGATCAATAGGTGAGTTCAATTCCAAGAAGAAAATGAAAAATAAATCTATTGCATGGTTTGATGACACTAGATTACAACCCACTTGATTAAATGTATCAAGAAAATGGGATTATATTACACAATATGCGTTCATAAGACGTGAATGTCATCACAACATTAACGTTTTATTTATGGTTTCCTTGGAATGTTGGTAGATTCTACCATTGGACTATAGGTAGATATGCCTAAAGCCACTGAGAAAGAGGCCTATAGTGGCACACACTAAGTGTATCTAGTATCTCAGTTAAATAATTTATTTATTTTAAAAGTTGAATAAATATTATTCATGTTTTTTTGAATAATTATTCATGTATGCCTAATCACATTTATTTCGACAATAGTTATTTTATAGAATAAATTATGACAGGAATAATTAATAAATATTTATTTGTTACTTAGTGAATATAATATATATATATATTTATGGGAAACTAATGAAGTGACATTAACTTAATAAATAAATAGATATTATTCAAGGCCTGATAAATATAATGGAGGATTGGAAGACCGATTTTAATGGTCTAGTGGGAATAAAAATATTTAATATTATTTAATTAATATTTAATAAATATTTTTCATGTTATTTGCATGTTAATAATCATAATAATACTATTATTATTTTATATGGGAGTTCTCTTGGATTAAAAAAATAAATATGGGAACATGTGAAATTATTTTTTTATAACCCTGGTGATGTAAATAGACAATTATGCTATTTCTCCCCTATCCTAGCCAAACATTTCGTTGATCACAAAAGATTAGAGAAAAAGCTATCACGCCTAGATATTTCTTCATTCTCCAAGAATTCTCTTTAGAATGAGAGTGATCCTCATCCTCCAGATCAAGGAGAATGCATTGGTAGTTATTCTAAAGATGAACGAAGGTGGAAATTAAAAGCACATGGACCTTCCATGCTAGCACCTATAGACTCCTTTGGTGATGTTGGGAGATACATTGAGCACGTGTGGATCACATATAGAGGAATCCTACACTTGTATTCTATGAAAAAACGAAGGTGTACTGCAAATCTGTGGCCAGACATTTCAAGGATGAAATAATTCCTTCAAGTTAAATCTTGTTTTAATTAAACTAATATTAATGAACATGTGATGATATTTTATTTCATGGTTTCATGTTCTTCATTACTTATTATATTATCTAATTAAATTCTATTAGTCACAGTGTTATTCATCAGAATAATCCTTAGATTTATTCTCAATAATTCGAAAATAAAAGTTGTAAACCATCCCCCCCATGATTTCGCTGTGCCAAGAACCTACAATGAGTATACTCTCCACACTAAAGGGGGAGAACCAGAATCTTTTGATAATGTGATAAAAATAGTTTAATGAAAAATTGGGATATTATAATAGATAATGAGATGACATCATTGCATAAAAACAAAAAATTTGTGATGATAAATTTACCTATCATTAAGAGAGATTCAAACAATTGGTGGATTGATCATAATAAAAATTAATGTTACAGTTTTGTTCTCTAATATAAGTGAAGGTTAGTTTTTAAAGTCTTTTATCATAAGAAGGGTATTGATTTTGAAGAAAATTTCATACATATTTTCAAGATATATTTCATTTTAACTGCTCTCATTTTGTCCAATAGTTTATATCTATAGGTTGAGCCGATGTATGTGAATGAAAATTTCATCTATGGTGATTAATGGATGAGAATTATAAGTATTAGTTGGAAGATTCTGATAAAATAGGTAATGAGGACTATGTCTTATTGAAGATGAGTTTTTATGGTCTGAAGTAATCTTCAAGGTAGTGGTATAGAAAGATTTAGTCATCCAATTTTCATCATGGATTCTGGTTGACCTATTCTACCATTTTTTTTAAGATTCAGTGATGATCATTTTATTGTATTTTATCATTATGTTAATGATATGCTTGTTTCTATTTATGATTCTTTTAAAATTTACCAATTAGAGAAGAATATTGGTTACTTTTTGTGTTGAAAAACTTGGGTTCAATGTTTTAGATTCTGAGTATTAAGATATTTTATGACATAAATTCCATGAAATCATGGTTATCTAAAGATATATACATTGAGAAGGTACAACAAATATATTTTTAGATAGAGTCAATGTGGCTAGTAGTCCTATTGCTTTAAATTTTTTTGAGTAATAGTATGTATCCTTTTAGTTATGAGTTGATAGGGGATATGGAGTACATATATTATTCATCAATGTTTTATTATTTATTTATATGGTGGAATATATTAGTACAGATATAGCTCATGTGGTTTGCTAGGTTAGTTTTTTTCTATGAAATCTAAGTATAAAACATTGGAGAGTGTATATTTTAATATCATTATGGTAATTTAATTTTAAAATTTTGTTTTGGTAGCTGGAGACCAATGATATAAGGATTTATAGATTCAATTATAACACTATATATGAATTAATGGATGAAAAAATTAGGTTATTTGAAAACTTTTACTAGGGGAGTTGTATCTAATTAGTCTAACTTGTAACCGTTTGTTACATTATCTACCACTAATTTAGATTTTATAAATGTAATAGATGAATAAAAGAAATGGTTTCAGATGAATATTTTTATCGATGACCTCAATTATAATGGGGAAATGTATATATTACTTTTTAATATGTAAAATATTATTTTGGTATGGAATCACACTTTTAAGGGTATATAATCACATATCAATGTGATCTATAACTTGATATGTAAATTCATTATTTCTATATAGTTGGTGGTTCATAAGAATCAAATTAAAAATAATATAGAATACATATTTATAAATATTTTATTTAAAGGGAAATTTGAGACGTACTAAATGATTACACAGTTGGATTTGTTCCCTAGTTGAGTCAAAGGTGGATTTTTTCTGGGGACTTTCTCATGGTGGGGCCTGATATACATTTTTTAAAAATTTACAAAAAAAATATAAAGGGAATTGTGTATTTTTTGTGAAGACGACATCAGGGTATGTAACATTACTCTCTTCCTCTCATGATTTTGGTAGAACCATGGATTAAATGTATCCTTTGGATCAATAACTGATAATAAATTCTTTTTATTGGACTATATTCAAGTGATTATTTTCATTATTCTAATTCTAATGATCTTTCTTTAGTTTTTTTAAGAAGTTGAACCATAAACACACACACTTTTATAATTTATTGGGATCTCTTTCTGAGGTTGTGTTCGTAATTATCATACTACTTTTAGACTATATCTGTTTCATATCCTAGATCTTGGTTTATCAGAGTACTAATTTATAGATAACTATCAAATTTAATGATTCTATACAATTAAATCATTTATTTTTATTGGATCTAGATTATCCAATAATTCGCATACCCCCTTTAGGTTTTTCAAATTAATTTTTTTGTGATGACTAATAATTTCTGTATATATATATATATATATTTTAGTCTATTTCCATCTAATTATTTTTTTTGGATTTCTAATAATTTAAATATATATTATTTCATTATGTATCCACATATTAATAATTTCTCATTTTCTCTCACTGTCGTTCCCAACAACTACTCCAAATAATAAAATGAATATATATAATATTTAATGTAGGCACTTACACTTTTCTTTGTTGCTTATGTTTAATAATCCTTTACTATTCCATTTAAAAAATAGTATGTTCTTTAAATATAGGATAAATCTTTTTATTAGATATTTTAAAATTCCTAGATATGGTGATACAATGTATATAGTACTGTGATAAAGAAAATTAGAATTTTATTAATATCATAATACTCTTACTAAAACCACTTATCATGAGAATGTTTGATTGAAATGTGATGATAAAAATTACCCACCATTTGGTTATAATGCTGAATAAAAAATGTACTAGGAATAACCCTTCTTCTTTCACTATTATGATATAATAAATGAAAGAATTCAGGGTCCACCCTAAACCGAAAATATATAAGTCATGCGAACATGGCCTTATATAATAGTAGTTCTACTTATGGTAATTATTTGGTTGATATAATAGTGTTTTTAAATATATATTAATGAAATGAGAATGATATGGGTGTCTGATGTGGTTTTTCTTCCCCTGATAATCCTGGTGCTTGAATTTTAGATGGTCTTAAATGATGAATCTTATTTAAACCCAAAATAATTTGCATATTTAAAATGATTTAGTTTAAGGCATCGAACTATATATTTTCTATGATCATTAAGGCTTGATTATGGGATTTATGGATAAATTAGATAACTTTTTAGTTAATTTTAATATATTGGAATTGTGGTATTTAATTGCCAACAATTTAATATTTATTATATGAAAAATATTAGACCCATGTGAATATGTGAAAATCCCTAGGAAACATTTATCCAATAAGAGGTTTTTGATAATATTTTTGTTCCTTTACAATCCACCATTTATGTTATTGGAAAATATATCTCAACTTTGGGTTGTTGTACTTTAAGGGAAAGTCTTTGTATAACAACTAGAACAACAATTAGTAGCTACTATGAATATAATAGTAGAGAATTTATATATGGTGGATAGTGTTGTGTGAGAATAATTAATTTTATAAGCACAATCTACTCAATTACAGCCATATGTAGATGTTGATAATGTGAAAATAAATTATCTATGATAGGTAGTTAAAATACAACACTAATTAATGGCTAGCTCAAAATGGGACATGTTGTAAATTTCATCACAATTTTTGATATAATATTTATTTTTCCTCCGCTATGTGGTAGAAGTTTTGGTATGGGGATTTTAGATCTAGAAATCAATTTCATTTCTCATTTAAATTAATGAAAATGACCATTTTCTTACAAATCACATGTTGTCACACCTTCTCACTCACTCATGATTTTTTTCACAATTAAATGGGGTGTGAAACAGTTTATGTTCTAGTATGGTATAAAAAATCAACCATTTACAATTATTTAAAAAATAAGAGTGTTTTAATTCAAACAACATGATTCACCATTAGATTCTTGGAGGATATCCACTAGAGTAAAATCAAATGTTATGAAATAACACTTGTGTATGAAAGAAATGCATTTGTAAATCATGATTCCAATATATTTTACTATGAAATAAGGGTTTGGTAGGATGATTATCCTTTAAACATGTGCATCAAATAGATATTTGTAGTCCTTTTATGGGGATCATATACTATCATCTAAATACGACTTTAATTTGATCAATAAAAGATAATGTTGTAATTTCTCCTAGCCATGTGCACTTGGAGGGGTATAGGTAGGCCATAAATTGGGCACATATTGAATCACCATAATTCCAAATCGGTCTTCTTAGATATGAGATGGAGTGATTTCCTCTAGAAAATGTTGACTCAGATTAGTATAGACAGTCCATTATAGAGCGCATTTAACCTCATCATAAGTTAAATTTAATGAGGTAAACTTACCATAAAATAAACACACATTACACCATTTTACCAGAATATTGATTACATCACAAAATAAAATCACATACCCAAATCCTATTAGTTTTTAGTGTTCTAAAATTAGCTATATGAGATTATAATTTAATAATAAGTCTTTACCATCTCCCACAAAACTCTCCACACAAGATATCTTTATTTACCAAGGATGGTGCTGCACTTTTATTGGATAAACATATAGTTCAGAATTTATTTTTGATGATTACCACTCATTTGATTCATGTGATTTTAAATGATAGAGTTTTATGAATTGAATCATGTTTATGATATTTGTTATCTTTTTATGTAATGGTTACGATCTCATACTCATTTTCTTATTTTATTCTTTTATATGATCATCAAATGACATCTATCATATTTACCCTTTCTAAGAAATTTTTCAAACACATTATTATATCTCCTTCCAATGGTTATGAAGAATTATTTTAAATTGGTTATTTTTATTAAAATTAACAAATTTTATGATATATGCGAGAGATATTGAATATATTTCTTGAAATAACAAGACTGTGTATCTAGTCTCCAATGATTCTAAACCTTTACAGTCCTTTGGTGTGTATTTGGGAAATGTATTGAATATTAATGTAATATGTTTTAATATTTTGGTATGTTGAGAAATCATGCTATATGAATCAATGTCTTGATGTTGCATCATAATCTCATTTGATACATATGATAACATTAAAAAATGAACATATTTAGAATTTTTCATATTTTTATCATAGATATATTACTCTTCATCACAAGACTCATTACCAGGAACATTAGGAATAGGTTCTTCTAATACATAAAATTTCTTCTCATGGGACATGATTATGCATAAATGACTTTTCTATTCTTGGAAATAAATTCCAATGAGAAGTTTATACTTCCTAATTATGGATCATAGTTATATATATGAATTTATTTAAAAATAATAATATTAGTTTGTTTTTTATTAATTTACATGATAATTTTTTTAAAAATAGTTATTATATTTATTAATCTTCCACTATATTATATAAATTCAATAGATCTCACCATTGGCATTGGAATATCTTATTTATTGCACATTCTAAGGTAAATGGTCCATATTCCCATTATTATCACCCCAAATTTTGTTGATCAATAAGTATGAAGGGTTTTATGTAGGAATTAAAAATAAAAAATACATTAACTCAAAGTTCATTGATTTGTTGAGTTGACTGCCCTATTTTGAAATCCCTAAATAGGATTTTTTAACTCTTACCTATCAGTTACACCCTATCCTACTTTGGTAATCAACCATTGATTTGAACTATGATATTTCCAAGGAAAATTATAAAATTACTCTATAATTGAATGCACCCAAACATTAGCTAGTCAAAGACTTTGAATTATGGTTCAATTATAACTGAAGTATTGGAATGATATATTGACTCTATATAAGGATTTTATCTTTTATGAAAAAACTTAAATTGGTTATATTTATTACATACTTTTAATAATGTGTGTATCTAGTTATTTTATAAACACTTTCCTAGATACTATTTAGGAAAAAACCAATTAATTTTAGTTCTATCTTGCATGCATGTTAATTTCATTAATTTATGTGATTAGGAAACAACATCCATAATGAAATAACAATGACTCTTGATAGAAATAAAATAATAACGTGGAATGATCATGATATTTTCTAATGGTTAATTTATCTAGTTGTTGATATACTAGCTGTTGAGCTAGGGTAAGACACTTTGAACTAATTATGGTTTTTGTTACAACATTCCACCTTTCAATATATGTATATCTATTAGATTGGTATCACCATGTCACCCAACATGAATCACCTCCACTAGATTGGGAGTACATATGTAACATATACTATTAATCACATGTTGTTGAGGGGATGTGGTTTACATAAATGAAATCGTGGACATAATTTAACCTTACATATTAAGTGGAGAGATGTCATACATACCCACCATTTAATTTAATAAGTTAAAAGAAACCAATCACAGACAAAGGTCTCGTGTAAGATTATGATAATACATCTGAATGAATCAAATTACACATTTAATATAATTAAAATTCAATTATAATAATTCTTATTTAAGATAAATCAAACTCAAATGAATTTATTATCTCCTTAAATCAATCAATTCCTTTAGATTAATTTTCAACCGAATTTCCTTGAGATTTGTATTCATCATAAATTTAATGAAATTAAAAAAAAATTAATTAATATTAACCACGTACAAAATAATGTACCTTAGAGGTAATACAATGAGGACCCATCCAAACTGCACAAAATCTATTATTGTAATATATTTATTACTCGTGTGACTTTTGGTATACATGACATATCATGAATTATTATGGCGTGTACTATCAATTGAAGTATTACACGAATTGGATGATTGTTTTTAAATATGATATTCTTTAATGTACTTATATTATTAACTATAATATGAACTATACATGTTACAAAGATACAAAAATTATACAAAAATTGATTAAAATTTTATATATATATATATTAAATCCCATGAAATTGAATTACCTATCTACTTAACGACCTCACACTAGAACAAGTTGATAGGGTTTGTACAAAGGGCACACATAGTGACATGACGTGTATACTATTTCATATAAAAATATAGAGAAGACAATGTGTACTTGGGATACATGTCATCTAGTCTCTGAGTAATAGGTTCTCCAGTTAGATACGTTCTGTAACTATGACTAAAGGACTACACAACTTCTAGAGTTCAATACACCAATAGGTAATTGATACATAATTCAAGGCATTTTTAATTATAACATGTGATGAATTTAATTATACACAATGTGTTGAATGGTACAACTTGGAGGATGGTAAGTTAGAGTACATGTTGTGTTACAACCAAACAAGTTGTGTAGTCCTTTAGTCATAGTTTCACAAAGTATCTAACTGGAGAACCTATTACTCAGATACTAGATGAAATGTATCCCATGTACACATTTTTTACTCTATATTTTAATATGGTATAGTATACATGTCATGTCCCTATGTGTGTCCTGTGTACAAACCCTATCAACTTGTTCTAGTGTGAGGTCATTAAGTAGATAGGAAATTATATTTCATGGGATTTAATATATATATATATATAATTTTAATCAGTTTTTGTATAATTTTTGTATCTTTGTAACATTTATAGTTCTTATTATATTTAATACTCTAAGTACATTAATGAATATAATATTAAAAATAATCATGCAATTCGTGTCATCCTTCAATTGATAGTACACGCCATAACAGTTCATGATATGTCTTGTATACCAAAAGTCACAAGAGTAATCAATATATGAAAATAATAGATTTTGGGTAGTTTGGATGGGTGCTAATTGTATTACCTCAAAGGTACATTATTTTGTACGTGGTTAATATTAAATAAATTTTTTGTATTTCATTAAATTTATGATAAATGAGAATCTCAAGGAAATTCGGTTGAAAATTAATTTAATGGAATTGAATAATTTATGGCGGCAATAAATTCTTCTGAGTGTAATTTATCTTAATTAAGAATGATGATAATTTAATTCTAATTATATTAAATTTGTAATTGGATTCAATCAGATGGATTATCATAATCATAGATGATACCTTTGTATGTGATTGGTTTCTTTTAACTTAATAAATTAAATTGTGGGTATGTATGACATCTCTCCACTTAATATGTAAGGTCCATTATGCCCATGATTTAATTTATGTAAACCACATCCCATCACCTACATGTGATTAATAGTATACGTAACAGATGTAGCTCCCAATCTAGTAGAGGTGATTCATGTTGGGAGAAAAGGTGAAAACAATCTAATCGATATACATATATTGAAAGGTGGAAAGTTGTAACACAAATCATAATTGGATCAAAGTGTCTTCCCCTAGGTCAACAGCTAGTTTATCATCAACTAGATAAACTAACAATTATAAAATCTCATGATCATTCCACGTTATAAATTTATTTCTATCAAGAGGCATGGTTATTTCATTTTGGATGTTTTTTTCCTGATCACATAAATTAATAAAATTAACATGCATGCAAGATAGAACTAAAATTAATTGGATTTTTCCTAAATAGTATCTAAGACAAGGTTAATCACATAACTAGATCCACGCAATTTTAACAAGTAGGTAATAAATATAATAATTTTATATTTTTTCATAAAAGATAAAATCCTTATATAAAGTCAATATAGAATTCTAATACTTCAGTTATAATTGAATCATAGTTCAAAATCCTTGACCAGCTAATGTTGGGGTGCATTCAACTATGGAGTAATTTTGAAGTTCTTCATTGAAATATCATAGTTCACATCAAGGGTTGATTACCAAAGTAGGATAGGGTGTAACTGATATGTAAGGTTTGAAAAATGGATTTCAAAATAGCGAAGTCCACTCAATAAATCAATGAAGTTTTAGTTAATGCATTTTCTATTTGGAATTCATCCCTAAAACCCTTCATATTTATTGATCAACAAAATATGGGGTGATAATAATGGGAATATGGACCCTTTCCCCTAGAATGTGCAATAAATAAGATATTATAATGCCAATGGTGAGAGCTATTTAATTTATATAATATATTGGAAGATTAATAAATATAATAACAATTTTTTTAAAAAATATTTATCATGTAAAATAATTAAAATATTCACATATTATTGTTTTTAAATAAATTAAAATATATTATTAGATCCATAATTGGGAAGTATAACCTTCTCATTAGAATTTATTTCCAAGAATAGAAATTTCATTTATGCATAATCATGTCCCATGATAAGAAATTTTATGTGTTAGAAGAACCTATTCTTGATGTGCCTGGTAATGAGGCTAGTGGTGAAGAGTAATATATCTATGATAAAAATATGAAAAATTATACATATGTTCATTGTTTAATGCTATCATATGTATCAAATTAGATTATGATGCAACATGAGTACATTGATTCATATAGCATTATTTCTCAACATTGGGATCTATATCAAGAGATGGTGAAAAAAGAAAGATATAGGACCTGTAATAATCCATTTACAACTATTTTTACATATTCAGTTCTAGTTGTGGCTTTTTTTCAATATTATTGGATATATCTTACTATTTGACATCATTGGGATTAAATTCATAGACTTGTTGAACATAATTCTCAAACATTATTCCCTAACTAAGATATTGTCCAATTTAATTGTTAATTATAATATGAACATTAATGAGAAGAGTATTTCAGAACACCATACTATACTTATTTATGTTGATAAATACACAGGACATGATAATCTCATGATCCTTTTGGTGAATACGAAATGGGATAAAAAGGAAAAAGATCCCATGAATCATAAAAATTTTGAAGCTCCCAATAACTACCCTTTTGTTAAGAGGAAGACTCATAAGCAGGGAAAGGAAAAGAATGTAGTATATTTTATATGTATTATGAAAAATCAAATGAAATAAGAACTAATCTTAAAATAAAGGAGAAGGTAAAGTTGTGTTGGTTATTGATTGTGATTTTTCAATATATTCACATTGGTTATTAGATACAAATTTTGGTTCTCACATCTGTATCCAAATATAGTAACCTTATTTATTTGAAACTATATCTATTAGAGAGGTGGATTTTTGAGCTGCCAACGGTATGAGGTTGGATGATCAAGCCTTTGGTGACTATCAAATATAATTTCCATCGATAATGATATTGGTTTTAAGCGGTTTTTATTATGTACCTTTTGTGACAAAGAAAACAATTTCTATATAATTCGCATATGCATATTGGTTTATTTTCAGGTTCAGAAATAAAAGTTGTTTCTTTTATAAATAGAACATATGTTATGGTATAGAGAAATTAAATAATATAATTTGGCATTAAATAATGAAAACAAGTTATTAAATATAGATAATGATTCATGTTCACATGACTCATATAACACCAACTATGGCATCACTATCTTGGGAATTTAAAAGAGAAGCATTTAAAAAATCTATATCAAAATGATTATTTAGACTATTCTAAGAAAAAAATACTTTAATTTAGTGACACTTGTTTAAAATACAAAATTAACAAACCACCATTAAATTTATAGGGTGAAAGGGCCAAATGGGTTTTAGGATTGGTACACATTATTGTGTGTGGACCATTTTTAATAGAAGCTAGTGGTTCACATTCTTAATTCATAATTTTTACTTGTTACTTAACTAGATATAGAAATGTCTAATTGATGATGGATAAGTATAATACCTTTGGGAAGCACAAAGAGATCTATAATGAAGTAGAGAATCAACTTGTAATTAATATAAGGGATATTCAATTAGATCGAGGTGGTGAATATCTTGACTAATATTTTATAGAGTTTCTATGGGAGAAGTAGACCCTATCTCAAATCACTCCATATTACACGACATAATTGAATCGTGTTAGTGATAGGATAAATTGAGCATTGTTATAAATGTTAATATCGATGATGATTCATGTTGATATTACTTTATCTTTTTTGGAATATGCATTACAAACATCGATATATACATTAAACTATGTACTAAATAAAGAATAAAATGATATTCTCTTTTATTTAAGGAGTGGAAAGAAACACTTTTTTCAAATACACATATTTGTGGATATGAGGAATTTATTAAGGCCTTCTCAATTTTGTAACTAGCACCTTTGGTCACAAACTGTATCTTTGTATGGTGTACTATGTAAATATAGCGATACTACCTATACAAACCCATCTCCCATGTAACACCCCGAGCTTCCACGATACGCTTCTCATTCAATAATACAATAGCTTGCATTGTACGCAACTTCGAGTTCTAAAACATCGCGACAAATCAAACTAGCCGTTATGAATAGTAATAACCACTTTTTAAAATTATAGAAATTTTATATTTCAAAATGGACTTCATTTTTGTATTCGTAATATCGAAATTAGCCTATGTTGAATTTTTGGTATTTTTCTGAGAACTTCTAAAATTTTATAAATAGTGAAAAATACTTAAAACAACTTTTTTAATCAAAATAATTTATAGTGATAAATTATAATATTTGATCGTTTTAAAGTATAATTAGAATATATTTTTACCATTTTATCCGATGGTGGTCTTTAGAATTAATTTAACATTAAAATTGGACATAAACAATTGTCAATCTTTTGATATAAATTGTTTCTTAAAAACACGCTATTTGTCGTAACAGCGGGAATTAATTATAAAATCAATTAATGCAACTTATATGTTTGTAATTTTGTAAAATAGACATCATTTTTGAATTCGGAATGTCAATTATAGCTTAGGGTGAAATTTTGGCATTATTCTGAAAAAACTTCAATTTTTTATGAATAGTGAAACCACTAAGTGGTTGTTAAATAACTGATTTTTCATTTAAATGAAATATTACCACTTCTGTGTTTTGATTTTCAAAAATCCGACATACATGGTTGTCATTAAGAAGTAAAATGTGGTTCAATGGGATAAAAATAATTTTTTGGTGAATAGTAACTTATTAAGTTCTTAATCGCGATTAGTGGTAATTAGGGTAGTTTAAGGTATAAATAATACTTTAATAATATTAAATGACCTAGACACATGTCCCAACCTCATTGGTTGTGTCATGGCCGACCAAGACAAGCCATGGCCTAACTTGGGGACCCCATGGATCCACTTTTGTTGGGAAATAACATAAATTACTTTTTATTTAATGTTAAAGTGAAAATGACACTAACATAAAGTGTTTTACTAAAACAATTTTTAAGTAGGGTTACACAAGTCCAAATTTTGATTATAAATAGTCATTGGAAAGATAAAAAGATTTCCTATATCATAGTATTTTTTTTTATAATTTTAGACATTAAATAAATTAAATTATTTATGACATCATTATGATGCAGCGATGACCTCATTATTTAACGATTTTAATAAAATGAATAGATAATGTAAAATCCAAGGCTTACACTTGTCCAAAGCCAATTGGATGAGGATATTTCGAAACCTTATCACCTTAGCCTCGAATTATATAAGTATGGGACCTTTAGAATCCGAAAAGCATTTTTAAATAATGTAACATTTCAATCTTTCCAAAAGTGCCCCTCCTCTCCACTTATAAAAGGCCCCCACCTCTCCCACTTCATTTACACTTTCAAGCCATTTGGCTCGGCCAACCCCTGCCCAAATACTCTCCCAACATTCCTCCCTTACTCCTAGAAGCCTCACTTTGGGCAGAACTCTTCCCAAGGAAGCCTTTAGCTCAAATCAAAAAGAGTTACCCGATTTTGAGGTAATGTCTTTTCTAATGTTGTTTTGTTTTATTTTTCTTCTCCAACCCCCTAAACTCTTTTTATTCATTTCTTTTGTAACAACACCAGTATCCTCAATATACTAGGATGTTGTTATAAGAAGGATTCGAGCTACACTTACACACACCTACATCTAATGGTTAAAGAACATACGGTTTCTGTGGATGGCGAATTTCTGCCTCACGAAACGATGATTGTTCAACACTCATATAACACCTTCAAAGGTGGCCATTAAGATGTCACTATTTTTATATATGATATATAATATATTTATGTTTTCCTTAAGCTTCTGTTTTTTTCATTTTGGGCATACCTTTATGGTTTCCATTATGGGTAAAACACGATATCTTCATTTTAGGAAGCGCGGACTACCGCCCCCTGAAAGTGATTTGATTCGTTAATACCATATGTGGGATGTGTGAAGGATAAAGTTAATGATATTATATATGTTGTTATACTGGAATTATAATATACTCTCATATCATTATGATTCCATTCCAGAAAATATGAAATAGAAATGGAAGTAGCGTTCATGCGTACGTACGGCTTACCGTCTCCATGAATGGTGCATTTCATTTCTTACCTCTAAATGTGATGTAATATTATAAATGAATGTATGTACTGGATATATATGACATATATGATATCTACATCATGAATACCATTCTGGATATAATGAACCTTTGACCAAATTAACAACATGTAAGTGTAAGAAGCCTATTTTTGACTTAAGAACCAAATACCGACAAAATGAACATTATTAACTTAAATAATTACATAATGTTCATATCATTGTAATAAGTGATATAATAAGGATAATGAAGTTGAAAATGGTTCTTAATAAGGTATATATTAACTCTAGTTTATTATTCAGGAGGTTAAAGAACGGTTGAGTCAAGTCAGACACGAGGTAAGGGAATTTCTTAACCCAACTTCCATTCTTTGGGTTAATCTCCTACTTTCAAATTATGTCATGATATTGTTATGTATTATCTTGTATTTGTACTTTATTTATGTGTACTTATTGTTAATACACATAATAGATATATTTTATTTATAAATGATCTTTGTAAGGGAATTTCTTAACCCAACTTCCATTCATTGGGTTAATCTCCTACTTTCAAATTATGTCATGATATTGTTATGTATTATCTTGTATTTGTACTTTATTTATGTGTACTTATTGTTAATACACATAATAGATATATTTTATTTATAAATGATCTTTGTAAGGGATCTTCTTAACCCAACTTCCATTCTTTGGGTTAATCTCCTACTTTCAAATTATGTCATGATATTATTATGTCCTATTTTGTATTTTTATGTTATTTATGTGTACCTATAGTGAATACACATAATATATCTATTTTATTTTAAAAATGATCTTTGTATGGGACTTCGTCTCAATCTCCTTTCGTTGAGGCATATTTTATTTTATACACAACTTTCTTTTATACGGTGTATAAACCCCTTTGACTTTTACATTTATTAAAAAGGAATCTTTTTACACGAAGCGTTTTACTAAACGACAAAAAGGGAATGTTTTTCTTTCCGTACTTATGTGGCGACAACGACTTCTCCGCCGCCGTGACCATTATTTGAGTTTCGGCTTCCTCTAAAGCCATCACTTTTTTTAATGAAAAATAAATACAAAGTTTTAACTTACTTTTATTTTGGTATTGAAAATGGTTTTGAAAGCGTTTTTATTATATCAATGTGTTGTATTGATATCTTGTGATTGGAATGTGGAAATGTTATGTTTCCTTTATGCATGTTTTATGTGATATGATTATGTTATGGTTTATGATATGTTTAAACCTATTCATATGAGGAATGTATTGGACTTAATAAGTGACGGGTGGGGCCCGCTATAGCTCCTCGATGCATCGGTAGGTCTCATGAGACAATTAGACGTGGAATTGGCCGAGGCCCTTTCCCAATTTGATTTATGGTTTTGGCCGAGGCCTTAATCATTTTAGACGTCTTGGCCGAGGCCTTGACAAAATGTTTCAGAATGTCCGGCATTATACATTCCCTCATTATGAAAGTGGTTATTGTTATTGCATGTGATTATTCGACCAGTAGAATATCCATGTGAAGAAGTGAATGGCATTATCTCATTTTACTTTTGCCATATTATGTTGAAGTTCATGTTTAAAAGGCTTTTGTTTTATTTATACATTGCCTTAATTGTTAATGATTATTTATGAAAGCTTCCGCATTATTGTTATCCTTACTGAGCATCTGAGCTCACCCCTTTCAATGTTTTAATATTTTCCAGGATGTGAAGAAGTATTTTATGAATGACCTGCAGGGATAGTCAGAAGAGGATATCAGTGTGGACTATGAAGACTTTGTTATTAGTTTTTCACTTTATGATGTAATGTAACATTTATGAATGTATCTAGTGTTTCCAAGGCTACTAAACTAATCGGTCTTTCGAGACTTGATCTTTTGTGATAATGCCAATGTTACGAAGTAATGCACCGACTCTGGGTAGCTGGGGTCGGGGCGTTACAGTTGGTATCAGAGGCAGTTTAGTACTAACCTTGGAAGCTATATTTAGATAAACTCTGATTAGAGCACATATCCCGAAGATAGAATTTGAGGATTAGTATAGAAGAACTTCCTAGAATTTTGGTATTATAGAGATGTTATGACTTTTCCGAGCAATACATCCCTGTCTGGATACGAGCAGGTAGAGGCGGCTCTGGCACAGATGTACCTAGGGGTAAAACCCGAAAACACCGCTTTGAGCTAGACTCGAACGGGAACTGGTGCACGACAACGGGCCTTGCTGCACTCTTGGTTACGACACTCCCGGGGGATATGCTTAGGATAATTCTCATTTTCTTTACAAACCACTATGAAGGGTTATGAGTATATACTTTCTCAAAGAAAACATTTCTTTTTATGATTATGGATTATATCCATAAATAGTTCAATTTATGTTAAGTATTTTACAAGTATGGAATTATGTATTTTGATTCATAAACTAATCTAGTTTATGCCATTGTTTAGAAATGGCGCCTAGTGGAAGGAATGGAAACCGTATCAATGCACGAACTCCGTGTAGGGATTTCCCTCCTGCTCAAGATAATTATTGTGGACCTGGAGATACAACTGGTGCTGATCAACTTATTACCATACTGGGACAACTCACGCAGGTTATGAATAACAACCTTACTCGTATGGAGCACCCTGATCCACAACGTGGAGGATCAATGCTAGACCGTTTCATGAGGCAACAACCGCCAACCTTCAATGGGAGTACAAATCCTACAATAGCTGAGCAATGGATAAATTCCTTAGAGAAAATATTCCATGCCTTGGGGAGTAGTGAAAGGGAGAAGGTTGTCATGGCAGTTTACCGCCTCACTGGAGATGCCGATCAGTGGTGGTCACTGATTCAAAACACAAAGGAAGATGATGACGTATCGAATATGGAATGGAGAGAGTTCAAAGAGTTGTTCTTAGAAAAATACTTTCCTCGTGACCATCGAGCAGATATGGAAAGGCAATTTCTGAGTTTGAGGCAGAAGGAGGATGAGAATGTCGCAAAGTATGAGGCTAACTTTACAAGGTTAGCGAGGCATGCTGCCGATTATATACGTAACCCAAGAAGTAAGATTGATCGTTTCTTTGATGGGTTAAAACCATTTCTCCGTCGAGCTCTAGTGTCACAATCTTTCTCAACATACAAAGATATAGTCTCATGTGCTATCAAGACAGAAAAGGAATTCTCTAAGTCTTATGACAACAAAGTAAAGCAAGAGAAGAAGAGAACGGTGGAACAAGAGACAGATAAAGGGAAAAAGGGAAAGAAGGATTTTCCATTATGTGATAATTGTGGGAAGAATCACCCTAGTACTTGCCTAAAAGGAATGGGAGTTTGTTATAAATGTGGAGAAAAGGGTCACCAGGCTCGTGATTGCAAGGGAAAGAAAGAGGCTGTCAATGTTGAATGCTACAATTGTAGAGAAATGGGTCATTATGCAAATGAATGTCCTAAGCGTCAAGGAAACTTACCTCAGAAAAGGCCAAGGGATCAAGGACAATCTTATGCTATTACTACAGTTGAAACAGAATAACTAATGTATTGGTGCTTTTGGACTCATGGATTATATTCTGGTTATTAGAATAATGTGATCTATATAAGGATTGTACTGCAGTACTTTTTGATTTCAGTAAGGTTTTAATATGATTAAGGTAATCATATTTTTAGTATGTGACAATAAGAGAAACTTTTCTTTTTATGGGGAATCTGATGCTACAATTGATTTTGGAATTAAGAGACATTTTAGAGAAAGTCTGGACAGAGTTATTTTGGAGTGGATTAAGTTGATCTTTGGATAGTATGGTTTAAGGTTAAAAAATTAATGAAGATTGTTTTTGGAGTATTATAATACTATAGTTTTAGGAAAAGGACAACCTGCAGGGTGGGGCATAAACCGTCGCGTCGGACAAAGCTGTAGGAATCGAACCCACAATCAAAGTGCGACAAGCCTTTATTTCCTACCACTAGCCTACAGGAAGTCCCTGGTTATTACAAAATAATTTTACTAATCTAAATGGTATGTTTTAACATTTTGAACCTTATACAATTAGGATAAGTATGATATTTTTGAGTTCTATTATCTTTTTGGGTGAAAGATGAGTTGAAGGTTGAAACTCTAATTGTCAAGCATAAATATATATATACCTATCTCTTATTCAATGAATAAATTAATTCTTAAACTTTAGTAAAGGGATATTAAAACAAAAAAATGTGTTATCCTAATACCTTATGTCTTTTTGAACTGATGGTATTTTAAATCAATATAGATTGAAGGCTTTGAGGCCCTCAATTTGACAGTTGATTGTTATTGATGACCTCAATCACTCCCTACAAATATTTACGTTTTTCCTCCAATTATATGTCTCTAATTGCCACCAATGTTCTCCTTATCGAGATTATAATTTGGTGGTGACTTTCTTATTTCCATTTACCTCTTATTAAGGCTAAATTTTATTAATCTTATTTCCGATGTGGGTTTTCCACAAAGGTATTTTCCCTTTTCAACCTTTTATTTTCCAAGAAAAATTTCAAATTGCGAGGACGCAATTTATTGAAGGAGGGGAGAATGTAACACC
Source organism: Viscum album (assembly GCA_963277665.1). Classification (NCBI taxonomy): domain Eukaryota; kingdom Viridiplantae; phylum Streptophyta; class Magnoliopsida; order Santalales; family Viscaceae; genus Viscum; species Viscum album. Next base: position 1,084,165,625 of record OY728162.1, on the reverse strand, counting down.
CCGAGCTTCCACGATACGCTTCTCATTCAATAATACAATAGCTTGCATTGTACGCAACTTCGAGTTCTAAAACATCGCGACAAATCAAACTAGCCGTTATGAATAGTAATAACCACTTTTTAAAATTATAGAAATTTTATATTTCAAAATGGACTTCATTTTTGTATTCGTAATATCGAAATTAGCCTATGTTGAATTTTTGGTATTTTTCTGAGAACTTCTAAAATTTTATAAATAGTGAAAAATACTTAAAACAACTTTTTTAATCAAAATAATTTATAGTGATAAATTATAATATTTGATCGTTTTAAAGTATAATTAGAATATATTTTTACCATTTTATCCGATGGTGGTCTTTAAAATTAATTTAACATTAAAATTGGACATAAACAATTGTCAATCTTTTGATATAAATTGTTTCTTAAAAACACGCTATTTGTCGTAACAGCGGGAATTAATTATAAAATCAATTAATGCAACTTATATGTTTGGAATTTTGTAAAATAGACATCATTTTTGAATTCGGAATGTCAATTATAGCTTAGGGTGAAATTTTGGCATTATTCTGAAAAAACTTCAATTTTTGATGAATAGTGAAACCACTAAGTGGTTGTTAAATAACTGATTTTTCATTTAAATGAAATATTACCACTTCTGTGTTTTGATTTTCAAAAATCCGACATACATGGTTGTCATTAAGAAGTAAAATGTGGTTCAATGGGATAAAAATAATTTTTTGGTGAATAGTAACTTATTAAGTTCTTAATCGCGATTAGTGGTAATTAGGGTAGTTTAAGGTATAAATAATACTTTAATAATATTAAATGACCTAGACACATGTCCCAACCTCATTGGTTGTGTCATGGCCGACCAAGACAAGCCATGGCCTAACTTGGGGACCCCATGGATCCACTTTTGTTGGGAAATAACATAAATTACTTTTTATTTAATGTTAAAGTGAAAATGACACTAACATAAAGTGTTTTACTAAAACAATTTTTAAGTAGGGTTACACAAGTCCAAATTTTGATTATAAATAGTCATTGGAAAGATAAAAAGATTTCCTATATCATAGTATTTTTTTTTATAATTTTAGACATTAAATAAATTAAATTATTTATGACATCATTATGATGCAGCGATGACCTCATTATTTAACGATTTTAATAAAATGAATAGATAATGTAAAATCCAAGGCTTACACTTGTCCAAAGCCAATTGGATGAGGAGATTTCGAAACCTTATCACCTTAGCCTCGAATTATATAAGTGTGGGACCTTTAGAATCCGAAAAGCATTTTGAAATAATGTAACATTTCAATCTTTCCAAAAGTGCCCCTCCTCTCCACTTATAAAAGGCCCCCACCTCTCCCACTTCATTTACACTTTCAAGCCATTTGGCTCGGCCAACCCCTGCCCAAATACTCTCCCAACATTCCTCCCTTACTCCTAGAAGCCTCACTTTGGGCAGAACTCTTCCCAAGGAAGCCTTTAGCTCAAATCAAAAAGAGTTACCCGATTTTGAGGTAATGTCTTTTCTAATGTTGTTTTGTTTTATTTTTCTTCTCCAACCCCCTAAACTCTTTTTATTCATTTCTTTTGTAACAACACCAGTATCATCAATATACTAGGATGTTGTTATAAGAAGGATTCGAGCTACACTTACACACACCTACATCTAATGGTTAAAGAACATACGGTTTCTGTGGATGGCGAATTTCTGCCTCACGAAACGATGATTGTTCAACACTCATATAACACCTTCAAAGGTGGCCATTAAGATGTCACTATTTTTATATATGATATATAATATGTTTATGTTTTCCTTAAGCTTCTGTTTTTTTCATTTTGGGCATACCTTTATGGTTTCCATTATGGGTAAAACACGATATCTTCATTTTAGGAAGCGCGGACTACCGCCCCCTGAAAGTGATTTGATTCGTTAATACCATATGTGGGATGTGTGAAGGATAAAGTTAATGATATTATATATGTTGTTATACTGGAATTATAATATACTCTCATATCATTATGATTCCATTCCAGAAAATATGAAATAGAAATGGAAGTAGCGTTCATGCGTACGTACGGCTTACCGTCTCCATGAATGGTGCATTTCATTTCTTACCTCTAAATGTGATGTAATATTATAAATGAATGTATGTACTGGATATATATGACATATATGATATCTACATCATGAATACCATTCTGGATATAATGAACCTTTGACCAAATTAACAACATGTAAGTGTAAGAAGCCTATTTTTGACTTAAGAACCAAATACCGACAAAATGAACATTATTAACTTAAATAATTACATAATGTTCATATCATTGTAATAAGTGATATAATAAGGATAATGAAGTTGAAAATGGTTCTTAATAAGGTATATATTAACTCTAGTTTATTATTCAGGAGGTTAAAGAACGGTTGAGTCAAGTCAGACACGAGGTAAGGGAATTTCTTAACCCAACTTCCATTCTTTGGGTTAATCTCCTACTTTCAAATTATGTCATGATATTGTTATGTATTATCTTGTATTTGTACTTTATTTATGTGTACTTATTGTTAATACACATAATAGATATATTTTATTTATAAATGATCTTTGTAAGGGAATTTCTTAACCCAACTTCCATTCTTTGGGTTAATCTCCTACTTTCAAATTATGTCATGATATTGTTATGTATTATCTTGTATTTGTACTTTATTTATGTGTACTTATTGTTAATACACATAATAGATATATTTTATTTATAAATGATCTTTGTAAGGGATCTTCTTAACCCAACTTCCATTCTTTGGGTTAATCTCCTACTTTCAAATTATGTCATGATATTATTATGTCCTATTTTGTATTTTTATGTTATTTATGTGTACCTATAGTGAATACACATAATATATCTATTTTATTTTAAAAATGATCTTTGTATGGGACTTCGTCTCAATCTCCTTTCGTTGAGGCATATTTTATTTTATACACAACTTTCTTTTATACGGTGTATAAACCCCTTTGACTTTTACATTTATTCAAAAGTAATCTTTTTACACGAAGCGTTTTACTAAACGACAAAAAGGGAATGTTTTTCTTTCCGTACTTATGCGGCGACAACGACTTCTCCGCCGCCGTGACCATTATTTGAGTTTCGGCTTCCTCTACAAGCCATAACTTTTTTTAATGAAAAATAAATACAAAGTTTTAACTTACTTTTATTTTGGTATTGAAAATGGTTTTGAAAGCGTTTTTATTATATCAATGTGTTGTATTGATATCTTGTGATTGGAATGTGGAAATGTTATGTTTCCTTTATGCATGTTTTATGTGATATGATTATGTTATGGTTTATGATATGTTTAAACCTATTCATATGAGGAATGTATTGGACTTAATAAGTGACGGGTGGGGCCCGCTATAGCTCCTCGATGCATCGGTAGGTCTCATGAGACAATTAGACGTGGAATTGGCCGAGGCCCTTTCCCAATTTGATTTATGGTTTTGGCCGAGGCCTTAATCATTTTAGACGTCTTGGCCGAGGCCTTGACAAAATGTTTCAGAATGTCCGGCATTATACATTCCCTCATTATGAAAGTGGTTATTGTTATTGCATGTGATTATTCGACCAGTAGAATATCCATGTGAAGAAGTGAATGGCATTATCTCATTTTACTTTTGCCATATTATGTTGAAGTTCATGTTTAAAAGGCTTTTGTTTTATTTATACATTGCCTTAATTGTTAATGATTATTTATGAAAGCTTCCGCATTATTGTTATCCTTACTGAGCATCTGAGCTCACCCCTTTCAATGTTTTAATATTTTCCAGGATGTGAAGAAGTATTTTATGAATGACCTGCAGGGATAGTCAGAAGAGGATATGAGTGTGGACTATGAAGACTTTGTTATTAGTTTTTCACTTTATGATGTAATGTAACATTTATGAATGTATCTAGTGTTTCCAAGGCTACTAAACTAATCGGTCTTTCGAGACTTGATCTTTTGTGATCATGCCAATGTTACGAAGTAATGCACCGACTCTGGGTAGCTGGGGTCGGGGCGTTACATCCCAATAATGTGATTGTTTCTAGAAAAGTCTTATTTCTTGAAAGGGATATAATCCTCAATGAGGATAGTGGGAGAATGATTTAGTTCAATAAAGCTAATGATCATTATAAAGAATAGATGGTACGTGAATAGATTCCACAATTCACTATGGAAGAATTAGTTCCTAAAACACATATACTCTATAAAAGCACTATAGAGATAAGATAACTAGAAATATATGATTTTATAGTCACAAAATATTGTTTCTAAATATTGGTTGACAATGATGAACCTATCTCATACAATGATGGGGTATAGAGCTCAAAAGATGCTAGATTTCAAGAATCTTTGAATTCTGAAATTAATTCGATATATGAGAACAATGTCTGGGTTCTGGCCGATGTTCTATTTGATGTAAATCCCATTGAGTGAAAATCTGTATTGTAGAGAGTAATGGATCAGGAAAGCAATGTAAATACCTATAAGGGAAGTCTAATGGCTAAATGGTTTAATTAATATCATGGAATTGAATATGATGAAACTTTTTTTTACCATTTTACATGTTTAAATACATCATATCTATACATTCCATAGCAGATTACATTGAGAATGATATTTTTAGAAGGGTTTCAAAACTTCTTTCTAGAATGGGAACCTTCCTAAAGATGTCTATATGAATGAACCAGATCGGTTTATGAATCCAAGGGATTCAAAAAAAAATTTAATGTTTAAGAAATCCATTTATGTATTGAATAATTCATCTAGGCCATGGAACATTAAATTCAATGAAGAAATAAAATAATTTTCATTCATTACTAATGAGTTTGAACCATGTGCTTTCAAGTGGTTTAATGGAAATACAATCATTATCCTAGTAGTATATGTTGATGTCATATTATTTATTGGAAACAATATACTAGTCTTACAATATGTTAAGAAAAATTTGAAAAAGTGTTTCTTCATGAAGGACATACTATAAGCATCCTATATTTTAGTGATCAAGATCAGTTATGATAGATCCAAATGTTTTATTGGACTAATTCAAAGTATATAAATTGATTAGATACTGATGATATTTAATATGTAATAATCTAATAGGGGATTGATTCTAGTATCAGATGGTAAACATATTTCAATGAAAATCTATCCATATACACAATAGGTGATATAGATAATGACTAATATCCCATTTTCTTCAGTGATAGAATCAATCATGTATGACATGAAATTCAATGGACTTTATATTTTATAGGAATTAGGCATGGTAGGATGATATCAATAAGATCACGAAGAACAATATTGTTATCATATTAATGTCATCCTCAAGTATTTAAGAAAAATAAGTATATGTTCCTTGTGTATAGAGGAGGTATTGCACTGGTAATAAGGAGTTATACTAATTCTATTTTTCAAAAAGATCATTATGATCTGAAGTCAGAGTCAGGATGTGTTTTCTATACTAACGGAGGAGCTACGACCAAGAAGATTTCAGCGAAACAAGTTGTTTCAGATTCTATAATAGAGTTTAAGTGTATAAAATCTTTTGATACATCCAAGTAATCATATAAGATATGAAACATTATCTAGGATCATGATGTGGTATAAATGAATTAAAACCCAATCACATTGTGTCATGATAATACTACAATAGTATTTCCTGCAAAAGAGCCATGGTCACACCAACAGACAATTCACATTCTCTAAAAGTATCACCACTTGAGTGATTCTTATAATAGGGGTGAATTTGTAGTAATAATTTTTCACATGGAAGAAAATGTGGAAGACCCATTGATTAAAGGCCTATCTCTGTAGAAACACGTGTATCATGTGAGAGGTAGAGGTCTAAATGTTTTTTGTAGTTGGATCTAGTGAAAGTGTGAATCTGTTGGAGTTGTAACCCTAGAACCAACATATATGTACTTTATAATAACATGTATTTAGTGTTTTCAATATTTCTAAACATTATAAAATGTAATCAATTTTCTTATGCATAACATAGAATGTAATATTTTCATATGAGTAACTGCCACACTAAAAGATCATTTCAGTTCCCTACTATAATGAGATCCAATAAGTTCCATGATAGTATTCATAAATCTATGTTATATATCCTTGTAAAATTATTTGAAGTTCATAAATGATTCAGGATATTAGGGGTTGATACACATAGTACATTGAAGTTTCTTGTCATGGAGTAATCCCTTCTTAATATCCATTATAAAATATTATAAGAATGGGACCTGTCAGTAGGGAATGAAAATTTATATGTATAATTGGATGTTCCTACATGAAAATGTGTAAATTGATCCATAGACATTAATATTAATATTAGTGAATATTATATGATGTGTACTTTGATGTATTGATGTAATCCATTACAACATTTATTCACAATGATGTAGGATCTTTTTTGTGTTTCATGAGTAATATTTAATTAATGAATAACGTGAGAATGGATTTCTCCCATTCTTTAATGGAAGTTTTTATTTCAATCCCATTGATGGAAATTATATATCATAATAAATTCATTTCCATAGTGTTTTATATGAATGTTTGATTTCCTAGAATTCAATGAAAAATACATTGAGCACATGGGTTGAAGGAACCTGCATGCAACATTCTTGATAAGAGCTCTCGTGATAACAATATTATATTATACATTGAGTATCTATATATGGAATTATTTAATTATGAAATTAACATATTTTTATACGGGAGTCTTGGCATGTTATTATATGTTATCCTTGGACTGTAGGATGTTCTGCCTAATGCCTTTAAGAAAAAGGCATAATGGGTCACACACTATGAGTATCTAGAATCTAAATTAAATAATATATTATTATTTATTATTTATCAAGTTAAATAAATATTATTCCCATAGATGGTATAATAATTATTTATTTTTTATCAATTATATATACATATATATATTTCATCATCAATTATTCGAAAGAATATAAATCGAGGATAATATTTAATAAATATTTATTTACTATTTAGTTAATATAATATTAATTAATTTATGGGAAAATAATGTATTGATATTTATTTAATAAATAAATAGTCATTATTCAAGACCTGATAAATTATGTGGAGAAATGGTGGACCATGTTTATGGGTCTAGTGAGAAATACTATATATTTAATATTATTATAATAAATAATATCTAATAATAATTAATGAGTATAGAGAATGTCAATAAATAATAAAAATAACAACAATAATAATAATATAGACTTGGGGTTCTGCTTGGAATAAATAAATATTAAAGTCATATGTGTTATTATTTAGTTATAACCCTAGCAGTATATAAATCCAATTATATTATTTTTCAAGAGAGCTAATTAATTTTTTTAGTTGGGTTCACCAATTCTAACGAATCCTCTTGATTCCCTAGAGAGAACTATTCATAGATAATTCTCTCAAAAAAATAGAGTGATCATCCTCCACCTTCCACTATATAGTTTATATAGATCAAGATGAATCCTTTGTAAGTGATTCTCGAAGCGATCAATGATATATGAACAACGGATTTTGATACCCCATGTTGGCACCCAAATATTCCTATGTCAACACTTGAAAATTTATGGAACATGGGTGGATCACTAACAGAGTTAATATTTCCTCCATTTTTACAATGTGATAAAGCTAAAACATAAATCAATTTTCAGTTCCCTAAATGAAGAAATAATTTATCACAATCTATACATTATTTTCATAAAATTATTTGTAAATAATATGTGATGATCCTATGCTTGGTTCTGATGTTTTATCCATTTTATTTTTTATTTTATTCAATTTTGTTGATCATTACATTCATCTACATGTAAATCTCATACTGATCAATGATGATGACAAAAATCAATATTGTTCATGACCCGCCATAATTATACGCTGCACCTAGAATCTATAATGCATGTACATGTGCTGAGAAAAAAATATCATTAGGCCACCTCCGACGGTGGTCCTAAAATTTTATTACAAAAAATGTTCATGAAACACCTAATATGACAATCCAAGTAAAATTAATACTACTAGAAAAAAAGGGAAAAAATACCAAGAAGGAATAAAAGAAAGGACCAATGGAAAATATCAAACAATGGGGGCAAGACTGACCCTAGAGGTGTAACTACCCTTGCTCTAGACCCAGCCAGAGGAATTACGAAGCATTGATAATGTTTCCACAATGTAAATCATATATGCCTAATCAAAATGAATATCCAATGTCTGGTACAAGGATAGGAACAGATGCTGGGCACAAGGAACTCATCCAAAATGTGAAAAATAATAAACAACGTTTAATGTGCTCTAGGTCTCTAGTATAATGATATGAACTGATAGTAGTGACTCCCTAACATAACTGTGAGGATATTACCAACTCAAAAAACTATTAATAAACTAACTAGTCAATAAAAATCTATATGATAATCTCTAAGATTGTAAAAAAGGCCCCAAACATCAAATAACCAGGCCTTGGGATCATAAAGGCTTCCACAGTCAGCTGACCCTATCATGGAATATCAACTAAGCTAGGATGAATCCAATCATCTTGATCATCCATTACCACCATACATCCACCTCAGAACCACAAACCAATAAATAATATATACTAATACAATATTAGGGTGTACATATTTTATATAAATATCCAAAAAGTATATTGTCTCAAACCGTCCAAAACAATATCAAACTCACGCCTTCAACACCATAAGCTCAAGCACCATGTTTGGCAGACACAAAAAAACCAATTGGAACTGTTGAGATATGAATCAACGATATCATAGTCCAACATGTATGAGACACCATCCATGTTACCAAAAATCTCAACTCAAGTAGGATATCCTACAATGGGTTCATCCAAAAAAAAAAGAGAACCTCAAGAAAATACCACCAAAAGAAACCACAACTAGTCTCACAACTCTTAGCCAAAAGATTAATCTTCAAGAAGGAAAATCTCATGAAACACGATACCCAAATGGAAAAACTCAAGCCAAACCACACCCAGATAGAAACCCCAGAGAAGAACCTTTCTAAAAGGGTGACCTAAAGCTAAAATATTCTCCTAATGGAATTCCTTACATAGGTCAGTCAGTCCTATATCAAGATCACACATTTACACCCCAACCATTTTCAAAATCCTACGATGTCATCCTAGAAAAAAAGAATCTAACAAAATAGATCTTAGGAAAACAACAACAAAATCTCATCAATGAATTGAATCAATCCCAAATTTTGGAATCTACCCAAAGAACCTCAAATGAACAAACATATAATCCCCAATATATGGTTATTAGAAATTCAATAACCCTTACCAAATGTAAAAACACATAACCCAACCTCTAAGAGTATTCTAAAAATACAACATCAAGGGATCATCCCAAAAAAATATATCTTAATAGAAAAAATCAACCACATGGACTCTAAACAATGAAATGATTCTAACATAGTGATCTATCATGAGAAATAATTCGACCAAACTACTGAAAAGTCCATTTCTGACTCTTGGCCACATAGACACCCAAAATCGCCTGGTGGAAAATGTATATGGCATTTACTTTTGAGTTCACTGTGTGAAATCTCATAGGTGTACCTAGTCATGTATTCCTACATGTCCAGGTCACACCAATGGTCTACACATATACTAGTACATGGGAAAAGCATACATGGGGTCTAATAGTAGACTACTACATCGCAATTTCCCCCTCACACGGAAGGTCATCCCATGTACTCAGCTACAAGTACATGTACCACTATATGGTGTGTACTTCTAGTACAAGATGTGATGCTTCAAAAGATTTTTCTGCACAGGTACTTGGATACATGGCCATATATAACTACACAATGTGTATTTAAGGTAAAAGGTGTGTTTCTGCAAAAAACTACACAATCTACAGTACTCAGCCACATGACCAAGTACTAATATATGGAGTGTACTTTTAAAAAATCACCTTCCTTCAATAGGAAGAACACATAGTGAGTTTTCATCAGTCCGAACACCGTGTGATCTGGATTCTGGAATTAGAATCCATTATAAACCCACTGAAACCCTATATTAACACATGAATCAAGTATATCGACTATATAAGGGTTCATGAAAACCCAAAAACAATATTCTAACTTAAATACAACTAACATATAATTATTTATTGTGAAAAAATAAAAACGTACAATGTTCTAGTGGAAACCAATTAATAATTGATCTGATCCGTGTTCCACTTCTAATGTATGATGGTCTAACTCATCCTGAGCTCTAGGGGACAACTCCCTCTCCATATCTCTCTCTCCCTCAATCTAGACCCCTCTTATATCTCATATATGATGAAGGAAATACCCATGGGAGTATGAAAAAATCAATACAGGAGAGAATTGAAAATAATAGTAAAAAGGGGAAATGAGGAATGATTAAAGAAAGAAAAATATAAGAAAAAAAATAAAAGGGATCTTTGGCTCGCTTCCTGACATAAGGATATACCTCACCTAATAACCTCGCCCCTTTTTTTACTCAATTGTGATGATATAATTCCAATATGATTTTCTGAGTAGGGGATATATTTGAAAATAAATGAACAAAAAATTACAGTTACTCAATTATTATATATTCTGTTAAAATTAAAAGAGCTGGTAATTCAACAAAAATACCACCCTATGGTAAACATTATATTTTGAGACCAACAAAGTGTTCATAAAAATTAAACATGCTTTCACGATGGGAATTTTTTTTCATACTACCGCTCGAACAAAACCTAGGAGAAAAAAATTCAAATTTCGCATATTTTTCTAAAATCATAATGATACACTTCATGAATAGATACCCACCATAAATGCTTCTCACCCCCAGGAATACTTGATAGCCTATCAGCTACTAGGATTTACATTAAACACTAAAACTTCCAACATAACCATTATAGGTCATCAAATGAACCAACATCACCCATGACTCCCCTAAAAATATAGATATTTAACTATGTCTCATCTGATGATCCTCCCCATCGAATTAAATGTTCCCTATTGGAGGTTGAATAGACCTATATGTGGTGAATTATACTTCACGATGATAGGAAGAGCTGACATCGAAGGATCAAACAACAACTTCAGTATGATCACATAGCTCCCACAAGCCAATTAACCCTATGGAAACTTTTCTAACACCTGCATCTTCAAGTAATAATGGTCTAAAGGATCGATATTCCATGATTTTACTATTTGTATTCATACTTAAAATCATAATAAAATGATCCCATATTATAGAACCTATTCTAAACACTAATCTTAATAGCCCAAGATCCATGCACTACCAAATGCAATGTCTATACATGGAAAAATTGATCACATAATAGTTCTAACAACAAAAACCAAACATTTAATATTCCTAGCTAACTATGAAAGACTATTCCAAACTAAAATAACCTATTGAAATATGGAACACCATATTCAACAGCCTATGGATCACTCCCCAATATAATACTTTACATACAATTTCCCTATAGCATTTACCTCTTGACCCAACCATTAGTAATGCTAACAAATATGCACATTCCCTCACCCAATAAAGACATTACCCAAAAAGGCCAATCCAACTCCCACTCCCCTCCTCACATTAGTGTGATTCTACAAAAACAACTAAAAAATTTTCATTATCATATAATCCATGATCTAATGAACCTAGGCTAATGAATATAAACCACTAACCATGCTCCTAACACATGCCAGTTCCAACAAACTACAGTACCCTTGACGCTCCATAAAAACCAGTTTTATCTATCATGCTAAGATAAACTACACAAAAAACTCTCCACTCCAGATTCTATTCAAAACCATGAGACACTATCCAAGATCTCACCTCACTATCCATGGAAATAGCAAAAACAAAAAAGGATAACAATCAAACTAATCCCAACTATTCAATCCATATAATAAGTCAAGATCACTCTTGGTCCTCTAAATCACAATTCAAAGGAAACCTTAGTTTCACCACATAACTTCATAGGGAAACCACAGACATAGTGAAACTTGATCTCGATCTAGAAAACCGTCATTCATTCTTGAATTCTCCAAGATAACCAAATTAACATTGAATCCCAAAGCATATACCAACCAACAAGGGATTATTTTCATCCCTCAACTAAAAAATTTCATCACTATCACCAGATATCACTATCTAAAGGATCCATGTGACATTCCAAATGATAAATGTAGGAATGTTACCATTGAGTAGAATGACATCAAGAAGATATATGGGATAATTTTATATAGGTTGTTTATGACAATTTAAAAAATGAACCTCAACCATTAGTATAAACAAACATAGTACGAAAAATTTCATGAGGATATCCTTTTACGATTCGTAAACACAGTCCTCTTTCCATCAGTACAAATTCAAAAAAATCATAAATCACAAAATCCATAAACACTATTGAATTACCCTAGGAGAATAAAATAGAGCCATAATAGTGAAATTGAGAACAAAAATCCCATTTCTCTGATACATTTTATTTCATTATATAATAGGTGTTCATGACTCACTTTCTCGATATCCATCACATGTTCCAATAAATTCATATAACTCATGCCTACCAACACCCGAAATAGTAATATAATGCAAACAATTCACTGAAACAATTTTTTCACGAACCATTCTCAGTCGACCCGACCCGTCACTCAATTTGGCTTGCAACAAGTCATGAAGTGTACCTTCCAATTTACTAGATGATTTTGACATGAGGTGAGGGCCTATAAGGATAATGTGGGGAGTCTATTAACTCATATCATAGAAAAATAATAACAAAAATAAACTAAACACATACATATCCATGAACATCAGTGTATGAATAAATAATTAAATAATAAAATAGAATATATTTTAATAAATTTATTATGGTGTACATGCTAAAAGAAAAAACATAAATATACTCGTCACCCACTGGGGAGAATACACATAGAAAATAAAATACATTAAATATTTACATGAGGCTATAATTACACTCTACTTTGTTTTATATACCAACTCTCAATGACTATTGAACAACTCCAGCAAAAACCTCAGATCCACCTGAGCAGTCATGTCCAAACAATTAAAATTAGGACTCTTCTCGATCAACAGAATAGTATTCCCAAAGATAAATAAAATATAAGGAATTCATTTACATTGATTTGCATGCATAGGGGGTGAGAAAAAAATCCTAGTAGGACACCACCAATGGTGGTGCTAAAATCATCTATCATAATATATATATGAAACACCTGACATGACCAACCAATAAGAAAACTTACTACTAGAATATATTAGAAAAATATAGAAACAAAGTGGTAAACAAAATGAAAATAGCCAACCATGGGTTCTAACCTCACATCCGAGGTGAATTTATCATCGGTCTATCCCCAACGAGAGGAACTGTGAAACATGGATGAAACTGCCAAAACATCATGTGTGTCTACTTTATCAAGAGGAAGATACAAATTCCAATAGAAGAAAAAACATGATTTCTAGGACCTCGGATCTCATCCCATATGTCTAAAATAATGAAGTGAATCTACAATGTTATATGAATTAAATGAAATGATATGAACTGGTAGTAGGGGACAAATTTAAACCATTGGAGTTAAATACTTAGTATTTAATGTATCATAGAACTAACTATGTTATAATGAACCTACCATAAAATCATTATGCTAATTGAAAAGGCCCAATGCCTCAAAGAACCAGGACCTAGGTGCAGAAAGGCCACCATTATCCACTAAGCCTATCCATGGTGATCTTCTAAAATTGTGTGGCTACACTCATTCAGGTCATCTATTATCTCCTTAGACCAACCTCCAAATAATAAACAAGCTATGGTGATAAATTTAGTCAACCTCAAATCCAACACCTGGTCCAGTAATATCCTAAAGGTCTCCTCTATTATACAATAATTATAAAGAAAATCCTTAAGCCACCAGGTAACAACCCAAGATTTCCATACCAAAATATAAAAACTTTTTAAATTAATATTCAATACATTTCACAAATACACACCCAAGGACTGTAAAGGTTTAGAATATTTAAAGACTAGATACACAGTCTTGTTATTTTGTGAAATATCGTTAATATCTCTCATAGAAATCATAAATTTTTTTAATTTTCATAAAAAGAACAAACTTAAAATAATTCTTCATAACCATCAGAAGGAAATAAAATAATGTGTTAGAAAAATTTCTCAGAAAGGGTAAATATGGGAGATGTCAATTGATGATAATATGAAAGAATAAGAAAAGAAAATGGGTATGAGATCTTAACCATAACATAAAAATTTAATAAATATCATAAACATGATTCCATTCATAAAACTATATCATTTAAAATTACATGAATCCTAAGAGTGATAAATCATCAAAAATAAATTGTGAACTATATGTTCATCCAATAAAAGTGCAACACCATCATTGGTAAATAAGGATGTCATGTGTGGATAGTTTTGTGGGAGATGATAAAAAATTATTTCAAAATTATAGTCTCATATATCTAATTTTTGAACACCCAAAACTGAAAGGTTTTCGGTGTCTAATTTTTTTTGTGACGTAATCAATATTCTGGTATAATGGTGTAATGTGTATTTATGTTATAGAAAGTTCACCTCATTAAATTTCACATACGATGAGGTTAAATACACTCCATAATTGACTGGCGATACTCATCTGAGTCATCATTTTCTAGAAGAAATCACATCATCTCATATATAATAATATAGATTTGCAATTATGGCGATTCAATATGTGCCCCATATATGGACTACCTATACCCCTCCTAGTGCACATGGCTAGGAGAAATTACTACATTATCCTTCATTGATAAAATTAAATTTGGATTTATATGATAGTACATGATCCCCACAATAGGACAACCAATATATATTTGATGCACATGTTTAACGGATAATCATCCTTCCAAACCCATATTTCATACTAAAATATATTGAAATCATGATTTAAAAATTCATTTCCTCCATACAAAAGTGTTATTTCTTATCATTTGATTTTACTCATGTGGATATCCTCCAAAAAGCTAACGATGAATCATGTGGTTTGAATTAAAACATTCTTATTTTTCAAATAAATGTAAATGGTTTCTTTTTTATACCATACTAGAACATAAAATTTTTCACACCACATCTCATTGTGAAAAAATTCATGAGTGTGTGAGAATGTGTGAAGACAAGAGATTTTTTTTGAAAAGGGTCATTTTCATTAATTTAAATTAGAAATGAAATTGATTTCCAGATCTAAAATCCCCTTACCCAAATTCCCACCCCATAGAGGAGGAAAAATAAATATTATATCAAAAAATGTGATGATATTAACATCATGTCCCATTTTGAGGTAAACATTCATTAGTTCTATATTTTAACTACCTCTCATAATTAATTTATCTTAACATTATCAACATCTACCTATGGCTGTAATTGAGTAGATTGTGCTTATAAAATTAATTATTCCCACCCTTCACTGTCCACCATATTGAAATTATCTACTAGTATATCCATAGTAGCTACTAATTGTTGTTCTAGTTGTTTTAAAACAACTTCCCCTTCAAATAAAACATCCCAAAATTGATATATATTCTCTAATAACATAAAGTGTGGATTGTAAAGGAACATCAAAATTATCGAAAACCTATTATTGGATAAATGTTTCCTCAGGTTTTTTCACACATTCACATGGGTCTAATATTTTTCATAGAATAAATATTAAATTTTTGGAGATTAAATACCTCAATTACAATATATTAAAATTACTTATAAAGTCATCTAATTTACCCATAAATCCATAATAAAGCCTCAATGATAATAGAGAAAATATAGTTCTAAGACTTACACTAAATGTTCTTAAATATGAAAATTAGTTTGGGTCTAAATAAGATTCATCATTTCGGACCATCTAGAATTCAAGAAGCAGGATTGTCAGGGGAAGAAAAACCCCATCAGGCACCCATATCATTCCCCTTTCATTAATATCTATTAAAAACACTATTATATCAACCTAATAATTACCATAAGTAGAACTACTATTATGTAACGCCACTTTTTCATGACTTATATGTTTTCAGTTTAGGATGGGCCCAGAATTGTTTCATTTTCTATATCATAATATTAAAAGAAGAATGGTTGTTCCTATTACATTTTTTATAAAACATTATAACCTCATGCTGAGTTATTTTTATCATTCCATTTCAATAAAAAATTCTCATGATACGTGGTTTTAGTATGAGTATTATGATATTAATAAAATTCTAATTTTCTTTTTCACAGCACTGTATACATTGTTTCACCTTATCTAGGAATTTTAAAATTTCTAATAAAACATTTAAGACTATATTTAAAGAACACACTATTTTTTAAATGGAATAGTAAAGGATTATTAAACATAACCAACAAAGAAAAGTGTGAGTGACTACATTAAATATTCTATATATTCATTTTATTATTTGGGGTAGTTGTTGGGAACGACAGTGGGAGAAAATGAGAAAAAATGAAAATGTGGAGACATAATGAAATAATATAATTTTACTTTATGAGATATCCAAATAATAATAATTAGATGTGAAATAGAAATATATATATATATATATAACTAAATAGTCATCACAAAAATTTTTTAATTTGAAAAACATAATGGGGGTATGAGACTTATTGGAAAAGGTAGATCCAATAAAAATAAATGATTAATTTGTACAGATTCCTTAAATTTGATAGCGATCTCATAATTAGTACTATGATAAATGAAGATCTAGGATATAAAATAGATCTAGTCTAAATGTAGTCTGATAATTATGAACACAACCTCATAAAGAGATCCATATAAATTATCCCATTATTTGTGTTGATGGTTCAACTTATTAATAAAATGTGTAAAAAGATCAGTAGATTTAGAATAATGAAAATAATCACTTGAATATAGTCCAATAAAAAGAATTTATTATCTGTTATTGATCTAAATGATACTTTTAATCCACGGTTCAACCTAAATCATGAGAGGACGAGAGTAATGTTACATACCCTGAAGTTGACTTCACAAAAAATACACAATTTCCTTTATATTTGTTTGTAAATTTTTAAAAAATGAAGATCAGGCCCCATTACGAGAAAGTCCCTAGAAAAAATCCCCCTTTGACTCAACTAGGGAAGATCTCCAACTGTCTAATCATTTAGTACGTCTCAAATTTACCTTTCAATAAAATATTTGTAAATATTTATTCTATATTATTATTAATTTGAATCTTCTGAACCACCAACAATCTAGAATTAGTGAATTTACATATCGAGTTATAGTTTACATTAATATGTGTTTATATACCATTAAAAGGGTAATTCTATTTCAATATGATATTTTAAATATTAAAAAGTAAAATATAAATTTCCTCATTATAATTGAGGTCATCGATAAAAATATTCATCTGAAACCATTTCTTGTATTCATCTATAACATTTATAAACTCTACCATAGTGGTAGATAATGTAACAAACCGTTACTAGTTAGACTACTGAGATACAACTCCCCTAATAAAAGTGATCAAATAACAGAAATTTGGCATCCATTAATTCATATATCATGTACTAATTGAATATATAAATCCTTTAATCATTGGTCTCCCACTACCAAAACAAAATTTCAAAATTAAATTACCATAATGATATTACAACATACACTCTGTAATGTTTTCTACTTAGATTTTATAGAAAAAAACATACCTGAAAAAACCACATGAGCTATATCTGTACTAATATATTCCACCATATACATAAAATAACCAAAAATTGATGAAAACTATATGTGCTACATATCCCCTATAAACTCATAACTAAAATTATACATACTATTACTCAAATAAAAATGTAAAGAAATAGGATTACTATCCACACTGACTCTATCTCAGAATATATTTGTTGTACCTTCTAAATTTATATATCTTTAGATAACCATGATTTCATGGAATCTATGTCATCAAATATCTTAATACTCAGAATCTAAAACATTGAACCCAAGTTTTTCATAACAAAAAGTAACCAATATTCTTCTCAAATTGGTAAATTTTAAAAGAATCATAAATAGAAACAAGCATATCATTAACATAATGACAAAAATACAATAAAATAATCATCACTGAATCTTTAAAAAAATGACTAGAATAGGTCAACCTAAATCCACGATGAAAATTGGATGACTAAATCTTTTTATACCACTACCTTGAAGATTACTTCAGACCATAAAAACTCATCTTCAATATGTAGACATAGTCCTCTTTACCTATTTTATCCCAAACTTACAACTAATCCATATAATTCTCATCCATTCAATCACCATAGATGACATTTTCATTCACATACATTGGCTAAACCTATAGATATAAACTATTAGACAAACTGAGAGAAGTTCAAATGAAATATATCTGGAAAATATGTAAGAAATGTTCATCAAAATCAATACCCTTCTTCTGATATAAGACATTAAAAACTAACCTTCACTTATATTATGGAAAACAACTGTAACATTAATTTTTAAGATGATCAATCCACCAATTTTTTGATTCTCTCTGAATGTTAGGTAACTTTATCCTCACAAAATTTTTGTTTTAATGCAATGATCTCATCTCATTATCCGTTATAGTATCCCAATTTTTCTTCTAATCTATTTTTATCAAATTATCAAAATATTCTGTTTCTCCACCTTTAGTGTAGAGAATATACTCATTGTAGGTTCTGGGCAGTGCAGAAGCATGAAAAGGAAGGTTCACAACTTTTATTTTATCATTATTGAGAATCAATCAGAGGTCTATTCTGATGAATAACACTGTGACTAACATAATTGAATTAAATAATAGACTAGGTAAAGAAGAACATGAAACCGTGAAATAAGAGATCGTCACATGTTCTTTATTATTAGTTTAATTAAAACAAGAATTATCTTGAAGGAATTCTTTCATCTGTGAAGCGTCTGGCCACATATTTGTAGTGCACCTTCGTTATTTCATAGAATCAAAGTGTAGGATTCTTCTAGTTGTGATCTACTCATGCTAAATGCATCTTCAAACATAACTGAAGGAGTCTCTAGGTGCTATCATGGAAGGTCTATGTGCTTTCAATTTCCACCTTCGTTCGACTTGAGAATAACTTCAAAAACATTCTCTGTGATCTGGAGGATGAGGATCGCTCTCATTCTAAAGAGAATTCTTGGAGAAGGAAAAAATATATAGACTTGAGAACTTTTTCTCCAATCTGTTGTAAACAAAGAAATGTTTGGCTAAGATAGGGGAGAAATAACATCATTGGATATTTATATCACTAGTGTTATAATAAAATAAATTCACATGTTCCCATATTTATTTTATAATTGTAGAGAAATCCCATGTAAAATAATTATAGTATTATTTTTATTATTGACATGAAAATAACTTTAAAAATATTTATTAAATATTAATTAAATAATATTCAATATTTTTATTCTCACTAGACCCTTAAAATTGGTCCTCCAATCCTCCATTATATTTATCAGGCCTTGAATAATTTCTATTTATTTATTAACTTAATGTCACATCATTAGTTTCCCATAAATATATATAAATATTATATTCACTAAATAGAAAATAAATAAACATTAAATATTCCTCTCACGATATATTCTCTCGAATAACTATTGTCAAAATAAATGCAATTAGGCAAACAAGTATAATTATTCAAAAAAAAACCAGGAATAATATTCATTCAACTTGTTAAATAAATAAATTATTTAACTGAGATACTAGATACCCTTAGTGTGTGGCACTATAGGCCTCTTTATCGATGGCTTTAGGCATATCTGTCTATAGTCCAAGGTTAGAATCTACCAACATGCCAAGGATACCATAAATAAATAATTTAATGTTGCGATGACATTAACCTCCTACGAATGCATAATGTGTATTATAATCCCATTTTCTTGATATATTTAGTCATGTGGGTTGTAATCTAGTGTCATCAAACCATGCACTAGATTTCTTTTTCATTGACATCTTGGAATTGAACTCGCATATTGGACACTTTTCACATGGATTTAATTAGTCTATATAATTTCCATCAGAGGGCCTAAGATATAAAATTCCACAGAAGGTACTTGTCTTTTATCACATTATTCATTAATGTAGTATTACAGATGACACAACCTATATATCCTACATCACCGTAAATAGTTTTTCATAAAAGTTTTCATGAATACATATAAGTGTGTGATTCATAATACTCATTAATAAAAATCTAAAATTCTAAGGACCAATATATATATCCAAAGATAGGAAAATCCAATTAAACTTATAAATGTGTATTTTTACTCTCGAGTCTCATTCTCATAAAATTCTCTGGGATATTAGCATAGTCATACACTAAGAGAAGGCACCTAAAATCCCTATATGTCTTCACCCATGCTATCCAGAATTGTCTATGTATCTCAAATAATATCATCTTGATATAAAACATATATTCTTGAATAGTTCCAAAACACTTCCAAGATTTCATTGTCATACACCAACATTACCACTTTGATAGAAATCCATTGAGAGATGATACATCCGAAGTATTTAATTTGTCTATTGATGTGACCTTAGCTCTTTTTCAAGATCCACCACTATATTATTATCAAAATATAATGTCAGACGATCATTACTATTCTGAACCGCATCAAGATCCTAGAAAAAGTTCAAATTCTAGACAGCTTCCATGCCTACATCAGAAGCTGCTATATACTCTGAATATGTTGTAGAATCAACAACAAATGGCTACTTTGAACTCTTCCATCTCACAACTCCATCGTTGAGACATAAAAAATATCATGATTGAATCTTCAGATCATTCTGATCTATCAGAAAATAAGCATCAACATACCCTCTTAGGTAAAACTACTCATCTCCTCCATACACCAGGAACATATCCTTAGTTCTTATCAGATACAAAAAGATAGTCTTAGTGGAAGTCCATTTTTGTTCTCCTAGATCTATGTGATATCTACCAACCATGCTCAGTGAATAGGTAACATCAAGCCTAGTACAATACATGGAAAACATGATTAATCCTATTGCTAAAGCATCTGGGTCTTACTCATCATCTATTTCTCTTATTTTGATGGGGGACACATTTTATTATAAATATTTAAGTAACGTGGAACTGAAACCAATCCCCTATTTTATTGGTCCATACTAAATACCTTTAGTATCTAGTAAATGTATATACTCTGACTTAGTCCAGGCTGCTTCTTTGATATTTCATGAATGTTCTTGATCCCTATATTTTATTTTTTTCTACTAATTCCTTCAGGAATATGTACTTTTCAACTAGTCTTTAACTGACTCTATGAATGGTATGTATTTTCCAATAACAAAAATGTCATCACTAATCACTACTATGAAAACGTTCACATTCCCATTAAACCTTTTATAAACACATGTATCACATTTTTTCTTAATGAATCAAAATTATTTTATAGATTCATCAAATCGAATGTTCCATGACCTGGATGCTTTCTTCAATCCATAAATGGAACTCTGCAACATGAAAATTTGTTTTGGAATCTCCTCGAGTCATAAACCCTTATAGTTGTGTCATATAGATAACTTCTTTGAAGGTTACAATTAAGGCATATAGTTTTACCTCCATATACAAAATCTTATAGTCAAGGTAAGCTGATATCACATGTATGATTTTTAAGGATTTATAACTACAAAATGGATGGAAGGTTTCATCATAGTCAATTCATTTACGTTGTTTAAACCCTATAGACACTAGAATTTCATTATGTGTAATTATATTACCTTCCATGTCTAGTTTTATTTTGAATACTCATTTGCATACAATAGGAATTACATCAACTATCACATCGACCAGAACCCAAACTTGGCTACGATAAGTGGAATTCATCTTAGAATTCATATCTTTTAACCATATTCCAACTTATTATATTTTTATTTATTATTCATAGGGGATCGTTTTTTCATTTTCCACCAATATTGAGTCACCATCCTTAGTGACCAGGAATCCATATCACTTTGGATCACTTACCTCTCTTACACTCATACATTGTACTTCTGTTTTAGGAACTAATTCTTCCACTAGGACCTATGAAACTTGTTTTTAACAAACTCTGGTTTATATTGAGAATAAAATTCATCAAATTAAATCTTTTACCCAATATCGTTTTTGTGGATGTTCTCCCTCTCAATTAATATGGATTCTCTAGCAACAATCACATTGTTGTTTTAGGGGTTACATAGGTTGTATCCCTATGTTTTGGGATTTTCCAATTGGCATTTTGTGTCATTGGATCGAGGATTATTTCATAAACTCTCTCCCTCAGAATATTTATAATCATGATGTTGGGGGTTTTTATCCACCTCCTTGAATTCATAATTTCTTCACATTAATAATTGGGGATGTTGTTTTGATAGATTGAATGTAGTTAATTCCTCATCACTAGTTTATGTTTCGGTTAATTGAATGCATTAGACGTTTTAGCATCGAAGAATCATCCAGGATGTGGTGTTGTCAGTTGGTTTACCCATATAGATTGATTATGAAACAGAATATTCAAGGTAAGGGAAATTTGATAGGTTTTTTGGTTGAAATTGATGTATGTTCAACAAAGGTAGATAAAAATTTCTAATCTACTGATGATAAAAAGTATGCATTAATGGTTGTTTATAAAGTTTTTCCAAAATTCTGTTGAGAATGTGGGGTAATTGGATATGAAAGGGATGGATACATGAGGTTTATGGTCTTTGATATTTATTATTCTCATGTACATAAAAAAAATTGTTGGGTGAAGAATGTCTTGAAGTCCTCTCAGATTGGTCAGGTTGAAGAGAAACTTGTATGTGGTATTTCTTGTGAACCTGTTGTGCTAATTGAAGAAAATGTGGCTTACTAGAATAATGTAGATGAAGAATTTAAGACTATTGATTATTTTTTTCATGAAAATTTCACTATAGAAAAACAATGTCAGTGCGACTAAGTAGCTTACCGCATGGCAGAACAATGTGGATGGTGTTGTACTGGAAACTGATAGAGTACATTAAAGTGTCAAAATAATCTTATTTCTGAAGCCATATAGTTATCACCATATAATTCCAATGTAGCACATATTTAATGCAAAAATAGGAATAAATTATGGTCTTGAGTTGTTGTTGATAAAGAGCTCATTTCATGTGATGAGTCTCTGAGGCCAATCTAGATGATTCAAAAAACATGGGTCGTTAATGCATTTTCTCTGTCAGAAAGGATGGAACTTATTGAGAGGGAATGTCCTACACAAAACAAAGGGAAGTTGATTGTGGATAACGAAGGGTTTAAAATTATTTCTATGAAATATAGCTTCAAACCGGAATCACCTAATGGTTCTAAACAGAAAAATGATCGAAATATTATCACTGAGGTCAACAGTTTTAAGGTTATTAATTCTATGAATGATGATGCAACTCACGGGCGTAAGGATATGGGTACTATTGAAAAGGGTGTCCATGATGGGTCTATTCAGTAGTAGACTTGGAGAATGGGTAGGTACCCAAAGGGTCGTGGCTGTAGATGTGGCCGAGAGGATGTAACTCGAGGCAGTGGATGAGGTGGTTCTTCTGGATCTTACAGGATCACGCTGGAGCTATTGGCACGTAATGAAATGTACAATGCACTTTTTAGCCAGCAATGTATACAATAATATTGGTAATATGCTGATGCCTATGACTTTAAACATGACTCAAATCCTGATTATGGAAATGTTTGATGTGTTGTTTGTCTAATGCTAGGGGGTGTGCCCATGTTTTCTCTCATTCTCTTCCCCGTGTACTTGTTATCTTTTATTCAATTTTAACAAATGGTTGAGATCTCTAGATCCTGGCTAGACCCTCATTGATATAGTAAATTTTTATTATAATGTAATAATATGATTAATATAAACTTTTCATTGATATGTAATAATATACATAATATTTATTTTTAATTAAATCATTTACTAATTTATTTGTATTATTTATTTTTGTATTCATATTAATCAATATAATTATTGAACATATTTAATAATATAATTAATATATATTAATATAATTAATAATATAATAATATAATTAATATGTAATAATATAATTAGTATGTAATAATATAATTAACATGTAACAATATAATTACTCGGTGATGATTCTGGTCATAACTCTAATCATGATTATGCCGATTCTTATGTTGTTGTTTTTCCTTTTGAATGTTGGGTTTCTTTTTTTTATAATTAATATGTAATAATATATTTAGTTATAATAATGGTCTTAGACCAAATCATTCTTGTTATAATTAATATGAAATAATATAATTACTAATATAATTAATAATTTTATTCATATTCTTTATTATAATTATTGAAAATATGTAATAATATAATTAATATTTATTAATAATTTTTTAATATAATTATTATTAGCTGCTTTATTAATATGAAATAATATAATAAATATTTATTCTCATTTATATTTTTTAATAAATTATAATTATTATTATATAGATTTTTTTATTTAATGTCATTCATTAAATCATTAAAATTTATTAATATGTAATATTATTATTAATATTTAATAATATATTTAATATTGATTAATATATAATAGTATTTAAATAAATGTATTATTTTATAATTATAAATAGATAATTATATATATATATATATATATTGTTAATGGGGAGGAGGAATAGGTGGTGGGGCATTGGAATTTGGGGTATATGGGAAAACACCACATGATGTGGCTTTTTTGGCTTCTTATACAAAGTGTCACTTAAGTTGGTGATTTTTAAACCCATTTCCCCAATAAATCGAAACCTAAGCCCATTTTATTATATATAAAAATTACAAAACATGCATGTAAATATCTTCCACTAGGAATTTTTCTATATTGGGGTTAGTATATACAACAAAACATTTCCATTTACGAGTGTTTAAATAAAAAACCAAAAGATTACAAAAATGGGAGAGCAATAAAATGTTGTATAAATGTTCATATGAGTCAAATGTTAGATTAATGATTTAAAATAAAAATTGATAAACCATTTAATTTTTAACTCATTATTTTAAATCAATTCATTTATATTTAAAAATATTATTTTAATTACACTAACTCATTTAATTAAGGAGATGTTTATTATTTTTAATTTGATTTTTTTATAAATCTAAATTCCATTGATATCAAAATAAACAAAAATATTTTATAATTATATTATCATTTTAAAATAAACTATCATTCAATTAATAATAATTAATTTCATCCGATTAGATTTTATATTTCATTTATAAATTTAAAATGAATAATATTCAAAATACATAAATAAATTCTATAATTTCACTATTTTGTAATTGTATGTTAGTAGATTAATAATAATTAAAAAATAGGTTTGGGTACTTCCGTATTACTTATTTCTATAAATAAAGGATTTTAATATCTAGAGTTTATAGCTATTAATGGATGTGTGGAATGATTGGTGAGGGAAAGGTATAAAACTAAGAAATAATTGGAGGATGAGAGTATATAAGGGTGGTGACCATGCTTTCAAACTGCAATCCTTCTACTATGAATATTATACCCCTCCTTACTCAATGATGGTGATGAAGATGTTGAAAAGATGGATGATTGTAGTTCGATGAAAACAGAATGTCACCAAACATACCCAACTCAGACATCAGATAAAAATGTGATGCCCGACATTCGATGTGGTCAGCGATTCTCATCAAAAGTTGTTTATCTAGTGATGGGAGTACCACACATCTTTTATCCTGATGGGATGTTTCCAACAGTCCTCTTCACCTGGGAAAAGACCCTCGGGGGTCCCATGAAATGAGATCACGAACATACCCCTACTCCAGCACTAGAAGTCCCTGATTTGCCTCGCAATGATGCGGCATGGTTCTCAGAAACTAGCCATATACTAGATTTTAGAAGACCCATTCTATGTGGTCGTCAAATCACGTCAAAAGTTGTTTTTTGTGTGAATTGTGTACCTCAGAAATCCTATCAAGATAGAAAGTTTCCAACAGTCCCATTTTTCTAGGGACACTCCCCCGGGGTACCCAAGTAAGGATATCCCAAACGTACCCCAACTCTAATGCTAGAGCACCCTACTGTGCCTCACATTTACATATAAAAGTTCACGAAAAGTGGTTATATACTGGATATTAGCTGACCCATTCCAAATGGTCATCGATTCACATTAAAAGTGGCTTCTCTGGTGATGGATGTATTGCAAAACTCTTTTCAGGACGGTCAGTTTCCTATTGTTCCCTTTGCCTCAGAACACATCCCCGAGTTGCCCAAGGATAACCTGAACGTACCCCAACTCATGGACCAGAGCAGCATACACATCTAATCAGATCATGCTCTATTAATAACACTGGAGACACAAGAAAGCCTACCCATCCTGGCAGGTAAATGATTCTCAACCACAAAGGCTTCTCCAGCGGCGCAAGTATGAAAGAATGTTTTTTATTACTAGGTTTGGATGACCCACGACCTAGACTGGTGGATGATAGTGACTCCATGTAATATGGGTATTGTGGGTTGGTGGTGAGATAACCAGAGGAAACAAGGTTGAGATACTAGTGCTGGAAAGATGGTCTATCCCAAAGTAGCATGTGGACAACGATGATTGGAGTTTTAGGGAACTAATAGAGATGTAACTGCTACTAAGGTGGTTGGGGTACGATGACAACATAGCCCGTAACAACCCTCATCAAGCGACGTACTAATGTAGAGAAGGGTCGATGGGGGATTGAGTGATGGGGTATGTAGGCGGGATGAGCATCACCGATGACTTTAGAGAATGAGTGATGCACAAATGCGAAGCAGGCTGACGCCAATTCTATCAGGACGATGGCACATCTATTGTGATTATATGTAGTTAGGTGCTCCATTTAACATATGAGGGTTTGGGTCAGTTGGTCAGTGGGTTTACTGCTACCTTGTAATTATTAGAAGAATAAGATGTTTTGATTATTCCTTCAATAATAAAGAAACACTTCCCCTAAAATGTAAATAAAATACCTGATTATTATATAATAAATTGAGTCTATTACATTGTAAACCCAATTATTTTTCTAAATATAATGAAATTTTTATATAACAAATTATTTTATTAAATTTAATAAAGAAAAAATAATTTTTTTTAAAAAAACTATTGTTAATAATTTGAATAATATTCATGATTTTTCTTTAATATTTTTAAATGTATGGAATATTTTTAAACAAAAAAGAAATAATTCTTTTTGAGACAAATTAAATTATTATATTTTCTTTTACAAAATTACATATCACTATTATTTTTAAATGAAGAAATTTTTCTTATTAAATATGAAAAAAGAAATACATGTTTTTAATATATATATATATATATATATATATATATATTCTGTGAAAAAATTAATAGTTTATGTTGTTTTAAACAAAAACAATTTTTTGTGTATGACATTATAAATTTTTTTAAGCATTAAGTTTATTTCGAACGGAATTGCAAGTATAATTTTCAGTGGAATCATTACTATAATTTCCCTTTTAAATATATTTATATTTATATAATTATATATATTTTTTTATAGACATATATTTATAATTATATTTAATATATAAATATATACAAATAAATTAATATTTATAAATATATATTTATAATTTTTAATATTTATATTTATATTTATTATTTATATAATTCGAACGGCCAGAATAGCAATGTAATAATTTAATTAATAGTTGTATATAATTATATTATTAATTAAATTATTAGTATTATTTAAATTTTTATTCATATTTATTAATATAAATATTGTAAATATTTAATAATATATTTCATATATATTTCTATATAATAATATAATAAATACATAATAATGCGATTAAGAATATAATAATATAATTAATAGGTAAAAATATAATTAGTATGTTATAATATAATTAGAATATTATAATATAATTATTATGTAACGATATAATAAAAATTTAACAATATAATTACAATGAAACATAGAATTTTAATATACATTACCTGATAGAAAAGGACATAACCCCCCAAGGGATAACCCATCTATTTTTTGATGGCCCAAAGACCATGTGGACATGAAGTACTATTATTTGTGTTTTTATTTTCATTTTTATTAATATTTAATGTTATTAAGTTCCTTATTGGGTCATGCCTGCATCTCTTCCATTCTGTCGAAATTAGCTCCCACCCGAATTTGAACCCGGGTCTGATGCATGCCAGGTGACACAGGGTGTATGATGATCAGGAATGACGCAAATAGTGGACCTGTACATTTTTGAAGAAAAAAATAGCTGTAGTTTTTTGAATGTTAAGCAAAAACGTTATAATAGACATACATACTCCGAACAACCCAAAAGCTTATAGATTTTAACTTATTTTTAGAAAATCTCCTTTTTAAACTCAGCTATGAGAGAGCAGCTATAAATAAATAAAATTATAAATATATTTATTATTTATATATATATATTAATATAAATAAATTAATATTGAAAAATATTTATATAAATAATAAATATATTTATATTTTATTTAAAAATATATTTATAATTATATAATTATAAATCTATCTCTATAAATAAATATTTATTATTATATAAATAAATAAATATATATATAATTATATAATTATTATAATATATTTATATATTCCATTATAAATATTTATAATCATATAATTATAAATCTAATATATTTATATACACATTTAAAATGTGTTTATAAAAATATCTTTTTACAATTATAAATAAATAAATTTATGAATATATATATATATATATATGAAATAATTAATATGTAACAATATAATCAAAATGTAATAATATAATTAATATTAAATAATAAAATTGATATTTTTAAACATATTTATTAATATAATTAATGTACATATGTAAAAATATAATAAATATGTAAAAATATAATCAATATTTATTAATATGTAATAATATAATTAATATATAACGATATAATTAATATATAACAATATAATTAATAATTTAATAATAAAATTAATATGTAATAATATTGTTAGTTTGTAATAATATAAATAATATGTGATGATCTAATTACTATGTTATGATTCTGGTCAAAACATTGATCATGATTATGGTGATGCTTGAGTTTCTATTTTTTCTTTTGGATGTAGGATTTATTATTTTGTATAATTAATATGTTATAATATAATTAGTAATAATATGGGGATTTTCCACGAACCTTCTTGGTATAATTAATATGAAATAATACCAAGAAGGGTCCGGGTCAAGCCCCTTATTATAAAAAGAATGAAAAATAAATAGTACCAGAAAGAAGAAAGTAAATCCCACACACAAAATAAATAAAAAATCAACTTCAGCATCACCAGAATCAGTACGAGACTCATGATTAGAAGCAACAATGTCATCAATAATCTCCAATTTATTATTATTTATAATTTTAACTACTTTAATATTGTTAATATCTACATTTTTATTATTATTGAATGGCATTAATGAAATTATTAATATGTATTAATAAGTAATAATAGTTTTAAAATGTAATAATAAAATTAATATGTAATAATATGTAATAATAAATCAAAAAATTAATTTTTTATAATTGTAAACACATAATCCATTATATATACTATACGATGGGAAATTTCATCCTTATGTCATCTCTATATCAATTTGGGTCATGTGCCCTCCTCTCCACATATCCCTATTACCTCGATAATGTGTTCCTCATCTTCTCTGTCTCTGCAGACTCCACCTCCTCCACCGACTCTGCTCCACATACATCTCCTCCATCTTCATATCCTCCTCCACCTCTCTTCCTCTTACAAACTATTATCATCTAAACCCTTATCCTTCAATCCTCCTGTCGACTTTGTGCCACTACCTCTGCCTTTCCGAATCCTCTTCCGCCTTTCCGTCTCCATCTCCTCGTCGTCATCACCTCTAACAACTCCTTTATTGCTGATTACCATCTTCAAAAATGCAGAAAGTGATCTACGACCACTTCTAGCACGTATGCTAGAACACAATTGTCTATATAAGGTATGCATAGTGTAAAGAATTTCAGAAGGACTTCAATTATGCATGTTCTGTGTGGGAGTGTTCCCTTAAGGTTAACTATCTCAATCACACCCTGTGGTTGAAATATTCTAAGGTAGTGATTAATAATAATTTTTTCTCTTCTATTTCTGTGTTTTTAGGGAATGGTGATCAATTTGAAATATTTAGGTAACCATCTCTGATCTGTAATAAGTTTTACACCCACACCACCAAAACACCTTCAATGGGATCCTCCAAAAACCCTATCCTTACCAATCAAGTGTTTTTTTCACACTTATTCAATATAGTTTTTTTGTTTCAACAGTTTCCATTCATATTTTATATTGTGTAAAGTGTATATTTTAATATTCATTCTCCTCTCATGTGTCATTCAGATTCACAGAGTATAAAATTGAAATATGCATAAATTGTATGACCTAATTTGGATATGATTGATTAATTCTGAATCTAAGCTGTGATTAGATTTCAATACTAAATTATGTAATGGTATATGATGGGTTTCATTCAAAAATTCATATAATTTTATTCTAATGTATTTTATTTTAGTTTACAAGTATTATTTCCATTAACATTACTGGAATAATTAAATTGGTTGCACAGAGGGGACTAGGTGTTACATGGGATGTGAATTTATATAGAGAGTTTTTCAAAATAGGTGGTGGGAAAGAAAGGTAAAGTTATTTTATTTTTTTCATGATCAATTCCCAAGCCTCTTTAGACTTGGAAGAGTGAACATGTTTGTTTTGGAGGAATAACATTTTATTTCTCATTTGTTATATGAAATGAATTGTATTTCTATGTTTAGATTCTGAACATTTTAGAATGAAAACTTACATTAACAAGACATGTTGGCCATAAAAGTCTCCCATTATTTAAAATGGATGGAATTAATTTCCTCACGTCATAAGAGGATGACATCTCTATTTATGCTTCTAATTGAGAAAAAATGATGCCTATTCCGCCTGGTGTTTCCAAGTTGGTTGTCCTTTGATACACCTTTAGTCTCTATTATAATAACTAAGGAATATGACATGGATACATTTATGTTGGTTAGATTCATTTGTAAGAGAGTAAAATGGTTTTTTATTGTCAATTGTATGAATTCATCCATGGATATTTCATATGAGTTGTTTTTGGGAAAAACTGAATGCCAAAAATTAGATTGGTACTACATTTAAATGATAATGTCATATATTTATTAATAATTTGAATATAACTTTTTCTTACAATTCATTTTTTCTAATTACAAATCTATAATCAACAACATAGTCTGTTTTTATAGTATGATTGATCGAGATTTGGATAGAGGGGTCCATTTTGTAGTTTGTATCACCTCCAATGAGAAGGAGGTACGCACGAACCGTTGATTTTGGTTTAATTTAACATGTAGCATTGGTTTTGATAAATAAATGAAAATTATTTATTTCTCCCTTCATTCACATTTGATTGACTCTTGGAAGCAATATTGTTGATTCAATTTTTACAAAGTAACATTTCTATTCATGTGCGAAAGCATTAAATGGCATGATGCTGTTATTGCAACGATAATCAATTAAGAAATAAACATTAAATGGAATAAAATTATCGATATAATATCTAGAGTAAAAATTACAAATTTATTCAGGCCATTTTATTAGTGATAATGGGTATCTACTATAGTTTTGTGTTTTCTTGGGAATGAGATAGCCTAAAAAATTATGATTTATACTAGTGATATAGTCCCCCATAAACATACATACATGGTAAATATTCCCTAAAAAGACCAAACTGATAAATATTTATTTTCACTTGCATGGATTCCATGATGAAGTTATGACTCCTTTTGGTACAAATTACTTATATAATCTGGTTGTTTTTGGGTTTGAATTTGTTTTTATGAATTTTATTTTATTAAAGGTATTATGAAATATGTTAAAGAGTACTTTTAATAGGAGATAAAAACTAGACAGTTTGTGATTTACCATGACATGCATTTTCATTATTCAGGAAATATGGAAGAAATATTTTTTCCCTTCTAAAACTCTCCCATTTTCATTTTATTTTTATTAAAAATGTTTTCCAATTTCATAATTGGATACATTTTACCAATGTTAAAACAATAAATGTTTCTCAGAACAAAATAGTCATGGTTTTTCAACATCATGGTTTTATGCAATTGTCTGTAAGGTTACCTAGAGTTGTTTATCTGCATGCATTTTGTTAGTATGCACTGATACAAAAATGATATTTTTGGATTTCCGATTAATAATCACCAAGAGATTAAAATATGTTTGTGTTATGATCTTCAAGGAAACATTCATTATCTATAGTATTGATTTCACCTCCCCTCTACGTGTCATGATCTCCTTCATTCACATCATAATTTTCATTCTTGTCCTCCAATACATAAAATTCGGTACCCATACCTATGTAATCTCATCTCCCTCTAATTGACTCATTGTGGATATGAGTTCTGACTCCTACCATTACTTATATTCTCCCCTTCCATTTGAGATCCTTCTTCTCCCACCATTATTGTCTCTCACTCTCACTCTTCATCTCACCCTATCAAGGCCTCTTTGATGTCCCTTTACACCCTTCATCCCTGTTCCTCCACAGTTCTCATCCCTACCATCTCCTCTCTAGGAATCCCTCTGAATAAACACTAATAACCTATTTACTCAAATATAGGATAAATAGATCTCATTTCATCATCGAAAAGTCCCTAATAACATGATTCCTTCAAAAACTCACTCTATCATCAACGACAATGGATTTCCCCACCATAATCTTCACTTGACTATTGGATTATTAGATCCAAATAACAGATGTAGTAGAGGGGAGATAGTTCGAGCATTTCTAGGGGGAAACCAAGATCTTCAAAAAGAATCGTGTTCCAACTCAACATTAATGAAAATGGATTTTTGGAATTCAATCCAAAGGATAGGTGAAATCTGGAAGGGATTGGCTGACAACGATGGTGGATTAGGACGACACTCTATTCACTCAGTTGTTCACTCATATATTGGATGATTATATCCTAATAAATACAATGTAAGAGAGGTGGCATAGGCATTTCTAACAGGAAATTAATAATCTACGAACAAAATTCGAGTTCCAATTCGAATAACTATTCTAGGTTTCCTTAGCATCAACGATAGGGGATTTTGAGGATTTAATCTGAAGAAGGTGTGATTCTAAAACTCATATTTTATCCAGGTATTTAAATTATTCAATTACCTCATATAGGTTTCATTCTCATTGACTTCATTCATCCCTTTGATTTGGTTAATAATTTTCAATCGGTTGACTGGGAATGAGCACCTAGCAGCAAAATATTGTATAAGATCAGGGAATTGATTCTAACAATCAGGATTTCTAGTGAATAATATGAAATTTTTTCACGTGACATGAGATGACATCAACCCGGTTTCAAATTTATATTTTGTGGTTCCCAATGATTATTCCATCATCTCTTTCTATGATTTATTCAACATTTTTGTTTATTAGTTTTGTTTAATGATTTGTTTCTATAACATTTTCTTCAAAATTTTATTTTTTAGACCACCATCCAATCGATTTTTCCATCAGTGAGTATACCATCATATCTTTCTACGATGTTTTCTTTGTAACTGCTATATGTTTTCATTTAAAGGTTCATTTATGTGTCATTTTTTTAAATGTATATTCCATAGGACTCCCAATAAACACCCATTTACCATAAATATAAAACCAAATGTCATTTTGTATTATTATTATTACAGAGTGTTAGTGAGGAGTAGATCCTCTCTGACTACAATACTATTGGTTCTACCATCCTATGCTCCATTTGACCACATCATAAATTATCCCGACAATTGATTAATCCTTTTGATTGATTAATCCAATTCTATCTCTATGAAATTTATTATCTGAAGATCTATTTTTATTGTAATTTTTGTATTTTTGTAGGTTCTTTTGATGGGTGATGACAAACATTGAATTAAATTTTTTAATTGTACTTATTCATTATTGTTTTTAATGCATTAAAATGTGTTTGAACAGTTTTATTGTTGTAGTTCCACATGGATTTATATTAAATGGGGTGTGTATTTTATCATCACTTTATATGATGCCTTATATCTAATTGTTTTGTTGTTTCAATTATATGACAAGGTATTTGTAATGAATAATAGGATTACAAAATTATATTTTAAATTTATTGTTTCATGCCCAAAATATTTCTTTTTTAGTTTGTGATAATTAATCATATATGATACAATCAGGATTGTTATCAATGAACAAGAAAATTTTGGATGTGACATGAGTCATCATCAACCCAATTTCAAATTTATATTTTGTATTTCTCAGTGAGTATTCCATCATCTCTTTATAACTTTTATTCATCAATAATGTTCATCATTTTTTATGATCTATTTCTATGACATTTTCTTTAAAAGTTTCATTTTTATACCACTATCCAAGCATGTATGACATTAGTGAGTATGCCATCATATCTTTCTAATGTGCTACTCATTGATTATTCTATAATCTCATTCTATGATGTTTTATTTCAAACATTTAAAAAATTTCTATAAATGTTTCATTTATGTGTCACTTTTCCAAATTCATATTGCACAATCCTCCATATAAGCACATATTTACCATAAATATGAAACAAAATATCCTTTCTTTTATTTTTATTAATAGGGAGAGTTAGTGAGGACTAAAATCATATTTGGCTACTGTACTATTGGTGAAACAATCCTTATATCCATTTCACCACATCCGAATTCATCCAGACAATTGATTAATCCTAATTATTGATTAGTCCAGTTCTATCTCTTTGAAATTTTCTATCTCATGTTCAATTTATTATTGATGTTTTGGATTTTCTTGGTACTTTTAATGGGTGAAGACAATAATTGATTGAAATGTGTTTTTACTGCACTGATTCAAAGTTATTTCTTATGAATTAAAGGGTTTTTGAAGACTACAATATGTGGTAGTTATGTATTGACTTATCTTAAAAGGTGTGTGTATTGTATAATCTCTTTATATGATGCCTTATATCTTAATATTTTGTTATTTCAAATATATAATATTGTATTTATAAGGAAAAAAGGTGTATAGAATTATTTATTAAATTTATTGTTTCATTCTCTACTTGTATATTCTATAGTTTGTGATTAATGAACCAATATTAGATGATCGAGATTGCCAGCGATGAACGTAAAAATTTTAGATGTGAGATGAGCCAGAATGAACAGAGATTCAAATTTATATTTTATGGTGATCAGGGAGTATTACATCATCTCTTTCTATATTTTATAGATCAATTAGGTTTATCATTTTTTAATGAGTTTTTTCTTTGATTTTTTCTTTAAAAGTCTCAATTTTAGTCCTCCAACCCACTGTGTATGCCATCCATGAGTAATCCATCATCTCTTTAAAATTTTGGGAAAATTTATTATGCCATCATCTCTTTCAATGGTTTTTTATTTATATCATTTTTTTAAAGATTCATTTACATTTCATTTTTTCTAATGGAAATTGCATATGCCTCCCAATAAGATCCTATTTACCATAGATATGAATCAAAATATCCTTTTATATTTTTATTAATTGGAAGGGTTAATGAGTAGTATAATCATGTTTAGCTAGTTTACTATCGGTTCCACATTCCACATCATCATTCACCACATCTGAATTCATCTTGATAATTGATTAATCCTGATGATTGATTAATTCAGTTCTATCTCTATGAATATTTTTATCTCATGCTCCATTTGTTATTATAGTTTTATATTTGCATATGTACTTTTTATGTGGGACAAAAAAATTGGTTAACATGTGTTTGTATTGCACTGATTCATAAGTGTTTTTACTATATTAATGGGGGTTTGAACTATATTATACGTTTTATGTCTGTATTGATTTATCTTAAAAGGATCATGTATTGTATTATCTATTTATATATTTCCTTATATCTTATGGTTTTGTTGTTTCAATTATATGATGAGGTAAATGTAATGAATATCATGAATACATAATTATATCTTAAATTTATTGTTTTATACTCTAAATGTTTCTTCTTTAGTTTGTGATAGATAAAACATTAATTGATTCTTTTTGCGAAACATGAACATAAAACTAAACAAATCAAAATGGAATGTTGAAATATCATCAAAATACTTATCATCATTCTTTAGGTATTATACATTCATGCATAATTTCAGCATCCTGTGCTTTATCAATGGAGTTAAATATTTTTTTTGAAACCATTTTTTCTATATCAAATTTTATATCTCTTGTACCATTTGATATGGGGGCTTTGGATTCTGATCATAAATCATTCAACAATCATGAGGATACTAATTTGGTGGATTTCTATATTATTTTAACATTATACTGAAAAGGGGTTTTTTTTGTAGAACATTGACCAGACTCGCTGAAATCATTATTAAATTTTCACCTATACAGGTACATGGAAGGTTTTAATAACATAAACATTTATAAAAAGATATATATAGGATGTCTGGTCAGATTTAGTTGTCTTAGAGCCATAAAAGGTGGATTAACAAATGATGTTTTGTATCATGCTAATTTCCCACTGTAAAGTAATGGTAAAATTCTTAGAAACTGACCAAACATCCATAATCAAGTCATTAAAATAGGGAAAGGTGTTATATTTTCCTCCAAAAATATTACATTCATCAAATTTTTAATGTCTATAATCAACATTTCATAGTTTTTAAATGCCGTTTGGTTAACAGGAGGTCATAATTGTTGCAGTGAATTGTCCCTCTTCTATGAAAATGGGACATTTTCCATTTCAAATAATTTGTCCCATGTATGGAATGAGTATGGCAGGGACAATGTACCATTATTCATAATTATAAATTCATAGTGTTTATTGAAGTAATCAAACATTGGAAACATGACAAGTATCCAAACTAGATTAGAGAGTATTCAATTATAATATATGGAAAAAAAATTAGAAGTTCCTAGCATATATGTTTGTGTGTATGTTTCTCCATTTTCCTCATAGTCATTTTAATCTAATGATATCATAAACATTATTTTATTCTTTTTATTAAGAACTGTTGATGGATTTTAATTAAAATAAAATAAAATTTATGTATCCATCTAATAGCATGTATTAATTTGAAAAAATGCAAACAATGTTTTACCACTTGTCTCATAACGAACATGCATGATTAGACTATGGAAAATCCTAGAAATACTGGTGTTTATGAAATTAGATCATGGTTACAGGGTAATGAGTCTATTTTTTAATATATTTTTTGTATTTATTGGGATTTTTTGTTGAATTGGTTCCTTTTAAGAATTGATAATGTTATATTGGTGTTGTAGTCTTCTCACATTCTCTATGTTGACTAGCCAACTGGGAATGGTTTCAGTTATACTAAGAAGAAAAATGAAATTCATCACACTAACTGTGGCATTTTTAATAACCTCTACAACTTTACTTTTATTTCACCTTACAAGTCTATTTTAACCAATAATTTCTCATTTTAGTTTTATGATGTTATGTTCAATTCTAAGATTTTGTGATTCCTAATTTTGTTGAATGATTTGAGAATTACGATTCTCTATACTGAGTTTAGTATCGTACGATCTATCATACGTTATAATCTAAATATATTAGTATTTTTAGATAGCAATGAATTTTTTATATTCTAGATACTAGATAGAACTTTATAACGTATTCATTCATAGGTTTTAAATCCAACATAATTACAGTATCTTATATTCAAGATCACATTTTATTTTTTTATGAAGTACATATTAATGTAGACATTTATGCCCAATACATACTGACCGAGATAATCAGTTGATGTCCAATACATTTTATAATTATTTCAATGTAAAATTTCATTTCAAGTTTTTTGTTCATCCAAGAACCCATTCAACTTCATTACTGTATAACAGGTTTCCCAATAGCCTATTCTATCTGCAATATTCTGTTAAAGCATGTTCTTATGCTTTCATTATCCAATTTTTATTCCTATTTTTTAGACATAGATGAATTTGGGGATGACATTGTTATTCAAAAATTCATCGGTCCTCATACATTAGTTACCTTTTCTCAAAATGCCATCTCATCACTTTATCTATGATATCAGTTCCTGTAATTTCCCTCTTTTCCTAATTATGTTTTATATTACTTGAATGGTAACATTTGGTGTCATATTTTTGTTTTACATTAATTATTTTGTTTATTTAATTTTTTACCTATATTAATTCTATATATCTATATGATTATGTCATAAATTTTGTATTGGATATATTACATATATGAAACATATGTATATGTGGGACTATTAATTACCATTATTGTAATCACAATACCCCTATTCCATCAATCTGAATGATTGTAGATGGGTTTTGGTTTTTATTTTGGGGAGGGAGGAATGATAAATGTCAATGTTTAATGAAGAAACCCTGGGAGTCCAGATAATGAAAAAATGACTTTCTGAATTTAGTACACTCAATGTCAAACGGTCGATCTGAGAATCAGTCAAAAACAAGGACTATATTTGAGGATTGTTTTGGAATGAAATCTAGTTATGCAACCCCTTGGTACTCATACTCAACAACTATAAAAATAGTGGTGTTTAGTGGATAGAGAATTCATTGTATGATTATCCTTATAACCCCTATAATATATTCTAGGGATTACGATGGTGTTTCTGGGGTTGAAGAATCCTTAGAAGCATGTATAACTCAATGCGTACCTCAAGAATCCCACCTTTTAGTTTATCCAAGATTCTAGTATTTATGTGGATCTTTCAAACTGGGCTCCTAAATAAGGACACCTCTATTTCCTTGAAGGTTTTTTCACTATTTCATTACTTTGATCTCCTATACATTTTCCCATGTTGTGGTGGATAGTTATGTGTAATGACATGTTTTACTAATTATCTTTATCTGTTTGATGAATCCCTAGTATTTTTTTCTTCGATTGGATGTGGATCTTGTGTCAAGGAAATATGGATAGTATTACTTGAAATTTAATAATTTATATTGAAATTTGGTAACATCTTCATGTGTGCTATTTTAAATTTTCACTGTATTCATGATTTTGATGATGTTATCTATCGAATGTATAGTGATTTTAATTTTTTGAACATTGTTAGTTGATGGATAACATAAAATACAGGAAAATTATATATGATCTACCATCATCAAGTATTTGAAATTTTTATTCAATTTTTATACATTTGAATTAATCTATGGTGTTCAGTTTTTTTGTCCAAACATCTTCTTGGCTTCTGTAGCTCATTTTTTTAGAAAAATTATTTTCGACTATGATTATAATCCTTATTTCTAGAATATTATTAATATGTGTTAATATGGGTATTGAGTTTCTGAATTTATTTACAGGAT
Organism: Viscum album; assembly: GCA_963277665.1. Taxonomy (NCBI): domain Eukaryota; kingdom Viridiplantae; phylum Streptophyta; class Magnoliopsida; order Santalales; family Viscaceae; genus Viscum; species Viscum album. Next base: position 1,084,126,114 of record OY728162.1, on the reverse strand, counting down.
GATGATATAGTATCAATCACTAAATATACTCCTGATGGGTGATGAGAAACTTTAATTCACATGTATATGTACTACATTGATTCATATGTGTTTTTACATAATTAAAATGTGTTCGTACAGTGGTATACCTTAGTTATGCATTGAATTAAGTGAAAAGGTGAGTGGATTGAATCCTATGCATCAAATCTATTATTAGTTTTATATAGTATGTTTTGTTTATTTTACATATTCTTCTATTTTGTGTGTCAAGGAAAAACTGGGCAACTCAATTTTCTGATTCATATTAAACTACTTGGTCATGTTAATAATTATAAATACTAAAACATAATGCAATTAATCCTTTTTAAATAACATGTGTAACTAATAAATATAAGTATATATAAAATTTATTCTTATATCCAAACATGAATACATTTTCAAATTTTATATATTCCATTAGAGTTTGTCTTCTTTGTTATTTGTGTACAATTATGAATAGTTTTGTTTGATTTTTTTAATTTTTTGTTAGTTCATTAGTAATTTATTAGTTTGGGTCATTTAATCATGTGTTTCATTTGAAAATTATGAATCACGTATGGTAATATTTCATGGAATATTGGAATATTGAGATTGATGTCAAAATAAAGATTTGAATTAGTTCTATTGTTTTGATGGTCATAAAAAAGAGACACATGGTGAAAGAATACATTTTAATTATGTATTTGAAATATACACTGAGGATTATTTGTATTTTTGCTATACCATTAATTTAATTTATTAGTTTCATATGCATCGTAATTTTTTTTAAGATTCATTCATAATAATAAAATATCACAGAATAATCTATATACTTCTTCAAGTTTATCAATCATTATATGTCATTATCATTTATTACTTGTATATCATTCCAATACTACATTCACCATCTTTTCAAAAATATATTCGAACATTATATATTGTATGCAATTATTTTACACATTCCTTCTAATTATAGTTTACTATTAATTCTATGAATCTTCTACATTAACAAGTTGCATATAGAATGAATAAATTGTATGAACTGTATACATACATGATGAAGAAATTGAATTAATTTATATACATATGTGAACATAAATGAATATCTATGGTTATATATAATTTTTTGAGTGACACGTGTCATCACCGGCCTTCACCACATTTCCCTGTGTCACAATCAATCCACTCAATTAATTTCTTCATTCATTATAACCCTACTCTTTAAATGAGTGACACAGATTCCATAGATCATCACAATAATGGATTTCAAAATGTAATTCAATGAACATCAACACATGATGGAAGGAAAAAATGAATACATTGACCAAAATTCAATTACTCTATTCATCTTTTTTTTCATTATGATTTTATTTTGTTTCGTATATCAAATATAATTTACTCTTAGGTTTCTATCATGATTTATATTTCATCATTATAAAGGTTTCAATAACTCTGAATTATGAACACGTGTATGAAATTTTATAATTGAATGACCACGTCATGAAAATGCACATGTTGGGTACTAGTAATATATATTGGAAATTTGGTGGGGGGAATGGGGGGTGGGGCATTGGAATTGGTGGTGCAGGGGAAAACGCCACATGAGGTGGTGTTTTTGGATTCTTTTACAATTTTTGACATCATTTTATGATTTTTAAACCCATTTCCCCAATTAAATGAAACCTAAATCTATTTTATTGTATAAAAAATTCATAAAACCTTCATAGAAAAATCTTCACCTAGATAGTGTTCTAGATTGGGGGAAAGATCGACAAAAAAGATTTACATTTAAGAGTGTTTATATAAAAAATAATAAGATTAATAATATATTTTAGGATAAATTAAATGTTTTTTAAATGTTAATATGCGTCAAATGATAGATTATTGACTTAAAAACACCATTTATATCCCATTTAATTTTTAACTAATTATTTTAATCCAATTATATTATATTTTTAAATATTCTTTAACTACCCAAACCAATTTAATTTAGACATGTTTATTATTTTTCATTTGGAAATTTATTTATAAAACTAAAACTAATAGATATCAATCAAAAAAAATTTAATAATTTTATAATCTTTTTAACAAAAATAATAATTCAATTAATAATAATTTATTTAATCTAATTAGATATTGGATTTCATTTTTAAATTTTATATGAATAACATTCAAAATACAAAAATAAATTAGATAGTTTTAGTATTTTTTAATATTCAGTTATTAAATTAATAACAATTAAAAAATATTGTTGGGTACTTCCTTATTAATTATTAATATAAATAAGGGATTTGAATATCTTGTAGTTAAAATTTTAAAAAGATGTATAGAATGTTTGGAAGGGTAAAGACATAAAAAATATGAAACAAATGGAGTATTCAGGTTTATAAGTGTACTGGCCATGATTGAAAACTATCACCCTTCCACTGGGATTATTGTACCCCAATGTGTAGGCCAATGATCATAAAGATGATAAATATAAGGTCTATTGTAGTTCGATGAAAATAGGATGTCGCGAAAAATACACCAACCCTGAAAACAGATAACCATGTGATGCCTCACATTCTACATGGTCAGCAATTCTTGTCAACAGAGGCTTCTCCAGTGATGGGAGTATCACACAACTCTTATAATGACATGAAGTTTCTAATAGTCACATTTACTAGGCAAAACTCTTCTGGGGTACCCAATTAATGAGATCTCGAACATACCCCAACTCTGGCAATGTTAAACCTTGTTGTGCCTCACATTAACGCAACATGGTTCTTTGAAACTGGACATATATTGGAATGTATCTGACCAATTCAACGTGGTGGGCGATTCTCATCAAAAGTGGATTTTTTAGGGATGGATGTATCACACAAATATTATCATGATGAGAAATTTTTATCTTCCCCCTTCACCTGAGAACAATCACTTGGGTTACCCAAGGAGATTCTCAATATATCCCCAACACATGGACATGACCAACATACAACTCCTATAAGATCATACTCCATTAAAAACATCAGAGATGCAAACAAGCCGACCCATCTTACCAGGTAAAATATTCTTATCCACAGAGGCATCACTGGTAGGTTGAGTATGTACATTTATTTATTATAACCAGGTTGGGATGACTGGCTGCCCAGGCTGGTGGTAGTGAGTGACTCAGAGTCAGAAGTGGAAAATGGGGTGGTGGAAAGATATTAGGAGACGAAGGGGTTGGGATACATGTGAATGTGAGGTTTTCCTTCCCGAAGTAGCGTGCAAACATCGAGGATGTGTGGTTCAGGCACAAGTAGCGCTTGCAAGAGGATGATTGTGTGTGAGAACTGCTCTTTGCGGGGTCATGAAAAAAATTCTTATTTGAAATGAGGAATAAAATCAACAAATGGTAAGCAGACTACTGGTTAGGGATCTAGACCGATAAATACAATCCTTGATATTGGGAAGGATCTTCTGGTGGATGATGCAGCTTGGCAGGATGTACATGATATTGCGGAAAATGATTTTAGTTATAATATTGTGCTATATTAGTGACTTTGTGTCGGTTTTTGGGCAGCTGGAGATTTATGATGCTGGAACTATTGCATGAAAAGATCATGCTCGGTGTGCTGAAGGGACTGTTGAGGACCCTTCTCTGGGATAGTTTGTTAGTGAACATAATATACAGGTACAAAAGGTTTCTACACCTCTTACTTAGGGCTCTGATAAGAGGATGACTTCGGCTATGATTGTTGGCGAGGGCTCACTAACTGTGGGTGAGGACAATGCATGATGATCTCGCTATGGTAATTTTCATGATGCAGCTTTGGTATCTCCTTTGGTTGAAAATATGGAGTTCATTGAGAAGAAAAATATCAAGCAGCAATCCAATGATGATGATGTGCCAATGAAATCACGATATGGTAAAGGGAAATGTGTGGACAATGAGGGAATTTAGATTCCATGGAAAGCTACCCCTTCTGATCAAAATCATTAACAACCAATACATATAGAAGTTGTTAATAGCTTTGATCCACTTAATGATGATAATTTGAAAGAGTGATCATGGAGATGAGGTAGACACCCAAGAAACCATGGTCGTGGACATGTTCAGGTGGGTAGGAATATAGTGTGAGGGAATGGTCGAACAAGTGCTCAACTCACCCTTGGGAATGAAAAGTTAAAGGAGTAGTACATTGTGCTTTTCAAGAAATAGAATCTGTAGTCTAAATTAGAATCTACCAATGATGCTGGAGATGATCACACATATTCTGATCACATTACAGTTATCCCTAATATATTACTGTTATTGATGGATGTGGGCTTTCCGGTTGTTAACCCCATCCATTTTATTTCTGTATTGCCTTCCCCTTTACTTTTTTGATAATATTTGGTAGGAGGAGGCTCTCATGCCTGCAGAAACCCTTTTGATATATATTTATATAATTATAAATATTTATTGACAGAAATTGATTTATAATTATATTTATTATATGTATAAATATATAAATAAATTCATATTTATAAAAATATTTTTATAATTATATAAATTTATAATTATATATATATTTACACTAAACCGCCCAAAAGCTAATTAATTTTAACTTATTTTTGGAAAATCTTATTTTTTAACTAAGATAAGATAGAAGCATTATAAATAAATAAAATTATAAATAAAATTATAAATAAAATTGTAAATAAAATTTCAAATAAAATTAAATTTAAAATTATAAAAAATATTATAAAAAATATAACAAATATATACATATTTATAAATACATATTTATAAATATTTATATAAAGAATTAATATAAATATAAATATGTTTATAAATATATTTATAATTATATAATTACAAATATATCTCTATAAGTAAATATTTATTGTAACATAAATATAAATATATTTTATAATTATATAATTATTAAAATATATTAATATATTTTGTTAAAAAAATTTATAATTATGTAATTATAAATTTAATATATTTAATTACACATTTAAAATATATTTAAACAAATTTATTTTTATAATTATAAATTAGTAAATTTATGAATATACACACAAACATTCGTATATACATATATATATATATATGAACATATATGTATATATATGAAATAATTAACATGTAATAATATAATTAATATTTAATAATGCAATTAATCTAAAATAATTTTATTAATATGATATTATATAATTAATATGTAATAATATAATTAATATTTTTATACATATTTATTAATATAATTTTTTAAAATAATTAATACTATAATTAATATGTATTAAAAATGAAATAAGACAATTAAGATCAACTTCTTTATTAATATGTAATAATATAATTAATATATAATAAAATAATTAATTTGTAATAATATAATAAGTATTTAAAAATATAATTAATATGTAATAATATAGTTACTATGTGTTGATTCGAGTCATAACAATGATCATGATTATGGTGATGCTTGAGTTACTATTTTTTCGTTTTGGATGTGGGCTTGTCTTTTTTGTATAATTAATATGTAATAATATAATTATTAATAATAAGGGGATAGGCTCCCAACCATCTTTTTATAATTAATATGAAATAATACAATTAGTAATATAATTAAAATTTTTATTCATATTTATTAAATAATTACAATAAATATTTTATAATATAATTATTATTTATTAATAATTTTATAATATAATTATTATTATCTCCTTTATTAATACGCAATAATATAATTAATATTAATTCTTAATTATATTTATAACTACTTTATTAGTATTATTATTTAAATTTTTAATTTTTAATGAATATCATTAATTTCATTATTAATATTTACTGCTATATTAAAATATAATTTATCTTTACTAATATGTAATAATATATAAATACATGTATTTATTTATAATTTTAAATAAATATTTATATATATTAGAATTGGGGTAGAGGAATTGGGGGCATCAGAGTTGGGGGTGTGAAGGAAAACACCACATGATGTGGCCTTTTTTGGATTCCTTTACAAAGAGCTGGTTCATTTGGCGTTTTCTAAACATATTTTCGAAATTAAATGAAACCAAAACCCATTTTATTATATAAAAATATATGAAAACCTTCCAGAAAAAACCGTCCCCCTAGGTAGTGTTCTAGATTGGTGGTAAGATCATTAAAAATTATTTCCATTTAAGAGAGTTTAAATAAAAAACCAAAAGATTACAAATATATCGAGAGAGAAATTAAATGGTGTATAAATGTACATACAATTTAAATGTTAGATTAATGATTTAAAATCATCATGTATAAAAAATTTAATTTTTAACTCATTAGTTTAATCCAATTCTATTATATTTTGAAATTTTATTTTAACTACCAAACACGTTTAATTATGGAGATGTTTATTATTTTTAATTTGAAAATGTATTTATCTCTATAAAAAAATTAATATCAACCAAAACAAATAATTCATAATTTTATTTAGATTTAAAAATAAATCATCATTGAATGAATAATTATTAATTTAATTTTATTAGAAGTAAGATTAAATCTAGAAAAGTAACACAAACAATATTCAAAATACTAATTAAAATGAATAGTTTTACTATTTTATTAAAATTCAGTCAATGAATTAATAATAATTAAATAAATAAGGTTGGGTACTTTGATATAAATTCTGGTAATAAATAAAATATTTGAAAATGTTTCATTTATAGCTATTAAAGGATGTGTGGAATGTTTGGTGAGGGAAAAGCATAAAAAATATGAAACAATTGGAGGATGTGAGTATTTAAGGGTGGTGGACATGTTTTCAAAGTGCCACCCTTCCACTGGGATTCTTCTAACCCTCCATAAAGAGAGATGATGTTGAAGATGTTAAGGAGATAAAATGTAGAGACCCGAAGCTTGACGTACATGGACTTTACATTACTTTTGCGGAATTCTTAGTACATTACAAAAACACACACATAAGGACCGTAATAGTTTAGTGTCTTTGGAAACTTGGACTATAATCTTCTAATCGTGGTGAAAGATCTTCAACATCTCCCATAAAGATCTTCCTTTTTTTTTACCTAAAACCTTTCTTTATATCCTGGGGAAAAGAAAACATAAAAGGTTGAGCTCAAATTCTCAGTAAGGGTAAACAAAAGAAATATCAATCACATCATATTCATAAGAACATAACATTTTGGAAATCATAACCTGCAAAAGAGAGCATAATTTCATAACATGGGATAAATTATGGTAGTGAAATGTAATCACAATAATCATAACATAAAACATGGAACTTTGTGGCATACACACATAATCATAGAGAATCATTTCTTGTTAGTCATGACTCATTTCCAAGACTATCTTAGTGGACAAAGTCCCTTTCTGAATCGAGTAACCCTCGTTTCAGTCCTGTTTCACTGAACCGGTATAACCTACCATTCCAGCCATGTCTATCTCATGAGATATAAAATCTTTACCCAATGCATTGGAGGGAGATATAGGTCCCACCCATCTCATAATGATACCATTCTTATGTGTGCCACAAAATCATAAATCATACATCATTGCATAACCCGTGTAATAAAAATGGGATTCTTAAACAACATGACATAATAAAACCATTCATATAAGATAATGGAATTCATAAACATAATTCCATCACAAACATAGTCAAATCAATGTAAAAATATGGATAGAAACAGAACCCTTTATTATCTTAGATGGAAAATAATTTTGATAAAACACTTGAATTGAATTCTTGAGGAAAATATCCTTTCTTCTTCAAAATCAATTTCTTTTCACAAAACATCATGAAATTTTAAAAGAAAGAGATTTTATTGAAAATATTCATTAAATCTTTTATAGGATGCTTCATGAAAATAAGGCTTTATAAAACAGTAGAAATCCGTTCGTGCCGTATAAGTTAAAAAAAGCATTCTTTGTACTTTTGTCGAAAAAGTCAAAATGTACCTCGTACGAAAAACGACAAAATATTCCTTTCATATCTTTTACTAAAAACTCACCAAAGGGTAGAATTGGATTTAAACAATTTTAGGTTGATGTAAATAACATTACATATTGAGGAAACATAGATGTGGATGATAAAATACACCCCAGTAAATACTAATGTATAAACAATCTCGGATAAAAATGAGATTGTGATATTTCCCTTACCTTAGGTCCAATTTGCTTTGTACATGTCCGAAGCTCCTGTATAATGGTTTAAATAATGTTATTGACTTATTCCAGAATCATACATATTGATATGATATCATATATGGTCATATTCTTAGCTTCTTGATAGTAATATTTCATTGTTACTTGTTACTCGGGTCTTTATTGCCTTTTGTTCTTATGCGTGTTTTGCCGAATACATTCTTATTCTTATTTTAAGGTTATAGATACCTTATATCCATAATGGTATTAGTGTAACATATATCATATTTATTCATTCAATTTATATAATTACTATGTAATGATGATCATGTAGAACAAGTCGCATCACATCGTGGAGACGGTATTCCGTACGTACGCACGAGTGATGATATCATTCCTATGATCGTGGAACTATATTGGAGTATATATATATTATTTCAGTATCAAAATTACTTTATAATAATCATAAATAGTTACTCATTACACCATTATACCCATCCTTTTAATGTGATGGTGGAAAATAGATTACACCACAGCGTGGAGACGGTATTCCGTACGTACGCACGCGCGGTGATTTCATTTTTCCGTAGGATGGATAGAAGGTGAATTAGGGTTGTTTCATATTTATAATAACATATCAGTATGTAAGTAATACTTATGTTATTACTTTATCATTAAACAACTAAAGAAGAAGAAGTTGAAGAAGAAAGAAATTGAAAAGATCGGTAATGGATATTACCTCTTCTTTGGAACGCTTCTTTGAATCCTTCACTTAGGGAACTAAGATTGGTCTTTGAAGAAGACCAGGACCTCTAGGACTATTCTAGGGAAGTGGAGAAGGGATTTTTGCCGGGGTTGGCCGAGCTTGAGTGCTCAAGTTGGTGTGAGGAGGAGGGGGAGGAGGTTCCCTTTTATAAGGGAGGAGAGGGGCACCTTAGGAATTCTTAAAAATATTAATTTATAATAAATCTAACCCCACATAAAAACCTCCAAAAATGACTCATATTCGAAGATTAGATGATATAGGGTTGTAATCTCATCAACCAATCAAATTTAGACATGTTTGGAGCTTATTTTAAACCTTATCATTTTGATTTATCCTTATTTAATCTATTTAAGTTTATTTGTGGTAACAAAATTCTAAATTTTTAATTATAACAAATAATTACTTATTTGTTGTGAATTTTCCATAATTGTTTACTTTATAACATTATAGACCATATAAATATAAATTTATAATTTTTAAATATTTTTGTGATTTTTAAACAATATGTTATTTTTGTAAAATAACAATAGTGTCAATTTTGACACTATTCATTTATTTGAATTTAAATAAAATATATACAGAAGATATGTTCGAACTAAAAGCTTTAATATATTAATAAAAGGTCATATGTATCTATAAAATTAGTGTATCACATTAAATAGTTCATATAATATTTATTTTATTATTTTTAAAAACATTTATTTGGTTTATCTCTTAATAAAATAATTACTACATCATTTTTGTATAATTATTTAATATACTTATTTGTTGTATAAAATTTAAAATAAAATTCTATGATGAAGATAAATATATTACCTTTCATAATAATACTTTTACTCGAATTTATCATCTTAAAATCACAATATTTAAATTGTTATATTTATTAAATTATGAAGGTGACAACTTTGGCATAAAATAATATAAGTGTCATAATCGCTTTTATAAGGCTCAAAATGGTCAAATATTCGACCATTGGATGCTTATGGTTTACATATACATGTCCAATAAGTTTTGGTTAGGTATTTGTGCATTTTATGGTCACTATTAGTTAAAAAAACATTATTCTTGATTTTTCACTAGATAAAAAATTTCTGCATCACTATTGTGTCATAATTAATGATAAATATTTAATCCCTAAAAATTATAAATAAATTTATATGATGTAGATAATTTCATTAGATTTCTGTAGACTATTCATGTTCTAAGTTTCATGAAGTTTATTACTAAATTAAAATTAATATACTTATAAAATTTAAGAGAGTGACATGTTGTCACTTTCTTTGGTTTTAATAATAATTAAGTTATTTTCATGGACAAATGTTCATTAAATGATTCTAATCTGACCCTTAGGTGATATGGGTCGACTTTTAGTCATCCAATAGGATTTTGACATTTTTTAGGGTAATTTTAAAATATTATATTTACCCTTAATTACCTGATTTACCTTTAACTATGGTAAATAAAATTTACCGTAGTTATTATTCATAATTCCCAAAAATAAAAAGTAGCTTATTAACATAATTTGGACCCACTGATTCCAAATATGGAATCCATTTTTTAAAATTCCATACACAGAAGTTGCATAAATTAAATTAAAATTAATCCCATTGTCGAATCAAAACCGGTTTTTGTTTAAAACATTGCAAAAGATTGAATTGATTTAACCTACGAATTCAAGGTAAAATCAATGCTAATGACATAAATTATATTAAATGGTAAAAATATATTCTATTTATACTTTAAAACCATTCAATATTATAATTTAACCACATAAGATATTACGATGAAAAAAGTTGTTTTTAATTAAAATATAGCGTGTTTTTACTATTTATTAAAATGTGAAAGTTACCAGAATAATATGAAAAATTTATCCAAAGTAAATTTTTATTTCTTGATTCCAAAGAAGAATTTTATTTTGTCAAATTGAACTTATAAACATGTCAAAAAATAGATTTAAAGTGGGTGCGCCATCAAAAGGCGGCAAAACAGCATTTTTTTGAAAAATACTTATTTTACCCGAAAAATTTATTTTGTTCTTATACCATGTTCTAGAAATGTGTAAGATGAATTAATGTTATAAAATTCAAAATTTAGTTAATACTATTCATAACGGCTAGTTCATGACAATATTATAATAATATAACATTGTTTATTAAAACCCGGTATTGTGTACAACACACGCTATCGAGGAAGGTCGCGATTGCGTGTAATGCAAGCCAAGTCAGGGTTGCGTGTTGTGAAAGAATCCTTCATTGTTTCGTATAACAGAATCCAACCATATTTCATTTATACATTTAATATATATATATATATACTCAATGTTGCGTAGAATAACTATTATCAAAATTGTGTGTAACACGGTCCAAGAATAGTGTTGCGTATACTGCAAGCTAATACGGTGTTGCGTATAGCGCAAGGTAATCTTGGTGTAGAATACAACATAAGACGTTAATGAAATTAAAATAATATTTTTCATAAAATCTCGGGGTGTTACATTCTACCCCCCTTAAAATGAATTTCGCCCTCGAAATTCATCGGGGTTATAAATGGTTTACTATTTGAAAGTTTCTTTGATAGAAACCCACATCGTAAAAAGGAATACCACAACTTATCTTTAAAAAACAAAAGTATGAAACGTAACAGTTACCCAAATAAACTAATCACTGGGTTTCCACATAGGTGAAAATATGGATATGGAAGAGAAATCTAACCATCATGTTCTGATGGAGAGTGGTAGAGAACATGGCTATGGAAAAGCTAGCAATCACAAAGCCATAAATTTGTGATGATCTAGGGTATCATCTGATTCATCGGATATAAGGGCACTAGGACAACATTTTTGGTTTTCAAGATCATTTCCCTAAAGTTGAAAATTTGAATTACAATAAATACTTACTTTATTTTGGTACAATCTCACTGTTGTTCGGGCCTTGAACAATTTCCACTTCATCTCTTAAATAAATGAAGTTGAATTTGTTATTCGTGAAGTGTTAGCAGATCATGTGATAGAATGACGGGTCATTCCATCTGTCTCAAACAAAATGTCAGCAAAAATTATATACATAAGTCGATCTATAGTGAGATTAATCATATCTGGTTCCTAAAATGAACTTATACTTCACATATCATACTGCTTAATATAATAAAACTAGTTTTCTACTAAACAGGGACTTCCTGTAGGTCAGTGGTAGGCGATAAAGGCCAGTCGCACTTCGGTTGTGGGTTCGATTCCCACAGCCTTGTCCGAAGCGATGGGCTGTCGCCCGTCCTACAGGTTGTCCTTTTTCTAAAACTACATTACTATAACATCACATAAATAATATCAAATAAAGTTCTATACTTAAACAATACTAACTTATGGTTAACATAATCCATTACAATCTTTAGGCTTATCTAAAATACTTCGGTCCAAGCTCATAGTATAAAGAAAATGATTACTTGAAATGTTTCCAACCAAGCATGTGAATACCATCATTTATCCCCCATATATCTTGTTGGTCACATTCCAATCATGTGAATACTTTAATGATGTATTCTCTTGAAAAAATATGAATACCCATTAAACCTTAGTGAAAACATGAATGCTGTCAAAAGTTAACTCTTTCCACATACCAAAATCAACAAATTCAATATACTCAAACCATGATATAACCTTCTCCTTATATCAGTCATGAGCTCATGAATACTATCAAACATTTTATTTTCTCCTTATCCCTTCATTATGCGCATATCATCTACATTCCAAAAATATCTGAATATCCTTTCATGGATACTGGTAACATTAATCAGACAACAATGTAACAATCCTTACATGTCTCTTTATTCCATAGTGTCATGAGATTAATTATACAACATTACACATGATAAACATGTAATCATTCCACTACATTCTTAATCCATTGACCGAGCTTCAACAATTCTTTCATCTCACATATCATTTGTAGTATCTTCATCATCATCCACATAAATACTTCCCATACGACCATACTGATTATCTTCATGAGACTTTCCCTTAGGGCATTGGTTTGCATAATGCCCGTACATTCCACATTTAAAACATTTAACCATTGTTGATGTCGTAGCAATACCATTATCCTCATCCATGTTGTTAACTGAAGCTTTTCCTTTGCATTTACTTGCTTTGTGTCCTTCTTTTCCACACCCAAAGCATCTTCCAGTTCCTTTGAAACATTCTCCTTGATGCCTATTCCCACATGATTTACATAGGGGAAATTGAACTTTCTTTCCTCTATGATCATCATGAAACTCCATCTTTCTCTTATTAGCCGAGTCAGGAAACTTACCAAATTTTACTTTATTGATCATATTATGAGATTGCTGATTCGGCATAATAATGATGTTTGGACTTCCAAATCCCATTTCATTATGAAGAATATCATTCCATTGTCCATCATATCCTCCATTATCGTGAATCATCTTGTTTCCAGCCATTTTCTAAAACCCAAAAGAATAGTGTGAGAGGCAAAAATCATAATAAAGGGGAAGTAACTTCAATATCTAACATCTTAGGTTTAATTCTATGATCGTTAGCGTAATTCTAGTACTATAACCTATACGCATACTTAACCTTAGAGACATCCCTAGACATACCATAGAAATATCTCTAGGGATCTCACTAAAGTTCTCACATCCTAGTTTCCAAAGGTTGACTAAACCTTTCCTCTGATACCAACTGTAGAGACCCGAAGCTTGACGTACATGGACTTTACATTACTTTTGCGGAATACTTAGTACATTACAAAAACACACACATAAGGACCGTAATAGTTTAGTGTCTTTGGAAACTCGGACTATAATCTTCTAATCGTGGTGAAAGATCTTCAACATCTCCCATAAAGATCTTCCTTTTTTTTACCTAAAACCTTTCTTTATATCCTGTGGAAAAGAAAACATAAAAGGGTGAGCTCAAATGCTCAGTAAGGGTAAACAAAAGAAATATCAATCACATCATATTCATAAGAACATAACATTTTGGAAATCATAACCTGCAAAAGAGATCATAATTTCATAACATGGGATAAATTATGGCAGTGAAATGTAATCACAATAATCATAACATAAAACATGGAACTTTGTGGCATACACACATAATCATAGAGAATCATTTCTTGTTAGTCATGACTCATTTCCAAGACTATCTTAGTGGACAAAGTCCCTTTCTGAATCGAGTAACCCTCGTTTCAGTCCCGTTTCACTGAACCGGTATAACCTACCATTCCAGCCATGTCTATCTCATGAGATATAAAATCTTTACCCAATGCATTGGAGGGAGATATAGGTCCCACCCATCTCATAATGATACCATTCTTATGTGTGCCACAAAATCATAAATCATACATCATTGCATAACCCGTGTAATAAAAATGGGATTCTTAAACAACATGACATCATAAAACCATTCATAAAAGATAAAGGAATTCATAAATATAATTCCATCACAACATAGTCAAATCAATGTAAAAATATGGATAGAAACAGAACCCTTTATTATCTTAGATGGAAAATAATTTTGATAAAACACTTGAATTGAATTCTTGAGGAAAATATCCTTTCTTCTTCAAAATCAATTTCTTTTCACAAAACATCATGAAATTTTAAAAGAAAGAGATTTTATTGAAAATAGTCATTAAATCTTTTAGAGGAAGCTTCATGAAAATAAGGCTTTATAAAACAGTAGAAATCTGTTCGTGCCGTATAAGTTAAAAAAAACATTCTTTGTACTTTTGTCGAAAAAGTCAAAATGTACCTCGTACGAAAAACGACAAAATATTCCTTTCATATCTTTTACTAAAAACTCACCAAAGGGTAGAATTGGATTTAAACAATTTTTGGTGGATGTAAATAACATTACATATTGAGGAAACATAGATGTGGATGATAAAATACACCCCAGTAAATACTAAAGTATAAACAATCTCGGATAAAAATGAGATTGTGATATTTCCCTTACCTTATGTCCAATTTGCTTTGTACGTGTCCGAAGCTCCATTATAATGGTTTAAATAATGTTATTGACTTATTCCAGAATCATACATATTGATATGATATCATATATGGTCATATTCTTAGCTTCTTGATAGTAATATTTCATTGTTACTTGTTACTCGGGTCTTTATTGCCTTTTGTTCTTAGGAGTGTTTTGCCGAATACATTCTTATTATTCTTTTAAGGTTATAGATACCTTATATCCAGAATGGTATTAGTGTAACATATATCATATTTATTCATTCAATTTATATAATTACTATGTAATGATGATCATGTAGAACAAGTCGCATCACATCGTGGAGACGGTATTCCGTACGTACGTACGAGTGATGATATCGTTCCTATGATCGTGGAACTATATTGGAGTATATATATATTATTTCAGTATCAATATTACTTTATAATAATCATAAATAGTTACTCATTACACCATTATACCCATCCTTTTAAAGTGATGGTGGAAAATAGATTACACCACGGCGTGGAGACGGTATTCCGTACGTACGCACGCGCGGTGATTTCATTTTTCCGTAGGTTGGATAGAAGGTGAATTAGGGTTGTTTCATATTTACAATAACATATCATTATGTAAGTAATACTTATGTTATTACTTTATCATTAAACAACTAAAGAAGAAGAAGTGGAAGAAGAAAGAAATTGAAAAGATCGGTAATGGATATTACCTCTTCTTTGGAACGCTTCTTTGAATCCTTCACTTAGGGAACTAAGATTGGTCTTTGAAGAAGACCAGGACCTCTAGGACTATTCTAGGGAAGTGGAGAAGGGATTTTTTCAGGGGTTGGCCGAGCTTGAGTGCTCAATTTTGTGTGAGGAGGAGGGGGAGGAGGTGCCCTTTTATAAGGGAGGAGAGGGGCACCTTAGGAATTCTTAAAAATATTAATTTATAATAAATCTAACCCCACATAAAAACCTCCAAAAATGACTCATATTCGAAGATTAGATGAGATAGGGTTGTAATCTCATCAACCAGTCAAATTTAGACATGTTTGGATCTTATTTTAAACCTTATCATTTTGATTTATCCTTATTTAATCTATTTAAGTTTATTTGTGGTAATAAAATTCTAAATTTTAAATTATAACAAATAATTACTTATTTGTTGTGAATTTTCCATAATTTTTTACTTTATAACATTATAGACCATATAAATATAAATTTATAATTTTTAAATATTTTTGTGATTTTTAAACAATATGTTATTTTTGTAAAATAACAATAGTGTCAATTTTGACACTATTCATTTATTGGAATTTAAATAAAATATATACAGAAGATATGTTCGAACTAAAAGCTTTAATATATTAATAAAAGTTCATATGTATCTATAAAATTAGTGTATCACATTAAATAGTTCATATAATATTTATTTTATTATTTTTAAAACCATTTATTTGGTTTATCTCTTAATAAAATAATTACTACATCATTTTTGTATAATTATTTATTATACTTATTTGTTGTATAAAATTTAAAATAAAATTCTACGATGAAGATAAATATATTTCCTTTCATAATAATACTTTTACTCGAATTTATCATCTTAAAATCACAATGTTTAAATTGTCATATTTATTAAATTATGAAGGTGACAACTTTGGAATAAAATAATATAAGTGTCATAATCGCTTTTATAAAGCTCCAAATGGTCAAATATTCGACCATTGGATGCTTATGGTTTACATTTACATGTCCAATAAGTTTTGGTTAGGTATTTGTGCATTTTATGGTCACTATTAGTTTAAAAAAAACATCATTCTTGATTTTTCACTAGATAAACAATTTCTGCATCACTATTGTGTCATAATTAATGATAATTATTTAATCCCTAAAAATTATAAATAAATTTATAGGATGTAGATAATTTCATTAGCTTTCTGTAGACTATTCATGTTCGAAGTTTCATGAAGTTTATCACTAAATTAAAATTAATATACTTATAAAATTTAAGAGAGTGACATGTTGTCACTTTCTTTGGTTTTAATAATAATTAAGTTATTTTCATGGACAAATGTTCATTAAATGATTATAATCTGACCCTTAGGTGATATGGGTCGACTTTTAGTCATCCAATAGGATTTTGACATTTTTTAGGGTAATTTTAAAATATTATATTTACCCTTAATTACCCGATTTACCTTTAACTATGGTAAATAAAACTTACCGTAGTAACTATTCATAATTCCCAAAAATAAAAAGTAGCTTATTAACATAATTTGGACCCACTGATTCCAAATATGGAATCCATTTTTTAAAATTCCATACACAGAAGTTGCAGAAATTAAATTAAAATTAATCCCGTTGTCGAATAAAAACGGGTTTTTGTTTAAAACATTGCAAAAGATTGAATTGATTTGACCTACGAATTCAAGGTAAAATCAATGCTAATGACATACATTATATTAAATGGTAAAAATATATTCTATTTATACTTTAAAACCATTCAATATTATAATTTAACCACATAATATATTACGATGAAAAAAGTTGTTTTTAATTAAAATATAGCGTGTTTTTACTATTTATTAAAATGTGAAAGTTACCAGAATAATATGAAAGATTTATCCAAAGTAAATTTTTATTTCTTGATTCCAAAGAAGAATTTTATTTTGTCAAATTGAACTTATAAACATATCAAAAAATAGATTTAAAGTGGGTGCGCCATCAAAAGGCGGCAAAACTGCATTTTTTTGAAAAATACTTATTTTACCCGAAAACTTTATTTTGTTCTTATACCATGTTCTAGAAATGTGTAAGATGAATAATAATGTTATAAAATTCAAAATTTAGTTAATACTATTCATAACGGAAAGTTAATGACAATATTATAATAATATAACATTGTTTATTAAAACCCGGTATTGTGTACAACACACGCTATCGAGGAAGGTCGTGATTGCGTGTAATGCAAGCCAAGTCAGGGTTGCGTGTTGTGAAAGAATCCTTCATTGTTTCGTATAACAGAATCCAACCATATTTCATTTATACATTTAATATTTATATATATATATATACTCAATGTTGCGTAGAATAACTATTATCAAAATTGTGTGTAACACGGTCCAAAAATAGTGTTGCGTATACTGCAAGCTAATACGGTGTTGCGTATAGCGCAAGGTAATCTTGGTGTAGAATACAACATAAGACGTTAATGAAATTAAAATAATATTTTTCATAAAATCTCGGGGTGTTACATAAAATATTGTAGTCCGATGAAAGAAGGACTTCACCAAACAGACCCCAACCCTAACATGAGAGAAAATTATGACACATGACATTCTATGTGGTCGGTGATTCTCATAAAAGAGGCATCTACTATGAAGGGAGTATCACAAAACTCTTATCATGACAAGTAGTTTCTAGAAGTCTGCTTCATTTGTGAACAATCACATGGGGTACCCAAGCATGGATATCCTAAATGTACCCCAACTCCAGCATTGAAGCACCCTGCTATGACTAACATTGACGTTGGAAGTTTCATGGAAACTAGCCATATACTGGATTTTAGCTGACTCATTCAATGTGGTGAGTGATTCTCATCAAAAGTGGCTTATTTAGTGAATGAAGTATCACACAACTCTTTTCATGATGGGATCATTACAGCCATACACTTCACATATGACTACTCCCATGGGTTACCCAATGAGATCGCAAATGCACCCCAACTTGGGGACCGGAGCAACGTACACATCCCATCAGATCAGACTCGAGTTTTTTAATGTGTTTTAATTTTTTTTAAATGATTACATTTTATATATTTTTTAAATGTACATCAAATGCGGCATCATTGAAACATCTTTCCCTCCCCCCCATGTTTGTCCCAGATTGATGACATGGAAAAGGTGGCAGGGAGGTGCCGCATTTCACCTAACATAAGGGTGAACCATAGCACCACCAATTCTACCTTTCCCTCAAAACCCTATAAAAGGGTACATGCCCCCCTCTCCTCACTTCCAATTCCCCCGATCTCTCATCATTACACTAGATCTCTCTTTAAAAAACACCTTTGAACATGCAGTGGAGTCAGTGGTCCGAAAGAAATCCTTTTTTGTGAAGAATCATTTATAGGTATTTCTTTATTTAATTTTACTTTTTTATTTATTTAAGTAAAATATTTTTAGTTCTAAACATTTCAGTTTTAAGTATTTTAGTTAGTTCTAAATAAATTTTTATTAAGTAGTTTAAATAGATATATAATGTTTGAAATAAATTTTTTATTATTAATGATTATGAATAGATTAAGTATAAAATACCTTAAGACTATATGTTGTAATATATTGGTAGCATCAAGATTATGTGGTTATCTATGCAATCAAATCCTTGTCTGGATACAAACCAGTAGATGTGGCTCTATCACAGATGTTCCTTGGTGTAAAATTGGAAAACACCACTTTGAGCTAGACTCGAATGGGAATTGGTTCACGTTAATGGATCTTTTTTCACTCTTGGTTTGACATTACTAAAGGATAAGATTTAGATGATAAATATTTTCTATTAAAAATAGTAAAATAATTATGAAAATAAAAATCAAAATAGTGTATTTATCACTGATAAAATGAAAATTACGAGGATATAAAATGAAATGGACAAGGACAAATCCATTAAATAATGAATGTTATTATTAGTTATTTAATTACATTTAGTTTATTTTAAAGATGTTATTTACTATGATGTTTAGTTAGTTACCTATATTTTATAAATAATAATTATTATTAGTAATGATTAAGTGCAGAATAATTAATGAATAACTTATGATTAAAAATTTTATCCATATAATGATAAGATAATAATAATTAACTAATTAATACCATATGATTAATGATTGAATAAAAAATTATGATAGAGTTATTGAATAATTATTATCTAATGAATAACATAGTAATGATTTACTAGTGATTAATGAATGATTGGTATAGTAAAAAATGTACTAAGAAACATTAGTATCATACTTTAGGATATAAGAAAATGATTAAAAAATATAGTGTCATTAACATAATATAGTTTCTAAAGAATATTTATTATTAGTAATTATTAATTATAGATTAATTAATTAATAACATAGGATTAAAACATAAATACATATAATTATTATAAAATGATACTTATGATTATATAAAGTGAAATGGTGAAGAACAGATGCATTAAATAACACATGAATGATTTATAACATTCAAGAAATATATCAACATTTTTCAATAGAATGTAGTTTAAATGAGATGGGTATCACTTCAGACATGTGGTAAAATCCATCTTATTTTCTATTGATGTCATAATATCATCTTCAAAAGATATGTATTTAACTTTTTATTTTTTAAATCTTCTGGCCTTATAATAATATCTAAGGTAACCCCTATGAAATGAGGTTAGAAGGCCCAATGAATTTCCGAAGTCTAAATTTAAATACCTTTCTTTTGAATATGGTATTAATCCACTAAGGGAAAACAAGCTATATTTTACTTCACTTCCAAGGTGAGGCTTATCACATACAAACCATTCTATATAGAAAGAAATCAAGGTTATTTTGTATGTTTTAAAGCATTAATGTGTTATTTAAGGACTTTTTTCTCCATTAAATGTTATATGATCATAATTTTTATTTTATCATCAATAAATAAAATTATTTTATGTTTCCCTCTCTTTTTACCTTAGTTTCAAAAACATTTGGTGACATATATTATAATAAAATTTTAATTATAGTTTCAATATCATAATCTTGATCAACATACATTTTTGACATATAGAGTCATGTTTTTCTATGTGTACTACTATAAGGAGTTATTCAAATAAAGAAAAGTGATTTTTACAATACATAACCAATAACAATGGTTAGTACAGTTGATTCTGTAACCCTAAGTGACCTTCATGGTAGAATATTTTGTTCCCTAAATATGGGACACGATCAAGAGATCAACTCTATGAGCTATAGACATTTTCAATTCCCAGCAGTATTGTGGAATACAGCTTTTCCCATGGTTTCTAAATCACAGTGGGTCCATTAAATGAATTTATTTTGTTAGTGGTTAGATGGTACCTTGACAGAGTTATATATAGATGTTTCTACAGTACAACAAAAACATCCAATTGTACAAATTCCAATTCATACAAGTGTGGTTGAATATGGTCCTCCCCATGAAATTGAACCTATTCCAAATAATGTAGAAGATGAAAAAAATGATGATCTAACGGATATACTGGAAAATCTGATTTCTAATGAGGTATTCCGTAATGATGGAATATATGGAGACAATAGTGATAATTATGAGGTAGCAATAGAAGTTAGGGGTTAAGTTTCTAGAAATTCATTCGTTGTAAAACAACCTCGACTAATAATAAATCATACACCACTATTTTCATCATGGTCTGATGTAATGACACATGAGCCTGAATTCGACTATAATGTTTTGACACCGACAACTTAGTTTCCTTATTTTGTACCAGATAGGTTTAGTGAGCTGGGAAAACCCCTTTATGGTGGAAGGAATTTTCAATATAATGATTCATTATATATCATGCTGAAGATATTTCACATTGAGAAAAACTACAAGTATGTAGTTTAGGATTTTGGTCATAGTAAATATATTATATGGTGTGAGAAGTATATGGAAGATTGTAGATTCTTCTTGAGGGTGCTTCCAAACATTTCATTTGGATGTAAGATAATATGGAGGATTGAGACAACTCATACTTTCATTCATCCATGACTGACACAAGATCATACCTCATTAGATGTCGAATTTGTGTCATCCATTGTCATTGAGATGGTAAGGACCTTCCAAGATGTTCCTATATAACTTGTACAAGAGAGGATACTATAAAAATTCAGTTATAATACTTCCTATCATAAGGCATGGATGGTGAAAGAGAAGACCATTTTGAAGGTCTATGGTGATTGGGATGACCCATATCGGTTGTTTCCATAATTGATAGCCATATTGAGGCACCGTGACCAAGTTTTCTTCCATCATGATACAAACGAACATGTGTATCAAGATAACTTACTTCATCCATCTCATGTTCAATTTCATTGGCTGTTCTTGGGCATTCCTCCCCTATATCTCCACATTTTGTTTCATCAAATAGTTCTTTTAGATTGATGGAATGTTTCTACATGGAAAATTCAAGGGAGTAGTGTTCATTGAAACAACCCAATATGGAAACAATCACCTATTCCTCTTTTCTTTTCCATTTTGGTTAAGGAAAACATTGAATTATAGAGTTAGTTTTTGGCATATATCAGCAACCATTTCACCCACATTCAGGGTATCTTTTTGATATCTTATCGGAATTGGGAAATCAATGAGGCAATTAATGCGGACCCTAATACATAGAGACCCCCAAATGAACATCATCAGTTCTACATTAGATACATCTCAAGAAATGTGAGTAAAAAATTCCACAACTAACCTATGATGAAGGGAATCACATGGATAGGTATGCAATTTATTTTTTATTTGTCCCCATTTCAACATAAAGATATAAACAATTTTATGAGAAATATGATCACTTATGTGTAACATATTAGATGGATCAATGGAGGAATGAAGAACATTATGAACAAATCCACAAGTCTAATAAATATTTGAATGATTATATGATGCAGATTAAAATGAAAAATGGACATTGGCATATGACGGGGGGAAGAGGTATTTAAACATGACCAAAAACATTTTGGAGTGCGTCATTGGTGTATTCAATTGGCTTCATAAGTTACCTATAACTGACCTACTTTAATATAAATTATTTCATTGCATGGCTTACATTGATGATAGAAAAAAACTATCCTAAGATGAAATTCAGTAGGGGATATGGTATAGAAGACACTTTCAACAGAAGATTGAAATGAACATTGAGGAAGATTCTGGTTATCATGTCATACTTTTCCTCAAAGAAAAATCTCAATTTTATGTTAAAGAGAATTCAATCCCCATCACAAACATCATCAGTGAAAAAAGGTGGAATTGGTGGAAAGGAGGCAACATCAATGTGGAGCCATTCAAGCCTTACGATTTCAATGTGCACATGCCATCACAACATGTGCCTCTATGAACATATCATGGGAATAATATATTAATCATGTGTACCAGATGGACACCATTTATAGATGTTATGCTACTCCATGGACACCTATTGGGTTGTTTTGTTATTTTCCAATGCCGGAATATCAACTGATAGTTATACCTAAAAAAATTGGTCGCATACCCATGGGAGATGGAAGGCCAGGAGGATGCATAATGAGATTGATTGACCTAAAGAATAAGATAAAATAGTGAGGAGCACCATATGTCATCATGAAGGTCAAAATTGAAAACGATGCACAAACATTGTTGGGTCGAGTTCACACTCTCAGTAATAATGATGTATTTTCACCATTTTGATATTCTCATATTGTTCATTATAAGGTGTTATCTCTTATTATTTACTTCAGATTCTAAAATATTCTTTGAATGATATTCTAATAGTTTAACAATTATAATCATGATGAAAAACGATTTTGAACATATATAATCATGTATTTCCTATGTGTACTACTAAGAGAAGTTTATTCAAGCTCTGAAAAGAGCTTCTTCTAGTACACAATCAAGATAGTGGTTAATAATACTGATTTTGTAGCATTATGTAATCATTCATAATGAAATTGCTGAAAATGAACCATGACGTAGGAGTAACGGTTATACAGACAATGATGATGGAATGAGTTTACATCATTACCATTTTCGTGGTCGTCGTTCATCATACATCATTGTTCATTTCCCACAAATTCGATCTTGAAGTTCAGTTAGTGTTACAAAATAATATGTATTAATAATTGTTGTTGGTTGTGTACCATAAAATTCTCCTTGATTAGTTTGAAGACATGCCAATTTAAATATTCTATATGATCATCTTCGCAGCAACTACATCATTGAATAAGATTCTTCATTTAGTATAATTGTCTTACATCACCAAATACTTTTACTATACAATTACAATTTTACTTTTATGGTGATATTTAAAGGAATATGAAAAGTCCACTTGAGGTGACATTAACGCATAATCAGTCTGTCCACGTCTAAACCATACATTATACATTTTATAAAATAATCATGAAACATACCATCATGTCTACAATCATACATAAATTAAAAATCACACCATTTGTAAACAAACATTTACATATCGAAGAAAAATTGATTATATATATAAATATATTAAACCATATCATACAAAACACCCTTTTATAGGTAAAATCATATCATAACAACACTTTAGTAATATGATTTGAAAATTATGAAGTAATGCCCCTATCATTTGGTAAAAATAACATCTTAAATGAATGCGAATAAACATGAAATTTATTAAATTCTAAAAGATATATCATTATCCTAACCATTACATTATATTTACATTATACAATTACGACTCAATATTTTTTTTTATATAAAGATGGATGATTTCATACTACTCACTGAGTAGTATATGCATATTTATCAGATCGTGTTAGATGGTGGTGAGGATTGACCGATCATGGTTCATCGAGTGCACTGTTTTCATCACACGGAACTTCCAAATGCCATTAGACCATACTTGCACCATGTTGCCTTCTAGCGAATTATCATATCAGATTACACATTTGTCGACCATCACCCACTTTACTGTTCTCATGGAGAGGTGGAGACTATAGACACACACATTCCAACTATATGAGGGAGAGATGACCATAACTCTCTGAGATGTGGTAGTGCCTCTTGGTCTTCTTATCCATGTGGAAGCTGTTATTGGACCCACTCGTGCATCATAGTGTGACCTTGATCAATGATTGTTAGGCTTGAAATTTTTTTTGACCGTAGGGCTACAGATGCCATGTAGATATATATTCCCTAAAATGGGACACACTTTTAGCCTTTACCAGATTACGCTGCCATCCAGACTCGCATGCTTTATGCTCATGAATATATATCACATCTAATTGGAGGAACCTTGTGTAATGATCACTCGGGAGTCCATGTGTACATGATATACCTAGCCCTATTGGAGAACATTGATCAGGTAGGGATGTATAGCTAGGGATTAGCTTCCTTGGAATATACATATAGAGCATTATACAAGGTATCCTATAGTGACCACACAAATCTCAAGGGATGCATGATCCTTTTTCAGAAGTGGACATGGGATATCTTCCCCTCATTCCTCCCTAATATTTTTGGTCATATAATCAATGTTTAGGTGCTTCATGAAGCTCTGTGTGGACGCTGGTATGATCAATCCTCTCAATTGATTTCTAATGATACTAGTAGTTATTGAGATTAATTTATCATTATTTTTCACTATCGATTATTTATTTTATAGGTGGTGTTAGAGACACTATTTACTCACCATTACAAGACACCATTTAGGTGCATATCAGCTCAAGTTGGACTATGTCTTACCCGACCTGGTATGTATATAAAATATGTAAACATCTATGAAATTTAATAATAGCATTAATTTTGGATTTTACTATTGAGATTTTTTGAAAAAGTGCACATGTCATTTAATATTACATGGATACCATAAAGGACTATACTGGACATGTTTCCACCATACTACACTGTTGGGATTATGGATTCTATGGGTTTAGTGCCCATCATTCACTTATATAATTTGAGTGTCATAATCCTGGTAGGGTCATTCCCTGGTTTTTCTTTGTGTTCAGGTGATTCCATTTTTCATTGAGATATACATTGAGGCTTCATGAAGTGAATTTGATAGGGAGTAAGGAAGAGAACTTTTTCCAAGTACATGCCATATTTCTTGACTACGAGCATAGATAAGCATAGTTTCATATCCAAGGTGTACCTACAATGTGATTCTTTTTTTTCAGTGCATGTCATGTACGATCCATGGTATAGATTTTAGTCTATATTGTATCTTACCCGACATGGTAGCGTGATTCAAAAAATTCTAAGTTAACAAATTTCTCGTTGGTTATTTACTGAACAAATTTCTAATTCATTTAAAATATCATTAAATGGAATTCACTCAGAGCATCTTCTTCTCATGAGTGATGAAGAGGAGGAGGGGGTCTTTAGCTTGGAAGTGGTACATTCTGATGCACTAGAGCTAATGTCATCTTATCATGTGCTTTTTGAGAGCATTGTTGAGAGTCTATCCTAGAGAGAGGAGGTCCCAGCACCAAAGGAACATCCTGCAGCAGCTACTGGTGTTGAGGATCCATGACCACGATGAAGTAGAAATTGTCGTGCTGCACATGAGACCTCACATATTCCAAATGCAAAGGTCGGCCCTTTAATAATAAAATCTCAGCCGACTGAGGATGTTCCTTAGGAGTCATAGGATCCATATTTCTTTACAGGATATCTGCAGATCTCTCCTGCTTCAGGTATTGATCTATCACATCCTTGGGTTCCAGATCCTTCATAGCCCTAGTGTCTAGATACATCACAGGCTTGGTTCCCAACTTCGATAATGGAATTTCCTCACACTACCCTAGTGGGATAAGGATTGGGAGGATAGAATTACATGATGTTGATAGCTCCTCCCACTGAAAAATAGGTGGAGGATGTGATATTTGGCATTGCAATGCCTAAGGATCATCCCTTTCTAGGTCATCAGACTCCCCAACGTGCTCGAAGTAAGAATCCTATTCACACACTACCATGTGGGATGAAATATCCTCACAAAAGGCAAATAAATTGATTTTGATTGATAAATTATATGTTTGATGTTTGTTGAAATGATGATATTATTAGTACTATCAACCCTCTATATATGTTTATCCATTTTTTTAGTTTTCATTAAATTTTTTGTAATAATTTATATTTTACATCTTTCATAGTCAAATAATTGAAACATAGTAATAGTTATTAAATTTCAGGTAGCTAACATTAATAAATTATTAAATATACAACATAAAAACTGTGTAAATAAAATTTGAATGATATCCTAAGAATCTAATAATTATTCAAAAATAAAAATATTTTTATAGATAAAATGAATAAATGAAAATGACTGGAATATAAAACAAGATTATAAATACCTTTTTAATGGTTTAAAACAACATTAAAATTTAATTTTTTATAAATTATTGATGAAGATT
The DNA here is from genome assembly GCA_963277665.1 of Viscum album. Classification (NCBI taxonomy): domain Eukaryota; kingdom Viridiplantae; phylum Streptophyta; class Magnoliopsida; order Santalales; family Viscaceae; genus Viscum; species Viscum album. The sequence continues at coordinate 1,084,099,144 of OY728162.1, read as the reverse complement.
GAAATCTATATATTAAAAATAACCCTAGATATTAAACCCTACTTAAGACCCATTTTATCATCCATGACCATTTCTCTCTTGAAGACATATTTACACTCGATGACATTTATATCAACATGATGATCAATCATAACAGATATATAGATATAAAAAAAGTCTCAAATTTGACTATCAAAAAATCTATTTCTTAAAAACATAATATTTTTATGTTCATGCTCCTTGCTGAAAACTAGATCTGGATTTGATGAATGCATATCAAACCTACACCATGAAGACTGGAGCATAATCTCCATAAAAAATTTACATCGGGATGAGATCTCACTTAGGATGATGGAGTTTTGAGAGGATCTACTCTAGAATTCATTGAGAAGCAGTTAGGTGGATGAAAACCATGTTTGTCAAATGTCAGTCTATTGTTACTTTGAAGTTAGAACGAAAAGACGGAATATATAAGAGGATCCAGTGAAACCTACTTGACTTTGAAATCTTATAAAATATAAACTATAAGAATCATATAAATTAAAATATATACATGTATTAAACATATAAGAAATTGTCAAAAATAAATTATTTTCCTTACAATTTATAATTTATAGCATTTCATAGTCATGTACTTGACAAAATTTTTATTATCATGTCGGTGGTTCTAAAAACATATAAATTCTTTTCCATAATCATTTTTTTATTATTTTGAACTATTTATGTTATTTTTAATCCATGTATTAATTTTTATTTATATTGGTCTTGTAGTGTATATTATATAGCCTTTCGAAGTCACATACTTGAATCATTTTTATGTTTCAAGTTGGTTATTCTGAAATCATATAAATTATTTTTCATCAACATTTTTTAAAAGCATTTTTTTTATTTTTGACTATTTATTTTATGTTAATCCATGATTAAATTTTCATTTATATTGTTATTATATTTTTTATTTTATTGGATTTCAATGTTACATACTTGAATCATTTTTATGTTTCATGTTGGTGGCTTTGAAATCTTATAAATTATTTTTCATCAAATTTTTTTATCAAAATTAGTTATATATTTGAGTATATATTATAAGATTAATCCATGTATTAATTTTAATTTATATAGGTATTATAGATTATATTTCATAGTATTTCAATGTCACATGCTTGAAACATTTTTATGTATCTAGTTGGTGGATTTGAAATATTATAAATTATTATTCATCAATATTTTTCATGAAATTATTTTTATTTCAGAATATTTTATATATTTTTAATCCACTTTTTATGTTTCATTTATATTGGAATTATAGTTTATATGTTATAATATTTCAAATCCACGTATATTAAACATTTCAAAATCCCCTATCGGAAATGAAATATGTTCTCTACAGGAAAGGAAGAACATGCATCCCACATCGGAAATCCAAAATGATCTTAAGGGAAAGACCTCATATAAAAAAGAGCCAGGATGCGGGTTTCTATGAGAATTCATATTGTTTTAATTTTTGTACTGATGGATATTAAATTTTAGATAAATTTTGCTGAATTTTTTTGTTATGTATATATATATATATAAATAAAAATATGAAATTTAAATATATAAAAATTAATATGTAAAATTGTATTTTTTTTGTTTTAGGGGAATAGAGACAGTGATGATGCGAACATTCTAGATTAATTTTTCTAACCTGGACACATTTAAAGAAAAATATTTAGAAACACATAAAAAATCTATCAAGATCTATTCAGAACATTAGAGATGCAAGAAAGACGGCCCATCCATCCAGGTAAAATACTCTCATCCATAGAGGATTCTCTGGTGGCATAAGTAGGGATGAATTTTTATCTTCATAGGGTTTGGATGACGGAAGACCAAGTCTGGTGCCCCTCGGAGACTCTGAGCCATAGGGGGGTCGTGGGGTGGTTGTGAGATGTTGGGAGGTGAGTGAGGTGGCATATCGGCGTAGGCATGGAGGTCCATCCCAAAGTAGCTTTCTGAAGGCGAGGTTTGGGAGTTCAAGAGACCAATGACAATGGTACTTCTTCTGAGGTAGCATGGGAACAGTGACAACATAGTCCATAGAGGCATTCAACGATCGACAAACTGAAGGAGAGCCGGGTCGATGGGGGTGTTGAACGATAGGGCATGTATGTGGGATGAGGGTCTTCAATAGCATTGGAGAATGAGTGACACGCTGAAGTAGAGTTGGTTGACATTTGGTCTATAAGGAAGATGACTCATGTAGTGTGATTTAGTGCAAGAGGGTGCACGATTTATCACATGTGAGTTAGGGTCATTTTCTCATTGGGTTTACTGCTGGCATGTAATGGGTAGAAGAATAAGACATCTTGATTTTTCCATCAATAAAAAAGGAATAATTCCCCATACATGTTAATAAAATACATGATTATCATAAAATAAAATAATTTTATTGAATTGTAATACTAATTATTTTATAAATAAAATGAACATTTTATGTAAAATAATAATTTATTCTATTTAGTAAAAAACAATTTTGTTAAGAAATACATATTTATATTCATTTGAATAATATTCATAATATTTTTTCAATATTTTTAAATACCAATAAATTCTTTAAACAAATAATCAATCCCTTTTAAAGATAAATTAAATTATTATATTTTCTTTAACAAAATTACATATATCAATTTGTTTTTATTGGTTTTTTATTAAATAGGAAAATAAAAAATTAATTTTCTAAAATATAAATATAAATATATTTATTATATAAGAAAATAATAGTTTATGGTTTTTAATTAAGAACTATTTTTATATGTATGACATTATAATTTCATTAAGCATAATGCCTATTTATAGTGGAACTTCCACTAGAATTTTCTATGGATGTTTTGCTAAAATTTCCCATTTAAGTTGCGTCTAAAACATTCAACTGGAAGTTGAAATTATCACATGGATATTTCAATTGACATTTCACTTGGTTTAAAAGTGGAATATGCATTGAAATTTCAAATCGATGTTTCAATGAAACATACAGTCAAATTTTTACTAAAATACTCCACTGAAAGTTGCAATGGAATTTCTAATGAAAGATGCATTGAAATTTCCACTAAATAATTTAACTGAAATTTTTACATAAAATTTTATTTCTCCAATGAAATATTTCACTAGAATTATATTTTATAATTTTTCATTAATATGTTCCAGTAAAAGATTCAACTAGAAGATAGTGAAATGTGATATTGATATTTTCCAGTGAAATTTTCTTCTAGAATTATCTAGTGGATTTTTCAATTGTAATTTTATAGGGGAAGGTAAACATTCCATTGAAATTTTTTATTTGAGATATTACCCATTTATCTATAATTTTTCATTAATAAATTTCACATATAGTGTGTTTTATAAATGTAATATTCCACGTTAATATTATGTCAAAAATTGAATTATCTACAATGATATATTTTTTGAATTTTTAATGGATTTTCATATTTACCCTTTGAATGTAATTTTTTAGTATAAATTTTCAATGAATATTTTCATTATAAAATCCCAGTAGTGTTTTTGAAGAATATTTTGAAATAAATTCTACATAAATTAATAAGTAATGTAATAAATTATGGTCAAATAAATTATTTAAAAAAAATATAAATATGGTATGTTCTGTTAAATAAAATAACTACTTGTCTGTGAGATTAATGTATTAAATTAAATTAATATTTTTTATTTATTATTTTGTGGAAATCAATCTCCAGGTCTTCATACAACTTAATAGTGGAATAAATTTGTGTGTTTTCTTGATTGCATAAACCACTATAAATATTAACCATCCTTCACTTATCATATTAATGGAACCAATACCGTCAACATCCCCCATGTACAGTGTAGAAACAACTAAAAAATAGATTATTTCGAATGATGATTTTGTGACAAAACCCCATCACAAATAGCTATTTGGGATGGTGTCCCATCGCAATTGTTTGATTTCAAAAAACAACATTAGGAAGTAGTTTTTTTTTTGACATCCCATCACCAAAAACATTCTTTTTCAATATTCCACCCTTGATTCAGAAATAATTATTAACTGGATTATTTAATTAGGTATTTATGATGTGCCATGTGACTTGTCTTAAATTTTTTTTACTATGAGACAACATCCCTTCATAAATAATTTAAAAAAATATTATTTTTTAAAATGTAATTAATAAAACTATAAAAATCTAAAATAATAATGATATTGAACCATATATTTACATTCAAATGTAAAAATAATAAATGTGTACATCAGTATGGTGGGGGTGGGGAGGGGTCATCTCGATGAGGAGGGGAATGAACTATATCTAAATACTAGGAGCCAACAGACGAATGTACTCCATTATCTGATTATGAACCTCATGAATTTTTCATCACATATCCTTCTTCTACTACTCATCAAGGCTAGACCAGAGGTGTGCCACATGAGATGTTTGGCATGGTAAAAGATCTGACCGGGGAAACAAATTCAGACAAACCCAACCACTCTCCACCCTAATTTATATTCATTCCACTCCTGAGCATACGAAGCTGCTAGTATCACCATGACTCTACTACACACTACTAGTGTAACCATGATGACACTATTTTCTCTCCCTAATAATTCCCTTCACAATCATGGTCTCTCCCTGATTCCCTTCCCATATCGGTGCCCTACTATGATTCTATTCATAGGTTCATTCATTTTTCATTTCCTTTCTCATCTCTTCTTCCTCAATCTCTTCTATGTTTTTTCTTTATTATTTTTCTAAGGATATGTTAATTTTAGTCATTACTAATCTTGTGTAATTAATATTTTGTTAATTGAGAAATTATTATCTTTGGAATTTTTTTCGAACACCATGAAATCTAGTTTTTTGTTTGTTTATTCCATTTTTTGTTTGTCTGATATAATAAACCCATGGATGTTTTCTTATTCCAGATCTTATTGATTTTTTATCCCATGGCTCAAGGCGATCTGATCTAAAAATGAAGGTGGATTTTTGGCATTATTTTGGTACTGTTCATAGGATATCCTCTCCTAGAACCTTAGTTACTTCCCTACTTTTCTTGGTGTTGAATGATATCTCCATACTCCCTATGCATGACATATATTACCTTACTCTATGCTCCCAGCTACTCCACAAACTATAAGGACATTGGTGATCAGTATATATGATCTCCCCTCTGGTTGGATGTTAACCATGTCGTAGTACCAATATAACTACCAGACGTCAATCAATAACTAATACCAACAACACCTCATTTGTCAATATCATATAATTTCACCTGTATCCATGCTACATCTTCAAATCTTACCACACTAGCAGCTTTAATCTCCATCTCGGCCTGACTATCATCTTTTGTATGAGAATTTGCGGCCAAATATGGCTCTATCAATTGTATTTTGAAATTAAAATTGTTAAAATATTATTTCTAGTAAATATAATAACCCATGAAAAATTATACTAGCCACAATGTTATGTAAAAAACCACCCACATTCTATCATGTGGAAGGATTTCGATACATACTCTTATAGACATTGAACTCTATCGTATTAGTATATTCAATTACCTATATGAGGTTAAAATAATCATTTTACATTTAAAATTATATTAATTACTAAAAAACATACCATATGACATCGATGTGTGTTTAATGTATGAATATTAGCTAGATGTGTCACACTATTCATGTTACAGTTCTGTTGACTTAATTTTCCCCTCTACTCAAAACTATCTATCATCTAGTTTGAACACAATCCAACCCAAACATGAGATAGAGATGTAATCTGGTAGCTGGGATCAACGAGACTGATCAAAATCCATGACTCTCACTTTCTTCATATATTTCCTCCTTATATTGTGTAAGAAACAATGAAAACTATCATACATAACGACCTCCTAGACCTCCCAAAAAAGAATACCACATTCTATAGTGGATGAGATACCTTAGAATATTTAATTGAAAACCCGTTTTTCATCAAATTTATATCTATTTTTTATTTTATGTTTTTATTGTTTTTAAGTATAATTAGATTTAATTTTTACCATTTAATCAAATGAAGGTCATTGTAATCAATTTTACATTTAATTTGGATATGAAAACATATCAAACGTTTTGATTTTTTTATTTAAAAACTCATTTTTGATCCATCAATGAGATTATTTTTTGATTAATATCTAAAAAATTATATATATTAATTCTATAAAATGGATTTTATATTTAAAATAAAATGGTACAATTTATTTTAATATGCCTCATTTATTTTTGGACAATTTGAATAGTATCTTCTGTAAATTTCATTACCATAGTTAAAGGTAAATTAGATAAATTGAGGGTAAAACTAATATTATAAATATTATAAAAATTCACTAAAACATTCCCAAATACTGTTGGATGAATTTATTTTGAGCCTTAACTCATAACATTTTAAATGAAAATAATTTAATGGATAGTTGGCCATGAATATGACTTAGATATTATTATGATCAAAGAGAGTGACAAAATGTCACAATATTACATCAATAAGTATAATATTTATTTAATATGTAATTAAATAGAATTTCTTCATAACTATGTGTATTTTTTTTAAATCTAAGTGGTTTAAATACATCATGGAATTTTAATTTTAATTTTTAGTTAAGGAAGAATTAAAATAATTAATTACACAATGATGATAAAATAATAATTAAATTAACGAAACAATGAATTATATTATATTATAAATATTAAAATAATTATAATTTTAATTAAATAAGGATCACTAAGAATTTTCTAAGGGAATTTTAGGTATTATGAGTTTATTAAATTAATTTTACTGAAGTTATATTTCTGTATTGATTTTCTTGTGGTCAATGTAACGAACAATGTCCAAATTGACAATAATGATATTTTATGAAAATAATATACAATTAAAATAGATAAATATTGTAAAAAACCTAAATTAAGACAATAGAGATAAATTATGATCAAGAATATTATATATTTTCCATTTATTGTTTAATTTACACCTTATAAGTAAAAAAACCACCATTTAATATTGAAAATGATGTTAATGTTGTTAAACATAAAATAGGTAATCAAATGTTTTGTAAAAATGATAAGATTTTAAATTTAAAAAAATATTCTAAAATATATTATTTTATGGTATCACACACTATCCCACAATATCGTTGAATTCATTACCATTCGAAGGTATTGGGATTCGTATTTAATTTATTATAAGGTAATCCTCAGAGTAATATCTAATGTGCCCCTCATCTACATTATAGAAGGACACATCCTCCCTAATCCCATTTCACCACATTGTACCTTATTGAGCAACAAATATATAAAAAATTATCTTTATCACTTCCCTAGAATCATTCTAGAGGTTCTGGTCTTCCCAATTGACTAACTCTGTTTTCATTTAAAGGTGATCTAAAGTATTAATTTTGAAGAAGAGGAAATCTATCTAACTGATCACTATCATTTTATATTCGTCTTTACCAAATATATATAATATATATATATATATCATAACATAATATAATTAGTATTCCCAATATTCTGAAATGATATTATGATTATGAACATTCTATTATACATCCCCCATCCTATAGGACTTGAAGTGAATGTATCACTCATGCATACGTATGGCTTACCATTTCCACGTAACGATACAATTAATTTTATATCTCCTTATTCGATGTGTGGTAATAAGCATTTTTTAATATTTATATATTATATTTATGTAATTATTATACTTATATAATGAGAATTTAATATCTACATTTTATTTACCTAAACTTTTTTTGGAAATGATAACCTCGCTCCTGCGTACATAAGGATTACCAACTCCACGATGCAATGTGATTCGTTTATCATCTATATTTCACATGGATGCTAATAAGGATAAATATTTTGAATAAATATGAAATACATAACATAAATATTACTCTATATTTATGAAGATCTGTTTCCTTTAAGAAGATATTAAAATGAAAACAACGGTCATGCATATGTATGGCCTATCATATCAAGGAATTTTGTATTTTATTTTATATCTCTTACTTTTATAAATAACCATGAATATATACACATATATGATATCTATATCATTTTTATAATTCTAGATATGATGAAATAATGATATAATTAAGAGGACAAAGAATAACATGTCATCACATGTATGAAAAAGAAACAATCATTACATGGAACATAACATTATCATTGAATTGTTGATAATCGAGTAATATAATGTCATCAGTAAATCATATAGGGTTTTACATATATGAATATGGTTATATGGTAGTTATATAATAACCAATATTTCTTATACATGAATATTGATGGTATATAAAACGATTCAATACTTATGATAAGGTTTTTTTGTCTCACTTTTATTTCTAGGGGACATATGCCTTATACAGTACGTATTTCTTCTATGTTGTGTATATACTTCCAATTGATGTAATTTATGAGACTTATTCTAAATATAATGGTATTTTTATATTCAAAAAACATTCTCTATTTCATGGGTTATATGATTATACTAATAATAAAGTTATAAGTGATTATTTCAAAATCTCAACAAAATTCATGATTGTTTCATTTTAAATCTCAACTAGGGAATATTAATCTTCGATGTTCATGATTTCGAAAAAAATTACAAGATATTCATAATATTATCTTATGAATATTTGAAGTTAATTTTTCACAATTTTATATTTTAATAAATGGTTTGAAAGGAATCAATTTTTTCATCTTTGAAACGTGGTATTTTGTGACTTGTTTGGAAAAATTATGTGCGGAATGTTTTTTTAACTTATATTGCATGAATTAAATTTTCCGGTATCATGAATCCTTATTTATTTTAAACTCCCATTAATGATTATATTTTTATTTTTAGAGAAATGTTTTACTATAAAATTTCATGTCTCTTTAAAAAATGAATTCATAAAGGAAAGGATATTTTCATCATGAATTATTTCAATTAATCTTTCAAAAACATTTTCATTCTAAGATAAAATTATTTGATGTTATTTATGCTTTAATGGGGATATGTCACAAGGATAAATTTATTATTCTTTATCTAAATGGTTTATGATTATGAATGGTAGATATATATGATATTTAATTCTTTAACATGATTTATGTTATGAGGAAGTGTTTATAAAACTCATTTCTTTAAATGGGTTATGAGATGGTGAATGATTTGTGGTTACATGGAACAAATAAGTATAGATTTCATTAAGTGATGGGTGGTACCAATATCTTCGTCTAGTAAATTGGGTAATAAATTATATGTCAGGATATAATAAAGGTAAATAAGTTAATGTGCTTAATTTTTGATTCAAAAAAAGTATATGTGCTCGATCCTGAAGGGAAATAAATAACAAGGTATGATTTGAGAGTATTGGTAGTTATGATTAACGTATGATTTTTTTCCTATACTTATGATTATTCCACAAAAATTTATGGCCTGAACATATCATCCAAGAATTTTTTATTATTATTTTGTCCTTTATTAGGTTCATGGTAATGTTTAATGCCATAACTCATGTTTTTGATCCATGAAAGGATGGTTATGATCTTTTTATGTTATGATCATGATAACATACCAATATTTATTATCCTATGGTTTTATAAGATTATAAATTGATATCATTCATGTTTACCCTTATGGAGCATCTGAGCTCACCCTTTTCTTAAATTTCCTTTCTATAGGTTATAAGGTTTTAATTATGAGTAATAATACAGAATATATTTATGACATATATTGAAGATCATTCTACAAATTGGAATAATTTGTTCCATATATCCTAAGGAACTATGAATTATGATCATCATCCCTATGTTTTTGTAATTTAATGAATAATTTTCTACAAATATGTAATATCCATGTATAAAAATAACGATTCATTATATAATAATCCAAATATAGGCATTCAGAAAAGACATGCATACTATAAATTAATTGTTATTCTATTAAAAAATACAAAATCACCTTATATCGTCATGGATCTGGTGAATATAGTGAAATGAGCTATCCCTGGTCGACCTGAATCATCAACAGATCTGGAAAACAATAAGGCCTCAAGCTCACCTCCTTATATTCTAGAGGTTTTCTACTAGCAACAAGAGCCTAAAAAGATAAAATTGGGACACTATCCTCTAATGTCAGAGTGAAATAACAACATAAATAAACTAAATACATATACATTCATGAACATTAGAGTACACATAAATAAATAAACAAAAGTATGAAACCTGTAATAATTGGAGTGTTGAATAAAGTATCATTGAAAAAACATACAGTCAATGGATTACCACTAGGAAAACCACACATAGAGAATAAATATAGAAAATAAATAAACAAGACACCATATAAACTCTTAATAGAACAATGAAACTGGTCTCCATGAAAGTGGAAAATATTCGTTACAAACCACAGACTCCAATCAAGCAATACCAAACAAACATAAAACATTGGACCTCCAACCAGTCTACAACACCTGTTTCTAAACATATATGTAAACATAAGGCATGAACACCCACCAAGGTGAATGTTTGAGTCGGTTTCCTATAACCAAATTCTGTAATCTTTATAATAACATTTATTTGATTTTTAAAATATTAATAAACACCTTATTACATCATGATTATTATACAATATAAAATAGTGCATGATAATTTCAAAATAATAACTTTCTCACTAAAATTTTATTGAACATCTACACCATGATGAGAACCCCTAATGCCATGACATTATTTTTAATAATATGTGCTATAGCCAAATGAAATCAGTTTAGGGACATTAATGATTCAGGCTACCATGGGTAGAGACTCATATAACATTGATGCATCATCTCATAGAGTATTCCCATGTTAATATCCATTTTTTGGATATTATGAGAATGATACATTATAGAAATAAATCCACATTTATCGGTGTCATTGGATGTTCTTATATGTAGATGGGTGTATTGATCCGTAGAAATTCGATTTATTATTAATGAATATTATTTGTTTCATAATTGTTTTTCTAATGAAACTTATGATGACATATATTCGTGGTGTTGTAGGATACTTTTGGTGTACCATGAGTAATGTTGAATTAGTAAATAATTTGAGAAATTATTTTTCCCTTACATTCTGTAACAATGTTTATATCTTAATCCCAATGATGGAAATGATATAACATAAATAAAACCATGTTCATAGTGTTAAAAAGGAATGTTCAATTTCCATAAATTCAATGAAAGTGACATTGATAACAATTATTTATGGAATAAACATGCAAACTACTTGATTATAGATATAATGATAAATATATTATATTACAAAGTGAGAATCCATTTGAATTATTATATCATTTAGTCATTAACATATTTATTTGTGGGTGCCATGGAATGTTGCTAAATGCTAACCATGGAATTTAGGTGCTTCACCCAATTCCATATTGAAATAGGCCAAGAGGGTTACATACCAAGTGTATAACACCCCATGGATTTTCAAATAAATTTAATAGTGAATGCATGAAACCCTGAGTCTCTAAAAAACAACACTTTGTTATAACATAGCCAATAAACATAATATTTCTAATTTTGTGATTTCAATTTTGAAAAACTAACATACAAGATTGCATTGAGGGTGATATTTATAGTATGATAGAATCAACATAGTTCTTTTTATTAGTAGTAAAATAACCTTATAAATAGTAACATACCCATATGAATAGTAATGAATATTAAAATGGCCACAAAATAGAAACATCCACCATGAATATATATATATATATATATTCAATTTATACAGCCTATAATTTACAAATTGATCATATTATAAGTATTGGTATTTTTGATTGTCATAAATATTTTCAGTAAAATTTTATTACTATTTTAGTAATTTAAAATGTTAATGTAATTTCACAAAATGTTATCATAATTTTTTATTGTTCTATCTTATGGTTATAAGAAATTTTTATGAGATCTTGATTAATTTTTCAATTACATATAAAATGTTTTATAGAAATAAAGTGATTTTTCTCGAATAAATTATGAATTTATTTTTAAATTAAATTAAAAATAATTATAAAAGTGTTTTCAAAAAAGGGATTTAATTTTTGAATTCAGCATGAAAAATATTTTTGGGTTGAATTTTTTGGATTTTTAAAAAATACTTGAATTGTTTTTTAATAGAAAAATAAAATAATTTACGATAAAAGAAAAATACAAGATTTATTGAGTCATAAGTGATGTAATGCTTATATAAGACAACTTGGTTCGAACACACATGCAATTATTAATTTTTTTTTTTAACATTAATCAAAAATTATTTCTTGTCCCGATAAAGATATGTAAATAATGGAGTAAATATTCAAAATTCACTCCTCTCCTCCACTATTAAACCCCCAATCACTCCCTCTTCTTCTCACTACTCTCAAGCCTCGTGCCTTGTATAAATTCTTCCCAAATATCCTATCATGATCCTTTATACATATATATTCACTTGGTCTCAACAAAACACCAAATCCTCTCCCATAAAGAGGATCTCAAGAAAGATTAATTCAAGAGGTAAATTCTACATTTCCATTCATTTACTTTCTTTTGAGGTTTCATTGTTTTCTTTTCTATCCTAACTTCACCTAATCCAAAAGTATGAAAACTCAAGTACCTTTTATGTAATTTAATTTCTTTATGATGATGGAATAAGTTATTATCATCTCTCATATACCCTTCTTTTATGATAGTAGTAAAAAAAACCACCTGAGAAGTGCTAATTTACCATATTTAAGGATGGTGGGTTTTTAATCTCTATTAAAATATTTAATTTGGTTCATGAAAACATTATTATGTATGATATAGACTATAATATATGTATTATGAATTATATATGGTTCTAGAATCTTTTTGTACAAATGGTTTTGATTTATGAAGAAAAATTAGTACATTTTATTCAAAAACCACCAATTAACCCAAACAATTATCATTAAATAATTTATAAAATGGTTCATCTTTACTCTATGTAACCAAATTAAATTTGCAAACATGAATCATTTTGGTGTATGGGTTGTGTATACTTAACATTGATTTTTCATATCATAAATCTCTTTATTTTCATGATATTCAATTTATCTATTAATTATTATTAATTTAGGGACATATGATTCAATTTATTACAATGTTGTTTGTATTTCCTACCCAAAAATCCATTTTCATTCGGGTTTCCCTTATTCTTTTCTCACCTCAATGATATTATTATTTATTATTATGTACTACTCATATATTCTATGTGAATGTTCTATATATTTGTACTAACCATATTCATACTTTCATTTAGGGGGAGTTATATTTTTAAGGTGATCATTCAAAAAGTCTTCCTTAAATAAAATCATGATTCATGAAATTTTTAGATTTTTACCTTTTTTAAAGTTAACTCTATAATATTTTAAGCCATATTTATCTTTCTAAAATCAAAAATTTTAAATCGAAAAAAATATTTTTGTTTATTTCTGGATTTATGAAAGAAAAAAAATGAGTTTGCGCTTTAAAATATCTTTAATGAATTCCTTAAACTGCACTAAAATGTTTTAATTATACAGATTATTTAAAAACACTTTTGACATGATTTCAGTTCACAGGGACATCATTAATACCTCAAATTCAATTTCAATGTCCATACCTTTTACTTTCTAGGATTTTCATGTTTAAAACATTAATTAGGGAAAATGAAAATTATTTTCCAAAAGATCACTTCTTTCGAAAGTAAAATGGAATTTTCATCACTCTCTTTAACTTTGATGAGATATATACCTTCTTCACCAGTTATTTCCAGCATGTGGTGTATTTAATTTCCCTTGGTATATCATATCAAGAGTTTCATTATTCTCATTATATTATATGGGATTATGATTTTAATGTTTGCAAGTGGTATGGGGAAATTTGTAATGTTTACGGATTATTTCCTCATGAATTTTTCAATAGTCTCATTTTAATGTATATTTATTTATATCAACATCATTTGATGAATATAGTAATTATTAGGGATTATCTATAATCATATTATGAAAAAAATATGTTGCTGAAGGGTTTCTAATTATTTTGAATGTGGATGTACTATCTTCACATAAATCACCATATTACTCTGAAAGGATAGTGTTTATATTTAATAAATGGGCAATGATTCTTAAATTTCATATGTATGTTTCAATATGAATGTATATGTTGTATATGTGTATCCCCATTAATAAGAGGAATTAATTTGACATATTATTTGATGGGTGGGGCCTGCTATAGCCCCTCGATTCATCGGTATATATCACGAGACAAACTATGGTATTGGCATGAGGCCATGAAAAAATTGATATTTATAGTCTTGGCACGATGCCTTGACAATATGGTTAAAATGTCCCTAATTATGAACTACCCCAATATTAAACTAGTAACTAATAGTTTTTTGGTTTATAGATTAGTATAATACCCATTTATATGATGTACTATGGAATTATTTATTCATCTTCTATTCCTACCACAATGTGTTCACGTTTATTTTTAGAGGTATTCCTTTTTAGTTATTCACCATTCTTAATGAATATATTTTTGATATCTTATGATGTACTTCTTAACCTTACTGAGCATTTGAACTCACCCCTTTCTTATGTATCTCCTTCCCTTGTCATGTGGATATATATTATGATTGACATGCAGGGATAATCTATTAGATATGGATTTTGTAAAAGGAATTTCTATATTTTATTTACTTTTAAGATTCAATCCTAAACATAATTACTTAATTCTTTTTTCAAAAGTACTAAACTAATCCAACCTTATGGAAAAAAATTTCTTGTATGATTTCCAATGTAATGAAATAATGCACCAGCTCCGTGAAACTGGGGTAGCCGTGTTACAATGTGTGTCTGGAATCTTAGTTAAATATTATATTTTTATTTTTATTTTTAAACATTATATAAATATTATTCCCACACACAGTTTAATAATTATAAATGTTTTCTTGATCATATAAATTTCATCACCACTTATTCAATGTATTATAATGTGAGGGAAATATTGAATTTATATTTATTTGTCACTTAGTGTATATAATATTTATTAATTAACTGGTGAATAAAGTAGCGATATTTATTTATTAAATAAATAGTCAATATGAAATCCAGAGAATCCTCTTGATGCCATAGAGAGGTCTCATCAACATGAATGGTCTCATGAAGGTACAGTGATCTCCCTCCACCCTCCACTCTCATGTCTAGAGAGGTCAAGAAGAATCATTTGAAAACAAATTTCTAGGTGATCAACGATAATGGACACAAGAATCAGGATTTTATTTCCTAGCACCTAGAAATTCCTGCAATGACAATTGGTGTTTTTTGGAACATTTGTAGATCACCATTGGAGGTAATATTTCATTGATTCCTACAACACAATGACTGAACAAACTAGATCTATTTTTAGATCCATCAACTAGGAGATGATTTATAACAAATCAATTTTTTATTTGATTAAAAATAATTATAAATTATATGGGTTGATCAAGTTCTTTGTTCCAACATTTGATCCCTTATATATTTTCACTGATTCAATTTCATTTATCATAGCATTCATCATAATGTAAATATCAAATTGATCATTGATAAAGATAAAATAATTGCTTGCCACGAACCATCACAACAGTTCTACTATGACCATATCCTAAAACTGTTATCTGAGTAGTCACATAATGATTTATAATTATTTAATGATCATTGATTGATTTATGAATAATTAAATAGTTTTAAAATACATGATAATTTTTCATTATTTTAAATTTCAATATATTCTTATTCATATTCATTTCTCATAAATATAATTGAATTTTATTAAATTTTTGAAAGAAATTAAATTGACGATCACATCCAATGGTGTCGATGGGTCTAGCCAGATTACACCAGAGTACAATATCTATAACCTAGTTGTACACACCATGTACTAGTGTTCAATATACCATTTACTAGTGTTCAATACACCACTAGTGTTCAATAAAAAATTAGTTAAATAATAATTAGGGTGAAAAAATTTTCTATTAATATATCAAAGGTATCTTTTATCATACTATCATAAACAAGATCAACCTCATTTCTTCAAGACCATAAGCTTAAGGACCATGATTGGCAGCACACAAACCACACAACTAGAACAACTCAGACATGAATCAATCATATCTGAGGCCAACTCGAATGAGGAACCCTCTATTGTCCCAAAAAATTCAAATCATGTTGGGTACCCTATATGGGGCTCAACCAAAAAAAACTCTCATTAATCCCACCAAATGAAACCATAACTACTGTCACAACTCATATCCCAAAGCTTAATATCCGAGAAGGAAAATCTCAAGAATCACCATACCCAAAAGGAAAACCTCAATCCAAACCACACCAATATGGAAAACCCCTATACAAACCATGATAGAAGGGTGGCCTCAAGCTACAATATGATCATAAGGGAATTCCTTAAACAGGTCTATCAGAACTATCTCAAGCTCACACATTGACACCCACCCATTCCCAAAATTTTATGATTTCATGCCAAGAAAAATCCATCTAACGTACTAAATCTCGAGAAAAAAAACAAGAAAATATCATCAAATAAGTGAATCAATCCTAAAATTTGGAATCTACCCATGGAAACTCAAATGGATTGACTTATAATCCTTAATATATGGTGATTAGAATGAATATAACCATTCACATGCCTAAACACTCATAACCCAACCTCTAAGAGGATTCTAAAACAACACCATCAAGTAATGATCCCAAGAAGATATATAAATCCAAAAAACCATCCATATGGACTATAAACTAGGAAATGATTCAACCATTATGATCTTTGCAGATAAATTATTCGACCAGAGTACTCAGATGTCTAATTCAGTCTCTAGGGCACAAAGACACACACAATCACTTACTGGAAAAAGTATATGGCTTTTACTTTTGAGTTCACAGAGTGTAATCATAGAGGTGTACGTAGGCATGTATTCTTACATGTCCACGTCATACCTAGGTATAAGCATATACTATTACATGGGAAATGGATTCATGGTGTCTACTCATGTACTATTGCAAAGACATTTCATCCTCACACATAGTCTCTTACAAAGTACATGGCTATCGGGACATGTACCACTACATGGTGTGTACTTCGAGAACTTGATAAGTAGTTCCAAATGATTTTTCTTCCCAGGTACCAAGCTCCATGGATAAGTACAACTACAAAATGTGTAGTTAAGGTACATGGAATGTTTCCCCAAATACTACACAGGCCCAAGTACTCACACAAATGACCAAGTACTACTATATGGAATGTACTTCAAAAAAACATCATATTAACTGAATAGTAAGAACACATAGTGAATGTTCATCAAACTATACACCATGTAGACATGATTTTAGAATTGGAAACCACTATAAACCTAATGAAACCCTATATTAACACATGAAACTAGTATGTCGACTCTATGGGGGTCCCCAATAACTAAAAAACATTATTTAATCTTAAAGACAAATAACCAATGATGACATATTGAGAAAAAAATAAAAAGGGAAAACGTTCTAGTGGAAAACACTTAAGATTGGATATGATCTTTGTTCCACATCTAATGTATGATTATCTAACTCATCTCATTCTAAATGGGGACAACTTCCTCTCCCTATCTCTCTCTCCCCCCCATACCCATATCCTATCTCAGGCATGTTGAAGGAAATACCTAGGGGAGTATACCAAAATATATGTTGTATAGGAGAGAAAGTAATAGTTAAAAAGGGGAAAGGGGAATGTGAAAATAAATAAAAATAAAAGAAAAGTAAAAAATAAATGAGAGGTCAGGCTTTCTACTTGGCATATCATTATACCTCACCTAAGAACCCCCCCCCCCCACACACACACACACATTTTTTACTCAATTGTGAAGTTAAAATTCCATTATGAATCTCTGAGTAGAGGATATATTTTAACGGTCATTAAGAAAATTATAATTACTCAATTATGAAATATTACACTAAAATTTAGACTGCTCATAATTTGAAAAAATACCACCATATGGTAAAAAACATATTTCGAAACCAACAACACGTTCATAAAATTCAAAAATGATTTCATGATGAGATAATTTATCATTCTTCTCCTGGAAAACCACATAAGAGAAAAAAATTCAAATTTCCCATATTTTTCTCAAATATTAATGTTTTGGTTCGAGATGAGATGCCCGCCATAAATTCTTATCATCCCCAAGAATCCTCGACAGTCTACCAGCAACCATGATTTACCCTAAGTATCCACAATTCCAAATAAACTATGATTTTCCATAAAATGATCCCACATCGCCCATGAATCCCCTAAAAAGAGGGTCATTTCACTATGTCTCATATGATGGTCCTCCACAGAGAAGAACCCTTATAATCGACCCTATGATAAATAGTAAACCTATCATCCCAAGATCCATGCACTACCAAATGCATGTAGGACCCTGAGACACCCTGAGAGGGGAGGGGTGAATCAGGGTGTCACCTTTTTCTCCTTAAAGTTGTGGATCATGTTCCCACGTTGGTAGGAACTAGTAAAACATGTATGATGGATATGATCAGCAATGAAACATTCAAATGAAAAGATATGACACAACTATTTTTACATGGTTCACCACTAAGGGCTACATCAAAGGTGCATACACCGACAAGTTGTCTGTCGTACCAAATTCCACTAATCTTCACTAGTTGTGTATTACAATGGTTCGGGCACAGTCACTCTGTCCTAGGCTCACTGCCTTTACAATTGTTCAGGGATAGCTCACTGCGTCCCTCGGGTCACTCTCGTTGACTCCCCCTGGCTCACTGCCATTGGTGAAGTCCCGCTCAGTTTATAGATTTGAAGGTCTCTTCAATAGATGTGCATTGAAGTTATTTGTCTCCTATTCAACATGAGACTTTTCTTGCATTAGGGTTCATAGCTAATGCTATTTTGTATTCAACCTTCTACTTTAGTGAAAAAACTGAATACAATATATCTTCCTCTTCTCTTCCTTTGATTCTCAATACTAACACCTAAGTGTACTGATATATTACCCTCTTTCTATGTAGATCTAAGTTTAGTTGCACGAACCGTTCTTGTTCTCTTCGCAAAGCACAATTAGGATGTTAAACATCAGTCATGTGTGTGTGGTACCACTTCTATTCATAAAACCCAATTGTTCATTGTTATTCCGTCTATGTAAATGAATACATCATCTGTTTCACTGAAGGTATAGAGAAATCGTTCAGATTTCGTGCATCTCTAAAAGGACGGGCCAACTCCAATAGGACCTGGCGCTCTTTTCCAAGACAGGCGTGCAAGTACCAATACAGCGTGCAAGTCTTCAGTGCACAAGTCCAAACTAGCACGCAAGTGTCACCAAAGCACCTGCGCGACTCTTCCTTCCCCATCTACAAACTTGCATGACCCACTTCTTTTCTCTCCCAAACTTCCTTGGGCGCGTAGCCAACAACTGGCGTGCAACCTCTACTTGCGCGACCCAACTACCACTTGCGCGGCTCAATCACGTGCGCGACGAGATCTCGAACAATATCTAAGTCTTGAACTCCATAAGAAATGAGGAGGGGTTGACCTGTATTTATTGGAAAACTGGATCCCCTACACGGTGGCGTGTATGTCACACCTTGGCGCGCAAGTCTCGGTGCACATCTCATCTCCCCTATCCTCTGTCGCGCAACTCACTTGCACGACCCAACTAATACTTGCACAACCTTATTTCCTTAGCCATATTTAGAAGTTATATTCTTGGAAAACAATAGGCACGTAAGTTCCAATCCTCCTAGGTACCTGCGCGCAAGTTTTTTCATGGCGCGCAAGTCCAATTGTGCGACCTAACCAAAACTTGTGCAACCCTTATTCTTTTGCCACATTTTGATGTTCTGATCCTCAAAAACATATGGCACGCAAGTTTCCTCTCCTTCATGTGTATGACACACAAGTCCCTTTTCCAAAATCACTCATCTTCATTTGTTGATTTTGAGGCCCAAAAATTTGGCAAACACTGGGAAACAACTCCACCTTGTATCTACTTTCTTTTTCTGCCTCCAGATCATCCATTCCTTTGTCGATGTTCCTTGAATAAAACATGGATCATTATCCATAGTCCTTGAACTGGACATGCCACCTTGAAATCTCCATTGTCAACAAATTTTTATGTCGTTTGTTTTCTTTGTCAACAAGAACGATCACCTCAATAGCACTTCTTCTTGGTGATTTGTATCCATCAGCATCTCTTCTACTTTTATCACAAAATCGAACATTGTGATATGTATTCTTTGAAGCCATAACTTTTTCATCATCATCTTCTACGAAAATGTGATGTGCATGGCTACCTCAGAATTCCAATCCCTGCACGACCATCATAGAATTCCACTCATTTTCACATTGTCTTCTTCATCAACCGTCATGATCTACTTCATGCAAGCCATATGATTTAATTCGTCAAGAAGTATCTTGAATGGCTCTCATGAAATCATGAGTAATTGCATTGTCTTCATCAAAACCCATGGTTCTCATGCAATAATGAGGAATTGCATGGTCTTCATCAAAACCCATGGTTCTCATTCAATAAGGAGGAATTGCATGGACTTCATCCAAAACCCCATTCTTCTTTAATCATCCTCAGATGGGTCTTCAGATGGATTACAGCTCAAATTCTTCATTGTTGTAAACAATTTATCACCTTTGACACATGTTCTTTTGAACTTACGATCAGTACAACAATCGTCTGAATCATCATTCCTCCACTTCATAGGAGTACTTCTTGATCTCCTTAATTTTGATCTTCATTGAAAATTATTGACAACAAATACAACATTATACACAAAGTGGTTCCAAAAATGCAATGGCTATAAATGGAAAAATTTCTCACCCAATAGTTCTAACACCAAACACCAACCAGTTACTATTCTCAGCTCGCCAGGAAAGACATCCCAACAATCAAATAACATCTTAAAAAAATGAACAAAATCTCCACCAACTTAGGGTGTACTCCCCAATATAATACTTACCTTACACTACTCATAGATCATTTATCTCATGAACTAACCTACATAAATACTAATTAGTTTTCACATCACTCACTCAATAAAACCTTTATCCAAAAAAGTCAATCCAACCACCACTCTACTACTCAAATTAGAGTTATTCTCCAATAAAGAACTCATGAACTATCATTCTCATATAATTTGTGAATTAATGACCCTTGGCTAATTTAACTAAAACCCCAAACTATGATCCTGACAATAGACAGTTCCAACAAACTTGAGAACCCTTGAAACTCCATAAGAACAAGCTATATCCCTCATGATATGATACACTACACAAGCACTCTCCACTCAATATTCGATCCAAAACCATGAGAGATTAAAAAAGCTATCACCTTTCTACCCAAGGTAATACTAAAATTGAAAAAAGCTAGGCATCAATCTAAAATAACCATTTAAAACTATAAAAGAAGTCAAGATCACTCCCAGTGACCTAAATCACATTTCTAAGGAAACCGTGGCATCACCACATAACATCGTAGGGAATCCAAAATGATAGGGAAATTTTATCTCAATATAGTCGTATCTCATAATTTATTGAATTTTCTAAGCCATCCACATTAACTAGGAATCCCAAATCCTACACCACCCAACAAGAACCTCCTTAAATCCCTTGAATAACATACTACATATTTTTATCACAAGAGATCAATATCTAAAGGATCCACATGACATGTCATAAGAGAAATGTACACATGGTTCCATTAAGTAGAATGTCACCAAGATTCTATATGGGATGATTATATATATGTTGTGGCTGACACATTAAACAAGAGAACCTCGATCTTTAGTAAAAACACACATAGTTAGAAAAATTTCATTAGGATCCTACCTTCCTGTCATGATGCATTAACGCATACCTCTTTCTAGGAGAAAAAAAAATGAACAGAGCATAAATCAAAAAATCAACAAACACTATCAAATCACCGTAAGTGAAAACAATAGAACCCTAATAGTGAAACTGGAAATAATTCCCATATTCCTGATAAATTGGATTTCATACTAGAATTGGTGTTCATGATGAACATTCATGATATCTATCACATGTTCCAACACATTCATATAACTCATGCCTATGAACTATCCAAATAGTATGATAAATAAAACAATTCACTGAATCAATTTTTCACGAACCATCCTGGGTCGACCTGACCCATCACACAAATTGGCTTGAAACAAGGCCTCAAGGGAACCTTCCAAATTACTAGATGATTTTGACATGAGGTGAGGGCCTAGAAGGATAATCTGGGGGAGACTATAGCCACATATCATATAAAAATAATAGCATAAATGAACTGAACTCATACAGATCGATGAACATCAATGTCTGGATAAATAAAAATAATAATAAAATATAAGAAAACATTATTAATTGGACTGTCGTATACATGCTAAAAGAAAAAAAAATATATACTGTTTAACCACATTGGTGACTAAAAATATTAAATAATATACCTAAAATAAATACACGAGGCTCCACTTCCACTCTTATGTGAACAACATACCTACTCTCCATGACTATTGAAAAGCTCCAGCACATAAAATAGACTCCACTGAAGAAATCATGTCCAAAAAAGAAACTTTTGGACTCTAATTGATCCACCACATATTATTCCCAAAGGGAAAAAAGGAATTCATTTACATTGATGTGCATTCATAGGGGGTGAAAAAATGAATCCATGTAGTCCACCCCCAACAGTGTTCCTAAAATCATCTATCATAACATGTGTACGAAACAACTGATATTCCCAACCTAGAAGAACAATGAATAATTGAATAAATGAAAAAAATATAAAAAATGAAAAAAGGGGTAAACAAATGGAAAATATCCAACCATGGATTCTAGGCTGACACTCGAGGTAAAAACTACCATCACTCTACCCCCGACTAGAGGAATTATGAAACATGGCTCACAACACCAAAACAAAAATCATGTATACTTGGTCAAGAAAGAGATACAAATTCAATGCCAAGGACAAACATGAAGAATAGGCCCTTGGATCTCGTCCTAGATGTCTAAAAAATGATGTGAATCGACAAAGATATATGGATTCAATGGAATGATATGAACTGGTAGTAGGGGATCCTTTTAGACCGTGGGAATATTTTAAAATGTATTTAATGTCTCTTAGAACTAACTAGGTTATATAGAACCTACCATAACATATACATGCTACATGAAAAGGCCCAATACCTCAAATAAATAGGCCCAGCAAGATCATAGGCCACTGTGGTCCACTAACCATAGCTAGGGTGATCATATAAACATGGATGGTTACACTTATACAGTTTATCCATCATCACGCTAGACCCACCTCACAAAAACTAACAAGCAAATGTGATAAATTAAGTCAACCTCAGGTTCGAAACCTAGTCCAATAATTTCAAAATAGACTCATGTATTATATATTCATGATCAAGAAAAACCTCAATCCACCATGTAAAAAACCATGATTTCCATACCTAACTATTATATGATTTTATTTGAATATTCAATACATTTCAAAAATACACACCCAAGGGCAGTAAAGGTTTAACGTCTTTTGAGACTAGATACACAATCTTCTTATTTCGTGAAATATCTCCAATATCTCTCACAAATATCAACACATTTATTAATTTTCTTGGAAGTAACATAATGAGAATGATTCTTTATAACCTATAGAAGGAAACATAAGAAGGTGTAATAAATATTTCTCAGAAAGGGTCAACAAGGGAGATAACAATTGATGATCATATGAAAGAATAAATTAAAAATATGGGTATGTGATCATAACCATAACATGAAAAGTTCACAAAGATCATAAACATGATTAAATGCATAAAAATATCTCATTTCAAATGACACGAATCATATGAGTAAGAAATCGTCATAAATAAACCATGAACCATATGTTCATACAATAAAAGTTCAGCACCATCATTGGAAAATAAGGATATTGTAACACCCCAAGATTTCATAGTATGTTATCACTTTAATGTAATTTAATAGATTATATTTCACGCAACACTTACAAGCCTTGCGCTATACACAATATTGAATTTTTTCTAGACAACACATTAGTATTATTATAATTTAAACAATATATAAATTTATCAATTAAATTTTATAATATTCATAGTAAGAAAATAAATTTTAAATGTTATTTATATCATTTTCACATAAATAAAACCTATTTATAATGAAATGTGTAAGTTTTGTTAAACTAAATATATATTTAGAAAAACGGTTTTCTTACAAGAACTACTTATTATGTCCTTTTGTGAATAATAATAAAATTAATATTAGACACTCCTAATAATTTAATTTGATATGATAATAATTATTTTTTATTTTTAATATCAATAATATCTTAGGGTTAAATTTTTGTATTTTTTTGAAAACATTCAATTTTTGATGAATAGTGAAAAATACTGCATAGTACATAAAAACTGAATTTTTCATTCAAATAATTATTTCTAATTAAAATTTATCTTAATGTAAATATATATATATATATTACATATATTATTCCAATATAATTCATTTTTTTCATTTTATAATAAGATCAGATATATAAAATTTTATTGAACATTTTAACATCTTTTACCCACCATATAGGCACATTTGGAAATTTGCATAAAACATAATTTTACCACTTATGTGGATTGAATTTTAAAAATATGAAATACATATTTTTCATCTGTGAGTAAAATGTAGTTCAATATGATGAAAATAATTTTCGGTGAATATTAACTTTTGAATTTTATTTACCATAGTTAAAAGTAAACAAGGTAATTAAAAGTAGAAATAATACTATAATAATATAAAAATACCAAAACATATGTCTTAATTCTATTGGATATGTCCTTTTCAAGAAAAATAAACCTTATTACAAAAATAAGAACCTTTTGTATCCATTTGAGTAAGATTAGGACATTTATTATATTTTATTTACAAAAAAGTTAAAAGTGTTAAATTCAAATTTTATTAGCTAAAACATGTTTAATATAGAGTTATACATAAGATAAATTAGACTATAAATATTAATTATAAATATAGAATTTTTTTTACATCAAGGTATTTTATTTATAATTTTGATACATTATATAATTAAATTTATGTATAACTCAATGATGATGTAGTAACTACCTTATTAATGAAAGATTAAACTAATTAATATTCTAAATATTAAAATAAATGTAAATTGAACCTTTTTATGCCATACCCAAATTTTCAAGGGGGATATGACATGTTAGTGTTGATTCAATGTATTGTTTTTGATGTGATAAACAATTTATGACTTTCACAAAAACAAAATACTAAATAGTGTCAAAATTGTCAAAAATGAGTTTTTAAAACAAAAAATATTTTATTAAATGATATAATATTCATAAAAATCGATGATTTGGAAAAACGTATTTTATAATATTATATATGTCATTAATTAACCACTTTATGTTCTCTAGACCTTTTATAGTAAGAATATAAACCATATAATATAAAAAACAAGAAGTCATGGTAAAAGTTTAACTATTTAACTAAGATTTAAATCTAAATGATAAGGTTAATATGTGGACCAAAACATGTTAAAAAAAACAATTTTGAGAGTATTTAGACCCATATCCACGTTTTAGTCAAAATAAATTGACTTTTATCTATTAGAAAACAAAAAATATTTTATAATAAATTAGTATTTCAAGGACATCCTAAAGTGACCCTCACCTCTCTTATAAAAGGGTGATTCCCCTTCTATTAAATTCAGTCCTCCAAATCCACATGGATCGGCCAACCGCTACACAAATATCCTACCAACTACCCTAACATCAACCTAGATTCCTTATTTTGATCAGAAATCTATCCTACGTAGCACTTTTGTTCCAATCAAATGGAGGAACCCAAAAAAGATGTAATTATTTCATCACCTGTTTAAAAGTTTTCTTCTTCTTCCACTTACTCATTATTTGTTGTTTCCATTACAAAATAATAACTCAAATACCTTCTACATACTTTAGTGTTTTTATAAATTTGGTACAACTATATTAATGATTCAATCTATCCTATGAATGACTAAGTCAGCATATGTGTATTTGTATGGCGTAAAGTCTCCACATCGTGGTTTAGTTTGTTATTCAAAAATTCTTTATTTGTATGGGTATAATAATTAGTATAATTGACCTAAATAATAATTATAACAAGTTAATGATTGTATATATATAATATAATATCCAACTATATATTATTTCACCATCAATAGAATTATATTATCACCCATTCATACGTACGACTTACCGTCTCCACAACGCGATGAGATTACATTCCCCATCATAAAAATTCAAGAATAATTTTCATTTGATAAATAAAAATAATTTTTAAGAACATAATATCATTCTGAATATGAATAAAATAAATCCTATCCGTAACAAAAATGAAATATGTAACAAAACATATAAAGTAAAATGAATCAGTTAACACCCGAAATATTGATACTATAAAAATATTATTAACAACCCAATATTAGAGGATCATATATGATATCATATTTATGTATGTGGTTCTTATATGATTTAATAATAAATTATTTAACCATTATACATGAAGTTAACATACCCTCAACTGAGGAAAATTACAAGTGGTTTTCATCTAACATTTTATTCCCATGACATTCAAGCAATATTTCTTACTCTTTCCTTTTGTCTTGTGGATGTACTGCCCATGATTGTATTCATTTTTTAATATAATTATATTTATCTGAATTTACATCTTCATTGTATTATTATCCTTTCACAGGGTGTATGTTTCGTAAGATACCAAACCGGTAAGGTAATTTCAAATTTCAATTTCTACTCATTGGGTTTTACGCATACATCGTTGAATATTTTACTCCAAGATTATGTGTTGAATCGATATTTATTTATTTATATAGTAATTTCAACTCCCCTTTTTTGGATATACATTTGATATACATAATCACAACATTTATAAATTCTCATGTCATTTATATTGTGTAACGCCCTGACCCCAGTTACCTAGAGTCTGTGCATTATTACGTATCGTTGGCATGATCAAAAAAGATCATGTCTCGAAATACTGATTATTTTAGTAGACTTGGAAGTACTAGATACATTCATAAGGTTTCCATTACATCATAAAATGAAAAACTTCAACAACAATGTTTTCAGAGACAATACTGAGATACCATATAATATCCCTACAGGACAGTCATAATATACTACATCGCATCCTGGGAAAAATAAAACATAGAAAAGGGTGAGATCAGATGCTTAGTAAGGATAACAATATAGAAGAAAATTTCATAAATAAGCACAAACATTTATGGCAATGTATAATACTAAAAAAATAATTTAAACTTGAACTTCAAGAAAATATGGAAAATACAAAAATAAAATAATTCCATTTACTTATTCACATTGATATTCTACTAGTCGAATAATCACATGCAATATCAATAGAATCTTTTATAATGATGGAATGCATAATGCCAGACCATCATAACCACATATTCAAGGTCTTGTCCCATGACTACAAATAAGATTTTGTCAAGGCCTTGTGTCAAGACACTAATTTGTCTCATGAGACCTACCGATGAATTGAGGAGCTATAGCAGGCTCCACCCGTCACTTACTAAGTCCAATACATTCCACATATGAAAAGTTTGAAACATAACATAAACATTCGTATTAAACTAGCATACAAAATGTCAATAATTTGACCACAAACCATGAATGGTATAAAAATATCACATCCACAGTCAGACATAACTCATTCAATACAATATAAAATATTGTATTAACCTCAATATAGGATAATGAATTATATTGACATAGATGAAAATAATCATCAAAACAATTTGAGGGAAATATCCCCCTTTTATTGAAAACATTTAAAAGCCTCACTTTTATTCATGATGTCGTTTAAAATAGATTTTTGAATCAAAGTGTCCCATACCAATTTGAAAAATTTAAAACGAAATTTTAATTTTAAAACATTAATTTCCATATATATAATTCCATAAAACCATTTTTAAAACATTGACATTAATGAGAATATTTAGAAGAATAAATCTTTAAAACATTTAATATGATATTTTAGTTATAGTTCCTAACCAAATGAGAGACACTTGAATACATACAATTGAGGTAATAAAAACATTATAATATCATGAGAATAAAGGGATTCATGATATACAATGTCAATGTAAAGTATATAGACAATATAAAAGTTAATTGGCACATTACAGTAAATAAGTCTCAATAGATTTTAAATTGAGATGAAATCCCTTATAAAGACCATTAATCTTATCATGTTCATATCAATGAATTGAGAATTTATCAATGGAGTGATTATGTGTATCAAAAGTATATCCACATAAAGGGGAGTGGAAATTACTACATAAATAAATAAATAGTTATTCCACACATAATCTGGGAGTAAAACAATCAATGAAGTATAAGTGAAATGCAATGAGTGGAAACTGAAATTTTGAATTACCTTACAAATTTGGTAACATACAAAACATACAACCCATGAAATAAGGATCATACAATGAAGTTTTAAATACTAATATGTTAAATTATATTACATAAAGAATACAATCATGGGATGTACATATTCCACACAAAAGGAAATAGTAGAAATTATAATATAGATATCACTAGAATAAAAAGTGAGATGAAACCCCATTACCTTTACTTTTAATTTTTTTATGGTAGGTTAACCTCCTGTATAATGGTTAAATAATTTTTATTAAATTATAAAAGAATCATATATATTAATATGATATCATATATGATCTTTTAACATTGATTTGTTAATAATATCTTAGTATTATCATCGTTTCGGGTGTTAACAGATTCGTTTTCTTTTATAGTCCTTGTCATGTGAGTCATATTTGTTATGGATGGGATGTATATTATTCATATAAAGTATGATATCAAGTTTCTAAACATTATTTTCAATCATCAAATGAAAATTAGTCTTGAATGGATTCGATGGGGAATGAATCTCATCACGTTCGTGGAGACGGAAATCCGTACGTACACACGAGCGAAAATATCATTCTTTTGTTATTAAAATAATATATAATTGGATGGTATATCATATATACAGAAAAATTGTAATGTTATATTAACTATTTACTTAATTACACATCATTATTATACCAATAAAAATAATAATGTATTGACTAACAATTGCACCATGACGTAGAGACGGTAAGTCGTACGTACACACGTATGGTGACATGTCATTCAAAGGATGTATAGAATAATGAATATGGATGTAAATTTTTTATAATAACATAATATTATATATAATATACTGTTTTTATTATTATATTACGGAAACAACAATGAATGAGGATGTGGAAGAAGAAAGGAACATGAAAAAGTTGATGAAATATTTACCTCTTCTTCAGGTTTTTCCTTTTGATTTCATCAAAAGGGATCCTTAGATTGGATTTCTCACTAACTTAAGGCCTCTAGGATGAAGTTAGTATAGTTTAGAGTGTATTTGGGAAGATTTTGGCTGATCCAAATGGCTTTGATGGTGTTAATTATAGAGAAGGTGGAATACCCTTTTATAAGAGGGGTGAGGGGCACGTTAGGAAAAGCTAGAAATATTATTTTATAATAAAATAATTTTCAATTTTTAATGGATAAAAAGTAGATTATTTAAAGTATAAGGTGGTTATGGGTCTAAAACCACTCATCCAATTGGTTTCAGATTGGTTTGGGTCACTATATTAACTTTACCTTTTAGATTTAACTCTTAGTTAAATATTTTGACATTTACCATGCCTTTTTGTATTTTTATATTATATGGTTAATAAACATACTATATACATCCAAGTGAACCCCAAGTGGTTAATTAATTATAAAACCATCATTAGATATGTTGTTTGGCTGAATATTATATTTTTAGGAATATAATATCAATTAATAATATAATATTGGTTTTGAAAACTCCTTTAAGTCAATTTTGACACTATTTGGTATATAGTTTTTTCTAAATTCATAACAGCATTATTTCTTAGAACAGAATTAATATAAACAACTCTAATATTTCATATTAACTTATAAAATTAGTGTAATTAAAAAAAATTCTCAAATATCATTTATTTTGATATTTATACTATCAATTATTATAATATTTCATTAATTAGGTAATTACTTCATCATCATTGTGTCATATATAAATTAACTTATATAATGTCTAAAAAATATAAATAAAGTACCATTATTATTGAAATATTTTTATCTTTATAATGAATATTTATATTCAAAAATATATTATCTGTATCCATATATTAAAAATGATCTATTTATTAAACTTTGATTTTAACTCATTTAACTCTTCTTTGAATTAAATAATAATAAATGTCTTAATCTAATCCAAGTGGACCTAAAGGATCATATTTTATTCCTAAGTTTGTTTTTGGTCGAATCACATTTATCAAATAGAAATATGACATGTTTTAGGATAATAATAATATCATTTTTACCCTTAATTACCCTATTTACTTTTAACCGCGGTAAATAAAAGTAAAAAGTTACTATTCACCAAAAATTATTTTCATCTTATCGAACCAAATTTTTCTTACTGATATCAATCGTGTCTCTATGATTTGTGAAATTCAACTCACATATGTGGTAAAATTATGTTTTATGTAAATTTGCAAATTCTCCTAGGAGGTGGGTAAAAGACGGTGAAAAGTTCAATGATATTTTTATATATCAAAAATTATTATGAACTCACTCAAATGAATTACATTAAACTTTTATAGGAATAATTTATCTATTTTGACCTTAAAAATATTAAGTAAAATAAATAATTATTTAAAAAATTTGGTATTAAAAAATAACTCAGTGTTTTTACTACTCATCAAATATTGAATGTTTTCAGAAAAATACAAAAAATTCACCCTATGATAATTTTGATATTTTTAATTCTAAAATGTAGTCTATTTTACCAAATTCAAAATATATAATATTCATTTATTAATTTAAAATTAATTCCCATTGTTGACAGCAAATAGAGGGTTTTTAAAAAGTAAAAACTATCAAAAGATTCACAATTGTTTATGTCCAATTTTAAAGTGAAATTACTTCCAATGAACAACATTGGATTAAATGGTAAAAATATAATCTCATTATAATTCAAAAACATTAAAATTTATAATTTAACGCTATAAATTATTTTGATTAAGAATGTTGTTTTCAGTTAACATTTAGTAATTTTTAATATCCACCCAAATATGGAATTTATCCGAAAAACACGAAAATATTATCAAAATTATATTTTTATGTACCAATTATAAAGAAGAAATTTATTTTGTCAAATTTAATATATAAAAGTGTCAAATATTGGATTTAAAAAGGATTCTCCAATAAAAGTCGGTAAAATTGAATTTTTTTGAATAATACTTATTTTATCTAAAAAAATGAATTTGTTTTTATATTTTTTCTAAGAAATAAATAATATGGATTTTAATATTTTATAGAGTATATAAAAATCAAATTTTCGTTAACAGTATTAATAACTGCTTTTGAACACCTAGTTTGATACGTTGTGGTGCGCTTGAAATCAGTGTTGTGTGTAGTGCATGTTATTGAATTACATTGATGAAATAACATACTATGAAATATTGGGGTGTTAAATTCTCCCATCCTTCAATAAATTGGGTCCTCACAATTTTAAAATGTTCTTCGAAAAAATGGTTAATAATAGAAAAATACTTTTATGAAGTACCCACATCAGAAATTGGGTTAATTAAATTTAACCATAATTAGAGGGAAGTGGAGTTGAAAAGGTCACCACCATATTAGGGTTTTGAATTGGAGAACATTTGTGGAAATTATAGACACGTAATTAGAAGAAAAACGTAAATATTTATAGAAAGTGTTTGAAGTCATCAATCATAAACAAGTGAACAACAAATGGAATATTGAGGGCCTCAATGCCATAAATCTATGATGATTTAAATACCATCGGTTCAAAAAAATATAAGGTATTAGGATAACATATTTTTTGTTTTAAGATAACTTCCCTAACATTTAAGAATTAATTTCTTCATAGAATAAGAGAAAAAAATATACTGAATAAGTATATTTTCATCCTTCAACTAATTTCTACCACGAACTCATCTTTCACACCAAAAGATAATATAATTGAAAAATATTATATTTATCATAAACATATAGGTTTCCAAAAATAATGAATTTATAATTCATTTTTTAGAATATAAAAAAAATCTACATTAAACAAACCAGGACATCACGTAGGCTAGTGGTAGGTGATGCACCCTTGTCGCCCTTCGGTTGTGGGTTCAAATCTCACGACCTTACTAGATGCGATGGGTTGTCGCCCGAACTTCGTGTTGTCCTTTTTATAACGACAAAAAATAATCTTAATAAATTATTTTACCTTAATAATAGTATTAAATTGCAAACATAATACATTCCAACCTTTAGACTTATCCAAAATACTTCTATCCAAACAGAAAGTCCAAAATTTATATGTTAGGTAAATACAATGAAGATCTTTTTTCACATAATAACATGTGAAAACCTTCATCATGTATTCTTTTAAAACGTGGTAACACCCTGAATTACCATAAAACCATATTGATTACATTCATTCTCCCTTATT
This sequence comes from Viscum album, assembly GCA_963277665.1. Taxonomy (NCBI): domain Eukaryota; kingdom Viridiplantae; phylum Streptophyta; class Magnoliopsida; order Santalales; family Viscaceae; genus Viscum; species Viscum album. Next base: position 1,084,066,423 of record OY728162.1, on the reverse strand, counting down.
CCTTATATAATACTAGATATATTCCTTATATCCAAAAATTATGAATACTCCAACAATGATGAAATAAACAAACCATTAATCAGTTCCAAGATAGTAAAAAATATCCAATATAATTTATCCAAATCAACCATCTCATATTCCAAAATTACTACCTCAGTATCAGGACCATATTAAGTCTTATCTTTCCTCCAACCATGTTTTCTACAAAAACATTTAACATGGTGTCGATTCACTATTCATAGTACCATATAATCTCAAATCCTAAATGAAATAGTACTGCGGTACAATCCTTATTTATTTCCGTAATTCATATAACTGGTACATCATTGATATAACACTGAAATGACATAATTCATTAATAAAAACATAATAACAATAATCATTACTCTTCATCTATGTTAGTAAAATAACTTGATTATTATCAAATAGCATCATTTGGGGAATACTCAGATGATTTGGACATTGATTTGCGTATTTTCCCAACTTATTGTAGATGAATCATTATACATTTGAATCATTTTTCTTACCCTTGCAATGAAGTACTTGGGGTCCTTTTTCTCCACACTTATAACAAAATCCCATTCCCTTCAAGAATTTACCATGGTGATTATTTCCATAGTAATCACATATGGGAAAAATCATTCTTTTCCTTCTTCCCTTTATCCATCTATCTCTCCTCCATCCTTTTCTTCTTTTTCTTCCCTTCAAATCCATAGGACTCAGAGAATTATTTACTTATCTTATTAACACATGATACAATTTCTTCATATGATAAGAATACGTGGGATACTATTTCCCTTTTAAATGTTATCATAAAACCATGAAATATATAATCCTTCTTACTCTTTAGATCATACGTATTGTTGGAGTTATCATTCATTCTACTGGGATCCATTTCGGAATAATGTCATACATTAGGTCAGTTTATGAATCACAATTCATAATTCCGAACTTGTAAAATACATAACGTAAATTGAACAGTTTATGGATATAATCCATAATCATAAAAATGTTTTCTTTGAGGAAGTATATACTCATAAAACCTTCATAATGGGTTGTAATGAAAATGAGAATTATCCTAAGAATATCACCCAGGAGAGTCGTAACCAAGAGTACATCAAGGCTTGTTGTCATGTACCAGTTCTCGTTTGAGTCTAGCTCAAACTGTTGTTTTCAGGTTTTACCCCTAGGTACATCTGTGCTGGAGCCACCTCTACCTGCTTGTATCCATACAGTGATGTATTGCTCAGAAAACTTGAAAAATCTATACATTACAAAATTTATATGAAGTTATTCCATACTAATCCTCAATGTCTATCTTAGGGTAATGTTCTCTAATTAGAGTTTATCTAAATCTAGTTTCCAAGGTTTTTACTAAACTTCCATTGATACCAACTGTAATGCCCCGACCCCATTTACCTAGAGATAGTGCATTATTACATATCATTGGCATGATCAAAAAATATCATGTCTCGAATGACCGATTAGTTTAGTAGACTTGGAAGTAATAGATACATTTATAAGGTTTACATTACATCGTAAAATAGAAAAATACAACAACACTGTTTCTGTAGACAACACTGAGATACCATAGACTATCCCTACAGGTCATTCATAATACATTTCTTCACATCCTGGAAAAAATAAAACATAGAAAGGGGTGAGCTCAGATGCTCAGTAAATATAACAATATAGAAGAATCTTCCATAAATAAGCATAAACATTTCAGTCAATGTACAACACTAAAACAAAAGAATTTTAAACATGAACTTCATCATAATATGGAAAAGATAAAAATAAATAATTCATTTACATATTCACATAGATATTCTACTATTGAATAATCACATGAAATGTCAATTGGCACTTTCATTATGATGGAATGCATAATGGTTGACATTCATAACCACGTAGTCAAGGTCATGTGCCAAGACTTCAAATAGAATTTTTTCAAGGCCTTATGCGAAGACACTAGTTTGTCTCATGATACCTACCGATGAATTGAGAAGCTATATAAGGCTCTACCCATAACATACTATGTCCAATGAATTCATCATATGAAAAGTTTGAAACATAACATAAACATTTGTATTAAAACTATCATATGAAATGTCAACATTTTAACCACAATCCATGATGTGTATAAAAATATCAAATCCACAGTAAAAAATTACTCATTAAACAAAATATAGAAGATTGTATTCACCTAAAAAGAGACTAATAAAGGATATTGATATATATGGAAATAATCTTCAAAATTATTTGAGGGAAATATCCCCCTTTTTTTGAAAACATTTAAAAGTATCACATTTAATCAAGAAGAAGTCTAAAATAAATTTTTGAATCAATGTGTCCCATACCACTTTGAATCTTTTTAAATGAATTTTAATTTTAAAACATTAATATAAATATAAATAAATCCCTAAAATCCTATTGAAAACATGGACATTAATGAGAATATTTAGAAGAATAAATGTTTAAAACATATATAATGATATTTTAGTTTTAGTTCCTTACCAAATGAGAGACACTTGAATATAGATAATTGAGTTAATAGAAACATTAAAATATCATGAGAATAAATGTATTCATGATATAAAATGTCAATGTATAGTATATACACCATATAAAAGTGAATTGGCACATAACAACAAATAAGTCTCAAAATATTGTAAATTGAGATGAAATCTCTTATAAAGACTGTATCCATAGGTTAAGGATACATCAATGAAATAATTATGTTTGAAAGATATAAATAAACTCAATATGATATTCTATTCAGTGTAAATGAATCAGATTACATTCACAGATATTCTTGTAGAACCAACACCAATGACTTGGATGTCTAACTCAGTGAATAGAAATTGAGTTAAAATTACTTTTATCAAGTTGATATCGATAACTTGGGAATTTATAAATGGATTGATTATGTGTATCAAAAGTATATCCACAAAACGGGGAGTGTAAATTACTACATCAATAAATAAACAGTGATTCCACACATAATATTGGAGTAAAATAATTAATGAAGTATAAGTGTAATCAAATTAGTGGAAATTGAAATTTGGAATTACCTTACCAATTTGGTAACATACGAAACATACAACCCATGAAAGAAGGATCAAACAATGAAGATGTAAATACCAATATGTTAAATTATATTACATATATAATACAATCATAGGAGGTACATATGCCACACAAAATGAAATAGTAGAAATTATAACATATATCTCAAGGGAATAAAAATTGAGAAATAAACCCATTACCTTGTACTTTTCCTTGGTAGAGGGTAGTTTAACCTCCTTTATAATAGTTAAATGATTAATATTAAATTATACAAGAATCATATACAATAATATGATATCATATATGTTCTCTTAAAATTGTGTTGTTAATAATATCTTAGTATTGTTTTTGTTTCCAGTGTTAATAGATTCATTTTCCATTATATTGTTTGTTATGTTATTCATATTTTTTATGGATGGGATGTACCTTATTCATATCCGGAATGATATCAAGTCTCTAAACATTATTTTTAATTATAAAATGATAATTAGACTTGAATGGATATGATGTGGAATGAATCTCATCGCGTTTGTAGAGACGGTAATCCGTACGTACGCACGGGCGACAATATCATTCTTTTTATATAAAAACAATATATAATTGGATTTTATATAATATATACATAATAATTATCATGATATATTTATTATTTACTTCAATTACACATAATTATTATACCCATCCAAATAATAATGTATTGAATAACAATTACACCACAACATGGAGACGCTAAGCCGTATGTACGCACGTATAGTGAAATGTCCTTCAAAGAAAGGATAGAATAATGATTATGGTTGTACCATATTTATAATAACATCAATGTATATAGAAGATACTGGATTTATTATTTTATAATGGAAACAATATTGAATGAGGAAGTGGAAGATGAATGGAACTTGAAAGAGGTGATTAAATATTTACCTCTTCTTTAGGTTCGTCCTTTTGATTTGATCAAAAGGGCTCCATAGATTGGATTTATGACTAAATTAATGCCACTAGGATGAAGGGAGGATAGTTGAGAGGGTATTTGGGTAGAGTTTGGCCAATAAAAATGGATTTGAAGGTGTGATGTAGAGAGAAGGGGGGATCCCTTTTATAAGATGGGTGGGGGAACCTGAAGAAAAGCTAGAAATATTATTTTATAATAAAATCCTTTTCAGTTTCTAATGGATCCAATGTGGATTATTTAAATGATAAGGTGTTAAGGGGTATAAAATCACTCAACCTATTGGTTTTAGATAGGTTTGAGTCACTATGTTAACTTTATCATTTAGATTTAACTCTTAGTTAAATAGTTTTACATTTACCACGTCTCTTTGTATTTCTGTATTATATGGCTAATAAACATACTATATACTTCCAGGAGAACCCCAATTGGTTCATTAATGATAGAAATATCATTATCTATGACTTTTGGATGAACCTTATATTTTTAGGAATAGAATATCAATTAACTGAACCTAATATGTCATATTAACCTATAAAATTAGTGTAATGCATAAAAAGTCTCAAATTACATTTAGTTTGATATTTATAATATCAATTATTTTAATATTTCATTAATTAGGTAATTACTATATCATCATTGTTTCATATATAAATTAAATAATTAAATGTCTAAAAAATATAAATAAACTACCATTATGTAGGAAATATCATTATCTTTATAATGAATATTTATAGTCGAATATATCTTATGTGTAACCCTATATTAAAAATGTATTATTTATTAAACTTTGATTTTAACTCTTTTAAATCTTCATTGAATTAATAATAATAAATGTCTTAATCTAATCCAAGGGGACCTAAAGGATTATATTTTATTCCTAGGGTTGTTTCTTGTCGAATTAATCTAATCTAATAGAATTATGACATGTGTTAGGGTAAAAATAATATCATTTTTACCTTTAATTACCCTATTTATTTTTAACCGTGGTAAATAAAAGTAAAAAGTTACTAATCACCATAAATTTTGTTCATCTTATTGATCCAAATTTTCTATACTAATATCAACCATGTCTCTCAGATTTTTTAAATTCAACTCACAATAGTGGTAAAATAAATTTTATGTAAATTTTCTAATTCTCCTAGGAGGTGGGTAAAAGACGGTGAAATGTTCAATAGAATTTTTATATATCTAAAATTATTACTAACTGAATCTAATGAATTACATTGAACTTATATAGTCATTAATTATTTATTTTGGCCTAAAATAAATTTATAGAAGATAAATAATTTTTTAAATAAAAATTATGTTTTAAACAATAACTCGGTGTTTTTCACTATTCATCTAAAATTGAATGTTTTCAGAAAAATACCAAAAATTCACCCTAAGATACTTTTGATATCCTGAATTCCAAAATGAGGTCTATTTTACCAAATTAAAAATATATAAGTTTCATATATTGATTTAAAATTAATTCATGTTGTCAAAACCAAAAAGCTGGTGTTTAAAAAGTAAAAACTATCAAAAGATTGACACTAGTTCATGTCCAATTTTAAACAAAAATTACATCAAATACCAAACATTGGATTAAATGGTAAAAATTTAATCTAATTATACATCCAAACCATTAAAACTTATAATGGAACACTATAAATTATTTTGATTAAAAAAGTTGTTTTCAGTTAAAATATAGTAATCTTCACTATTCACCCAAATATGCAAGTTATCAGAAAAAAACCAAAAATTTATCAAAACTAAATTTTTATTTCCCAATTATAAAGAATATTTTTATTTTATCAAATTTAATATATAAAAGTTTCAAATATTAGATTTAAAAAATATTCACCATTAAAAGGCGGTAAAATTGTATTTTTTGAAAAATACTTCTTTTATCTGAAAAAAATAAATTTGTTCTTATATTTTGTCTAAAAACACATAATATGGATTCTAAAATTTTATAGATTATGTAAAACTAAAATTTCAGTAAACACTATTGAAAACCTCTTTTGAACGACTAATTTGGTAAGCCATGGTTCCCTTGAACTCAGTGTTATGTGTAGTGAATGTTATTGAATTACTTTGAAGAAATAATGTACTATGAAATCCTTGGGTGTTACATATAGACTTGATAAAGGTAATCTTAACTAAATTATCATTTATTGAGTTAAACATCCAAGTCATAGGTTTTGTATTTACAGTAACATGTGTGAATGTCATCTCAATGATTTACAATAAATATCCCATAATATTGATTGTATTTACACTTTTCACACATAAGTTTATCATTGATTTATCCTTAATACAATTATACATTTTTTATAAGGGATTTTGTCTCAATTTACATTCCATAGATACTTCTTTGTGGTTATGAACCAATTCATATTTTCATGGTGTATATAATTTCCTTTGACATAATATATCATGAATCCATTTATTCTCATGATTTTATAATTTTTTTTATTTAATTGTTTTTCTCAATTATTTGTATTCAAGCATCTCTCATTCGGGTAGGAACATTTTAACTAAAATATCATTTTAATGATTTAATCTTATAAATCATTCTCATTAATATAAATGTTTTATAAATGGTATTAAGGGTTTATTTATTTGGACATGAATGTTTTGAAATTAAAATTCCACTCAAAAGTTTCAAAGTGGTATGGGACACTTTTATTCATAAATCTCATTGAAAACAACTTCTTTGATATATACTGCGACTTTTAAAATTCTTCAAGAAAAAGGGGACATTTCCATCAATTTGTTTTACTGATTATTTTCATCTTTGTAAATATCAATTATTGTATTTTATTAATAATTTATGTTGATTTATTTTAATACAATCTTTAATATCGTATTAAATGATTTATATTCGACTATGAATGTGCTATTTTTATACCATTCGTGGATTTTGCTTAATGTATTAAAATTTCATATTCTAGTTTTAATACAAATGTTTAGATTATGTTTCTCCCTTTTCATATGAGGAATTAATTGGACTTAGTAAGTGACGTGCGGGGCCCTCTATAGCCCTTTGATGCATCGGTAGGTTTCATGATACAAACTACTGTATTGGAATAAGGCCTTGAAAAAAATTATTTGTAGTCTTGGAACAAGGCCTTGACTATGTTGTTATGATGTACGACATTATGCATTCAATCAATATGAAATTAACAATTTATATTTCATTTGATTATTCTACTATAATAATATCGATATGAATACGTAAATAGAATTATTTCATTTATCATTTCCATATTAGGCTGAAGTTTAAGTTTAACAGGATTTTTTAGTCTTATACATTACCATAAATGTTTATTCTTATTTATGATAGTTTCTCAATATTGTTATCCTTTCTAAGCATATGATCTCACCAGTTTCTTATGATTTATTTTTACCATAATGCGTTGAATTAGATAATTATAGACCTATAGGGATAGGATAATTGATATGAGTGTGTTCAAAGAGGACACAAAGTTTTTTTTCATTTCATAATGTAATATAAACTTTTGTATGTGTCTATTACTTCCAAGGTTACTAAACTGATCTACATATTGGGGCATGATCTATTGGGATCATTCCAATGTTATGTAATAATGCATCGACTCTGGGTAACTAGGGTCGGGGTGTTACAGTTGGTATCATTGGAAATTTAGTACAAACCTTAGAAACATGTAATGTCCGCATTCCGGAAGCTACGTAGAGGCACCCCGTAACCAGTTTATCACATGGCCTCAACCAAATTTTCCCTAACACCAGATGGTGGAGACTAGCAGCGATGGACTTAGGTTTAATAGTGGGGAAACTATTCCCTCATTGGCATAGTAACACAGTAGAAGAAAATAATATCCAATAGAGGAAGCAGTAATAAACCATAAAAGAGTAAACAATGGAAGACTAAATGTATGAAACAACTAGAGCAAATAAAAAAATTATGCATGATACATATGTCTAGGAAAGAATCCAAACAAATCCCAATGTTAGAATCCCACAATACTAAAGTGAGGTACGAAAGAAAAACAGATAAACAACTCATCAGAATCGTAAGCCATTGCTTGGTCCCATGATCTCTAACTCCACAGTCAATCAAGAACCTGAAGTAGAAGGGTGATTTCCCTTGTCTATACCTGCAGCAATATAATCTGTTTGGGCCCAAAATCATGACCCAAACAGGGTGTGAGACTAAATCCCAGAAGAAAAAATCCCAAAGATCTATTACTAACATCAATTAATATATGGAAGGTAAAAGTATAGAAAACAATAACAAGAATGTACTCAACAATAAGAAACTCTACATATTACGTAAGCGGCTAAAAAAGTTATTAACCCTATGGAAATTACATGGATTCTATCCCTACTGGTTCATCATAAGAATATAAATTGACTCTCTTAGGAAGAACTCAAAGTCAATTACCCTTATAGTCAAAAGTAAAACAAGACTCTCTGAGGAATCTCACTCGGTCTATTCCCCTTACAGTATAATGAAGTAAAGGACTCTCAGAGGAAGCACACAGGGTCAATTCCCCTTATAGCCCCAAGGTCAAAGACTCTCTGAGGAAGCTCTCCCAGCAATTTCTATAATACTCTATAATGCTCAAAGACACTTTGAGGAAGCTCACTCAGTCAGTTCCCCATATAGTATACTACACCAGGTTTTCACGACCCTGTGTAAGTTGATGAGCATACTGAGGGTATATGGAAAATGTTGTCCTAAAAAACTACATGGTTAACTAGTCTACAACATAACTAGCATATAAGAATACAAACACTCCACACTACAACAACATGCATGGAAAACATGGAAAATGGCCAAGGCTAAGCATGACCAACAGTCGTAAATAGAACATGCATGAGAAAATCATCCAGAGAACAACAATCAAACCGATTCATATCCATACAACCTCTACATAATCATAGAATGATGAAAGACAATCAATATGGGTAGAACGGTAAACACGCAATACCCCATTCATGGGTATTGGTGGAAATTGTATATAATATATAAATACATTTTAAAAAAAGCACAAAACACAGACCTCAGTGTTGGGAGATAACTATATGTGAACCTCAAGGCTTGAATCACCTTGGAACGCTGAAGATCTCCAAAAACGTATAAAACATTCAATACAAGATAAAATTTAAAAGGGGAGGAATCAGTAGATGGTTCTCTGGGAGAAGAGAGAACTCACCGATGAGATTCCAATGTAGCCGATGGAGTTCAATTCGGAGGACAGATACACGCTCGGGGGTTTGTCCAAGATCTGTGATCGTACAAAGTTCTCGGTCGAACGAGACCTAAATAAAGAGAGTTCTGGTGATTAGACTCGACCTCGGTGTGTTTAATGAAAAAAAGAAAGTAAATGGTGTGTACTTTTAAAGTACACAATGTGTACTGACTGTTTCTATAATACACTTTACGCGGGCTCCAAAAAACACCCACACGGCTGTGTGGGTGGCCACTACATGGTATGCACATGGCCTCCTGTGGCAACACAGTACATAGTGTGTACTCATAAAGTACACATCGTGTAATTCATAAATTTTCAGAAAACACCCTTTTTCTCAAAAACGGCTAGAAGAAGAAAACATACCTAAAAAGAGGGTCGGAGTTCATACAAAATTCACCCCTTAAAGAAATTTTTCCCTGAATTTCCCTATAATGACTTAGAAGATGAAATGCCAAACAGCTCCAACCACTATGCTTGTACATCGAACTCCCTCTCCCATGTCTCATTCTGTACCTGCACGTGCGGCCATAGCACCTATACTAGAGGAACAGACCAGCTAAAGAGACCCTTTGTACAGCGATCAATGAACCAAATAGGTTGCTACTCGAACGATGCATCCACCTCTAACTGAAAATCCTTAGGTTGACTGTCATGAGGCGGGTCTGAGAAGTAACATCGATGCTATGAAACGTAGAATATTTTGTGCACGGCCCGATACCTCTGAGGTAACTGTAACAAATAGGTGACCGACCCAACTCTCTCTAACACCTCAAATGGCCTGATGCTCCTCTGTGAATGCTTACCATGTCTCTTAACCCTTATGTGTCCCAACCTTGGTCTGAAACGTAGGAAAACCTAATCCCTGACCTCAAACTCCAATGGTCGTCTCCACTGATCAGTATGAGACTTCTGTCTAGACTGTATAGTAGCCATCCTCTTTCGAATCAGCTCTATCTACTACGTGGTCTCCTGGAAAAGATGTGATCCCAACAAAGTTTCCTCTCCTACCTCTAGGAAACATATGGGTGATCGGAATGGCTTACCATACTAATCCTCAAAAGTTTTCTTCTGAATAGTTTCTTGAAAACTATTAATGTAGGAAAACACCACAATAGGTATATGATTTTCCCATGAACTTTCCAAAATTCAGAATACATGCTCAGAGCATGTTCTCAAGAACTTTAATCTTATGATATGAATAGCCATATATCTAGGGATGGTAAGATACACTCAAAAGTACCTGTGTAACCAAATCCTTATGAATCCCCATCCAGACTCAAGAAGTAAAACATGCATGCCTGTCTAAAAAATGTAGTGTGGAACTTCATGTAGATACACAATCTATTGGATGTACAGTCATCCCAACTCATCAACATTAATGGTTTCCTTGATCGGAATGAAGTGAGCAACCTTATTGAGTTTTTCAATGGCAACCCATACCACATCATTCCCTCGAGGTGACCTTGGAAAACTGGTCACGAAATCCATCACAACATTGTTACACTTCCACTCGATAATGGGTTACTGTTGTAGAAGTCTTGCTGGTCGCTGATGCTATTCCTTAACATGCTGACAGGTGGAACACCTCAAGGAAAAACTAGACATATCTCTCTTCATACCAGGCCACCAATACTGGTGGTGTAGATCATGATACATCTTGGTGACACTAGGATGAACTGCCCAAATTGGGAAATGAAATTCCAGCATCATCTCTACGTGTATATCTACTAGCACCCATACGCGCCACTGGAACACGAAATTTCATCCCCTCCCATTTTCCATCTAGGAATAGGGACCTCTTCTGACTTGCTGTCCCATAGGACTAGGCCCTTTGAGTCTGATAGCTGCCTCATTCGCACCCGATCAAGAAGAGTTGAGGTTAGAGCTACCAAAGAGAGGAATGTATTCCCCTATATGTCATGCACCTCCAAATGAATATCACATGGCAGAGCCATAAGCATCCACTCACTACTGGCCTCCTGAACTACCTGTATCTGAGTCCTCCTGCTCAGTGCATCAGCCACTACGTTGGCCTTCCCTGGCATATAGGAAATCTTAAAGTCAAAAGACTAAAGGTACTCAACCAACCTCTCTGCTCATATTCTGATCCATCCGAGTGAAGATGTACTTGATAATATTGTGGTTAGTGAAAACCAAAAAATTGTATCCAAGAAGATAATGTCTCCAACAGTGTAAAGCATGAAAAATAGCCGCCAACACGAGATATTGCATCAGGTAATTCCTCTCATGTGGCCTCAACTGCTGAGACCCTTACGCTACGAATCCATCTCCCTACATAAGAACTACTACCAGACCAATACCTAATGCATCGCAGTAAACAATATAACTCTTGCCTAGCTTTGGAAAGACTAGTATTGGCACTGATGTCAACCTCCCCTTCATCTGGTGAAAGGCTGACACATAATAATTTGACCAAAAGAACATCGTACCCTTCTTAGTCAGACACGTCAGTGGTGCTTCTAAGCATTAAAAGTCATGTATGAAGTGTATGTAGTATCTAGCCAGACCTAAAAACTCCATAACTCAAAGATGATCTTAGAATTCTCCTAAGAAACTACTTACCTCACTTTATTTGGGTCTAATGAAACTCCTTTATCTGAGATAACATGACACAATAAGTCAATTAGATCCATCCAAAAGTGGCATTTTGAGATATTAGAATATAACTAATGATCTCTCAGTGTACTGAAAATAATATCAAGATGTGTGGCATGGTCATGTGGAGTGTGACAGTAAACCGAGTTATCATCCATGAAGACAACCATGAAAGAATCCAATTATGGATGGATCACTCGGTTCATCAGTTCCATGAAAACTGTAGGCGTTTTCGTGAGACCGAATGGGATAACTATACACCCCTATAGAACATACCTACTACAAAAAGCGGTACTAGATATATCAGATGGACTAATATGAAACTGACAGTAACCGAACCAGAAGTCAATCTTTGAGAATACCTGGGATACTCAAAGCTGATTAAAGAGATCATCAATCCTTGGCAATGGATATCGGTTCTTTACTGTCAACTGGTTCAACTTACGATAATCCACGCAATGCCTGAGAGTACCCTCTACCTTCTTTGCAAACAACACAGGTGAACCCCAGGGAGAATTCCTAGGTCTGATGAAACCCTTGGCCTGCAACTCCTTCAACTGCTTCTTGAGATCCTTTAACACTGGTGTATCCATCCTATAAGGGGGAATAATCATCGGTGCCGCTCCTGGAACGATCTCAATAGAAAAGTCTACCTCATGTTCTATAGGAAACCCTTAACATTTATATGGAAAAACGTCATTAAAACGATCCTACACTAGAGGAAAGTCTAACTGTGATGTCCCCAAATCTTCTAGACACAGACTAGATATTCGAGTTGTGACTCCTCCTAACCCATGATGCTTTGGTACAAATCTGCCTTCTTGGACATCCCATTCACACTTATGAAGAAACGATCCCCCATATGGTAATATGAAACTCACACTATGATGAAAAAAATTGACAAATTCCAGGAAAGGAACTAACGATTCAATTCTGATAATGACAACATAGCCTGTCATCTCCATGACATAGAGATCCCAAAGGTTGTGATACCCACCAACCTCAAGATGAAACTCCATGGACTGACGTACAATAGATGTTCTCATCCTCAATGGAGTGTATAGTGTTAAGATCCTAGATTAAGAAAGTATACAGAGCCCAAGACTCTCCAAAACAGCAATAGAGATAAACCTATGGGAATCCCTTGTATCGAAAAGAGTATATGATAAAACTGAGGCCACTAGGATTGTACATCGGACTATAGAGGGTCAGGGATCCTGCTCCTGTTGGGTCTACTCCACTACAAAAGTCTGACCTTTTCCATGGACTTATGACCCTACCTAACTTCTCTGAGCTGATCCATCATGCTATCGCCGATATCCTGGTGAAGGACCACCACGTCCGCGACCTCCACCTCATCCAGAATGGATGGAAGAACTCCAGTTCCTAGACTGGTGAGAAACTGGTGGAGCAGCTCCTATACAAGGAGTCATAGATGAACCTCGGTCACTAGTTTCTGGTGAGAAGACCTAATAGAAATGCTTAAGGTGTCTCATCTTGCTGCAAAATCAGAACTCCACTAGTTCTCTCTAGCATTGCATCCTCATTTTCCCACATCTCCTTCACTGGTTGCACACCACCTGGAAACCAGAAGATGCATCCTACCTACTCGGATATCCTCATTTAGCCTCCCTACGATGCTTCTTACAATAAGCTGGTGAGGCACTAACATTGGATGTTGAACTTCCCTAGATCACAGCTCTTGAATCTCTCAGACTATAATCCGTAATCAACGCATGGATGACTATAGAGGATATCAAATTCAACCTGAAGATATTCACCTGCGATCAAATGTCATTCCTCAGACCATCCTCAAACATCCATGCAAGGAACAACTCATCGCCTCCTAGAATAGGCATGAAATGCTACAACTCTGTAAATCGAGAGGAATACTCCATAATCGAAAGAGTACCCTACTCGAGACTCATAATATCGCTGGAACGATTGGCCCTCAAGATCTCTGGATAGACGTAATCGTAGAAGATGAACTGAAACTATTCCCAAGCCATATTCTGTTGGCACCCCGCATGAGAGAGCACATCCCTCCACCTCTTGGAGGAGTCTTGTAGTATGTAGGTATTGATATTTAACCTCCTCAATGGAGATATCTCTAGATGATCGAAGATCATCCACATATATTCTAGACATGATTCTGTAGCATGGGGTCCTCCATCCCCTTAGAATGTGGTAGTATGATGCTGCTAAAAACCTGCATCAATTCTACCATCAACGAGGCAAGAGGTGGCGCTCCCTGAAAAGTCTGCATCATCCTCAGAAATCCCTCCCTAAACTGTGCATCCGCATCAGTAACTTATATAACTGCAGGTTCCAAGGCTGGAACAATATGAGGATCTGCATGAACTCCTTAATTAGCCATATCCAGCGTCTTATCACTGCCCTATAACTGGCTTAAAACCGGAGTACGTCTCAGTGGCATGACTCTGCAAGGTCAAATGCACACCATAGATTCAAAATTAACATGAACTAAAACATAGATGTTTAATTAGGGAACAAGAGAAAGAATTCATTCATGTTTTGAAAAACATGACTACACGACTTGTATAAAGGCTACACAGCATGTTCCCTTAAACCATTCACATGGGCGTGTACTCCTAACACAACTGGTATTGTAACACCCTAAACACACATAATGTTATTTATACACACGGTGTGTACTTAAAATCTATTCCCTTACCCGATTCCTTCTACAAAACTAACCCACACGGTTCTCCTATAACACGAATACACGGTGCATTCAATGTAGACATGGCATGCCCTAAACAATCATCACCTGGCCCGGGTTGTTAGTGACACGACCCAACACATGACTGACACTACACGGCGTGTTCCAGATGGACCCGGCGTATATGAGAAAGGATAACACTTACCCATGTTATTTGTGACACAGCAGGGTACCTAGGTCAGACTACACAATGTGTGAAATCCTTACACAGTGTGTATAGCTTCTGTTTTATCTGTCTGTGTTGTCAGTTACACAGGAAGACACAAGGTCAACACTACACAGTGTCATGAAACTGGTACACGACGTGTTTCCATAAAGAAATCATTATCCTATGTCTCTACCCACATGACCTATACATGGTTAGATACTACACATTGTGTAAATATAGTACTTAGAGTGTACTTAAGAAAAATTGTTTCATCCCAAATAGAAGAACACATGGAGTGTTGTCAAAACTACACGGCATGTATTTTGGGTTTTTCTGGAAAGTAAGCCACATAAACAACACTTGATCCTAGAAAAACACCGAAATAGTCCTAAATGTTCCAAATTTTTATCCATGAGGGCCCATACTGCCTGTGAATCAAATTTTGGCATCTTATACATGCTATAATCCGGGGAAAAATCTCAATAATCCACCAAATTCTGGTCCATGAGGGCCCATAACACCTCAAGACCCAATGGTTGGTGTTCATTCAAGCTAAACCTTACACAATCAATGCTCTAACAAAAATCAGGTATTCTATCACATCATCTATCACAACAACATGAATATCTAGTAGTACATCTATCACAACAACATGGAATCGCTAATGAACCCTAAATGGCTTGGAAAGAATGTCTGACATGCCATTTCTAATAAGTGCATATATGATGCATGAGATTTAATACCCTCGTCTCATAGGGTTGCGAATGAAATATAACCTAAATGATATAAAAAAAACAAAAAAAACAAGTGAGGCACCCATTGGTGAAAATAAAATCAACTGTAAAATTGCAAAACCAGAAAAAATTGCAATAATTGAGGTAAATTTTCTTTTCACTATACACGGGTTAGCTACTCTCAGGTATAGATTATTACTAATTACCTATTCTGTCCATTCACTAGCTATAGGATCCAAATAGTAAGTCAAGAGAAAATAGTCCCTCTGATACCACTTTTTAACGTCTCGGTTTTGGAAGCCACCCAGAGGCACCCCATACCCGGTTGGCCACATAGCCTCAAGTGCATTTCCCCGAACGCCAGAGGATGCCGACTAGTAGTGATGGCCTTGGGTGTAATAGTGGGGAAACTATTCCCTTATCGGGAGTGTAACATAGCAGAAGAAAACAGTATGCCACAGCGGAAGCAGTAATAAACCATACAATAGTAAACAACGGAAGACTAAAAGTAAGAAACAACTAGAGCACATATATAAATGATACATGGTACATATTTCTATGAAAGCATCCAAATAAATCACAATGATGAAATATAATAGTACTAAACCGAGGTAAAAATGAAAAATAGATAATCATATCCTCATTATCATAAGAAATAGCTTGGTCCCATGCTCTCTAACTCCACAGTCAGTCAATAACCTAAAGTAGAAGGGTGCTTCCCATGGTCTATACCAGCAACAATATAATCTTTTTGGGCCCAAAAGAATGACCCAAAAAGGGTGTGAGACTATATCCCAGTAGGCAACCACCTAATGATCTATTCCTAACAGTCAATGAATATATGGCAAGTAAAACTATAGAAAAATATAACAAGAAAGTACTCAGTAATAAGATAATCTACATATCAAGTATGAAGCTAAACAAGCAGTTAACCCTCTGGGAAGTACACACTGCCTATCCCTTCTTTTTCATCATAAGAATATAAATTGACTCTATTAGGAAGCACTCACAGTCAATTCCACTTATAGTCAAAAGTAAATCATGACACTCTGAGGAAGCTCACTCGGTCAATTCCCCTTATAGTCTAAGGTAGTCGAGGACTCTATGAGGAATCACACACTATAAATTCCCCTTATAGCCCCATGGTCAAAGACTTTATTAGGAAGCTCACTCGGTAAATTCCACTCATAGACTGGGTCATTCAAATAATTCAATGACTCTCTGGGGAAGCTCACTCAGTAAATTCCCCTTATAGTCTATAATGATCCAATAGTCTCTGAGGAATATCACTCATTCAATTCCCCTTATAGTCTATAATTCTCAATGACTTTATGAGGAAGCTCACTCCTTCAATTCCCCTTATAGATTTCTACACCAGGTTCTCATGGCCCTCTATAAGTCGATGAGTATAGGGAGGTAATATGGCCAAAGTAGACCTACAGAACTACATGGCTAACCAGTCTACAACATAACAAACATATTAGAATAAAAACACTCCACCCTATAACAACAAGAATAGAAAACATAGAAATGGGCCAAGGCTAAGAATGACCAACGTTTTTAAACCGAAAATTCATGGGAAAATCAAACAAAGAAAAGAAATCAAACCTATTTATATCCAGACAACCTCTACACAATCATACAAGCATGGTAGGAAATTAATAGGGGTAAAACAGTAAACATGCAATACCTCGTTCAAGGGTATTGGTAGAAATTGCACATAATACTCAAATACTATCAATTGAATTACACAAACCACCTACCTCGGTGTTAGGAGATTTCTATATGTGAACCTCGAGGCTTGATTCCCCTTAGAATGCATATGATCTCTGAAAATTTATAGAATGTTCAACCTAAGATAAATTAAAAAAGAAGATAAATCAAAGGATGGTGCTCTATGAGAAGAGAGAACTCACTGATATGATTCCAATCCAATCGGAGGTGTTCTATTCGAAGTATGGATGCACTCTCGGGGGTTTGTCGAAGATCCGAGGCCATATGGAGGTGTCGGTCAAAAGGGACCTAAAAGAAGAACATTCTGGTGATTAGATGCGACCCCAGTGCATTTAATGAAAGATAAATAAATTACAAGGTGTGTAATTTTTATGTAAATGGTATATACTCGTTGAATCCTTACTCTACATTAGGTGGCCTCCATAACACCCCCACATGGCCATGTGTGTGCCCACTACACGGTCAGCACACAGCCTCATGTGACAACACAATACATGGCATGTACTCATAAATTACACGACATGTACTTCAATTTTTCATAGAAAACTCCATTTTTCTCAAAAAACATCCAGAAGAAGAAAACATACCTGAAAAGACTGTATGGGTACTTACAAAGCTAGATTTATAAAAACATTGATTAGAGGACATTACCGTATGATAGAAATATAGGATTATTATAAAAGAAATTTCTATAATTTTGATAATGTTGAGATATTTTGATATTTCCAAGAAATACATCTCTATATGGATACTTCAAGTGGTCGTGGTTCTGGTATAGATGTACCTAGGAGTGAAAACTCTGACAAGGAGTTTCAAGCTTCACCCAGGGGATCCTCGTACATAAAAACGAGCCTTACTGTGCACCTAGTTTTACACTCCCATGTGATATTCTTAGAATAATTCTCATCTTTATTACAAACGTGTTTGATGGATTTTAATATAAGATGAGAACAAAATAAGCTTGATTAAATCCTATAGTGTTATAGATTGAAAATATTGTGTCGTGATATTCTATAAAATATTTTATAACTACTGTTACTCACATTATTCTTTTTGGTTTTAGTCAATTGTTGTATTCCATGAAATTCATAGTAACTTTGAACATGATTTACAATGTGGTAACGGTGGTAGAAATGTGCAACGAAATGGAATTTTGGTATGTGTAAAAGTTATTGTGTTCATGTAAAATCAATTATTGAATGATATGATAAAAAAATATACATTAACTAACACTTGAACTCAACAATGAAGATATAGGCAGAAAATGATAAGAGCTCCAGCAGTGGAGACCATGGAGAAAAAGAAAGCTAAATTTCCATCATGAAGGAAATGTTGAAGGAGACACCTATTAAAGTGTCTCAATGGAATAAATAAATGATTCACCTACTGTAAATAATGATATATAGTAAAAAAAATTAGTGAAAAGATGAATAGATCTATGGAAGAAAAATAATTGATCCTAAAAATCCATTTATAGTCATTTTCCGTAATTGTTGGGGACCTGGCCATTACACGATTCAATGCCCTATTCTATAGGATGACCTCTACGTCAATGAAGAACCAATGTGGAAATAAATAGATAGAGAAATGTTTAAATATATTAAGGCTCTTTGTTGATGGTATTACATTACATGACTTCACTCTTGAATGTGAACCCCTACAGTTTTAAGGTGAAAATGATATTTGAGGAAGAATTATCTTTTCTGTTGTGGATATAATTATAATAAAAAATTTGGCTTTTTTTGATCCTTGAATTTAATGAAATTATAGGTTATTACTTTTTAGGATTGAAATTTGAGGTATGAGATAAAATTTATGGTTAAAATGTGTTATGGTTATTTTTGAGGAATTTATATCTTTTTTAGGAATGTTATTAAACTATATAGTCTTTAAAAAACACGCAGATCGTGTGACAACCAGTCACGTCAGACAAAGTTGTGGTAATAGAACCCACTTCCAAAGTGCTACTAGAATATATCACCTACCAATGGGCTTTGTTAAGTCCATGGTTAGTATGGGTAATTCATTTTAGTTAAATTATTTTATGGGTCAAGACTGTGTTCATTTTTGGAACATGAAATTTATCAAAGGGATATCCTTAGTATAGGAAAATGAATTTTTGATTATGTGATAAATGTTTTTTTGGAATACATTTTCTCTTTTCGGAAAACTATATAAATAAGGAAAATTGAATACTATGGGATTTCATTGGGGGAGTAGTGGTTGACATTTATTTTGGAAGAACATATGCTTTTCTTGTGGTCTTATAGTGATTAGGGTTATTTATGGAAATGATTAACCTATCATAGAGAATATTTTATTAGTTTAATAACTTTTTAGTATGTGACATTTAGAGTAGTCGATGATATTTGGAGATAAATGTTAAGATTTATTATGGAAGAAATTTAATCAAATACTTCTATATTTTTGGGATTCAAATATAGTTTGGATTATTTCGAAGAATTATAAATTAATTTTTTATTGAATGGACCTTGTTGAACTTTGGGTATTGTTTGTTTAATTTTGGAGATTAAGAGTAAAATTTCGTTCTCTAAAGGATTATACTTTTTGGGGATAATATGATCTAGTACTGTCCATTTTGGTTTTGGTTAATGTCCAAGGACAAGGGATATATTTATTTCATCTTTTCTGGATTATGTGATTCTTTATAAGTTTATTATAGCGCTTCAGGTGAACCCAGAGTCATCTTGAATACTCATCTTTTGGATAAAAGATGATTTAGCAGTAGAAATTTGTTAAAGGATGAAACTCAACTTGTAATGTTAGTATATCTCATTATGTTCTTATTAAATATCATAAATAAATAATTCAACATTATGAAAGGGAACTAAAACCAAAAGGTTATCCATTTAGTCATCTTATTGGGTAATCAATGGTCATTTAACCCATCACAAGTTTATGGATTTCAGATTGTTAACTTTCTCCTAATAATATTATCAATCATTCTCCATCAGAACATGGTGTTTAGTTTTCTCTTCCATATACCTGTATTCCTACATGGAACCATACTATGTCTTTTTTATGGTAACCTTTTTACTTACCTTTCATTATTTTAAAATAGAGACCTCATTACTCCATTTTTCGATGTGGGATTTCAACTAATATATATTTAAATATCCAACCCCTAGTTTTCAATCACTAGTTTAAATTGCGAGTACATAATTTATTAAATGAGGGGAGAATCTAACACACCAAGATTTAATTGTATGATATCACATTGAAGTAATTTAATAGTATATATTACTTGCAACACTGACTTGTCATGCGTTATATGAAATATTGAGTTTCTTCGAGAGAACCCATTAATATTATAATATTAAAACAATATATAAAATTATCAATTAAATATTGTAATATGAATAATAATAATTATATTTTAAATTTTATTTATAATATTTCACATAAATAAAAAATATTTATAATGAAATGTATATGTTTTGTGAAAATATTTAAATATTTAGAAACACTATATTCATAAAAGATATAATTTTTAGGTCCATTTATGAATAATAATAAAATTAATATAAAACACTCCTAAAAAATTTAATTTGGTAAAATATAATTCATATTTTTTATTTGGAATATCAAAATTATATTAGGGTGAATTAATAGTATTTTTCTAAAAACCATCAATTTATGATTAATTGTGGAAAATACTACATTGTACATAAAAACTAACTTTTTCATTTAAATAATTATTTTTAATTAAAATTTATCCTAATGTCAAAAAAATCAAATAATAAATATATTAGTACAATATAATTCATTTGAATCGTTTTATAAAATGATTATATATATAATATTTTATTGAACTTGTTAACGTATTTTAACCACATTCTATTCACATTTTCAAATTTACATAAAATGTAATTTTACCGCTGCTAAAAATATAATTTCCAAAATACGATAGACACAGTTTTCATTAGTATGTAAAATTTTGTTCAATAGGATGAAAATAATTTTTTTTTGAACAATATCTTTTGAATTTTATTTATGACGTTTAAAAGTAAATATGGTAATTATAGGTAGAAATAATAATATAATAATATAAAACTACCCCAAAACATGACTTAATTGTATTTAATAAGTGTGTTTCAACCAAAATCAACCATAGGAAAAAAATAAGTTCATTTTTGATCAACTTGAGTCATATTAAAACAGTTATTATATTCTATTCAATAATGAATTAAAAGTGTTAAATTCAAATTTTATTAAATAAACCATTTTTAATATAGAGTTATGAATAAGATAAATTTGACTATAAATATTAGTTAAAAATATAATAATATTTCATACATCATGGTATTTTATTTATAATTTTTATAAATTAATTAGTTAAATTTATTTATGGCACAATGATAATGCAGTTATTACCTTATTAAATAATGATTAAACTAATTGATATTATAAATATTAAAATAAATGTAAAATGAGAATTTTGATGCAATTGAAGAATTGTCTAGATTTATATGACTTTTTAGGGTCTATTAAATGTATTTTATATAATGTAATACACATTTTACAACTTTAACAAATACCAAATACATAATAGTGTCAAAATTGAGATAAATGAGTTTTTAAACAGAATACAATATTAATAAATGATATAATATTCCTAAAAATAAAATATTCACCCAATGGGCTTATATAATGTTATATATCTCATTGATGAACCACGTTTTGTTTTCTTGGAATTTAATATCAACTATATTAAACATTTAATAAAAATATACAAGAAGACACGGTAATAGATAAACCATTTATCTAAGAGATAAATATAAATTTTATGGTTAATATGGTGACCTAAATTTCTATAAAACGTATTTATTGAGAGGATATAGACCCATACTCACCTTAGTTACCAATTAAATCCATTTTGAGCTATTATAAACGGAAATTTAGTTTATAATAAATTTATTTTTCAAGCACTTCCTAAAGTGACCCACACCTCTCTTATAAAAGGGTGCTTCCCCTATTCCCAAATTCACACAACCAAATCCATTTGTCACGGCCAAACCAATCTCAAATACCTTTCCAACTACCCTCACCTCATCCTAGATTCCTTACTTTGATCCTAAATCTATCCCAAGAATCTATTTTGTTCAAATGAAAATGAAGCACCCAATGAAGAGATAATTATTTCATCACCTCTTTCAATGTTCCCTTATTCTTCCACATCCACTTTCTTTGTTGTATCCATAAAAAAAATAATAACTCCCACACATTTTACATACTTTATTTTTTTTATACATATGGTACAACCATATTTAATATTCTACCCATCTTATGAATGACAACATCACCATACCTACGTAGGTACGTATTACCGTCTCCACGTCATGGTGTAGTTTGTTATTCAATTCATCATTATTTTGATGGGTATAATTGATGTAAATAATAAATATATAACATTTTAATGATTCTGTACATATAATATAATATCGAACTATTATTTATTTCACCATCAATAGAACGATATTATTGCTCGTGCATATGTATGACTTATTGTCTCCACGGCTCCATGAAATTTCATTGCCCATCGTAACCATTCAAGAATAATTTTAATTTTATGATTAAAATTAACTTTTATGAAGTTAATATCATTCTGGATATGAATAAAATACATTATATCGATAAAAACATGACTTACGTAACAAAACATATAAAGTAAAATAAATTAGTTAACACTCGAAACAATGGTACTACTGAAATATTATTAACAAAACAATATTAGAGGATCATATATGATATCATATTTATGTATGTGGTTATTTTATAATTTTATAAAAATTATTTAACCATTTTAAATGTGGTTAATTGACACTTTAATAAGGAAAAGGAAAAGGTAAAGGATTTTAATCTCACTTTTTATTCTCATGAGATTTAAACTATACTTGCCACTATTTTTTGTTTGGTGTATGTACTTACCATGATTTAAATATTTGTGTAATATAATTTAATTTATTGGTATTTACATCATAATTGTATCATCCAATTTTAATGGGATGTATCTTTAATAATTTACCAATTCAGGAAGGGAATTTAATTTTTCAATTTCCACCTATTGGGTTCTACGCATACTTCATTGATGATTTCAATCCAAGATTATCTATGGAATCACTATTCATTTTTTAATTTAGAAATTTACACTCCTCCTTGTGTGGATACAATTTTGATACACATACTCAATCCATTTATAAATTCTCAAGTCATTGATATAGAATTGATAATGGTAATCTTAACTCAATTTCCATTAATTGAGTTAAATATCCAAGTCATTTGTTTTTTTACAAGAACATGTCTAAATGTCCTCTCAATTATTTACACTGAAAAAAAAATCATATTGAGTGTATTTATATTATTCAAACATAATTTTTTTCATTTATTTATCTTTAATCTAATGTTATAGTCTTTAGAAGGGATTTCATTTCAATTTACAATCCATGGATACTTCTTTGTGGTTATGCACCAATTCACATTTATATGGTGTATATACTATCCTTTGACATATTATAGAATGAATATATTTATTCTAATGAAATTTTTATTTTTTTTGTTATATTGTTTTCTCATTTATTTTTATTCATTCGTCTCTCATTTGGTTAGGTACTCTTTAATTAAAAAATCATTTTACTGATTTATTCTTCTAAATATTTCTCAATAAGGTCCATGTTTTAAAAATGGTTGCAAGTATTTATTTATATTTACATGAATGTTTTGAAATTAAAATTTCTTTCAATAGTTTCAATGTTGTACGAGATACTTTGATTTTAAAAAAATTAAATGAATTCTTGGATAAATAGTGTGGCTTTTAAATATTTTCAAGAAAAGGGGATATTTCTCTCAAATAGTTTTTTTCTGATTTTTTAAATATATGTTAATATCCTTCATTGTATTTTATTATTTATTAAGGTTGATTTATTATAATAAAATATTCCATATTGTACTGAATGAGTTATGTTTGACTATCGATGTGCTATTTTTATACCTTTCATGGATTATGGTTAAAGTATTGATATTTCGTATACCCATTTTAATACAAATGTTTAGATTATGTTTTTCCCTTTTCACATTTGAAATTCAATTGAATTTGTAGGTGATGAGTGGGGACCTCTATATCCCCTCAATGCATCGATGGGTTTCATGAGTCAAACTAGTGTCTTGGCACAAGGCCTTGCCAATATATTTATTTGTAGTCTTGGAAAGATGCCTTGACTATGTGGTTATGATGTCCGACATTATGATTTACATAATTATAAAATTAGTTATTTAAATTACCTATGTTTATTTGAATATTAGAATAACAATGTGAATAAGTAAATGGAATTATTTGATTTATCTTTTCTATATTATTCTGATGTTTAATTTTAAAAGGCTTCTATTTTAATCAAATAAATTGCCATAAATTTTTATATTTATTTATCATAGTTTCAGCTATATTTTTATCCTTACAGAGCATCTGAGCTCACCCACTTCTTTTATTTTTTTCAGAATGCAAAGATTTATATTTTGATTAACCTATATGGATAAGCTAAGTGATATTAGTGTGTTCAAAGGAGAAACAATGTTTTTTTTAATTTCATAATGTATTTTAAAACTTATGTATGTATCTCATACTTCTAAAGCTTCTAAACTGATCGGTCTTTCAGTACTTGATCTCATGGGATCACTCCAATGTTATGTAATAATGCAATGAATCTGGGTAAATGGGCTTGGGGCCTTACAGATATCATTCATGGAGAGTTTTGTAAGAGATTGTAAAGACATATATTAAAATTATAAGTTAATGTATCTAATTTATGAATACCCAAAACTGATAGGATTTGGGTGTGTGATTTATTTTGATATGCAATAAATATTCTGGTAAACTAATGTAATGTGTATTTATTTTATGGTATGTTAACCTAAATAAATTTCACTTATGATGATGGTAAATTCACTCTATAATGGACTACCTATACTCATGTAAGTCAACATTTTACAGAGGAAATAACTTTATCTCTTATACAAGAAGATCAATCTTGAATTGTGGTGATGTAATATTTTCCCTATATATGGCCTAATTATACACCTCCAAGTTCACATGGATGGGATAAATTAAGAAATTATCCTTTATTTATCAAACTAAATTCAGTTTTAGTAGATAGTATGTCACCCCCATAAAATTCCAACAAATACTTATTTGAAACACATTTTTAAAGGCTAATCATTCATCCAACGCCATATTTCATACTAAAATATATTGGAAGCATGATTTAAAAATGTCTTTCCTTCATACTCTAGTGGTATTCATTAACTATTGATATTATTTAGTGAATATCCTCCTAGAAGCTAGTGGTCAAACATGTGGTCTGTACCATGAAACCCTTATTTTTCAAATAAATGTCAATTGTTTATTTTTTTATATCATACAATAAAATAAATTTATCACACCCCATATCATTGGGAAAAAATACATGAGTGTGTGAGAAGGTGTGATAATAATAGATTTATCTGAAAGGAGTCATTTTCTTTTATTTAATTGAGAAAATTAATGGATATCCACATCTAAAATTCCCTTACCAAAATTCCCACTACATATGGGAGGAAAATTGAATATTATATAAAAAATTATTATATAATTTACAACATGTACCATTTCAATCTACCCATTCTTTGGTTATTAGAATCAACTTCCTATCATAGTTCACTTATTTTCGCATTATCAAAATCTACATATGGGTATAATTGTGTAGCTTGGGCCAATAAAATGACATCTTCCCACACTACACTATCCAGCATAAATAAATTATCTACCAATATATCCAAAGTAGCAACTCATTGGCGTTTTAGTTGTTATATGACAACATACCCTTCAAATAAAACATTTCAATGTTTAAATATCATCATCAATAACATAAAGGGTGTATCATAAATAGACACTAACATGATCTACATAATCCTCTTGGATAAATGATTCCTCAAGTTCTTCTACCAATTCACTTGTGTCTAATATTTTTAGTGAAAAAATATTAAATGGTTTGAAATTAAATACATCAATTACCATATATTTAAGTTACCCACAATACTTTCTTATTTATAAATAAATACCATAATGCAGCCTCAATTATCATAGATAATATATATTTCCACGCCTTACACTAAATCATCTGAAATATTAAAAACAAATTTGTTTACATTAGATTCATCATTCGGGACCACCTAAAATTCATGCACCAGGATTCATAGGAGAACCAAAGCCCCATCAAGAACCCATATCATTATCCATTTGATAAATATTCCCCAATGGAGATTTAAAATGAACCAATCATGAATGTTGATGATATTTTGAAATAAACACATATAACATCACAATTAGTAGAATTATATTCACCATAAAAGTAAGAAATTAATATGAATATAAAAATACCATAATATTAAGAATAATAATCACAAAATACATTAAATTTATGTATATACACAACATAGAAAAAATAAGTAGTGTATATTGCATGTGTCCCATAGAAATAAACGTGAGACAAAAATCCCTTACCAAAACTATTGACTCACTTTATATACATTAAAAATTCATGTAAAAGAAATATAAGTTTATTATACATATACCATAGAACCATATTCATATATATATTACTATATATGATTTAAATATGAAATTATATTAATTGATTGTTATCATTTCTATTTTAATTTTATGTTCTAGGTAATAACCTTTTTTTATACGTATTCTTACATGTTATTGTTGGTCATATAAATTATATCATTATTTCATCATATCTATAATGATAAATATGAAATATATATCATATATATGAATATATTCATGGTGATTCATAAAATTAAGAGATATAAAATAAAATCCACAATTTATTGAGATGATAGGCCATACATACGCATGACCATTGTTTTCAGTTTTCTTATCAAATTAAAAGAAAGAGAAGTGAATAATTAAAAAATAATTTTTATTTTATATATTTCATATATATTATTAGAATTTATCCTTATTAATACCCATGTGAGTAATATTTGAAAAATGAATCTCATCGCATCGAGGAGATGGTAAACAATATGTACGTAGGAGCAAGATTTTCCTTTCCAAAAAAATAGTTGGCACTAAAAAGTTAGATATGATATTACAATTACAGAAGTATAATAATTTTATAATTATCATATATAAACATTAAAACCGTCATAATTTCCAATCAAATAAGATGGTGAAATAAAATTAATTGTATCGCTACCTGGAGATGGTATGCCGTAAATATGCACGAGTGATACTTTCACTACATGTTCAATGGGAAAGAATATGTATAATGGAATATTCATAATCAAAAAAAGAATTTCAGAATATCGGGGATAAAAATATTATTATTATGATATATATATATATATATTATATATATATATAGAATAAAAGTATAGAAAAAGATAGTGATAACATATATAAATTACATATTCTTCAAAATGGATCCTTTAGATATACTTTAATGGAATGTAGAGTTTGTCAATTGGGAAGATAAAAACCTCTAGAATGTGTCTAGGGAAGTGAAAAGGATAATTTTGTATAGATTGGTTAAGGATTAATGTGGTGAAATGGGATGAGGGAGTAGGTTTCCTTCTATAATATAGCTGAGGGGCACATTACAAAATTCTCAGAATATTACCTTATAATAATTCAATATGAATACTAGTACCTTTGAATGTAATTGATTTCATAGAAAATGTTGGATATTGTTTGATACCATAAAATAATATATTTTATAAATGTTTTTTTTGTAATTTTAGACATTATGTTTTTTATTAACCATTTGATGACCTATTTTATGTTTGACTACAGAAACAACATTTTAAATATTAAATGGTGGGTTTTACTTATAAGGTGTAAATTAAACTATAAGTGTTCAATATATGAAATTATAGACCATAAATTATCCCCTTTATCCTTATTTTGGTTTTAAAAATTTTACCTAATTTAATAGTATATTATTTTCACAAAATATCATTAGTGTCAATTTGGACACTATTTATTACATTGTCCATAAGAATATCAATAGAAAAAGATAAATTCAATAAAAATAATTTAATACAATCCCAATACCACATATTATCTTTTAAAATTTATAGTGCACCATAATTAATTCAAATTGTATTTATTTTAATATTTATAATATCATATAATTGATTGTTTCATTAATTGAATGATCATTGTATGATCATTGTGTTATAAATTATTATAATTCATCCTTCACTAAAAATTAAAAACAAAATTCCATGATAAATTTAAACCTATTAGATTTAAAAATAATATACATATTCAATCATATCATCTATTTAACTAGATATTAAAAAATTATTATACTAACTAAAAGTATGAATGTGACATTTTTTTCACTCTCTTTAATCTTAATATTACCTAAGTTATATTCACGAAAACTTTTCCATTAAATTATTTTAATTTCAACCCCTATGTGTTAAGGGAAAAAATAAATTCAATAAACAATATTTTGGATTTTTTAAAGTAATTTGTATAATTTTTATAGTATTAGTTTTACCCTAAATCTTTTTAATTTACCCTTAACCATAGTAATAAAATTTTAAAATTTTATTATTCAAATTTTCCCAAAATAAAATTAACCAATTAAAAAATTTTGTATCTTTTTATTTTACATATATAATCCATTTTTAAAAAAATAAACACATACTTTTAAGAAATTAATCAAAAAATTAATCTCATTGATGGATCGAGAAACCTAGTTTTTATATAAAAACTTTTAAAAAATTGATATGTTTTTATAACCAAATTAAATGTAAAATTGATTCCAATGACCATAATTTAATTAAAACCAATCCAAAACATAATTTCAAAATATATATAAATTTGATGAAGAAACAATTTTAAATTAAAATTCAGTATTGTCATCACTATTTGTGAAAAAGTGATACATCTAATAAAAATAAAAATGGTACACCAAATGTAAATTTTAATATACAATTTTAAAATTAGAAGTGTATTTTCTCAAATAAAATTTATAAAATTATCAAAAATAGACTTAAAACATGTGTTCCATCAAAAATAGGAAAATAACTTTTTAGAAAAATACATATTTTAATAGAAAAATTTGAATTGTTATTATATAATGAATAGAAAACACATAAGATGAATGTTAACCATTATATTGAATAAAAATTATTTATATATTTCATTAATATAATATAATAAATTTGTTCTGTTTATTTATTACTATAAAAAAAACCTATTCACTTTTAAATAGTTTTTAGAAAAAAAGTTCACATTTTTTTAGGTTTTTAATTTTATAGAAAAGACATTAATAATTTAGTTAATCCTATAAATATCCACCATTCTAACTACATGGTTATAATTTTACTATTTAAATAATTAAAAAAAATAAAATGATTTTTTGTTGAATCTTGCTATTGTGTCTAACACAAGCAAAGCTAGTGTTGCGTGTTGTGGAAGATTAACTTTTTGTAGCATATAAAAAACACATAAATGAAATTTAATTTATTCAAAAAAGGTTTATAAAAACACGGGGTTTTACATTATACCCCCATTAAAATGAATTTATCATTTGAAATTATTTGGGGTCATCAATGTTTTAATACTAGAATGTTCATTTCATAGAAACCTACATCGTAAAAACGAGTACTAAAAGACCACTTTAATGGGAATGTCAAACATAACAGTTACCCAAAGTAACTCATTATTAGGTTTCCACATATGAATTCATCAGTGTCAAGTGAAAACATGAACCTGGAGGTGAAATATAACTATCATATTCTGATGGAGAATGATAGAGAACATGGCCAGGACAAAGTTAAATAACAATCACAATGCCATAAAAATCTGATTATTTATAGGATCATTTAATTCATTAAAAATCAATGTTCTAGAAAAACATTTTTGGTCTCAAGATCCTTTCCCTAGAGATTTTTTTTTTAGAAGATTAATTAAATGATTACATTTCATTAGTACATTTTCATCCTTTTATTGTGACTTGATTAATTTATCCTTCATTTCTTACTCTAGGAGATGAAGTTGAATTTTTCAGTCCTATGGAATTATCAAATAATGTGATCCATAGGATGATAGGTTATTCTATCTCTCTTAGTGTCACAACCAAATGGTTTACACATGTTATCTAGTATGCATAATTACTCATATGGAGATGTAATAATTCAACCTCAAAAACCTCATTCGAAGTTTAACATAAACCATTTTATAAATGGTTAACCCTATATCTCTCCTGAAAGTTAAAATTACAACAATTTAGAATCAAATTTCATTGAATATCTCAAAATAATCTAGGCATTTATACGCCGTATTTGATAAAGTATCTCTTGTTTGTAACATATATATCATGTGAATACCTTCAACATGTACTCTCTTGAAATATGGTAATTACCATAAATCCTTATTTAAAACAAGTATGCTTCCTTATTCCACATATTATTGGATATATTACATAAATCAAAAAAAAATTATAAATTACATCCCTGATATCATATACCAATTTTTCAAAAAATCATTAATCTGCTCTATAGTAATCCATACCATCTGGTTTACTTTTTCATATGCAACAAATCTTTATCCAAATATCATTATATAAACATTAGGAACATAGTAAGTTTTATATCTGTAACAACCTAAAATTTTATCAATGAAATTTTACCCTACATATAATAATTTCATATATTTAAAATCACATTAAATCACAGAGAGAAAAAAATAAATTCATTTTAAATGAATAATGAATTAAATAAGTGGAATTTTTTGAAATTAAGGAACCAATGCAGATGGAATAGTATCTCGACCATTTGAATAGTAACATGACCCTTAGAAATAGTAATCCATCCAATAGAATAGGAACATAACCATTGAAATTATAAATAATAGGTATCTTATGAATAATAATATGATATATTATTTTTTCACATATGTAAATAAATTTTTTAAAAATTATAAATTAATTGTTCTTATTTTTGCAAGTCCTAAATATTTAATTAAAATATTACAATTAAATTAATAATTTAAAGTAAATAAATTTACATAAAATTTATTCTTAAATTAATATTTTTTCCTTATGATTATATCATATTTATATGAGACCTCAATTAATTTTTCAATGTGTTAGAAAATCAGTTTTAATTGTAAAATATTAATTTTATATTAAAATGAAAATTTTTATTAAAAATTAAATTTCTCAAATAAAGAAAATAATTTTCATAAAATGGAGTTCATTTTTTAATTCTACATGTCGACGAAATTTAGGGAGATTTTTTTGTATTTTTCTGAAAAAGGATAATTTTGGGCGAATAGTAAAATACGATAATTTTCAATAAATGTAAAATACTTGAATTATTGAGTCAAGGATGATTTATTTTACATGTAATACCAAAATTTCAAAAATTAATTCATTATTATTATAAATTTATTTATAATTCTCAAGATATTCATATATTTGAGCCAAAATGTTAAACTAATGAATAAAATATTGAGAAAACACAAATCTCCTCCATTGTAAATAATACCACTCACTACCTCTTATCCCCACACTTCATAAGCTTTGGTACTTTTCCAAATTCTATTAACATATCTTACCACCCCCACCCCCATTTTAGGATCTCTAGGTCTCATGATAAGACCAAAACCTTTTCCGAATGGAGGTTATCAAGGAAGAGTGACTTAAGAGATAAATTCCACTTCCATTTAAATTTAATTTCTTTTAATTTTGTTTTCTCTTCTAATTATCTCCTCCCCTACTCTATCTAAATATTAATGGTAAATACAATTAATTTTATATACTATAATTATATCATGATAATGGATGATCCATCATCAAAATATTGTATATCTCTCTTAATCTGAAAATGAAATCATAGCAAGTGATGTGTCAGTTTACAAGTATCAAGGACGATGCATTTCCATATTAATTTAACACCTTCAATTCTATTCATAAAACTACAATAATGGTTTGGAAATACTGTAAAATATATTTTTTAACCATTTTTATGTTTTATAACAAAAATAGTAACATAATACTAAATGCTAAAATAGATTGATTTTGTTGTGATAAAACCCAACAAAATTATCCTGAAAAATTACCATTAAATATTTATCTAATGATTCATCCTCATACAATTTAACCAAATGAAATATACCAACTTTTAAACCTATAGATATTCATTAAAAACATATATTTTCATTTCTGTATAATTATACCCATTCTACATAAATTTCCACGTTCATATTGAAATAAACCGATCATGAAATCTAGGAAGATGAATACCCTCGAACGATGAAATTAAACTATATAACTCTTTTAAAACCCCATAATAGAAAATGATAAAATAATAATGAATCAAATTCAAGTATAAAAGATTGTTTATTTTTTAATTAATTAATTTAATTTGACTTCCTAGGGTATTAAATAGAAGAGAGCATTCAGATATAAGGAAAAGTGTAAAACCCTAAGATTTCATAGTAAGTTATTTCTTCAATGTAATTTAATGACTTGCACTTCACGCAACACCGAGTTCAAGCACACCACGACGTACCAAACTAGCCGTTCAAAAGAGGATATAAATAGTATTAACTAAATTTAGAACATTATATAATATTTATAATTTTAGAATCCATATAATGATTTTCTTAGACATAATGTTAGAACAAATTCATTTTTTTCAGATAAAAGAAGTATTTTTTTTAAAAAAAATACAATTTTACCACCTTTTAATGAAGAAACATTTTAAATACAATATTTGAACCTTTTATATATTCAAATTGAAAAAATAAACTTTTCCTTTATAATTGAGACATAATTATTTAGTTTCAATAAATTTTTGGTATTTTTCTTATAACATTCATATTTCTGTGAATAGTGAAAATACTATATTTTAACTAGAAACAACTTTTCTAATAAAAATAATTTATAGTGTTGAATTATACATTTTAATGGTTTGGAAGTATAATTATATTATATTTTTACCCTTCAATACAATTTTGGTCATTGGAATTAATTTCACATTGAAATTATACATAAACAAGTGTTAATCTTTTGATAGTTATTGTTTCTTAGAAACACGCTATTTGTTTTGACAATGGGAATTAATTTTAAATTAATAAATGAAACTTCTATGTTGTGAATGTGGTAAAATATAATTAATTTTTTATTTCATAATATAAAATTTAACCGAGGATAATTTTTGGTATTTTTCTGAAAACCTTCAATTTTTAATGAATAGTGAAAAAACTGAGTTATTGGTTAAAATGGACTTTTTATTTTAAAAATTATTTATTTTATTTAAATATAGTTTATGTAAAAATAGATAAATAATACCTATATATGTTCAATGTAATTCATTGGAGTCATTTTATATTAATTTTAGATATATAAAATTTTATTAAACTTTTTATCGTCTTTTACCCACCTCCTAAAAACTTTTGCAAATTCAAATAAAACATAATTTTACCACTTCTGTGAATTGAATTTAAAAAGTGTAAGAGACATGGTTTATATCAGTAAGTAAAATGTGGTTGAATGAGATGAAAATATTTGTTTGTGAATAGTAACTTTTTACTTTTATTTACCACGGTTAAAAGTAAATAGGTTAATTAAGGGTAAAAATGATATTAATATTATCCTAACACATGTACTAATTCTATTGGATTAGTGAATTTCGACCAAAACAATATTAGTAATAAAATATGATCCTTTATGTCCACATGGATTAGATTAGGACATTTATTATTATTTAATTCAAAGAAGAGTTAAAAGATTTCAAATTAATGTTTAATAACTAAAACATTTTTAATATAGGGTTACACCTAAGATAAATTAGATTATAAATAATCATTAGAAAGCTAAAATGATTTCATATCTAATGGTAGTTTATTTATAATTTTTATACAATATATAATTTAATTTATTTATGACACAATGATGGCACCGTAATTACTTTATTAATGAAAGAATCAAATAAATTTTATTATAAATATTAAAATAAATAAACTATCAGTGTTTTTATGACATAAACGAATTTTATAGGTGAATATGACATGTTAGTATTGATTAAATGTATCTTTTTAAAATTAATTAAGTTTTTATGACTTTCACAAAAACAAAATACCAAATAGTGTCAAAATTGACATTAATAAATATTTAAAAAATTACTATATTATTGGTTGATATAATATTCATAAAAATGTATGGTTCGGCAAAAAGGCTTAAATAATATTATATATGTCATTAAAGATCCACTTGAGGTTCTCTCGGAAGTTTAGATTAAGTTTATTAACCATATAGAGTAAGAATAGAAGAGGACACAGTAAAAGTTAAACTAATTAACTAAAAGTTAAATAAAATAGATAAGGTTAATATAGTGACCCAACCCTATATAAAACCTATTTGTTGAAAGTATTTAGATCCATCCACACATTAGCCTCAATATAATTCACTTTTGAGCCATTAGAAACCCATAATTAATTTATTATAAATTAATATTTCTAGCTTTTCCTAAGGTGCCTCTCACCACTCTTATAAAAGGGAACTCCCCCTTCTCTTTAATTCACACCATCAATGCCATTTGGCTCGGCCGACACCTGCCCAAATACTCTCTCAACATCCATAAATTCAACCTAGAGGCCTTATTTCGATCCGAAATCCAACCTAAGGATAGATTTTTATCACACCAAAAGGGAGAACCCGAAGAAGATGTCATGATTTCACCACCATATTTCATGTTCTTTTCTTCTTCCACTTCTTATTTCTTTGTTATTTCCATTATAAAATAATAACTCCAGTATATTCTATATACTTTGATGTTATTATAAATATGGAACAACCATAT
This sequence comes from Viscum album, assembly GCA_963277665.1. NCBI lineage: Eukaryota > Viridiplantae > Streptophyta > Magnoliopsida > Santalales > Viscaceae > Viscum > Viscum album. The sequence goes on along the minus strand of OY728162.1, from coordinate 1,084,031,322 downwards.
TCATTATTCTATCCATCCTATGAATGATAATGTCACCATGCGTGAGTACGTACGGCTTACAGTCTCCACGCCATGGTGTAATTTTTTATTCAACACTACTATATTTGGATGGATATAATGATGAGTAATATATATATAAATAATTAAAATAACATGATAATTTCTATGTAAAATTAATTTACCATCAAACTCCAGAACTTTAAAGGAATGATATTGTCGCTCGTGCGTACGTACGGATTACCGTCTCCACGACGCAATGAGATTATTTTCCACATTCACCATTCATCGACGATTATAAAAATATATATATTAATAATAATTATGTAACATATGAAATAATAATTCTACTGGAGATGTATATATATTTATATATTTATGTACTTAAATATATCTTATTCACTTACTTCCGTTCTATACGATATGAAAACAAAAACATCGTTTATGCGTACGTACGACATACCATCTCCATAAACGGTGTTTTCAATTTCATATATCTATTTATTATACATATTTATATTCTAAATATATAAGATATATGATTCAAGGATAATATTTTGTAATCATTTAAATCATGACCTAAATGATACGGTAATGAATAATAAGTTAAAACACGTACGATAAAGAAAACAATTATTACCTGAAACGTTAATTCAACATGAAAATCATTATTAAATGGATAGTATAAAGTCATAAATGAATAATGTATGATATAATAAATATGAATATTTTTCTTGTATAATTTAATAACATGCAATGGTCATTATACAGGAGGTTAAACATACCCTCGACCAATGGAAAGTGAAAGGTAAGGGTTATTTCCTCAATCTCATTTTTATCCGATATTGTTTATGTGTAAGTATTTTCTGGGACATACTTATCATCGATACCCATATTTCATAAAAATGTTTTCAAAACGAATATTTTAAGGTTTTATGGGGGTCTATTTAACTAGATCATAATTTTAAATATTTTAATGATTTAATATTCTAAACCCTTTTAATTAATGTCCATGTTTTCAAAATTGATTTTAAGGATTTATTCATATGGACATGAATGTTTTGAAATGATAATTCTTTTAAAAAAGATTCAAACTGGTATGGGACACTTTTATTCAAAAATCTATTTTAAATGATTTACATTATAAATTTTGTGATTTTAAAAGATTATATGAAAAGGGGTATTTCTCTCAAAGGCATTTTATTGATCATTTTCATCAATGTCAACATCCATTGATGGATTTTAAGCTTATTTGATGTTAAATTGTTATGATACAAAAAATCCATATTGTATTGAATGTTTTTTGATATTTTTGACTATGGATGTGTTATTTGTATACCATTAATGGTTTATGGATAAATTATTGACATTTCGTATGCTTGTTTTAATATGAATGTTTATATTATGTTTAAACCTTTTCATATGAGGAGTGTATCTGACTTAGTAAGTAACGAGTGGATCCCCCTATATCTCCTCAATTAATCAGTAGGTCTCCTGAGACAACTAGACATGGAATTGGCCGAGGGATTTCCCAATTTGATATATGGTTTTCGCCAAGGCCTTAATCATTTTTAGACGTCTTGGTCGAGGCCTTGACAACATGTTTCAGAATGTCCGGAATTATGCATTCCATCATTATGAAAGTGGCTATTTGATATATCATGTGATTATTAAACTATTAGAATATCCATGTGAATAAGTAAATGGAATTACTTGATTTTATCTTTTCCATATTATGTTGAATTTCAAGTTTAAAACACTTTTGTTTTAGTTATACAATTCCTTAAATGTTTATTTTTATTTATGCATGTTTCCACTATACTTTTATCTTTACTAAGCATCTGAGCTCACCCCTTTCTATGTTTTATTTTTCCCAGGTTTTGAAGAAGTCTTTTATGAATGACCTACATGGATTGTATGAGGGGATATTATGAAAATTTGGTGTTGTTGTCTTTTTCACTTTATGATGTAATGTAAGACTTATGAATATATATAGTGTTTCCAAGGATAATAAACTGATTGATTTTTCGAGACAAGATCTCTTGTGATCATGCCAATTATACTTAATAAGGCAACGACTCTGGGTAACTGTGGTCTGTAAGAACCCGGATCTCATTTCAGGTATGTTTTTCCTTTTTCTGGAGTTTTTGAGAAAAATTAATTTTCTGTAAATTTCAGAAGTACACGCCGTGTACTTTCTAACTACACACAATGTACTCTTCCCGGCTCGATGTCGTGTGTTGGTCGTGCCCGGGTAACACTCACGGTGTGTAAGGATGAGGTGAAGTATGGTTTTTCAGATTACAAAAAAATTTGAAGTACACGCCATGTACTCTATAAGTACACGCTGTGTACTTTCTTTTTTTCATTATACAGACTGGGGTCATGTCTAGCTCCCATATCCTTCTTCTTCTTCTGTTTTCGACCATCTGAGAGACACCGTACGACCGAATCTTCGACGGAGTCCTACCTCACTGTCTGTTCTCCAATTCGAGAATGGTCAGTTGTGTTGGAATTGCAGCGGTGATTTCTTCCTCCTGCTCTAGCCTCGTTTCTTGATTCCTCCTCTCTATGTTTTCGTGGGATGATTTTTTTTTCATTTTCTCAGATCTATGTCATTATAAGGGGAATCTGTCGTTGAGGATCACGTATATCGATCTCCTAGGATCGAGGTAGTTTGATTGTGACTTTCCGTAGAAAGTTGATGAATATTATGTGAAAATTCCACCAATTCATTTGAACGTGATATTGTGTGTTTACTGTTTTTCCCGTGTTACTTTCGTTCTTTTCTTGATTGATTTAGTAGATGTTATTGCTTGTGATTATAGTAATTAGTTGTGCTTAGATTGCTTTTCCATGCTTGTTCTGCCTATTTGACATTTTTCCAGTTTCCATGCCTAGTTGTAGGATTGTGGACTGTTGTTTTATTATTGATGTTGAGACTTAGTTGATATCCAAGTAGTTCTTGAGGTTTACTTGGACGATATGCATGCGCTAAGAATGTTTAGTTATACTCAGGACTGTGAGAACCTAGAGTAGTAGACCAAAGGGAGAATTGAAGGAAGGGCTTCTCTCGAGTTTCTTTTTAATCACGATGCAGGACCAAGGGGAGAATTGACAAAAGTACTTCTCCAGAGTGTCTTTAAGTACGACTTGGGCCACAGGGGGAATTGACGTTGAGTGATTCCCCAAAAAGACTTTAGCATGATATGAGACTATAGGGGGAATTGACGGTGAGTTCTTCCTTAGAGAGTCTGTTTAATTTACTTAGCTGAGCCAGTGGGGTGATACTGTGTGTGCCTCGCAAAGGGTTGCTAGTAATTAGAGGATGAACCATAGGGGTTAGACTTAGAGAGATACCCAGAGGGTTACCTGTTTTCTTCTTTTTGTTGACTGTTTAATTGTGTGCTTACTTATTAGAACCGTGGATTGTAGCTGGTTGTGTTTTCCTGTTTACTGCTTCTTGTTTATTTACTTCCATGTATTCATTGACTGTTAGGAATAAATCATTGGGTGATTGCCTACTGGGATTGTATCTCACACCCTGTTTGGGCCATCTTTCGGGCCCAAGAAGACTGTGTTGCTACAGGTATAGATATGAGAAATCGCCCTTCTACTTCAGGATCATAAATGCATCAGGAACTGGGGAGCATGGGACTAAGTCGTGGCTCTCGATGCTGAGGAGCTTTCTATGTTTTTATTTTACACTTGGATTCATCTATATTCCAGAACGTTGTTGTGTTTGTTGCATTCCATAGATACTTGTACCTGCTACATTATTTTCATCATTGTTAGATATCTGCATTGCTTCTGGTGTCTAGTTTCTTTTGTTATGCATGTTGATTACTACTTCCACTGGTTATTTTTGATTTCTTACCTTTTATACTGTACCGAATGAGAGAATAGTTTCTTCATCGACTCACTAAGGCCCTTGCTACTAGTCGGCAACCTCTGGCGTTCGGGGAAATGCGCTTGAGGTCATGTGGTGAACCGGGTACGGGGCACCAGTGGAGGAGCTCTAGACTCAGGTCATTACAAAGTGTTATCAGAGGATTTATTTTCTCTTGGTTTACTATTTGGAGACTTTAGCCAGGGATAGCATGGACTCAGTACTTGGCATTAAGCTGTTCTCAGGAGTAGCTAACCCATGTACAGGGAAAATCCATAGTACCTTGTTAATTGAAGTTGCTGGTTTTGAGATTTTATGGTTGGTATGTTTTCACCTAGAGTGATTCGTATGACATTTGTGGTTACTGATTTGATATTTTGGTTCTATTTCTATCATAACCTGGTGTGATGAGGGTATTCCATCTCATTCATCGTATAGGCATTTGTAGAAATCACATGTCATGCATTCTTGTCATGCCATCTAGGGTGCATTAGCGATTGCATGCTGTTGTGATAGGCTCTGTGTAGATAATGCATGCTGTTGTGATATATGCTTGATAGATTCTCTGCTGTTATACTAGAAAATTGATTTTCTTGTTCCTTTCTTAAGAATGAATGCCAAATTTTTTTGAGGTGTTATGGGCCCTCACAGATCGGAAATTGGCATCATTTCCATTGTTATTAGTGTTTCTGGAATTCTGCGTAGTTTCTGAGCTACTAACCAAAAAACCCAGAAATAGAGGGCGTGTACTTTTTAGATACACGTCGTGTAGTTTTCAGGCCATTTCACTGCCCGTGTGAGTTGAACACGGTGTCGTGGGAGTAACTACAGGAACACGCCGTGTACCATTGGTACATGCCATGTGAGTTCAGAGCCGTGTACCTGACCATGTCACTAACAACACGGGTCGGGGAAGCTCGGGTAGAACTTGTCGTGTCCATAGGGAACACGCCGTGTAGTCTTTTCCAGGTACCCGACCATGTCACGAACATCACAGGATGACATTACCTTCCTTTCCACATGCCGTGTTTGTTCAGAACATGACATGTAGTCTTTCCCAAGTACTCGGCCATGTAACGATCAACATGGGATGGTGTCACCTTCTCCTATGCACCCCATGCATGTTTGGAGCATGACTTGTAAGGTCCAGCCGTGTAGACGACCATGTACTCAACAACACGGACTGCCGAAGCCATGTCTATTGCACACAGTGTTTGTTTCGAACACGCCGTGTAGTATCGGGTTGAGTCGGACCGTGTGGGTTAGCCATGTAACTAGACTCGGGCAGTGGAACAATTTTCAAGTACACGCCTAGTGTGGGTTCAACATGCCATGTAGTTTGAAGGGTTCACGACTTATAGGGAAGGAGTACATGCCCATGTCAGTGGTTTAAGAAGACACACTATGTAGTTTTATACACGTTGTGTAGTCGTGTTTTGCAATCTTGTGTGTTTTTCTTCTTCTATTCCCGTTTTGTACTCTTGTGTTCCTTGTCCTTGTTTTCCTGATCTAAGGTGTGATTTTGATCTTTCAGAGCTATGCCTCTGAGACGTCCTCCAGTCGTACGTCTGTCGTAAGGCAGTGATCATACGCCAGACATGGCTGATCATGGACTTCTTGTCGATCCCTAAGCCGACCCATCCTTGGCACCAGTTGTTGTACTAGTTATGGGAACTGATGCTCAATTCAGGGAGGGTTTCATGAGGATGATGCATGCCTTCTAGAGAGCACCACCTCTTGCCTTGTCTATGGAAGACCTGACGTGGGTTTTCTAGCAGCAGCATCCTCCCATGTTCTCGGGGGAGGGAGGACCTCAGGTTGCAGAGTCATGGCTGGAAGCCATGCTGACTATCTTCAAGCATCTGGAGATGCATACATAAAGGTGGGTCAAGCTCGCCACCTACATGCTCCGAGACTCTTCCAAGAGGCGGTGGGAAGTGATCTCACAGGCCGGCCAGCATTAGGCTATGGCTTGGGAGGAGTTCCTGCGCCTGTTATACAACTACTTCTACACGGAGACCCTGAGGGCCGATCGAACCCGGGAGTTCATGATCTTAGAGCAGGGTACTCTATCTGTCATGGAGTATTCCTCTCGTTTCACTGAGCAGTAGCATTTTCCACCCCTTCGGTTTGGGAGTGTGGTGTTCTTGGCGAAGAAGTTTGAGTATGGACTTAGGAGGGAGATCCACTCACAGATGAACATATTCCAGCTGACTTCCATTACTTCCATCATCATCCAGGGACTGATTGCTTAGCGCAATCTAAGAGACTCTGGAGCTGTGAGCCAGGGTGGTTCTACTTTCAGAGCTAGGTTTCCTTTAGTTGACATCAAGAATCGCCGTAGGGAGCCTACACGTGGTTATCCAAGGATGTGAGATGCATCATCAGGCAGCCAGGTGACGTGCTATCTGTGTGGACGGACAGGGCGCACGAGGCTGCAATGCCAAAGAGACCCCATGGAGTGCAGATCATGCGGTAAGATTGTTCACCTACAGTAGTTCTGCCAGGTTTTCTCACTAGTGGCTGGTGACCTGGGTTCTTCTATGACTCCTCGTTCAGGAGCAGCACCACCAACTTCTCACCAGTTGGGGTACTGGAGTTCTTCCAGCCGTTCGGGTCGAGGTGGAGGTCGAACCCATGGCATTCAGCCACTAGTTCCTCAGCACCAGTTGGGAGGTTCACCTCAGAGTGGTCAGCCAGCGGTGGAGGGCCACGACACGGGCCAGTCGTTAACCGTGGACCAGACATATCATGAGCAGGATCCCGACCCTTCTACTGTTCGAGGTACGATTTTAGTATCCTCAGTTTTATCTTCAGCTCGTTTCGATACTGGTGCTACACATTGTTTTATCTCTATTGTCGTTTTGGATAGACTTGGACTCTGCATCATTTCTTCTACCGACTCGTGGACAGTAGACACACCTTTGGGAATGAGGAAATCTATTGTACGCCACTGTAGAGAGTGCCCTCCTGAGATTGCAGGGTATCACTTCTTATGGGATCTCTATGTCCTAGATATGATAGACTGTGATTTCATCCTTGGCATGGATTGGTTGATTCACTTCTCGGCAGTCGTCGAATACTATCACAGCAGAGTGAGTTTGGATTCACCGGAGGGTGAATCCTTCCTTCATAGAGGGGAATGGGACGTTCAGATGAGTCGTGAAGGACTTGATCATCTTGGGCTAGGAGGGGTGACAACCCAGATGGATAGTATTTATCTGGATGATCAGGGGACCCCACAGATGGACTTTCCTCCAGTGGTTGATTGCATCAGGGATGTCTTTCCAGAGGACTTTTCGGTTTTTCCACTGGAGCGTGAGGTAGACTTCTCTATTGAGCTCGTGCCAGGAGTGGGACCCGTGTCCATTACTCCCTATAGGATGGCCACACCTGAGTTGCAGGAGCTCAAGAAGTAGTTGGAGGAGCTACAGGATAAGGGTTTCATTCAACACAGTACTTCTCCTTGGGGTTCGCCTGTTTTGTACGCGAAGAAGGAAGATGGTACCCTTTGGAATTGTGTGGATTATTAGAAGCTGAACCAGTTTACGGTCAAGAACCGATATCCCTTACTGTGGATTGATGACCTTTTCAATCAGTTTCGAGGATCCCGGGTGTTCTAAAAGATTGACTTGAGGTCCGGTTATCAGCATTTGCACGTCAAACCATCAGATATACCTCTGACAGCCTTCAGGAAAAGGTATGCTCTATACGAGTATACAGTCATGCCGTTCGGTCTCATGAACGCACCTACAGTTTTCATGGAACTGATGTACCGAGTGTTCCATCCTTACATGGACTCATTCATCGTGATCTTCGTGGATGATATCTTGGTGTACTCTCACACCATACACGACCATGCCACACATCTTGAGATCGTTCTGAGTACACTGAGAGAGAAACAGCTTTATGCTAAACTCTCGAAGTGCCACTTCTGGATGGATCATATTCACTTCTTGGGTCACGTCATCTCAGAGGCACGAGTATCTATTGACCTAGAGAATGTGAGATCTATAGTTTCCCTGGAGCATCAAAAGAATGTTTTTGAGGTATGAGGCTTCTTAGGGATGGATGGGTACTACAAACTCTTCATTCGGGACTTTTCCCATTTAGAATCACATTTAATAGGTCTGACCAAGAAGGGGGTGAATTTCTTATAGTCAGATTCTTGTGAGTCGGCCTTTCAGGAGCTGAAAGGGAAGTTAACTTCAGCACCGATACTAGTCTTTCCAGAGCTAGGAAAGAGCTACCCTATTTATTGTGATTCTTTAGGTATCGGACTGGGAGCTGTGCTTATGCAGGTAGATGGGGTTGTTGCATATGGGTCTCGGTAGTTGAGGCCACATGAGAGGAACTGCCCTATGCACGGTCTGTAGTTGGCAGCTATTGTTCATGCCTTGTGCTGTTGGAGACACTATCTTCTGGGAGAGCACATTGTGGTCTTCACTGACCATAAGAGTCTCAAGTATATCTTCACCAAGCGTGATCTGAATCTGAGGCAGCACGAGTGGGTTGAGTATCTAGAGTCTTTTGATTTCGAGCTTGCCTATACACCGAGAAAGGGAAACTCCATGGCCGATGCGTTGAGCAAGAGAACTCAAATTCAGGCAGTTTAGGAGGCCAATAGTGAGTGGTAGCTGATGGATATGTTCTATGAGATGCATATGGAGGTGCACGACAAACAGGGAAAAACATTTCTATCTTCTGTAACTGTTAACTCTACGCTGCTTGATCGGGTACGGATAAGGTAGATATTAGACTCGGAAGGCTTAGTCCTGTGGGAGAGTGTGTAAGGAGGGGACCCTCTTCCTGGATGGACAATGGGCGCGGATGAGATTTTGCATTTCCAAGGATGCGTATGGGTGCCAACAGACATACGCGAGGAGCTGATGCGGGATTTCCATTCCTCTATTTGGGAAGTTCATCCTGGTGTCACCAAGATGTATCGGGACCTTCATCGCCAATACTGGGGGCCAGGTATGAAGAATGATGTTTCTGGTTTTGTCATGATATGTTCTACTTGCCAGAAAGTGAAAGCAGAGCATCATCGACCAACGAGGCTTTTACAGCAGTTACCCATTCCGGAGTGGAAGTGGAACGATGTTGCGATAGATTTCGTGACTGGGTTTCTGAGATCACATCGAGGGAACGATGTTGTTTGGGTAATCATTGACAGGCTTACGAATGTTTCTCACTTCTTACTGATCAAGGAGACCTTCAGTGTAGATGATCTTGGACGACATTACATCAGAGAGATCGTTCGTCTTCATGGATTTCCGCACTCTATTATTTCAGACAGAGATGCGTGCTTGACCTCTTGGTTCTGGCAGGGACTTCAGAAGGCCTTGGGTATGCAGGTACTCTTTAGTACAACATACCATCCCCAGAACGATGGTCAGTCCGAGCGCATGATCCAGGTGCTTGAGGATATGCTCCGAGCTTGCATCCTTGAATTTGGCGGTTCTTGGGAGAAGCATATTCCTCTGGTGGAGTTCCCCTACAACAACAGTTTCTAGGAGACCATTCAGATGGCACCATACGAGGCTTTGTATGGTAGTCCATGCCGATCAGCCTAATACCGGCTGGAGGTAGGAGAGGCACATTTGTTGGGACCTCGTCTTGTTCAGGAGACTTCAGAGCAGATAGAGCTGATTCAGAAGGGGATGGCTACAGCGCAACCTCGACTGAAGTCTTATGATGATCAGCGGAGATGACCTCTGGAGTTTGAGGTCGGTGATCAGGCTTTCCTATGTGTCATACTGAGGTTGGGACACAAGAGGATTCGGAGATAGGGTAAACTTTCACCGCGGTACGTCGGGCCGTTTGATGTTTTGGAATGAGTGGGGCTGGTCGCATATCAGTTGAAGCTTCCTCAGATGTATCGGGCCATGCACGACGTCTTCCACGTCTCTCAGCTTCGACGTTACTTTTCAGACCCGTCTCATGCCTTTCATCCCAAGGAAGTCGAGCTTAAAGCAGATGTATCATTCGAGGAGCATCCTATCTGGATTGTCGATCGTATTACGAAGGTTCTCCATGAGTGGTCTATTCCTAATGTATGAGTATTATGGAAGCACAGGCGAGTACATGACGATACCTGGGAGAGGGAGGCCGATGTACGATCACAGTGGCCGAAGCTGTTTGGGGATTCTTCTTCTCCACATTGTTTGGGAAATTCGGGGATGAATTTCTTTACAGGGGGAAGTTTTTAAGAACCTAGATGTTTTTTCAGGTATGTTTTTCCTTTTTCAGAAGTTTTTGAGAAAAATGAATTTTCTGGAAATTTTAGAAGTACACACCGTGTACTTTCTGAGTACACGCTGTGTACTCTTCCCGGCTCGAAGCCATGTGTTGGCCTTGCCCGGGCCACACACACGGTGTGTAAGGATGATGTGGAGGCTGGTTTTTCAGAGTAGGGAAAATTTTGAAGTACACGACGTGTACTTTTGTATTCATTAAACGGACCGGGGTCGCGTCTAACCCCCATATCCGTCGTCTTCTTCAGTTTTCGACCGTCTGAGAGAGACCGTACGACTGGATCTTCGACGGTCCCCGCCGTCCATTATCCGATTCGAGCATGGACAGTTGCTTTGGAATCACAGTGGTGAGTTCTTCCTTCTACTCTAGCCTTGTTTCTTGATTCCTTCTCCTTTCCATGTTATCGTGGGATGATCGTTTTGTGCGTTTTCTTAGACCTACATCGTTCTAATGGGAATCTGTCATCGAGGATCACATATATTGATCTCATAGGATTGAGGTAGGTGGTTTGTGCCTTTCTATAGAATGTTGATGAATATTATGTGGAAATTCCACAAATTCCCTTGAATGGGGTAGTGCGTGTTTCCTGTTTTTCCCTTGTTACTTTCCTTCTTTGATTGATTGATTTAGTAGAGGTTATTGCTTGTGATTGGAGTAATTCGTTGTGCTCGGATTGCTTTTCCATTCTTGTTCTGCCTATTTGACATTTTTCCAGTCGCCATGCCTAGTGGTAGGATTATGGACTATTGTTTTATTATTTCTGTTGAGCCTTAGTTGATAGCCAAGTAGTTCTTGAGGTTTACTTGGACGATATACACGCGTGAAGCATGTTTAGTTATACTCAAGACTATGAGAACCTAGAGTAGTAGACCAAATGGAGAATTGACGGAAGGAATTCTCCAGAGTGTGTTTTTAATCATGACGCTGGACCAAGGGGAGAATTGACGGAAGGGATTCTCCATAGTGTATTTAACTACAACGCATGACACATGGGGGATTTGACTTTGAGTGCTTCCCTAGAGAGCCTTTATCACGATACAAGACTATAGGGGGAATTGACGGTGAGTGCTTCCCCAGAGAGTCTTCTTAATTTACGTAGCTGAGCCAGAGGGGTGAGACTGTGTGTGCCTCTCAGAGGGTTGCTAGTACTTAGAGGTTGAACCATAGGGGTTAGAATGAGAGAGCTAACCAGAGGGTTACCTGTTTTCTTCTTGTATTTGACTGCTTACTTGTGTGCTTACATGTTAGAACTATTGATTGTAGCTTCTCGTGTTTTCTTGTTTACTGCTTCTTGTTTATTTTCTGCCATGTATTCAATGATTGTTAGGCACAAATATTTGGGTGATTTCCTACTGCGATTGTATCTCACACCCTATTTGGGCCATGCTTTTGGGCCCAAGAAGACTATGTTGTGGCAGGTATAGATAAGGGAAAGCAACCTTCTACATCAGGATCTTGACTGCATTAGGATATGGGGAGCATGGGACCGAGCCGTGGCTCGTGATGCTAAGGAGGTTTTTTTGTTTTTCTTTTACAATTTGTTTCGGTTGTATTCCAACACGTTGTTGTGTTTGCTGCTTTCCATAGATACTTGTACCTGCTACATTATTGTCATCATTGTCAGATACCTGCATTGCTTATGATGTCTGGTTTGTTTTGTTATGCATGTTGATTACTTCTTAAGATTTTTATTGTTGTTTTCTTACCTTGTATACCTTACCGAATGAGGTCATAGTTTCTCCACTGACTCACCAAGGCCCTTGCTGCTAGTCGGCAGCCTCTGGCATTCGGGGAAACGAACATGAGGTCATGTGGCAAACAGGTTACGGGGCACTAGTGGAGGGGCTCCAGATTCGGGTCGTTACAGGGTTGGGGCATTACAGTTTGTATAAGATGATGTTTAGTAATAATCTCTGGAATCTAGATTTAGGTAAACTCTGATTAGAGGACATAGTCCAAAGATAGACATTGATGATTAGTGTAGAAGAACTTCCTATAATTTTGGTATTGTAGATATTGTGTGAGCTTTCTGAGCAATACATCCATGTCTGGATTCAAGCATGTAGAGGAGGCTCTGGCACAGAAGTACATAGGGGTAAAACACGAAAACACCGCTTTGAGCTAGACTTGAACGAGAACTGGTGCATGAAAACGAGCCTTGCTTCACTCTAGGTATTGACACTCATAGGGGATATGTTTAGGGTAATTCTCATTATCATTAAAACCCATTATGAAGGGTTTATGAGTATATACTTTCTCAAAGAAAACATTTTTATGATCATGGATTATATCCATGAACTATTAAATTTATGTTATGTGATATACAAGTTTGGATTTATGTATTTTGATTCATAAACTGACCTATTGTATGCCATTGTTTATAAATGGCGCCCAGTAGAAGGAATGATAATCCTAATAATATGCATTATCCAAAGAGTAAAAAGGATTGTATATTTCATAGTATTAAGTCAACATTTAGAAGGGAAATAGTCTCCCATGTATTCTCAACATATGAAGAAGTAGTATCATGTGTTAATAAGATAAGTAAAGAATTCTCTGAGTCTTATGGATTTGATGGGAAGCAAAAGAAGGAAGGGATGGAAGAGAGAAATATGGATAAAGGGAAGAAGGGAAGGAAGGATTTTCCCATATGTGATAACTGTGGAAAGAATCACCTTGGTAAATGCTTGAAGGGAATGGGAGTTTGTTATAAGTTTGGAGAAATAGGACCCAAAGTACGTGATTGCAAGAGTAATAAAAAGGTTTCGAATCTATAATGCTTCATATGCGAGGATTTGAGACACTACGTGAATAAATTTCCAAATCATCAGAGTATAACCCAAATTCTGCTATTGGATAATAGTCAAGTTATGATACTGTCGAAGATGAAGAGTAATGATTAGATTTCTTATGATGTATTGTGACATTTGAGTATTGTATTAAATATGTACATGTTATAAGAATTATAGATCATATAAGGATTGTACTGCAGTACTATTTCATTAAGGACTTGTGATTGTGTGGAACCCAGAAAAGTGAGTCAATATTTGGTCCAAATTTTGGAAAATATATGGTTAAGAGAAAGATAAACCATAATTTGGTTCTGATACTAAGGTAGTGATTTTGGAATAATACATGTTTGATTTGGATAAATTATATTGGATATTATTGACTATCTTGAAACTGATTAATGATATTTATATTCCATAATTGTTGGATTTTACAACATTTTTGGATGGAATAAGTATATCCATTATTCTATAAAGAATAAGGGAGAATGAATGTAATCAATAATGTTTTATGGTAATTCAGGGTGTTACCATGTTTTAAAGCAATACCTAAGGAAGGTGTTCACATGTTATTATGTGGAAAAAACGATCTTCATTGTGTTTAACTTCCTTATATATTTTGGACTGTGAATTTAGATACAATTATTTTGAATATTTATAATGGATAGAATGGATTATATTTGACATTGGATACTATTTTTCGGTTTAAAACATTTCTAAAGATTATTTTTGGATTATTATAAAAAGGACAACTTGGAGGCCGGGAGACAACACGTTGCGTCTGGAAAGGCAGCCAGACTAGAACCCGCAACCGAAGGATGACAAGGGTGCATCACCTACCACTGTCCTATGTGATGTCATGGATTGTATAATGTAGTTTTTTAAGGTCTGATAGATGAATTATAAATTCATTTTTTTGGAACCCAATATGATTAGGATAAATAGAATATTTTTTAGTTCTATTATCTTTTAGAGTGAATGATGAGTTTGTGGTAGAAATTAGTTAAAGAATGTAACTTTACTTGTCAAGTATACTTTTTTTCTCTCTTATTCATTGAATAAATTAATCCGTACAAATCAGGGAAAGGTAAAATAAAATGAAAAATGTGTTATCATAATACCTTATGTTTTTTTGAACTGATGATTTTTTAAGTCATCATAGATTGATGGATTTGAGGCCCTTAATTTTACACATGTTTGTGATTGATGTCTTCAATCACTCCCTATAAATATTTATGTATTTTCATCTAATTACAATTCTATAATTTCCACCATTGTTATCCTATTCTAAACCCTATCTTGGTGGTGACATTCTCATTTACCTTTCCCTTTTATTAAAACTAAATTTTATTAACCCTATTTCTGATTTGGGTATTACATGAAGGTATTTTCTATTTTCAGCCTTTTATTTTCAAATAAAAAATCCAAATTTCAAGGACACAATTTATTGAAGTAGGGTAGAATGTAACACCCCATGATTTCATAGTACCTTATTTCTTCAACGTAATTTAATAACTTACACTTCACGCAACACCGAGTTCAAGCGCACCACGACGTACCAAACTAGCCGTTCAAAAGCGGTTGTGAATAGTATTAAAAAATTTTGAACTTTATATAATACTTATAATTTTAGAATCCATACTATGAGTTTCTTAGACATAATGTAAGAACAAATTCATTATTTTCATATAAAAGAAGTATTTTTCAAAAAAATACAATTTTACCTCCTTTAAATGTGGAACCTTTTTAAATCCAATATTTGAAACGTTTATATATTCAATTTGACAAAATGAACTTCTTCTTTAGAATTGGGACATAAGAATTTAGTTTCAATAAATTTTTGGTATTTTTCTTATAACTTTCAGATTTCTGTGAATAGTGAAAAATACTATATATTAACTGAAAACAATTTTTTTAATCAAAATAATATATAGTGTTTAAGAATACATTTTAATGGTTTGTAAGTATAATTAGATTATATTTTTACCCTTAAATCCAATGTTGGTCATTGGAATTAATTTCACTTTTAAATTATACATAAATAATTGTTAATCTTTTGATAGTTATTGTTTCTTAAAAACACGCTATTTTTTTGACATTGGGAATTAAATTTAAATTAATAAATGAAACTTCAATGTTGTTAATTTGGTAAAATAGACTTAATTTTTTAATTCAGTATATTAAAATTATCCTAGGTAAATTTTTGGTATTTTTTTGAAAACCTTCAATTTTTGATGATTAGTGAAAAATAATATGTTTTTGGTTAAAACTGACTTTTTATTTAAATAATTTTTTATTTTATTTAAATTTAATTTAGGTTTAAATATAAACATAATAACTATATTAGTTAAATTTAATTCATTGGAGTCATTTTATATTAATTTTAGATATATAAAATTTTATTGAACTTTTTATCGTCTTTTACCCACATACTAGGAGCTTTTGCAAATTCACATAAAACATAATTTTACCGCTTCTGTGAAATGAATTTAAAAAATCCAAGAAACACTGTTGATATCATTAAATAAAATGTGGTTCAATGAGATGAAAATATATTTTGGTGAATAGTAACGTTTAACTTTTATTTACCACAGTTAAAAGTAAATAGGGTAATTAAGGGTAAAAATGATATTAATATTATCCTAAAACATGTCCTAATTCTATTAGATAAGTGAATTTCGACCACAAACAAACATAGAAATAAAATATGATCCTTTAGGTCAACTTTGATTAGATTAGGACATTCATTATTATTTAATTCAAAGAAGAGTTAAAATATTTCAAATCAATGTTTAATAACTAAGAAATTTTTAATATAGGGTTACACATAAGATAAATTCGATTATAAATATTAATTACAAATATAAAATGATTTCCTATATAATTTTATTTTATTTATAATTTTTATACGTTAAATAATTAAATTTATTTATGACACAATGATGATGTAGTAATTATCTTTTTAATGAATGAATCAAATAAATTGTATTATAAATATTAAAATAATCATAATTTCAAATTTTTTATGACAGACCCAAATTTTTTAAGTTAATATGACAAGGTAGTATTGATTCAATGTATCTTGTTAGAAGTAATAATGTATTTATGACTTTCACAAAATCAAAATATCAAATAGTGTCAAAATTGACATAAATTAATATTTAATAGAAATACTATATTATTGGTTGTTATAATATTTATAAAAATGTAAGGCTCAGAAAAAGGGCTTAAATAATATTATATATGTCAATAATGATCCACTTGAGGTTCTCTTTGAGGTTTAGAGTATGTTTATTAACAATATAGAGTAAGAATACAAGAAGACACGATAAAAGTTAAACTAATTACCTAAGAGTTAAATCTTAAAGATAAGGATAATATAGTGACCCAAACCTCTCTAAAACCTATTGGATGAATGAATTTAGACCAATCCCCACATTATCCTCTAAATTAGTCACTTTGGATCCATTATAAACCTAAAATGACTTTATTATAAATTAATATTTCTAGATTTTCCTAAGGTTCCCCTCACCCCTCTTATAAAACGACACCCCCTTCTCTTTAATTATCACCTTCATAGCCATTTGGCTCTGGAAAAACCTCCCAAAATACTCTCTCATCCTACCTCACTTCAACCAAGAGTCCTTAGTGTGATCATAAATCCATCCTATGGAGCCCTTTTGATTAAATTAAAAAGGATAACCTGAAGAAGAGGTAATGATTTCACCACCCTCTTTCAAGTTCTTTTCTTCGTCCACTTCTTCTTTATTTGTTATTTCCATTATAAAATAATAATTACAGTATATTGTATATAATTTTATGTTATTATAAATATGTAACAACCATATTCATTATTCTATCCATCCTATGAATGATAATGTCACCATGCATGTGTACGTACAAGTTACCGTCTCCACGTCGTGGTGTAATTTTTTATTCAAAACTATTTTATATGGATGGATGTAATGATGAGAAATATGTATATAAATAATGATAATAACATGATAATTTATCTATAAAATTAATTTACCTTCCATATCCACATCTTTAAGGGAATTATATTGTCGCTCGTGCGTACGTACGGATTACCGTCTCCACGACGCAATTAGATTCTTTTCCACATTCAACACTCATCGATGATTATAAAAATATATATATTACTAATAAGTATGTAACATATGAAATAGTAATGATACTATATATGTGTATATATATATATATGTACTTACATATATCTTATTCACTTACTTCCGTTCAATACGATATGTAAATAGGAACAATGTTTATGCGTACGTATGGCATACCGTCTCCATAAACGGTGTTTTCCATTTCGTATATCTATTTATTATAAATATTTATATTCTAAATATATATGATATATGAATCAATGATTATATTCTGGAAGCATTTAAATCAGGACCTAAATGATACGGCCAAGAATAAGAAGTCAAAACATGCACGATAAAGAAAACTATTATTACCCTAAACGTTAATTCAACATGAAAATCATTATTAAATGGAAAATATAATGTCATAAATTAATCATTTATGATATAATAAATATGAATATGGTACTTTTATAATTTAATAACATAAAATTGTCATTATACAAGAGGTTAAATGTACCATCGACCAAAGGAAGGTGCAAGCCAAGGGTTATTTCCTCAATCTCATTTTTATCTGAGATTGATTATGTGAAAGTATTTTTTTGGGACATACTTATCTTCGATACCCATATTTCATAAAAAAGTTTTAAAAAATAATATTTTAATTTTATATGGGAGGGTCTATTTAACTAGATCATCATTTTAAATGTTTTGATGATTTATCTTTCTAAACCCTTTAATGTCCATGTTTTCAAAATGATTTTATGGATTTATTTATATGGACATGAATGTTTTGAAATGATAATTGTTTTAAAAAAGTTTAAAAGTGGTATGGGACACATTGATTCAAAAATATCTTTTAAATGACTTACTTTATAAATTTTGATACTTTAAAAGATTTTATGAAAAAGGGGTATTTTTCTCAAAGGCATTTTTTTGATCATTTTCATCCATGTCAACATCCTATGATGGATTTTAAGCTTATATGAAGTTGATTTGTTATGATAAAAACATATATATTTTATTGAATGTTTTGTGATATTTTTGACTGTGTATGTGTTATTTTTATACCATTCATGGTTTATGGATAAATTATTGACATTTCGTATGCTAGTTTTAATACATATGATTATGTTATGTTTAGACCTTTTCATATGAGGAATGCATTGGACTTATTAAGTGATGGGTGGAGTCCGCTATAGCTCCTCGATGTATCGGTAGGTCTCATGAGACAACTAGACATGCAATTGGCCGAGACCTTTCCCATTTTTATATATGGTTTTGGCTGAGGCCTTAATCATTTTTAGACGTCTTGGCCGAGGCCTTGACAAAATGTTTCATAATGTCTGGCATTATGCATTTCATCATATTAAAGTGGATAGTTGATATTGCATGTGATTATTCGACTAGTAGAATATCCATGTGAATAATTAAATGAAATTATTTTATTTTATGTTTTCCATATTATGTTGAAGTTCATGTTTAAAATACATTTTTTAGTTATACATTTCCTTAAATGTTTATGTTTATTTATGCAAGTTTTTGGTATATTGTTATCTTTACTGAGCATCTGAGCTCACCCCTTTCTATTTTTTATTTTTCCCAGGATGTGAAGAAGTATATTATCTATGACCTATAGGGATTGTATGAGGGGATATTAAGAATTTTTTTGTTGTAGTCTTTTTCACATTATGATGTAATGTAAGACTTATAAATATATCTAGTGCTTCCAAGGCTACTAAACTGATCAAACATTTGAGACATGATCTATTTTGATCATTCCAATGATAATTAATAATGCACCAACTCTGGGTAGCTGGGGTCGAGGTGTTACAAAAAGGGATTCTCGAACACAACTATATTCCTTTTGGTTCCCCTATTTCACTCTATTATCAGTATAATGGTTCAATTAATATTCATTAAATAATATTTATTTATCATTACCTTTTTGTTTTTGGATGTACATGCTTCCAGTCTGATTTTTTGAAAAATTAAAATATTTTTCCAAAAGATCTCTTCCTTCTAAAAACACATGTTTTACTTCTATTGATTTTGTCTCCCCTTCAATGATGATGGATGATTCTTATACCAAGAATGTTATTCCATTTTTAATTTGGGAACCCCATTGTTTATCCATGAAATCATTCTTTATGAAATTTTATTCTTTACATGGGTTATTTATTGTCCACGATTGACATACGGTCTATGCGGAATGCATGAAAATGTAAATGTTATTATGGGATTGGTGCGCCTAAAATTTTATAGCACAATTTAAATGTTTTGATTAATTGGGTGAACCGAAAATTATATATCACTTCAATACATTGGTTAATGTTAATATTCTCGGGATATATAGTGAAATATGTGTGAACGTGATGATATATTTGTTCACAATAATGTGTGGTGGTTGACCAAGAAAACATGATGTTTCATTTTAATGAATTTTCACATTCCATTCATTTATATAAATCTTCCTATAATGGTTATGATTATTCTGTTATGATGATTATTCCAAAAAACACATTATATTGATTCATGTTATTATATATCATCTTACTTGTCATTTAGATTTCCCCTTTCTTAGATGTATATCCTCATGTGGTTACTTGTACTAAGAAGAGCATTAGGGAAAATAAGATTCTATAGAAGAATAAATTAAGTAAATTTTTATTTTTATATATATATATTTTTGTACAGTCCTAATTTTACAATGAAAATAATCCATTGAATATTGTTTGTGTAATTATTTTCAGTTGATTGATTTCAAAATGATGTAATAAGTTATTCAAGAAAATTAGGGTTTCTATAGTTGGTATCCGAGAACAATTTAGTTAATTTGGGAATTAGGATTAGAGAACCTTATTCAAAACCCTTATTATGAGACTCTATGTAGGTAAGAACCCATGAATGATTATTAGAAGAAACATGTTAAACATAGGGATCCTGAATGACATTCATTAAGAGTTAATTTCACCATATAATAAATTATTAACTCATGGAATACTGACTTATGTTTTTTATAGACTTTTCTATTTTTGATAATGTTGGGAACCAAGATAAACTAAGCCAACAACCCATGTGAGGTAAAATCTAGTTATTCATCAAACAACATCCCCAATGCCTTGTGAGGGGATTTAAAAATATTATAGGGATTCTTACATAGCTATCTCAGGATGTGAACAGTAACCTATACAATGTGGAATTTCCTCCTTCAACTAAGAGGGAGAAAAATGATATCATGTTCATTATGCGGAAACGACCACTAACATTTAGTGGATGATATGATCCACTAGTCACAGAATGGATGGACAACTCAATGGATAAGATATTTTTTGTGCATCACTATTTTGATATTGATAAAGTGACTCTAGCAGTTTATCTTCTAGATAGAGAGGCCAACTAATCATGGATATTGATTAAGAACACCAAAACAAAAAATGAAATTGAAGAGATTGTGTGGTAAGATTTTATGAAAATTATTCTCAATAAGTGTTAGCCTTGAAACCTTTTTACCAATATAGAGGGATAATTCATAATGATGAATAAAAAGGAAGGTGAATTTTTCATGGCATACGATTCTCATTTTACAAGTCTTTGAAAATATTATCCGTGGTTTATTATAAATTGTGATATTAAAAATTACATATTTTTTAGTGGTTTAAAACAAAACCTTTGAAATGCTCTAGAAAATTGAGACATTGGGATTTATGAAGTTGTTGTTCAATTTTATCATAAAGTGGACATGAAGTTTAGTGAATGGTCCCATTGCATTTATGATAAGAAATTAAAGATGGATTTTCAAGCTAACGTATATCATGACAATGGAAGGAAGAAATATTGACAACTCACATGTAAAAAATGTGAGAAGAAGCATTCTAGGAACAACCTCAATGGGATGGGGAAATTCTATAAGTGTGTGAGATAAGGCCACTAAGCTCATGAATGTCGAAGAGACATAACTAAGTTGATCGATATATTTGAGTAAAGGTTAGAACCAAACATAGTCTAATAATACAACTATAGGGAGAAATGGAACTAGGAAATACAATGCACTAACCCTCAAGTCCTCATTGGTAATCGCCATCACGAGCCACCAAATCCAAAGGAACAATGGATTGATTATTCCATCACTACAGTTGAGGTGGAGAAAAACAATGTGTTACAAGGTATAAATACTTTTCACTCAACAATTGAAAGAGCCTTATTTGATTCTAGTTCTACGCATTCCTTTATATATTTCAGATTTTCTAGAACTTATGAATCAAATCCCCAAAACCTTGAAGTTGAGATATCCAAAAACCTCTTAGAGGTGAGATCATTACAACCAAAGTGCATGACTCTTCTCCTATTAGTATATATGGGGATATTATTCCTGAAAAACACATGATAAATACCTTGGTGGACTTTTCAACAATAATGGGGATGTTTTAGCTCTCATTATATAGAGGAAACATCAATTTTTTGGAAAATTAAATACTTTTCGTATTCAGAACCATCCCATGCTACTCTATAAATACAATCTAAATCCCAAATCTCCTTTGGAAACTCCGTCAATAGTGTGGGTGTTGATTTCCCGTGAATAAGCATACCCCGCTCAAATGGTTGAGTCAAAGGAAGGTATCAACCCTGGGAAAATTTCATTGAGAGGTAATATAATAATGTATTTCCCATAGAGTTACCCAGACGCCCCCATATTGTGAGGTGTAGTTCTCAATAGAATCTATACCCAGAGTTACTCCTATCCCAAACTACCATTACAGGATGGCCTTAATTGAATTGGATAATAAAATATATAGCTAAAAATGAATTTGGACAAGGGTCCATATGCCCTAGAGTATATCTTTGGGGGGAACTAGTTCTATTTACAATGAAAAGGGGTGGATCAATGTGTCTATGTGTCCACTACCAAGAGCACTAAAAGATCACCACAAAGAACAAGTATCATCTTCCAAGGATTGATGACTTGTTAGATCATCTCGACGAAATCATTAATAATAAAAAATTGATCTTCATTCTAGATATAATCAGGTAAAGGTGAAGAAGAAATATATTCAGATGACTGTCTTCTGAATAAGGTATGGTCTCTATGAGTTTATAGTGATTCCCTAAGGACTTACTAATTCCCCTACAATCAATTTTTTTTATGAATAGACTCTTTATAAATTTCATAGAAAAACTTTTGGTAGTGTTTATCGATGATATTCTTATATACTCCATGATAAAGGAGAATAATGATGAAGAGATAGTGATTGTGATGGAAATATTAAGGAATGATAAGTTGTATTCCATGTTCAACAAGTGTGAATTTTAGATGCAGTAAGTAACATTTTTTAGATATGTGATCACATGTGAGGGAATTTCTGTACACAATTCAAAAAAAATTGCAATTGAGGATTGATCCAGACCTTCTATTGTCCTAGAAATCCTTAGTTATATTTTAATAATAGGTTATTATTGATGATTTGTAAGAAATTTATCATGATTTTCTATCATGCAAAATATATTAACGAGGAAATGGGTAAATTTTTTCTTATTGGAAGAATGTGACGAATGATTTATGGAGATAAAGGGATGTCAGATCACTGCACCTATACTATAATTACAAAAAATTCGAGACTATTTTGTGATAAACAATGGTTCATTAAAAAAATACTTGGGTTGTGTACTCATGAAAATCAATAAAGTGATAGCATATGCCTGACGATAATTGAAGATCCCTGATCAGAATGACTCGACACTAGATCTAGATATATAAGCTTTGATTTCAAATTTTTTTGGTTGATTTTGGAGGTTAGGAATAAATATAGATAGGATATGAAGGTGTTACACCTCTTCCTCCTTCATCGTGTGAAGCTACAAGATACGTAGATGGGATCTCTTATTACTAGTGGGCCATCCTCGATCATCCTTCATTGCATGCTTCCAAGGCCCCTCCCATCTGTCGAGTGTAGAAGAACCCACCATGGAAAATAGATCAAATTGTGGCCTCTTGTTTAGTGATTAAATTAAATGTGGAGGATCATGTTTGGTAGGGTTTATGTGTGGAGCTGTCCTAGTGTGTGACAAAAAACAATCATTGTTTCTAGGTTTTATTTCATTATATGTGGAAGGGAAATCCATTGAATCAGAGGTCATAGATATGATTTTTGGTCTTTTAATATTCATGATGTTTGGTTTCATGATCTCAAAATTGGAATAAAACTCATCCATGTTGGATGGATTTCTTTATGGAAATAACAGTTGCATATGGGAGACTTTCTATATCCTAAAGAATTTTAAAAGGTTTATCAATTAGGACATTCAGGTCCGAAATACTTTGAAGGAAGGTAAAAATAAAGTATATTATATTTCTAATAAGTGTAGGGTTAATGATTTCTCATTTTAAACAATGTTTTGGGATCCCTCTCAGATGATTGTAAAATTATTTTACAAGGTGATGCTCATAGAATGGATTATTTCAGACCTCCATGAGTGGATTGTGTTGTTTTTTTTTATTTGAAAAGTAATAAAATTTTACCCCTTAGTCTGTCCTATAGGCATTTTCATTGGTGTATTGAAGATATCCAAAATAAAAAATGTGCTTGGGGTTGTGTTGTACTCGCTCACCCTAACTGCCCATTTTATCTATGTTCGAGAAGATATATCACTAGAAAAAAATGATATTATATATGTGAAGGATGTTGTGAGAATGTAGGGGGTTCCACACTCAATTTTTATGATCATGATGAAAGGTTCACATCTAAATTATATATAATTATTCAACAATATTTGATTAATGATTTCAATTTATGCCCAAATATCGCCCCTAAACTGATGCCTAATCTGAAATAACTATCCAGAAAAAAAGGCATTCTAAGAGCATAGTCAATTGAATTTAAAGGATTATAGAATCAGTATCTCCCATTTGAGGAGTTATCATACAACAAAAACTTCCACTTGAGTATTCAGATGCATCCTTATGAAGATCTCTATGGAAATCCATGTAGCAATCCAATATTTTTGTATGAATATGGAAAATAAAAGCTACATGGGCTTGATCCTATGTAAGAGATTACATGTAAGGTTCAGGATATCCAATAATTTATCAATGCTGCTCAGATTTGGAAAAATAGCTATACAAACAACTGTCGAAGGGACTAGGAGTTTGACGTTGGAAAAAAAACATCCTTCCAATATAACCAAGGAATATAGTCATGTAGTTTGGAATGATATTTAATCATATCCTAAGGTACAATGACAACTTTTAGATCCTTGATCACATAGTATTTGTGGCCTATCAGCTTTCACTTCCTCCATGTATGACTCAATTACATTATGTGTTCCATGTATCTCTCTAGTAGAAGTACATGAGATAACCCTCACATGTACTAAACTCATATTTGATACAACTAGAAGATGACCCCTCTTATGTGGAACAACCGGAAAATATTTTAGATCAGAGAGATATGGATCTACACAAACCCACATTGTCAGAGTGTTTTGGAGTATCCATAAGTGCGAAGAATAATCTTAAGAACCAGAGGAGGCAATGAAGGAGAAGTACCCTCACCTATTTATGTATAAAAAAATTCCATGGGTGAAATTTCTAAAGAGGGGATGAACTTAATGAACCAAAATTTTTTCATTGGTATTTCACCATTCTTATAAAAATTTAATATTTTATAAATCAGATAAAATCACATATAGACCACAATTCAATGTTTATAAATGAAAAATTAATGAAGGAGGTCTATGATGTAGTCTGGTCCCTCAACCGAAAAAATGATCTGTGGCCCAATGGTTTCCCTATATATTAATACATATCATCATGGTATGTGGTGAAAAGTGATCTAGTTATTGTTGTAAAGGACTACTATTTTAGCTAGATTTTACCACTCATTGCATGTTCCATAAAGATCATCATGGTGCCGAAGGATATTGATCCTCAATCCCTGAATCATTTTTTCACCATCAGTTTGTTTAATATTCCCTATAAGTTTATGGCATGAATCCTAAATAAGATAGTGGTGTCTTTCCTCCTAGATTGGATTGAAGAGTAACATCACAGTTTTATTAAGGTATGGAATATTAAAGGGGAAATTGGTCTGGCATAAGAGGTAGTTATTGAAATTATTCAAAGATCCTATGGTGGAAACCAAGCCATCTAGCATAACATGAAAAATGTATATGATAGGGTCAAATTTAGCTTCTTGATAAGAGTCCTTACTTATATGGAGTTCTAAAACTAGGTTATTATCCTTTTGTATCGATGTTTCAGATCTTATTGGTTAACTATTTTCTTCGTGGGAAAACAGTTTAGTTTCAGCAAGGATGTATGAGGTTTGAAATAATGGGACCCCCTCTGTCCATCTGTATTTATTATAGCTCCAGATGTGTTGTTCCATAACATAAATTTGTATATAAACTATTTATGGATCCTCTCTAAAAGTTGTCGACTCATAGATTATATCATTTCTCACCTGATGTGTGCAGATGATACTAGCATATTTATCAATGGTAGTATTACTGATATTGAAGAGACAAATGAGGTCATGTAGGAGTACTGTTCTTGGGTGGGGTAAGTGGCTAACAGGGATAAGATTCTTTTTTTCATAGCTAATAAATGCGCAGACATGAGGGTCAATTCTCTGGGGAGCATATATGGCATTAATGATATGTTTTTTCCATAGAGTACCTGGGTGATTCAGTGTCCCCCCAGAAACATCTTATTCCTCACTTTGATAAGGTTATTTATAAGTCAATGGGGTAAATCCTGAATTAAAAGAGAAATCTATTTTCCATTGGAGGACATATAACCATTTTCTACATTGTAATTCCCTCTATACTAATACATGTCTTATCTACACTGAATGTGCCAAAAACTGTGATTTCCAAAATAGATAAAATTTTGGTCTCCTTAACGGAAAACGAAATGGATAGTAAACATTATTGGGAATCATGGAAGTGGTTGGATAAACCCTTATTGGAGGGGGGGTACTAACATTCAGAATTTGTATGGGACGTTGAGGGGGAATCATGGTACATATTCATAGGATAAAATAAAGAAAAGGTTTATGTGAGTTAAACACATGTAGCTCAAATATGGGAGTTCTTCAATACTTAAAACAAGACCCTCTTCTATCCATAGAATGTTGTATCGCTGCCTTGTAACTATGCATCAGTATGCATGTTGGATCATCGGAAAGGGGGAATAAGGTACTGGAAGTATAACTAGGTAGGAATGATGCTCAGTTTTCCGAGTTGTCCCACTCCAAATATCTCATTTATTAGGGCATTTGAACACCCTGTATTCATTAATGAAACCGTAGATGAAAACTAGAGGGTTTTTAATAGAATATTCATCTGAATAATGAAATATAAAAGTGCATATTTATGTATTCCACTGCATTTGTTTTCTTAGGTAGAGACTTCATTAATATTCATGTGGATGTGAATGACCCGAATGTGTGGGGGAAGACAGTGTGGTTCATGGAGATCAAATAAAAATTAAATTTCATGATACGGAATGTTATGAGAGGGGCACATCCAATAGAGGAAAACATCTAACGTGTAGGAGTATACAAGGCTTCCAAATACCACTATTACAGTGACCTAAATAACGAGTCGATCAACCACCTATTTCAAGAATGTGATTGGGAAAAGACAGTGCAAACTGCCTTTCAGTGATTCATAGGGTAGACAGGGTGTGAGGTTATACATGTGGATTTCTTCCAGTGCTAGATTCATAGTGAAGATAGTTCAAGAGAGGAAGGGAAGGCTAGGGAAATTATTCAT
The DNA here is from genome assembly GCA_963277665.1 of Viscum album. Lineage (NCBI taxonomy): Eukaryota > Viridiplantae > Streptophyta > Magnoliopsida > Santalales > Viscaceae > Viscum > Viscum album. The sequence goes on along the minus strand of OY728162.1, from coordinate 1,084,004,509 downwards.
GCATTAGGGTGTTAGTGTATTTGTTCTAATAGAAATGAAGACCGTCACAAGGAAGTTATTGGGACTAGTAACAATATTCTTCTTAGAACAAAGAACATGATTCTTGAACTGGCTAGGATTTGCAACAATTGGGAGTCTTCTTCCTTCTTTCAGAGCCATCCGGACTATTATTCCAAATTAATACAGTGGTGTGACTCAAGGGGAGGTGGGTTCGGTGGATCCCCATAGTTGGTTTTAATGATAAACATTGATATATCCTACTTTATAGGAATTATGTGTGGAGTGGGAGGTGCTCATGGAAAAGTGGGTCTTGGTGGTTTTTTCTTTTTCGGGTATTTTCAAAGAAGGCAATTCACTGCAAGGTGAAGCGCAATCCATGCTTATAGGACATCAGTTATGCAAGAAGATGGATTTTAATCTTTCTGTATTGGAGATAGACTTACTAGTTCTCTACCACGCATGACTTGGAAAAATTATCATCCCTTGATCCATTGAGAAATCTATTAGAAATGTCAAGGGGTCAGTGTATAGTTGAGTATAAATTCATCACATGTGGCACAAAGGCAACACAATTACTGACTTTTTAGCATCTATGGTAACTCATGATCAATGGATATCAATTTTCACTAGCCTCGGGTCCTTCCCACTTGAGGGGATTAATTTTTTTAATGTAGACAATATATGTTTACATTATTATAGTCCCCTACGATTTCTAACCCCTTGTAGTTTCTCTATATATTGTGTTGGTAATACAACAAGAGGTTTTTTTAATTAGATTGAATGAAATAATAGGTTTTTTAGAAAACTAAGGATCATATACTAATGGAATAATAACAAGATCTTTGGAAAAGTAACATGACCATTTGGAATTGTAATCCATCCATTAGAAGAGAAACATAATATTTCAAATTATAAATAAAACTTTGAAATCTTATGAATTAAAATATGAGATATTTATTTAAAGACATATGTAAATATTTTTTTTAATAATGGTATGTTAATAGTTGGTATTTTTGTTGGTAATAAATATTTAATGGGAAATTTATAATTAATTTAATAATTTAAAAAAATATATATTTTCATAAAATTTATTAAAGAATTAATTTTTTTTATTATGAGCAGAATATAATTTTATTTAACCTTAATTACATTTTCAATGAGTTATAAAATGATTTTTAATTATAAAATCTGTATTTTTCACGTAAATCATGATTTTAATTAAAAATTAAATATTGTGAATATTATCTTTATAAAATGGATTTTAATTCCACAAATATAAATATAGTTAGGGATAATTTTTGGGATTTTTCTGACGAAGTTGAATTTTTATGGATAGTAAAATATGATAATTTTCAATAAAAACTAAATACATGAATTATAGTGTCATGGATGATGTAAGCATAAATACTCAAAACCTACTTCAATATTTTAATATATTTACTGATAATTAAAAAAATATTCATAGTCTTGAGAAAAAAAATGTAATGTAATGAATAGAATAATGAGAAAACACACTTATCCTCCACTATAAATATCATCACTCACCACCTCTTCTCCTCACACCTCTCATGCTTTGAGACTAGTAAAAATTATACTAAAGAACATTACAATAACCTCCCCCATTTCCAAGAGCCATTTGTATAATAAAAAAAGTCAAACCTTTTCCCTATGGAGGGTTTCAAGGAGATGAGATTTGTGAAGTAAAATCATATTCCTTTTTATTTTAATTTGTTTTATGTTCTATTTCATTTCATATTATCTAATCACATCTTCTATAAACACATTCATGAAAAAACCAATATTTTAATATAAAAAATAATATATTGTTAATGGATGATACATAATCAAACTACTTTATCTCTCTCTATTATTCTAAAAATGAAATCATCTCCTTTGATGTGTCAATTTACTGACATCGTGGATGATGAATTTTCATTTTCATTTAAAACATACAATTATATTCATAAAACCACTACTATGGTTGGAAAAGTCTATAAAATATATCGTATAACATTTTTTATGTTCTGAAAACCAAAATATTCATATAATACTAAATGATAAAATAAATCTTTTTTGTTGTGATCGAAACCCCCAAAATTAACCCAAACGATTATCATTAACGAATTATCTAATGATTCATCTTCATACCATTTAAAAATATGTATTTTCAATTATAACAAATATTTTCAATTTGGGAAAATAATACATATTATACATAACCATCTATACACATATTCAGGTAAACCGATCATGAAAATCAAGGACAATAACACTCCCAAACGATTAAATTGAAAAATATAACTCATCGAAAATCCCTTAAATGAACATAATAAAACATTAATTAATAAAATTCTTGTATAAATAGTTTTTTTATTAATTTATTAATAGATTTATTTTGATTATACATGATATTAAATAGAATAGTGTGTTCCGACATAAGGTTAGGTGATTATCGAATCCAACTCTCTTCCTTGGGGTTTTCCCTCTTTAACTCCATTTTCAGTATGATTTGTCACGACCCGCCCTCGGGCTCCATGCCGTGACTACCCCAAGCCTGCCTTCCATAGGCCAGGGGCTGGCGACTAGCACCAAGGCGTAAATCCCGGTAAAAGGGAAGGCATTGCCTTTGAAAAGTAAACAAACACCATAGAGTAAGCAAGCGGAAAGTAAACACTAAACAAAAGCAGAGTACAACTGAAAGTGCGGAAAAGTAGATGGGCCAGTATACAAACCCAAACTGAAAGTAAAGTACTACTCGAAAGGGAAAACAGCAACTAAAAAGTAAAATCTGCTACACCGAGCTGTCCACTGGATATCCCACCTGATGGGTGGGTACAGATAGTTCCTCTGCTCCACGGGTCCCGCCGTCCGCTCCGAGCATGTCCCGCCCAGTGGTCCACCTCCGGGTACCGTCCTGCTCGGCAAGCCTCAGCTAAGATCAACGATGTCCGTCGTCTGCAACCAACACAACGTAGTGCGGGAAAAGCCCGTGCAGGGGTGAGTATAAGCTACTCAGTAGGGACCCCGAGACCCCTGAAGGTCTCTCAAATCCACAAAGGATAAACCACGAAGAAAGGTACAATCACGAAGTAACAACCGACACTGCTTAGGTATATGCCCATACATATACCTAAGTCATCAATTTCAAATACGCTCCAACCTCCGAGCCCAAGTACAACTCAGTCCACACAGGAAAGTAAACGTATTCCACATAGGAAAGCAAAACGTAATCCACACAGGATTTCACAACACAATCCACACAGGAAGAAACAGGATTCAGCTCACACAGGTATACTTCTTCGAAGACGATAAAGATGATCTCTGATCCATCTAAGTCGTTGGTCCCACGAAGGATCGATAGGTAACTAACCCCCGCAAAAGACCCACACAGGATCGGGCCCACGTAAGACCTGTAGGCGCTGGTTCACACAGGATTGCTGAGCGCAAAGGCCCACACAGGGTCGGACCCACACTGGATCGGGCCCACACAGGACCTGTAGCACTGATCCACGTAGGTTCGCTGAGTGCTGTAGTCGTCGTCGTCGAATCCACACAGGATCTCTGTACTGTCGTCGTCGCAGTCACAGTAGCAGTAGTAGCAGTAGTAGTCAAAGTAAAAGTCGCAGCCAGCACTAGGGTTCCCGCACACAGCAAACTCGTACAGGAGTGTCCGCTCCATGAGCCGAGAGGCTGATACATCAACTGTCACAAAGTTCATAGTTGATGTATCCAAAAGTTCCGTATCATCAACAGGAACTCAACGCAACAGACGGCGCGTCGATCGGACGCCCGGTCTGAGAGTTATTGGCATTTTCGTCCACGGGGCCCGGTTGGTTTTTAAGGCAAAACCAACCCGACCGTACTCCACCTGCATCCAAACCTCGGGCGGAGTATGCCAAAAGATCCGTCTCACTAAGATGAACACAACACGGCTGACGGCACGTCAATCGGACGTCCGTAGCTCAAGATATGAGCATTTCCGCTCCGAAGGCCCGGTTGGTTTCGTGAACGAACCAACCCGGCCGAACTCAAAGTAATCCGAAACCTTGAGTGTGATATACCGAAACGACCGTCTCGATCCAAGGATCGCGTTGCCACAGACGGTTCGTCAATCGGAGGTCCGTGGCTCAGGTTATGGCCAAAAGACCGAAACTGATTCGAAACGGGGGGTGCGGGTCCGGGCCGACCCGGCCCGACCCCCCCCCCCCTGGGTCGGCCCGGCCGGCGCGGCGGCCCGGCGCCGCACGAAGGCAGCGCGCGGGGGGGAATCAAGCCCCTGCTTGATTGAAGGGCCAGCGCGGCTATATGCCGCGCCCTTTGTAAAAAAACGGCCCCCACGTGGGGGCCGGCTTGAAGAAAAACCGGGGGGCCTCCTGCCCCCCCCCCTTTCAAGGAACCGCCCCCCTCTTAAATGAGGGGGGTTTTTAGAGCTGGCCGGGGGAATTTATTCCCCCGGCCTTTGACCATCCGGCCGGCCAACTGCCGACCGATTTTCTCCAACGGGACCGGAAAATCCGGTCCCCTCTTCGGCTTCCGACGCCGGCGGCCCGACCGCCGGTCTTCTCGTTCCGCCGCGGCCCGGAACCGGCCACGGTGTTCATCGTCCGGCACGGTGCGACGGCACCGCGCCCCTCCGCCGCGGCTTGATTTCCTTCAATGCGGCGTGACGGCGTCGCGTTCTTGATGATTCTTCCATGGCGCGCGCGCGATGGCGTCGCGTAATAAGATTTGGCGAATAACCGCGTGGTGCGACGGCACCACGCCACCTTAATTCACCGCATTATAAAACATCAAGAACGAAGGAGGGGGTTCGGCCGTGTTCATGTGATCCGGCCCCCTCACGTTAAAAGATAACACAACATAAAATCCTTACGTTAGTTATGCATGAACCACGAACAAGGATAAATAAATAAACAAAAATCAACAACCCCTACCTCGGGTATAGGTTCGAAGATTTGACAACGTCCCGCGGAAGACAACGTCGCGGAGGTCGGGCGTCGCGGTCGTCGTTCGTCAAATCCGATGACGAAGAGATACGCCCGAAGAGATACGTCGTTGGAGAATCTTCTTATGTCGACGAAGGGAGTCCGAGGAGGAAGCGGCGTTCTCTCTCGTTGACACGGAGGACGAAGAAGAGAGGATCGGCGTTCTTCGTCGGAGTTTGAGCGTTCTTCGTCAATGTTGAAGAAGAAGGAGGAGGAGCTCTCAAAAATCCTCACAAGTTGGCTAAACAAAAATAACCAAATAAAATAAGGTTCCTCCTTATTTTATTTACCAAGCCAAGGAATTAAAAACATCAAATTCAAAAACCTAACACTTAATTAATTATACATGTCATGTGTAATTAATTAGATGTTAAGTTAACAAACTTTTAAGAGGGAGAGAGGGGAGTTTAAGGGGGAAGATGAGAGGATTAGGTTCGTGTGGGACCCACCACACATAATTCTCTCAAGAGAGGTTAAGTGGGTGTGGGTCCCACTCCTAAATCCCTTTGAGAGGAGTTAACCTACAAAAGTAAAATAAAAAGAATTCACATTTTTTTTATTCAACTTTTATAATTCTCCCAAAAACTAACTTTCATCCCGCAACAAACGCAACTCCCGAAAAGGTCTCTTTAAGCAAATATCGGCGTTGCGAGTTCATCGGTGCCCACTGATTTCAATTCCGAGCACCGGATCAAAAGTTAGGAATTCCCGCTCGTTCGTTCACTGAACGTACCCGAGCCAAACTTCAGAAATTGATTCTGGGCACTCCGGGCCTCGGAATCAGGTGCCGTCTGAAACCGCGCTCTTGTAAAATTCTAAAGAAAATTAAGAAAAATTTCCTTTGAATTTTACGGGTCATTACATTACTCCCACCTCAGGGCTTTACGTCCCCGTTAAGATACATCAAAAACTAGGGAAACAAATGAGGGTACTGAGCACGCATCTGAGCCTCCTGCTCCCATGTGCTCTCCTGGAGATTCCCGCGCTGCCATCTGATGCGCACGAGAGGAATCGATCGCCGACGCAGGACCCGCTCCTGTCGATCATCTATCTCCACCGGGACCTCCGTAAAAGTTGCCCCATCATCCACGTCAAGCTCCCCATGGTAAATGATGTGTGTCGGGTCGTGAACGTATCTCCTCAGCTGAGACACGTGGAAGACGTCGTGCACCCGGTGCAACTGAGGTGGTAGAGCCAGGCGATAAGCCACCTCGCCAACCCTACTGAGGACCTGGAAGGGTCCGATGAAGCGTGGAGATAACTTGCAGCCTCGGCCAAATCTCTGAATACCACGTCGAGGTGAGACCCGCAAGAAGACGTGGTCGCCATCATCGAACTCCCGTGGCCTCCGCCTCCTGTCAGCATATGACTTCTGTCGTCTCTGAGCTGTCCTCATCCCCTCCTGGATGACCTGGACCTTTTCTGTCGTGGCCTGGACCATCTCCGGTCCCACTAGTGCTGACTCCCCAGGGTATGTCCAGCACAAAAGAGATCTACAAGGTCGGCCGTACAATGCCTCGTACGGTGCCATCCAGATGGTGGAGTTGTAGCTGTTGTTGTACGCAAACTCCACCAAGGGTAGGTGGTCCTCCCAGCTACGACCAAAGTCGAGGAAACATGCGCGGAGCATGTCCTCGAGAGTCTGAATGGTCCTCTCCGTCTGACCATCCGTCTGAGGGTGAAAGGCTGTGCTCAGACGTAGCTGCGTCCCGAACGCCTCCTGTAACCCCTTCCAAAGCCGGGAAGTAAAGCGGGCATCTCGATCGGAGACGATAGATGATGGCACACCATGGAGCCCCACAATCTCCTGAACGTAGAGACGTCCCAAGCTCTCCACTGAGCTCTGCTCTCTGATGGGTAAGAAGTGTGCCGACTTGGTGAGTCGGTCAACAATCACCCAGATGGAGTCGTGACCTCTGGAAGTGCGTGGAAGTCGATTCACGAAGTCCATAGATATGTCGTCCCACTTCCACTCCGGAACCTCCAAGGGCTGTACCAAACCTGCTGGTACCTGATGCTCTGCCTTCACCTGCTGGCAGGTGAGGCATCGAGAAACGAACTCTTCTACAGCCTTCTTCATGCCCGGCCACCAGTGCTGTCGTCTGAGGTCTTTGTACATCTTCGCCACTCCAGGATGTACCGCCAAAGGAGGAGTGTGAAACTCTCTCAGCACTTCCTCTCGCAAAGCTACTGGTACCATGGTACGTCCTCTGAAAAGGATGTCGTGCTCTGCTCCAAGGGAGAAACCATCAGGTGCCTGTCCCGAGGATATCTGTGCATGCTGTGTCTCACAGTCAGCGTCCCCACGCTGTGCCTCCCTGACTCGCTGCAATAGTGGAGGAGTGACTGTGAGAGACTTAAGGAAGGCTGCTCCATCTCTATCCACGAAGGATATCTGCAAAGAGGCTAGCTTCTCCGTCGCCTCCTCAAGTAGCTGAATGCCCGTCCTCCTGCTAAGGGCATCGGCTACTACGTTCCCCTTCCCTGGAGTATAGACTATCTCAAAGTCATAGTCCTGGAGGAACTCGAGCCATCGCCGCTGTCTCAGGTTCAGGTCCTTCTGAGAGAAGATATACCTGAGACTCTGATGATCAGAAAAGACTGAAAAGCGCTCGCCCATCAGATAGTGTCGCCATGTCTTCAGAGCGAAGACCACTACTGCTAACTCCAGGTCATGGGTAGCGTAGTTCTTCTCATGCGGTCTCAACTGACGTGATCCATAGGCGATCACTGCCCGCTCCTGCATCAGAACACATCCGAGTCCGGTCCCTGATGCATCGTAGTAAACTATGTACCCTACTCCCTCCTCAGAAAACCTCAAGATAGGTGCGCAGGTCAATCTCTGTCTCAGCTCCTGGAAGCTCTGCTGACATCTGTGTGACCATACAAAGGGTTTCCCCTTCTTCTTCAAAGCGGTGAGTGATGCCGCAACTCTAGAGAAGTCTGGCACGAATCTCTGATAGTATCCATCTAGTCCCAAGAAACTCCGAACCTCAGTCACGCTCTTGGGTGGCTCCCATGCTAACACAACCTCAATCTTCGCGGGATCCACTGCAACTCCCGCCTCAGAGATAACGTGTCCCAAGAAGTGGACCTCACGTATCCAGAACTGGCACTTCGAGAGCTTACCATAATGCTGGTTCTCTCGGAGTGTGTCTAGTACAACTCGCAAGTGATAGGCGTGTTCCTCCTCTGTCGTAGAGTAAATCAGAATGTCGTCGATGAAGACCACGACAAACCGATCGAGGTATGGATGAAAGATCCTATTAATGAGAGCCATGAACACTGCTGGAGCAGTGGTTACACCGAAAGGCATAACCAAGAACTCATAGTGGCCATATCGATATCTGAAGGTTGTCTTCTGCACATCCTCGTCTCTGACTCTAAGCTGATGAAAGCCTGACCTGAGGTCTATCTTCGAGAACCATCGTGCTCTCTTGAGCTGATCAAAGAGGTCATCAATCCTCGGTAACTGATACTTGTTCCTCACTGTCACCTGGTTCAGGCGACGATAGTCAACACAAATTCGCAAGCTCCCGTCTGCCTTCTTGGCGAACAAAATCGGGGAAGCCCAGGGTGAAACACTGGGTCGGATGAACCCCTTGCCCTGCAAGTCCTCCAACTGTACCCGTAGCTCTCGAAGCTCGGCGGGGGCCATTCGATATGCTGGGGTGGATATCGGGGCTGTCCCGGGGTACAAGTCAATATAAAAGTCTACCTCTCTGCGAGGAGGTAGCCCTGGAACGTCGTCGGGAAAAACGTCCGCAAACTGATCCACCACTGCAGGAAAACCAGGACTCCGCACGTCAACTGCTCCAAGGATGAGGCTAGCCAACTGATGAGTGATGGGATGTCCTCTCCTCCGTGGAAGTCCATCCTGTGCTGCTAAGGCTCCCTTCTCGCCGGTGAAGGTGAACCTTCTCCCGTCGGTGCGTACACATCGCACCTTGCGCCTAAAAGAGTCAATCTGTGCATGGACCGTAGATAGCCAATCCATGCCCAAGATGACGTCGTAAGGCCTCGACGCTGCTACAAGAAGATCCCAGCCGAAGATCTCGCCTCCTAGAGTAAGCTCACACTGCCGGCACCAGTGCGTAATCGTCGAGTTTGCTCCCGTAGGAGTCTCTAGCCGTAATGATCGAGCCAACGGCTCTGTCGGAATCTCCGAGCTCCGAACAAGGGCAGCGGCTATGAAAGAGTGACTCGCTCCTGTGTCTATAAGAACTGCAGCAAGGGAGGAATAGACACAGATAGTACCTCGAATCATCTCGGGTGCACCGTGGTCATAGGCCTCTGCTGCCTGGAGCTGTGCCTGTCTCTGCCCGCCAGCTCCCTGTGGTCGGGGTGGACCTCCTGGTGGTGGTGGTGGCATAGTCTCAAAGCGTCGCCCACCACCGGCTGCTCGTCCAGCTCCTCTGCCTCGTCCGCCTCCTCCCTGCGGACCGCCAAGGTCGACCCTCTGCCTCTGGCTCGGTGGTCCCTCAACCATCTGCTGCTCCTCGGCACAGCGGGTCGGGCAGTCACGAGCCATGTGGCCCTGCCCACCGCACGAGTAGCACTGTCCACCTCTCGAAAGACTGGCTCCTCGCTGTGTGCCCCGCACTGCTGAGCCTGTGTCCTGAGGTCGTCTGCCCGAAGGTCTGGTTTGTCTGGACCCCTGAGTCATCCGCCGACTGCCTGCTGCAGATGACTCTACCACGTGCCGCCCTGCGGTGGGTCTCTGCGCTGGTGTAGACTCAGCAAGGAAGCTCTCGATCAGAAGGGCCCTCTCCAGTACTCCTGTCTGAGTCGGTATGCTGAGGGAGATCAGTGACGCCCTGATATCATGTCTCAAACCCTGCTCGAAGGTCCGGGCCCGGAAGAATGGGTCTCGTACCATGTCGGTCGAGTAGCGCGATAGATCGGTAAATCTCGCCAAGTACTGAGCGACCGTCATGCTGCCCTGCCGCAGCTGAAGAAGCTTCTGGATACGCACCGCACGAAGGGTGGCTGGGACGAACTCCGAGCGGAAGAGGCTCTCAATGTAACAGCCCGAGATTTTATTCTTTTTAATTTGACTAATGTCTTGTGTTGTACGCTACAACAAAAGGAGCTTGCACAACACGCATCCTTGACTTGCCATTCATTACATGCAATCGCAACCTTCTCGATAGCGTGTGTAGTACGCAATACTGAGTTTCACTAAACAACGATATTCTATTAAAATATTATTAAAACTAGCCGTTATGAATAGTAATAACCACTTTTTAAATTTTAGAAATTTTAGCTCTCAAAATGGACTTCATTTTTGGATTCGGAATACCGAAATTAGCCTAGGGTGATATTTTGGTATTTTTCTGAAAACTTTCAATTTTTGATGAATAGTGAAACCACTAAGTGGTAGGTTAAAAACTGAATTTTGCATAAAACTTAATTTTACCGCTTCTATGAATGGAATTTCGAAAATCCGACAGACACGGTTGATATCAGTAAATAAAATGTGGTTCAATGAGATAAAAATAATTTTTGGTGAATAGTAACTTTTTACTTTTTTTACCGCGGTTAATAGTAAATAGGGTAACTAAGGGTAAAAATGATATTACTATTACCCTAACACATGTCCTAATTCTATTGGATTTGTTTAATTCGACCAAAAACAAACTTAGGAATAAAATATGACCATATATGATATCATATCAATATGTATGATTCTAGAACAAGTCAATAACATTATTTAAACCATTATACAGGAGCTTCGGACACGTACAAAGCAAATCGGACCTAAGGTAAGGGAAATATTACAATCTCATTTTTATCCGAGATTGTTTATTCGTAAGTATTTACTGGGGTGTATTTTATCATCCACATCCATGTTTCATAAATATTTAATATTATTTCCATCCACCTAAAATTGTTTAAATCCATTTTTACCCTTCGTTGAGTTTTTAGTAAAGAATATGAAAGGAATCTTTTGTCGTTTTTTTCGTACGAGGTACTTTTTGACTTTTCCGACAAAAGTACGAAGAATGTTTTTTTTAACTTATACAGCATGAATGGATTTTTAAAACATTATTATCAAGAAGCTTCCTTTACAAGTTTTCAAGTTTATTTATAATCAACTTCTTTTATTTTAAAGTCGTATGACATGTTATGAAAGGAAAAATGTTTTTAATGTAGAAAGGATATTTTCCTCAAGAATGGAGTTCAAGTATTTTATCAAAATTATTTTCCATCTAAGATATTAAAAGGGTTCTGTTTTTATCCCTATTATTACATGGATTTGATTATTTTGTGATGGAAACATTTTTATGAATTCCTTTATCTTATATGAATTGTTTTATGATGTCATGTTGTTTAAGAATCCCATTTTTATTACATGGGTTACGCTATGATGTATGGTTTATGATTATGTGGCACACATAAGAAAGGATTCATTATAAGATGGGTGAGACCTATATCTCCCTCCAATGCATTGGGTAAAGATTTTATATCTCATGAGATAGACATGGCTGGAACGGTAGGTTATACCGGTTCAGTGAAACAGGACTGAAACGAGGGTTACTCGATTCAGAAAGGGACTTTGTCCACTAAGATAGTCTTGGAAATGAGTCTTGACTAACAAGAAATGATTCTCTATGATTATGTGTGAATGCCACAAAGTTTCATGTTTTATGTTATGATTATTGTGATTACATTTCACTACCATGATTTACCACATGTTATGAAATTATGATCTCTTTTGCAGGTTACGATTTCCAAAAGTTATGTGCTTATGCATATGATGTGATTGATATTTCTTTTGTTTACCCTTACTGAGCATTTGATCTCACCCTTTTATGTTTTCTTTTCCCCATGATATAAAGAAAGGTTTTAGGTAAAAAAATGGAAGATCTTTATGGGAGATTTTGAAGATCTTTCACCACGATTAGAAGATTACGATCCGAGTTTCCAAAGACACTAAACTATTACGATCCTTGTGTGTGTGTGTTTTTGTTATGTACTAAGTATTCCGCAGAAGTAATGTAAAGTCTATGTACGTCAGGCTTCGGGTCTCTACAGTTGGTATCAGAGGAAAGGATTAGTCAACCTTTGGAAACTAGGATGCGAAAACGTTAGTGAGATCTCTAGAGATATTTCTACGGTATGTCTAGGGATGTCCCTAAGGTTAAGTATACGTATAGGTTATAGTACTAGAACTACGCTAACGATCATAGAATTAAACCTAAGATGTTAGATATTGAAGGTACTCCCCCTTTATTATGTTGTTTTCCCTAGCATGATTTTTGCCTCTCACACTATTCTTTTTGGGTTTTAGACGATGGCTGGAACCCGAAGGAACCGTGTTGATCAATGCAATGGACAATGCAATGATTGTCCTCCTGAACAAACAAATGTTATGGGAGATGGAGTGCAAAATATTATTGCTATACTTACACAAGCTATGAATCATTCTGGACTTCCAAATGAGCAGAGAAGGGAACAATATTCTATTGAGTCCTTCATGAGGCAACGTCCACCTTCTTTCAGTGGGTCTTCTGATCCACTTATTGCTGAACAATGGATCAGTACCACTGAAAAGATATTTTCAGTTCTTCAATGTTCTGAACATGATAAAGTCATCTTAGCAGTATATCGTTTGGAAGGTGAAGCTGATAAGTGGTGGAATCTTATCAAGAATACAAGGCAAAGAGATGAAATTGAGTCCATTGAATGGGACGAGTTCAAGAACTTATTTTTCAATAAGTACTTCCCTCGTATTCTTCGAACAAAGATGGAGAAGGAGTTTCTTGAACCAAAGCAAAAGGATCATCAATCTGTTGGTATATATGAAGTGAATATTACAAGACTTGCAAGGTATGCGTCTGGCATTATCATCCAACCTGAAAGTAAAGTTGATCGATTTTTCAGTGGCTTAAAACCATGTCTTCGAAGGGAATTAGCTATAAAAGACTTCAGTAGCTGTAAAGAAATTGTGCGTTGTGCTATCAAGATAGAAATGGAAGTTGGTGTTACATATCCATCTCATGGTTTTGACAAGAAACGAAAGATGGAGTTTAAGGAGAAATCTCAAAATAATGGTGAAAAGAAGATGAATGTTTCCTTATGCACAAAGTGTGGAAAGAAGCATGGTGGAGATTGTCTTAAAGGGACTAGAAAATGTTTTAAGTGTGGAAAAGAAGGTCATCGAGCAGCTGAGTGTCGAAGTAATGGAAAAAGGGTTTCTAATGATGTGAATAAAGCAAACACTGCATAGAACGCACCACCAGCACTTCAATGCTTCAAGTGCAAGGAAATGGGGGCATTATGCTAATAAATGCCCTAATCCAAGGGTTAGTGATGATCAACATGAGCAACCACTGAAGGAAAAGGACAAAGGGAAGTCACATGCGATCACTATTGGAAATGTTGAATATGACAATGATGTGGTGGAATGATTAAGTGTTTATGTAATGGGATTCCAAAATAATGTTGTATCATTGAGTATTGCAATATTTATTGATGTGGTATTCAAAGTGATTGAGATATTTTTTGGAAATAAAATGATATGCGCATAATGAAGGGAAAACGATAAAATGAAATGTTTAATAGTATTCATGAGCTCATGATTGATATAAGGACTAAGTGATATCATGGTTTGAGTATATAGAATTTTGAGGATTTTGGTATGTAAAAAGTGTTAACTTTAAACTGCATTCATGTTTTCACTAAGGTATTCAAGAGAATACATGATTAAGGACTTTGAATGTTTGGAATGTGACCAACAAAACATATCTTATGATATATGGGGATCAACAATGGTATTAAATCTCTGGTAATCGTTTTCACTATGTTATGAGAGTGGACTGCAGTATTATGGATAAGCCTAAAGATTGAAATGGATTATGTTGGACATAAGTGAGTATTGTTTAAGGATAGAAGTTTTTTTTTCGATATTATTGATGGGATGTTATAGTAATGTAGTTTTAGAAAAAGGACAACCTGCAGGACGGGCGACATCCCATAGCTTCGGACAAGGCTGTGGGAATCGAACCCACAACCGAAATGCGACTGGACTTTATCGCCTACCACTGGCCTACAGGAAGTCCCTGTTTAGTAGAAACTAGTTTTATTATATTAAGCAGTATGATATATGAAGTATAAGTCCATTTTAGGAACCATATGTGATTAATCTCACTATAGATCGACTTATGTATATAATTTTTTGCTAACCTTTTGTTTGAGACAGATGGAATGACCCGTCATTCTATCACATGATCTGCTAACACTTCACGAATAACAAATTCAACTTCATTTATTTAAGAGATAAAGTGGAAATTGTTCAAGGCATGAACAACAGTGAGATTGTACCAAAATAAAGAAAGTATTTATTCTAATTCAAATTTTCAACTTTAGGGAAATGATATTGAAAACCAAAAATGTTGTCCTAGTGATCTTATACCTGATGAATCGGATGGTACCTTAGATCGTCACAAATTTATGGATTTCTGATTGTTGTCTTTTCCATAGCCATGTTCTCTACCACTCTCCATTAGAACATGATGGTTAGATTTTTCTTCCATATCCATATTTTCACCTATGTGGAAACCCAGTGATTATTTTATTTGTGTAATTGTTACATTTCATACTTTAGTTTTTAAAGTCATGTTTTGGTATTCCTTTTTACGATGTGGGTTTCTATTAAAGAAACTTTCGAATAGTAAACCATATATAACCTCGACGAATTTCGAGGGCGAAATTCATTTTAAGGGGGGTAGAATGTAACAGCCCGAGATTTTATTCTTTTTAATTTGACTAATGTCTTGTGTTGTACGCTACAACAAAAGGAGCTTGCACAACACGCATCCTTGACTTGCCTTTCATTACACGCAATTGCAACCTTCCTCGATAGCGTGTGTAGTACGCAATACTGAGTTTCACTAAACAACGATATTCTATTAAAATATTATTAAAACTAAACGTTATGAATAGTAATAACCACTTTTTAAATTTTAGAAATTTTAGCTCTCAAAATGGACTTCATTTTTGGATTCGGAATACCGAAATTAGCCTAGGGTGAAATTTTGGTATTTTTCTGAAAACTTTCAATTTTTGATTAATAGTGAAACCACTAAGTGGTAGGTTAAAAACTGAATTTTGCATAAAACATAATTTTACCGCTTCTGTGAATGGAATTTCGAAAATCCGACAGACACGGTTGATATCAGTAAGTAAAATGTGGTTCAATGAGATAAAAATAATTTTTTGGTGAATAGTAACTTTTTACTTTTTTTTCCGCGGTTAATAGTAAATAGGGTAACTAAGGGTAAAAATGATATTACTATTACCTTAACACATGTCCTAATTCTATTGGATAAGTTTAATTCGACCAAAAACAATCTTAGGAATAAAATATGACCATTTAGGCCCACTTGGGACATTTATTATTAATTTATTTAAAGAAGGGTTAAAATAGTTAAAATCAAAGTTTAATAAGTAAATCATTTTTAATATGGGGTTATACATAAGATAAATTCGACTATAAATATTCATTAGAAAGATAAAAAGACTTCCTACATAATGATATTTTATTTATAATTTTTAGAATTTAAATAAATTAATTTATTTATGACACAACGATGATGCAGTAATTACCCTTTTAAGGAAATATTAACATAATTGATGTTATAAATGCTCAAATGAATGTAATTTGAGACTTTTTATGAATTACACTAATTTTATAGGTTACTATGATATATTAGTGTTGATTTAATTAACTTGGTTCGAACATATAATTCTGTTATGACTTTCACAAAAATCATATATCAAATAGTGTCAAAATTGACACAAAATAGTTTCTAAATCAAATATTATATTATTAATTGTTATTGTATTCCTAAAAATATAAGGTTCGGCCAAATGACTTAGATAAAGATATATATATTAATAATAAACAATTTGGGGTTCTTTTGGCATGTTATAGTAAGTGTATTAACCATATAGAGAAAGAAAACAAAAAGACACGGTAAAAGTTAAATTATTTATCTTAGAGTTAAATCTAATTGATAAGGTTAAAATAATACCATAAACTTGTCTAAATACTATTGGATGATAGGATTTCGACCCATACTCACTTTAGCTTCGAATTAAGACCCTTTGGAACCATTATAAACCGATTTTGACTTTAATATAAAATAATATTTTGAGATATTCCTAAGGTGCCCCTCTCCTCCCTTATAAAAGGGTACCTCCTCCCCCTCCTCCTCACACCAATTTGAGCACTCAAGCTCGGCCAACCCCTGCCATTTTCTCCTCTCCACTTCCATAGAATAATCCTAGAGGTCCTGGTCTTCTTTAAAGACCAATATTAGTTCCCTAAGTGGAGGATTCAAAGAGGCGTTCCAAAGAAGAGGTAATATCCATTACCGATCTTTTCAATTTCTTTTTTCTTCAACTTCTTCTTCTTTAGTTGTTTCATGATAAAGTAATAACATCAGTATTAATTACATACTGATATGTTATTATAAATATGAAACAACCATAATTTACCTTCAATCCAACCTATGGAAAAAAATGAAATCACCGCGCGTGCGTACGTACGGAATACCGTCTCCACGCCGTGGTGTAATCTATTTTTCCACCATCACTTTACAAGGATGGCTATAATGGTGTAATGAGTAACTATTTTTGATTATTATAAAGTAATATTGATACTGAAATAATATATATATACTCCAATATAGTTCCACGATCATAGGAACGATATCATCACTCGTGCGTACGTACGGAATACCGTCTCCACGATGTGATGCGACTCGTTCTACATGATCATCATTACATAGTAATTATATAAATGAATTTAATGAATAAATATGATATATGTTACACTAATACCATTCTGGATATAAGGTATCTATAACCTTAAAAGAAGAATAAGAATGTATTCGGCAAAACACGCATAAGAACAAAAGGCAATAAACACCCGAGTAACAAGTAACAATGAAATATTACTAACAAGAAGCTTAGAATATGACCATATATGATATCATATCAATATTTATGATTCTGGAACAAGTCAATAACATTATTTAAACCATTATACAGGAGCTTCGGACACGTACAAAGCAGATCGGACCTAAGGTAAGGGAAATATTACAATCTCATTTTTATCCGAGATTGTTTATTCGTAAGTATTTACTGTGGTGTATTTTATCATCCACATCCATGTTTCATAAATATGTAATATTATTTCCATCCACCTAAAATTGTTTAAATCCATTTTTACCCTTCGGTGAGTTTTTAGTAAAGAATATGAAAGGAATCTTTTGTCGTTTTTTTCGTACGAGGTACTTTTTGACTTTTCCGACAAAAGTACGAAGAATGTTTTTTTTAACTTATACAACATGAATGGATTTTTAAAACATTATTATCAAGAAGCTTCCTTTACAAGTTTTCAAGTTTATTTTTAATCATCTTCTTTTATTTTAAAGTCGTATGACATGTTATGAAAGGAAAAATGTTTTTAAAGTAGAAAGGATATTTTCCTCAAGAATGGAGTTCAAGTATTTTATCAAAATTATTTTCCATCTAAGATATTAAAAGGGTTCTGTTTTTATCCCTATTATTACATGGATTTGATTATGTTGTGATGGAAACATTTTTATGAATTCCATTATCTTATATGAATTGTTTTATGATGTCATGTTGTTTAAGAATCCCATTTTTATTACATGGGTTACGCTATGATGTATGGTTTATTATTATGTGGCACACATAAGAAAGGATTCATTATAAGATGGGTGGGACCTATATCTCCCTCCAATGCATTGGGTAAAGATTTTATATCTCATGAGATAGACATGGCTGGAACGGTAGGTTATACCGGTTCAGTGAAACAGGACTAAAACGAGGGTTACTCGATTCAGAAAGGGACTTTGTCCACTAAGATAGTCTTGGCAATGAGTCTTGACTAACAAGAAATGATTCTCTATGATTATGTGTGAATGCCACAAAGTTTCATGTTTTATGTTATGATTATTGTGATTACATTTCACTACCATGATTTACCCCATGTTGTGAAATTAAGATCTCTTTTGTAGGTTAAGATTTCCAAAAGTTATGTGCTTATGCAAATGATGTGATTGATATTTCTTTTGTTTACCCTTAATGAGCATTTGAGATCACCCTTTTATGTTTTCTTTTCCCCAGGATATAAAGAAAGGTTTTAGGTAAAAAAAAGGAAGATCTTTATGGGAGATTTTGAAGATCTTTCACCACGATTAGAAGATTACGATCCGAGTTTCCAAAGACACTAAACTATTACGATCCTTGTGTGTGTGTGTTTTTGTTATGTACTAAGTATTCCGCAGAAGTAATGTAAAGTCTATGTACGTCAGGCTTCGGGTCTCTACAACCAAAGTCCGTCCAAAGTAGAGATGCCTCATCGTGCACCTGGAGCATCAAGCTCCACCATCGTCCTGCTGCTGCGTGTATTAGGCTCGCAGCGAGGATCACCATGAGGTCTGCTGGAGTCCTCACTAGCCTAAACACTCGTACCACTGCCTCCAGCCAGTCCTCTGCTGCCTGGGGATCCGTCTCCCCGCGAAACCTGGGCGGTCGCTGGAGCTGAAACTCATGCAGTGCGCTGAGGCGACGTGCATCGTCAGCGGCTGCTGCTGGAAGCATCGGGGGCTTGGCGGGTAGTGCTACCGCCGGTGCCACTGCTGACAAAGGGCCCTGCACAGAGGCCTCGTCGCTCGGTGGGCTGTCGTCACGCTCGACTCTCGGAACCCTAGCTGGCTTCCGTCGTGGGGCCATCCTGAAAAGGAAATAGGTGCGCCACGGTCAGAACAATATACTTGGTGAGCTGATATAAGTAATCACAAAGAAAACATTGAAACAGACACGCAATCAATGTTTTCGTGCATTAAGTTGGAAATTAGAAGTCAGGGTCCTGGTGTACGGATACGTCGGCCGCCGCACCAACACTAGACTCCCTGGACTGATAACCACACTTAATACACTGAACATTATTGCTTCACATAGAAAATATTAGAGTTCGCGGTAGAACCGAACTCCTCTGATACCAATTTGTCACGGCCCGCCCTCGGGGTCCATGCCGTGACTACCCCATGCCCGCCTTCCATAGGCCAGGGGCTGGCGACTAGCACCAAGGCGTAAATCCCGGTAATAAGGGAAGGAATTGCCTTTGAAAAGTAAACAAACACCACAGAGTAAGAAAGCGGAAAGTAAACACTAAACAAAAGCAGAGTACAACTGAAAGTGCGGAAAAGTAAATGGGCCAGTATACAAACTCAAACTGAATGTAAAGTACAACTCGAAAGGGAAAACATCAACTAAAAAGTAAAAGCCGCTACACCGAGCTGTCCACTGGATATCCCACCTGAAGGGTGGGTACAGATAGCTCCTCTGCTCCACGGGTCCCGCCGTCCGCTCCGAGCACGTCTCGCCCAGTGGTCCACCTCCGGGTACCGTCCTGCTCTGCAAGCCTCAGCTATGATCAACGCTGTCCGTCGTTTTCAACCAACACAACGTAGTGCGGGCAAAGCCCGTGCAGGGGTGAGTATAAGCTACTCAGTAGGGACCCCGAGACCCCTGAAGGTCTCTCAAATCCACAAAGGATAAACCACGAAGAAAGGTACAATCACGCAGTAACAACCGACACTGCTTAGGTATATGCCCATACATATACCTAAGTCCTCAATTTAAAATACGCTCCAACCTCCGAGCCCAAGTACAACTCAGTCCACACAGGAAAGTAAACGTATTCCACACAGGAAAGCAAAACGTCATCCACACAGGATTGTACAACACAATCCACACAGGAAGCAACATGATTCAGCTCACACAGGTATACTTCTTCGAAGATGATAAAGATGATCTCTGATCCATCTAAGTCGTCAGACCCACGAATGATCGATAGGTAACTAACCCCTGCAAAAGACCCACACAGGATCAGGCCCACGTAGGACCTGTAGGCGCTGGTTCACACAGGACCGCTGAGCGCAAAGACCCACACAGGGTCGGACCCACACAGGATCGGGCCCACACAGGACCTGTAGCACTGATCCACGTAGGATCGCTGAATGCTGTAGTCGTCGTCGTCGAATCCACACAGGATCTCTGTACTGTCGTCGTCGCAGTCACCGTAGCAGTAGTAGCAGTAGTAGTCACAGTAACAGTCGCAGCCAGCACTAGGGTTCCCGCACACAGCAAACTCGTACAGGAGGGTCCGCTCCACGAGCCGAGAGGCTGATACATCAACTGTCACAAAGTCCAGAGTTGATGTATCCAAAAGTTCTGTATCATCAACAGGAACTCAACGCAACAGACGGCGCGTCGATCGGACGCCCGGTCTGAGAGTTATTGGCATTTTCGTCCACGGGGCCCGGTTGGTTTTTATGGTAAAACCAACCCGACCGTACTCCACCTGCGTCCAAACCTCGGGCGGAGTATGCCAAAAGATCTTTCTCACTAAGAGGAACACAACACGGCTGACGACACGTCAATCGGACGTCCGTAGATCAAGATATGAGTGTTTCCGCTCCGAAGGCCCGGTTGGTTTCGTGAACGAACCAACCCGGCCGAACTCAAAGTAATCTGAAAACTTGAGTGAGATATACCTAAA
This sequence comes from Viscum album, assembly GCA_963277665.1. NCBI lineage: Eukaryota > Viridiplantae > Streptophyta > Magnoliopsida > Santalales > Viscaceae > Viscum > Viscum album. The sequence continues at coordinate 1,083,983,920 of OY728162.1, read as the reverse complement.
CGACCGTCACGATCCAAGGATCGCGTTGCCATAGACGGTTCATCAATCGTAGGTCTGTGGCTCAAGTTATGGCCAAAAGACAGAAACTGATTCGAAACGGGGGGTACGGGTCCGGGCCGACCCGGCCCGACCCCCCCTGGGTAGGCCCGAACCTGGTCGACCCGACCCGGGTCCGACCCGGCCCGGCCGGCCGGCCGGCCGGCGGCGCGGTGTGGCGGCGGCGCGGCGGCGCGGCGGCCTGGCGCCGCACGGAGGCAGCACGCGGGGGGGAATCAAGCCCACGCTTGATTGAAGGGCCGGCGCGGCTATATGCCGCGCCCTTTGTAAAAAAAACGGCCCCCACGTGGGGGCCGGCTTGAAGAAAAACCGGGGGGCCACCTGCCCCCCCCCCCCCCTTTCAAGGAACCGCCCCCCTCTTAAATGAGGGGGGTTTTTAGAGCTTTCCGGGGGAATTTATTCCCCCGGCCTTTGACCTTCCGGTCGGCCAACTGCCGGCCGGTTTTCTCCAACGGGACTGGAAAATCTGGTCCCCTCTTCGGCTTTCGACGCCGGCGGCCCGGCCGCCGGTCTTCTCGTTCCGCCGCGGCCCGGAACCGGCCGCGGTATTCGTCGTCCGGCGCGGTGCGACGGCACCGCGCCCCTCCACCGCGCCTTCATTTCCTTCAACGCGGCGCGACGGCGTCGCGTTCTTGATGATTCTTCCATGGCGTGCGCGCGACGGCGTCGCGTAATAAGATTCGGCGAATAACCGCGTGGTGGGACGGCACCAAGCCACCTTGATTCACCGCATTATAAAACCTCAAGAACGAAGGAGGGGGTTCGGCCGTGTTCATGCGGTCCGACCCCCTCACGTTAAAAGATAACACAACATAAAATCCTTACGTTAGTTATGCATGAAACACGAACAAGGATAAATAAATAAACAAAAATCAACAACCCCTACCTCGGGTATAGGTTCGAAGATTTGACAACGTCCCGCGGAAGACAGCGTCGCGGAGGTCGGTCGTCGCGGTCGTCGTTCGTCAAATACGATGACGAAGAGATACGCCCGAAGAGATACGTCGTTGGAGAATCTTCTTATGTCGACGAAGGGAGTCCGAGGAGGAAGCGGCGTTCCCTCTCGTTGACACGGAAGACGAAGAAGAGAGGAGCTGCATTCTTCATCGGAGTTTGAGCGTTTTCGTCAAGGTTGAAGAAGAAGGAGGTGGAGCTCTCAAAAATCCTCACAAGTTGGCTAAACAAAACTAACCAAATAAAATAAGGTTCCTCCTTATTTTATTTACCAAGCCAAGGAATTCAAAACTTCAAATTCAAAAACATAACACTTAATTAATTATACATGTCATGTGTAATTAATTAGATGTTAAGTTAACAAACTTTTAAGAGGGAGAGAGGGGAGTTTAAGGGGGAAGATGAGAGGTTTAGGTTCGTGTGGGTCCCACCACACATAATCCTCTCAAGAGAGGTTAAGTGGGTGTGGGTCCCACTCCTAACTCCCTTTGAGAGGAGTTAACCTACAAAAGTAAAATAAAAAGAATTCACATTTTTTTTATTCAACTTTTATAATTCTCCCAAAAACTAACTTTCGTCCCGCAACAAACGCAACTCCCGAAAAGGTCTCTTTAAGCGAATATCGGCGCTGCGAGTTCATCGGTGCCCTCGGATTTCAATTCCGAGCACCGGATCAAATGTTAGGAATTCCCGCTCGTTCGTTCACTGAACGTACCCGAGCCAAACTTCAGAAATTGATTCCGGGCACTCCGGGCCTCGGAATCAGGTGCCGTCTGAAACCGCGCTCTTGTAAAATTCTAAAGAAAATTAAGAAAAAATTTCCCTTGAATTTTATGGGTCTTTACATGATTGTTACAATAATGTTTATTAAATATCATTTAATTTTTCTTCCCTTTTATTGCTTTGTTATACATGATTCTAATATAGTTTTATGAAAAAATAAAATATTTTTTCAAATGAAATCTGCCATATAAAAACATATGTTTTACTTCTCTTAATTTTGTTTTTTCTTCACACAATATGGATTATAATTATACCAAGTATACTATTAAATTTATATTTTGGGATCCAAATTTTTTATCCAATAATGAATTCTATCTCTAACACATTTCCTTTCCATGAGTTATTTCATTACCAATATTTATTATATGTTCTATGTGGAAAGCGTGATAGTGTAAATGTCATGATGTGACGGGTGCACCTAGATTTATATAGCGCAATATAAATTTTATTATCTGAATATTGAACCCATATTTATATGGTGATCCCATGTAATGGGTAATTTTATGAATCTCAAGAGATAATGTGAAATATTCATGAACTTGATTCCATCTTTTTTCATAACTATGCATGGTATTTTACAAATACGACACGATGTTCATTTTTTATACATTTCCAAATTTGGTACCTTTATCTAATTATTCCTCTCATGATTATTATTATGGTCACCCCATGTTATATTTATTCATGTTCATATATATTCTATTACTATGATTTTAACTCAAACCTTTCTTTGATATATATCCCAATGCGATTATTGTACTAAGGATAACATGAGAGACAATTATAAGTTAGATAAGAAGGAGTTATATAAATGTTTATGTTTTATCATGTAAGTCTTATGTATAAACATAATTTTCCTAAGAAAAAAAACCATTGGATCATGGTTTCTTAATGATTTTTTTGTTTGTATTTAAAATAATGTAATATGTTATGTAAGAAAAGTAGGGTCTCTATAATTTTCCCATTAATATTGTGTTTCTCATGGATACCTCATTTCCATTAATTTTTTTTTTCTTTTCTATCATAACCATCAAACATATTATGGTAAATCCTTAATGAAAATAATAAATTGAACAATCCTTATATATTTCATAATTCGAATAACACAATAATTCATTCCGAATACATAAACACTGCTATTATTTTACTTCATTTATAATTTATGAAAAAGACTACTTAATCTTATTACCTAATACCTCTTTGCATTCACATTTCACCTATATTTTCATAATAAACAACAATATAACCATTAACTATACCACCTTGTTGATTGTCTTCATCATAGTTCCACTTTGGACATTGATTTTCATAATTCGAAAAATTTCTATAATAAAACAATTCATCAATTGGTATTACCTTAGGGTGGCCAATATTTCCATTGATTCTGTTAACTGAACTATTTTGTTTCCTTCGTAATTAAATTATTTGTGTCCTTCATTTCCAAATTGAAAACAATTTCTTATTCATGTAATTCATCCATTTGGGTGTTTCTTCCCACATTATTGACACAAAAGAAACAACATCTTCATTCCACATTAGCATACATTAACATAATTCTAAGAATCCAATAATCTTCACTTCTATGGAATGACTGAGAATTTTTTATTCTATAAATTTTTAATCATGTTCCATTAAAATCGATTAGGAATAATGATAATGAACTTTACTCCCATGGATTCCCATTTTGTCTGATCTTTAGAAAATTGTTCTCCACAATTAATGTCAACCCAGTTCCTTCAAGTTAAATCCAATGAATAAAACCAAAATGAATAATATGAGAAACACTTATCATACTAGAAAACCACATAAAAATGAAAATTCACTTATAGGATGTCTTAATTATGAGAAATATTTTAATATATAAAACCTTATGTCTATTTCTATGTTATTCTTAATTATTATGAAAACTATAGGATTGTATCCTATACTTGGATGTATCCTTAGGAACAATCCTAGATATATATAATGAAATAACTTTAGGGATCTCACCATGGTATTCATGATAGAATTTCAAGAGGCTAACAAAACCACTTCTTTGATACCAACAATAATAGCCTAGGTTTTTCATCTATGGATATTATATATTTTTAAATGAATTTTCATTACATTAAAAAAATAGAAGCTTGATGACCATAATATTTTACTGCCTTTGGAAAAATGGAATACATTCATCCAATTTGGAGAATGATCTTCAATATCTCCCATAAATATATTCCCCTTTAGTACTCCTTCATTGAACCTTTATTTATAACATACTTAATGAAATATAATAAAATGGTGAGCTCAGATGCTCAGTAAGGGTAAGAATAGAATATATAAATTTATTATCTTGTGAAATAATATGATAAAAAATATGGGTATATGATATTTATCATAACATAAAAATTTCAAACCCAATAAGTGTTGGATCATAAACACAATTTATGTCATAAAATAATATCATGAACCATAAAAATAAAACTTCATCATTAATCATTATTAAACCATATGATCAAGTAATTAATATGTGTTACATCATCATAAGTATAGAAAAATTTTTATATTCCAATCTTGTAATCCAAGACTCTGAAATTAGGCCTTATATCCTATTTCCCTTATGGATCAAGAACATTTTCTTGTTTCCCATCCCAAATAAAGAACATCAACTAGTTTCCCTTATCTATCTCATAAGTCATATTTCATTAACCAACACATTGTTGGGAAATAGATTTTCCACATTTCAAATAATGAAAACTATATATATTAGTGCCACAAAACCTCAAATATCTCCCCATCTCAGAACCCTTGTTAGGAAATGAGTTTCATAAACACTTCATCATATCATTACTCATGAAAAAAAATAAATTTCACAAATATCATGCCATCATTATCATAAACCATTAAGATAAAGAATAATAATGGTATCCTTGATTAATATATTTATTAAATCAAAAATAACATCAAATAATGATATCCTGTAAGGAAAATCACATAGAAATATTAATTGAAATAATTTTTGAGGAAAATATCCTTTACTTTCTGAAATCATTTTTTAAAAAGACACACAATTTTTAAGGAATAATTTTCTTTAAAAATTTACTTATAATCATTTAAAATATAATTTAAACAATTAAGGCATCATAACGGTGGAATATTCTTTTCATGTCGTATATGTTAAAAAATTGTACTTTTCTGGAAATCTCATAAAGTACTTCATTTAGAAACCAACAAAAAATATTTCCTTCAAACCATATGCTAAAAGGTTAAATGTGGAAAAAATAACATAACATATCATAGAAGATTATTAAAAATATTTTTAAAAACATTTTTAGAAAACATGGACATGGAACACAAATATCCCTATTAGAGATTTGAAATGAAATAATCCCAACTGTTGATGAGATTGTGAAATAAACCTTGATAAAATTTTAATCAATAGAATAATATTTATAATGAAAAAAATAAAATTATATGGATATGAAAATAATATAATATTTAGAATAAGACTGATAAAGACACTAATGGTCAATATATACACCACGTAGAAGAAATATGTAGTGTATAAGCCGTGTATCCCCTAAAAATTAATGTTAAACAAAAATATACCATATTAACACAATTTTATTATAAATATACCATATAACCATATTCATATAAATAATACCATATATTATATAATTATGACTTTATATTACTCTATTATTGAAAATTCCATGTTAAAGATATGTTTCGGCTAATAACCGCATTGTTTTTCATACATGTTTTGGCTTACTGTTATTGGTCACCTTAATTAGAGCATTATTTCATCATATCTAGAATGATAAACATGACATAAATATCATAAATATATATATATTCATTATATATGTATACATGGTGATTCATAAAATTTATAGATAAAAAACAAAATACATTGTTTATAGAGATGGTTGGATGTATGTACGAATGAACGATGCATTCTTTTTCATTTCATGTTAATATAAAGAAACTATATGATATATTTTAATTAAATAATAATTTTTCTGTTATATATATCATATATATTAAAATTTTCATCCTTTTAACCACCCATGTGAAATAAATATTAAAAACATCACATCGCATCATGGAGTTGATAATCCATATGTACCCACGAGCGACATTACCATTTTTTTAAATATTAGGTTGTAAAAATTTAGATATGATATTATCATTTAGTAATTATAATATTGACATAAATATAATATTAAAATATTAATCCGACCATAATTTCCACTCATAGAAGATGGTGGTGGAAAATGAATTGTATCACTATGTGGAGATGGAAGTCCATATTTACGCACAAATGATACTTTCAATTCTTGTTCAATGGGGAAGGGGATTTATAATGGTGTGTTCACAATGATAATAAAATTTAAGAATATTTGTATTTATGATATTATTATTATATGATATATATCATATATTTTTTGGAGGTATGGAAGAGTTGAATAGGAGAGTGATATGTTACAGCGATTACGTCTACTTAGAAACAAATCATTTTGGTATCCTCTAAAGGACTATAGATTTGATCACTTGGATGAAATGATCCACTATAATGTTGATAGGGAATTTTTGAATATAATTTTTCTGATATCTGTCATTCAAAAAATCTCAATGTGGTGGAATTGCGTGAGGGAGGAGGTGTCCTTTTATAATGTAGGTGAGGGGTACTTTGGGATTTTCTCAAAATATTTACTTATAATTAACAAAATATGATTCCAAATACATAAAAATGATAGGGAATTATAATATAATGTTTAATAGTGTGCAATACCATCATATAATAGATTTATGAAATGTTTTTTTTAATTTTAAACCTTATCTTTTTTATTAATCCTTCGTTTACAAATTTTAATATTAACTATGGTAACAAGATTTTAACGATTAAAAGGTGGATATTTTTAATTTTCCTGTGTAAATAAAAAATGTAATGATCTATTTATGATATTTTTAGACTGTAATTTATCACTTATATTCTTATTTATGATTCTTTTTATTTTTAACTAATTTAATAAATTATTATTTTCATAAAATATCATTACTGTCAATTTTGACACTATTTATAACATTGAAATTATGAAAATAAATCCAGTAAGATAACTTCAATACAATTGATTTAATAAAATAATAATATGTCATATTATCTTGTGAAACTTGTTTATTACCTTAATTAATCAAAATTATATTTATTTTAATATTACTAGTATCATCTAATTAATTGTTTCATTAATTAAATAACAATTGAATCATTATTGGGAAATTATTTATGATAATTATTCCATTACTAAAAATTAAAAACAAATTCCATGATGTATTTAAAACTATTATATTTCACAATAATATAAATATTTTATCATATCTTATATTTTAAAACATATTAATGAAATATTATACTTATTTAAAGTAAGAGTGTGACATTTTTTCAGTCTCATAGATTATAATAATATCAAAGTCATTTTCAGGGAAAAATGGTCATTAAATTATTCAATTTCAATCCTTATGTGTTACAGGTCAAATTAAATAAATCCAAAATAATTTGGTAATTTTAGGGTGAAGTTTTATAATATTTATAATATTAATTTCACCTTCAATTTAACTGATTTACCATTACCTCTGGTAAATTTTTTACTAAAGTAACTGTTAAGTGTCTAGAAATAAAAAGTGGCCTATTAATTGAATATATACCCTTTTATTTCAAATATTGAATCCATTTTTTCATCATTAAATTTACTGAATTTTTATAAATTAATTAAAAATTAATCTCGTTGATGGATTGAGAAAACTTGTTGTTAAGGTAAAATTATCCAAAAGATTGAAATATTTTTATATCAAAATTCATTTTAAAATAGATTTCCAGGAACATAACTGAATTAAATGATAAACATTATATATTATAATACTGTATAAACAAAATGACCATAATTTATGACTTTAAAAAAATTATATCAAAAATACTTTTCAATTAAAATTCACTATTTATTTCAATATTATTCAAAACATGAAACATCTTTGAAAAATACAAAAAGTTCACCAAAATATTTTGATACCCTGATTTCAAATAATATGTATTTTTTAAAAAATATATTTTATAAAAGTGTCAAAACTATATTTAATACATGTCTTCCATCAAAATGTGACAAAATTGCATTTTTATAAAAATACATCATTTATGAACAATATTTGGATTTGTTCTTATATCATTTCTATAAAGCACATAAGGAAAATGTTAGAAATTAGATTCAATATATAATATATATATAAATTATTTGTTAATATAATCTAATAAGATTAATTTAATTTTTTTATTGGTATAAAACACAGATGTGCACATTTAAATAGTTCTTAAAAAACATTTTTTTAACTGTTTTACATGTGTAAACCAAACATTCCTAATTTAGTTAATCCTATTAAGATCATCATTTATTATAGTTGGGATATAATTTTATTATTTAAATAATTAAAATAATAAAATTATGTTTCATAGAAGCTCATTGTTGTGTGCAATGCAAGATAAACCATTGTTTAATGTTTCGCAAGATTAAATTGGTGTAGTGAATAACACAAGACATAAATAAATTTTATTTATTAGAAAACGGTTTGTAAAAACATTATGTTTAACATATCATCTCTCTTTACCATTAATTTATGATTTCTATATAGAATTTCACTCATTATGAATAATTATGTCCAATGTAGTTGATTGGGTAGGTCATCAATACATGGTACATGAAACATGTTCTTGACCATGATCTTGATATGTTCGTGATATTAAAAATAGAAACACATTAATACATACTTATTTGTAACCAATAGAATGGTTATCCCTCATTGTGAAGAACATGGGATTTTAAAACACTTATCTATGTAAAACCATGTGATTTTACTATGTATTTAACTTTTCAATTAATTTAACATGTTCAATAGTTTTTGATTCATGAAACACTAATAAATAGAAAAAAATTCTTTATAAATTAAACATTAAGAGAAATTGTAATATATTTAGAGAATGAATTAATAAAAACATAAACAATTAATTTAGGATTAGAAGATTTCAATCCCCTTACGAAAGATAATTGATTTTAATGAAACAATTCTTATAAATTGTGATTTTTTTATTTAAAAAATTTATGAAATTATATAAAAAAAATTTATTTATAAAATTTAAGGAATTAATATTAAAATAAATTATTATCATTCATTTAATAATTAATTAATTTTTAATATCTAAAAATCTATCTCTAATAGCTAATTGTTTTCCATTAAAATAATATTTATTACTGAATATTATATATGTTTAATTTAAATGACAATTTCTAAATTTTATAATTCGTGTTTGATAAAATAATTTTTTTAGATTCATCATTTCGAAATATGATCTGAGTAAAATTGTGGGTTTTTTCTATAGATTTTTATTTTCAAGTGAGAATTGAAAATATTATTATTTCAAATACCAATACTTTTATGACATAATTATTATTTGAGAATTATTTCAAAATATATGAAAATATTTTTTCAAACAAAAATTCATTTATGGATTAATATAATCAATTTAAAATTAACATATTTGGTTAATAAATACCTACATGACTTTTTTTTCAGAACCTGTATTATTATGTCCAAGTAAAAAAAATAATTTGGTCTATTTTCAGTAATTTGGAATTCCATATTATAAATTTGATTTAGTCCTACATTTAATGTAAATGAAAACTTCTTTTTTTAATCATAATCTAATTAATTTCATAATAATCAATACTATACAAACATATTTATTCATAAAAAATCAATTTTTCTCTGAAAATTAATTTTTTGGCAATGAGTATACTTTTACATAAATTAATTATAACATCTTCAAATCAAATCTAGTAGAGTGGTTTTTAATATTAAAATTATATTTTACATAATAATAAATATGATAAACTCAATTTTTTTGATAAAAATAATTTACCATGATAAAAAATTGAGTTACTGTTGTAAAAGAAAATTATGGTTAAAAGTTAAATTAAGGTGGAAAGACCTAAAATATTTCAAATGTTATCGCTTATTTGTGTGGATGAGAGTTATACTATCAAATAATTTCTCCCTATAAACTATTTTCTATTATTGGATCTACATTCCCTTAAATGTTACATTATTTTAATATATTGTATAGTTTATTTAAAAAATTCCACCCTCACTCTTATAAATGGTTCCCTTCACCACCATACTCGCCCTCATTTATAAAGCCTCTTAGGTTGAAAAAATATACAAAAACACCCTTTATAAATATATTACCCAGGTTATATATTTATTTTTCTCCCAAGAGAACAATCTATGAAATTCAAGGTGGTTCTCAAGGAGTAATAAGGATATAAAATTTATTACCATGTATGAATCCAGAGGATGAGTATCTCATATCAATTTTATTTCATTAATACATATTCCATGATCGAAACTTGTTTCATTTTTTATGTTGTATATACATCTAATTGATGTGATTCATTATAAATTTCAAAAAAATTTATCTGATTTACAAGTTGGTATCAATTTTTCTCTTTCAATATCTTTTGATTCAAAAGTCACCATATTTTTAAGGGTTTTTATCTAAATTTCTCATAACTGAGACATGTTTCATATTATACATTATTTTAATTTATATGGTTTATATAATACAAAAATAATATTTTATTTCATGAAACTCATTATAATCATATTATTTTAAGTTATTTCTAATGTTCTATATGTCATTGAGTTTATTTTAAATGTTTTAAAAGTTTTTATTTTAAATCATTTATTTAAATGATTTGATGTCCAAAAAATAGTTTTTCTTCAAATACATGTTCATTATGTTTTTAGAGAATTTAATTCTACATATTTTTATGATTTTTAATGTTAAACTTCAATTATATTTGACTTTATTTAAAATGGATAAAAATGATTATGTTTCATATTTTCCATATAGGTAATTTTCGACATTGTTTTTAAAGGTTTCAAATTGAATGTTTTGTTTAATATTTACCATATGGTTACTTTTTCACACTATAATGAAATTTCATTATTATTAATATTAATTTCCATTATTCCATGGGTTTTCAAATAATTTCATATTCGTATTGTTATGTGATTGTTATCATTTTTAAAAGTTACAAAAGAGAAGGATATTTGTGCTTATTTATCAAAGAATAATTATAATGGTTTTGTGAAAATTATTTATATCAGAATAATTTTATAATAGTTATGAATCATAAGGGATATTATACAATATAATACCATCTACCTTTATTCTATATATGGATTATGATAATGTTTATCGAAAATTATCACGAACGCCATTCCTTTCCCATATGTTCATTATGTTATAAAGGAATAATAAATTCTTTTCTTAAAGCATACATATGTATGTTTTAGAGTCATGTATTAGTTAGTTCCTCCTGATACCTCTAATTCATAGGCTAATGTTTAATGTCTCAGGCAATAATGATGGTCATTCATGGGAATTTTTGTTATATTCACTATGTAATGTGTAGGAATTATTTTTATTTTCACCACACGGTTTGCAGACATTGTTGTAATGTTAACAAAGTGATGTATAGAAATTTGTTTTATGATCATAATTTTATAAAAGGACTTTGTTGTAGATAAATTTGTCCATATTTTAATAATTTATCTGGTTATGTTTATACCACAATCTAATGTTTTGATTCTATGGTCTATAATAATTATCACATGCTCCAAAACATTGTTAATGTTTTATGCTCCCATGATTGTCCTTTTATGATTCTATAATTTCATGCAATGATATATGATATGATATCATATCATTCATTAAGATTATATATCATGATTTAATGATTCTTTTAATCTATTATTTATCCAAGGACCATGTTATATCAAATGCATTTAGTCATATGCGTTATGGATCATTGATATTTTTCCATTACTGAGAATTTTGTATCACTGATTTTGTGTTATAATTCACCAGAAAATTATACATAAGACTACCAAACATTCTTATTTATGAAAGGGTTTTTATGGATTTGGTGATGAAAAATAAGAATATGGAATATTTATCTAACATTCCACTGTAAGGTGAATGTTCTACAGAATTTTCGAGCATCCTACTGATGTAACAGAGGGATCCATGTACTTTTTCAATTCCAATTACCATTAGTACTAATTTTTATATGATTTAGGTGCCCGTGTAAATATCATGTCATATGATACATTCAAGAGAATGGGATTGAAGGAGATGAAACCAACTCGAGTTATGCTTCAAATACATGATACAATAATGAGATTTCCATGAGGGCTACTTGAAGATGTCACTGTCAATGTAGATGACATCTATTTTCTAGTGAATTTTTTAGTGATAGAAAGGGATGATTACAACCATTCAATTATATGAGAAATATTGTTCCTAGGTAAAGTAAGGGAACTAATTACCATTCACAATGGAGATCTTATTATGAGAGTTGGAGGATCAAAAGTAATGTTCATCTTTCACCGAGTGATGTAGAATCTAGAAGGACATGTTGACGACATTTCAAGAGATGATTTGATAAAAGAATAGGATGTTTTTGTCCATGGAAAGGGAGATTATATATCTATTGTGGATACTGGATAATGAAGTAAGAAAATGTTGATGAAAGATAATAAGTTTTTGGAAAATTATGAAGGCGGTGGAGGAAGATTAGTTCAATAAGAATTTAAAGAAAGAGAACTATTTTGGGGTATTAGTGAAGTGGAATTTGGTTATTCAGGAAGGGTAATGAATGCCTAGACATGGCCTATAGAGATAAAAAATGTATTCCACAATGAGAGGGTAAAATTAGATTCAGAAAATGGGAGAGGACAAATCTACACCGATGAATCTGAGCTTTGACATTTCATAGATCCAAATATAGTTACCACTTTTCTAACATTACCCACATAATCTGAAGATGTAAGATTGATCCAACAATGGTAAACAAAACAAAATTATGGAAGGAACCAGAGTTTTTTGTTATTATTAATTATTTTTTTTCTTCTTTTATGAAAAATCTCTCTCCACCTAAATATTTTTTCAAATTTCATTGTCATATAATGTGCTTCCACCTATTTCATTGTATATTTATAGGACCATGATGGCTAGAGGGAGGTAAAAACAAGAAGTATGAGAAGAAACTTTATATACTTGACACATCATGATAAGTACTTACATGTCATGAAATGTTTCATACAGAACCTATACAACCTAATTTTGAAGCATCAATTGCAAGGGGATTAATAGTTTCAAGTTTAGATTTTTTTACTTTATTTCCCAAACATTAATGGATTTAGAGATTTAATTGAAAATTTCATTAACCAAATTTGATTTATTCTTTACACAAATTATCTAAGAGACATGAAACAACTCAAGATAATTATCATTCAATTTTATTAAAATTCATTGTCAATAAAATTCAATGAGAAAAATAGAGAAAATAATTAGTAGGGATAAGCATGTGGATTAGGATCTAAAAAATCAGGATTTGAGGAGAAAGTAAATAATTATAGATAAAAATTTACTGATATATGACCAGGTTTTGAATTTTTTAAATTTTCAATATTTGATTAAATTGTTCATATGAATTTCCATGGGCAGTTTACCCAACCATTCGTCTCATCCCTGAGATATCTAATGATCCAATATTTTCTATTCTTTATATTGAATATTTATTGAGATGCTCGAGAATGTTTTCTTAAAAAATGTTATTAGCATCCTATTGAATTTATGACTTAATAGAAAAAATTTCATAATGATTGTGTAATTACTTTTGATTAGCCCTTATCATAATACCCACCTTCCATTAATTAATTTTTAAGCCCATAGAATCGTTGAATTTTATTTTTAGTAAATGATCTATGTTACAAGCCTATCATATCCATTCCTACCTTCTTCTAATTTTTTTTCATGATATTACAAAGAATAAGTGTGGGGAAGGAGAATTTTGGTGTACAATGTTATACTATACTGAATTATGGATATTTTATTGGGGAGATTCATGATTATCATCTCGGGAAAGGCTGATAAATATTTCATTGTATTTAATTATTCATCTATCTTGTTAAAACAATGAAAAAAATTCTGATCTATATTTGGAGGATAAAAAATCGCCATTTTCCAGACCGAAACTCTTTTGATCATATACGGTTAGGTGATGGATGTTATATTTGTTATAATCCTAACAAAAAATAAATAAATAATAATACAAATGAAAAAAAATAAATAGAATATGAGTCATTCATTGTTCTTACATTTATTATGGGCCAATGTGGATCTTTTTAGGGGATGAGAGAGATGAAATCTGTAAAGGGAGATATTCATTGAGCTATTTTTTTAATATAATGAAAAATTATTTAGAGTCAAACCTCCTTTTTAAGTGTTATTTTTTCATCATTTACCTACCTACCCTGAATCATGAGATTCATTTGATTCTTAACAATAAAGACCTTATAATTACTTGTGATTTTATCCTTACACAGTTGAGATGTTAGATGTCATGAATGTCTATGTTATGTTACATGTTTCTAAAGGTACGTGCATCATTCTATTTAAATATTTACCCTGATAATTAGAGAAAACATTTCATGTGAGGTATATTGAAAATAGAGGTAATATTGATAATTAATTGAAAAATTAAGAATAATGAATGAAAAGGCATGACAGTTTCAACAGAAAAAACATACAGTAAATGATTTATTTTCATTATTTGAAAAATTAGGTGATGATGAATTCTCTCGTGTGATGCTTAAAGATTTTAGTTTCCATTTGATCAATAATTTTATTGAAATTGTGTTTTAATTATATTAAGGTTAAATCTCTTTGTAGTATATTGAGTTTCCATCCTAGAGAAAAAGGAAAAATTCATATGTGTGGGGATTTGACTAGTCTATTTCATGCAAATATTTTTGAGTAGTGTAATGTGTTTATTTCTATATGTAATTTAATATTCATTCAAATTTTTGAGTATTCGAGTTGTTTTATGTTTTATAGTAGGAAATGACATTTTTTTTGAAAAAGGAACAAAATGTTTGGGTTTTTTGGATCTTAAACACACTTCATGGTTCGAGCGAAGCAATGCAATGTCACATCAGAATTTTGAGGATGAATATGATCTGAAATCTGGAGGAACACGATTACACATCTTGTACCATTACTAAACATTGTGCCTTCATTGGAGAAGCAAGACTCCACTGTACAAGTCATGATGAGAAAACCATCCATGAATGTCATGCACACATCATGTAACCCCAGTACACAACATGACATTTTATAAGATTTCATTTCAGAAAATATTGTTCTTAGATTCATAGGATTAGAATATTTTAAGGATAGAAGACGTGTAACTTTAGAACATGATGTGACAGAAGTCAATGTACCAAAATTATGGATGTGTTTGTGGAATATTAATTTGAACATGGAAGCATACCAGGGGTACACTTTATGTACATTTAGTACACATCATGTACTGGTTGAGAAGATCTCAATGATCACTTATTAATATTTACCTCTATCATATTTTTGGGAATCATCTCTTGGATGGAGCTAGATGAGAATCCAAAACTGAACGAAGGAGCAACCCCTTGGTCCACCAATTTCTGTAGGATTTTTCCATTATTTAATTTTTATACTCGCTCGTGGTTATCTTGAGTGGGTGATTTATTTTTTTCGGTGCAAGCATGATGAAGGGGAATTAAATATAAGGTATTTTATAATTAATATAATTTATGTTTTTATTCCACATATTCTCTCCAATAATATCATTTTTGGATTTATTCTTGTCTATCCATTGTGAGCATGTTTTAGGATAGAGTTTAATTTATTTTTTATCTTTGAACATGACCATTGAAAAAGTGGAATGAATAAATATGTTTATTGTGTGGTATAGGGATTATATTTTCTCTATAGCCATTGGGTTTATCGTATCCCTAAGATTAAATAAGGTTTTGAGACACCCATTCTTTGCAATAAGAATTACCAGACCATGAGAAAAAGTAATTTAGAGATGGAGTGTGTTCATCATGACCATTGAACTCACTAAGACCTGATTCTAAAAACTACATGATAGTTAATTAAATATATTATACCTTGTAATCTCATGAAAACTGAATCATTAATTCCAAACACCGTTTTATATTGTCTTCTCCACCCTTCTCCCCAAATCCAATGATCAAATTTTTAGATTTATTGTATTCAAATTGAAATTATCTTAGTTTTATCTTATTTAATTATTATTTTCTCTAATATTACCTATGTGGGTTCGACCTTGGACATTGAATACCTATACTACACTGTAGTTTAGTGTTTTGTCTGTTTTGTGTTTTGTATTTCTATGTTCAGAAACCCGTATTGAATTAACGATCCACATAGGGATGCAAAATTTTTGGCACTGTTTCCAGGGATAGGTGTGGAGAATTATTAGTTGAATAACTTACACAAAGCCTTTTCCCATATATTATTTTTACTAATTTAACATTGGGTTTTCATTATTATTTTTATTAATTTTTATCAGATGGGGTATTTTGAGTTGTGATGGCAGGGCTGGTGAGTAGAATGAATAATTAGGAGAGTCTCACCTACTTACTAGATGATATGTCATAACTAATAATCGATATTAATGAATTGATAAGTCAACCATATGAGTTCCCACAACAGTACCCATGCATTGAACACAAAACACCCCATAGTGTATATCAAAAATTCTTTTAGGATCATTACAATCAAATAAAAATGAATAATGAAGAAGTGGAAAGTACCACTTTCAATGCTTATTTGTATTCTAATCATGATTCCATTTATTTTTCATGCTTAGAAGATGATGAAGATAGTGACATTACATCATAACTAGAATGATATGAATAACAATGTAGAAGGGAAAAACAAGAATATGATGATGAAGATTATGAATATGATGAAGAAGATTAAGAAGATGATGAAGGGAAAGAAGAAGAACAAGATGCACCTTGTGATAGGTATGTAGAGGAACAAAATGAAGCAGTAGTAAAAGAAGACGTGAAGAAACTAGTTTCAGAATATGAATTTGTCATTGATGAAACCCAACACATACTGTGTGTCTAGACTTATGCTGAAATTTTATTATCAACACTTATGTTGTTCAAAATATGGTCACCACCTCTAAGATCCGCATCAATTCAATGTGGTATGTTTCAAGCTAAGATGGGAGGAAATATACTTCATGATTGTGTAAATATGAGATTGTTATCATTATATGACACCCTAATTGGATAACCTAGCTATTCATGAGCTAATATATAGTTAGAAAATGGAAGCTTTTGGGAGGCAACTAGTTGTTTGCATTGCTTTCTTGGAATTTAAATTTATTACATTATTAGAATTTAATTATATATTAGTATTTATTGCCTATTCCTCTTTTATTTTCTATGCATATTTCTTGGGCCTATACATTCACTTATTTCTATTAATTTTCAAGCCCATCAAAGGCACAAGTGGCAGGGAAAAGCAAGAAGCAGGAAAAAGATGAACCATAAATTGGACATGGATTAAGCATTTCAATGATGAATTTTTTTAGTTAAAATGCCCATATTTTTATATGTTATACATATCTAAATTTTAGTTGCATACCCCACATTTTATTCATACATTAATCGAATAATCTAGGATTCATAAACAACTCGGGATAATTATAATGCCATGTATTTAAATTTTGTTGTCAAAAAACGTGAATGAGAAAAATTGAGAAAAGAATTAGTATATTTAAGCATGTTGATTAGGATTTGATAATTCACGATATGAGGATTATGTTAATAATTGTTGATGATTTTTTTTATATTTGAATATTTTTTGAGTTTTTTATGTTTTCATTAATCGATTTTATTATTCTTATGCATTTCAATGAGTGATTGACTCATGAATTAGACCATTCTTGAGATGTACACTAAGACAATATTCTTCATTCAATATATAGTATATTTCATGAGAAATGCAACATTTTTCTTTATAACATGCACCGTATCTTATAGAAGCTATGACTAAATAGAATCACTTTTTAAATGATTGAGGTATACTTTTGTTAGCCTCTATCCAAATACACACCTTTCATTAATCCTTTTAATTCCCATAAAAGTCATGAATTTCATTGTAAGGAATTGAGCCCGGTTACAAGACTATTTTATATATTCCTACCTTCCTATAAATGTTTTACATGATATTTAATTAAATGAGTATGGGTTATGGGTTGTTTATAGTGGATATGGGATGGGATATATTGAGTGGAAACTGAATTGTGTTTTCTTGGGACTATGGTGGAGGCTCATATTTATATTCGTTATATTTAATTTTATATTCCTCTTCTCTCTAAAAAAATATAATAAAAAATAATGAATGAAAAAAGAAAAAAATGGTTTGTTTCATGGGTAGTTAAAAAATAACCATTGTAACACTGATTATGTCAAGATCATATGTGGTTATATGGTGGATGTGAAACTTATCTTTTGGAATCATTCGAAAAAAATGAATGAAAAAATTGGTTTTGAATTTGGAGAATAAAAAACCATCATTTTCAAGACCGATTACAATTATCATATGTGGTTAGATGGTGGATGTTAGGTTTATTCCAATAAATACATTCGAAAAATAATAATAATAATGCGTAAAAATAAGAAATTATTATTATTCATTATAATTACTTTGTTTTGTGATCCATTTCCTTAAGATTTATGCGGTGTGTTATATGGAATTACATATTTGGTGAGGATCATTTCATCGATCTTGTCTTTTGAATATCGTGAATTTTGTGTTATAATTTAGGCTCCTCCTTTATCCATACATGATTTTGAACATTTTACCAACCTACCCTCATCCATAGATTCATATGATCCTTATTTGAAATCCCCCATGATTTATTGTGATATTTTTCTTTACACTTTAGAGAAAATGTATGCAATGAAAGACTATACTTGGGAGCATGTACATGCGGTATGATCATACCTTCATTAAATTGTTTCCTCGAGGGATGAGTGGAAGAATTAATGGTGAGGTAAATAATAAATGGCACGGGTGTTGATGAAAGCATGAAAACTATGTGTGAAAGGGTATAAATGTCTTGAATTTCACATTTTAAGTGAATCATGATTTTTTGGATTCTTTACTGGGTAGGACATGTTCTTCAAAAATACTAAGTTAGAATAATATTTAATGAGAATCATAATTGAAAAATTCCATTGCTAATGTTTGGATCCAGGGTATTTCGATGTTGATGTTTTTCAAAAGGATGAGAAAATAATTTAGAAACACGGTTACCTATACATACACGTAGTTTACTAGTAGTTCAAATAATTCCAATGTCATTAGAAAAGTTGTGATGAAGCCCTGAATCTAGCAGGGGAAACATCCAGTACACATAGTTAATCCTCAGTACACAATGTGATGCCAGTCAAAATGGATAGTGAGAAATCCCTAAGGAATCAGTGAAAAATGACAGCTTGATGTGGGGTACACGACGTGAACACTTGGTAAAAGATGTGTACCTGGTCAAACATCATAAATTTTCAAGAGAAACGTGTGCCATGATGGAGATCCAAAATCCATAGAAATTGATGTGGATTAAAGGTACACATCGTGTAATTCTACAGCAGATCATGATCAATTTTACCTATATTTACAGCACCTAGAAAATTCATTTCAGACAATTCCATGCTTGAGGTGAAACCACTAGGAGGACACATTAGGGATCTATTCCTCTATTGATAGGTTATTTTTGTTTTTCTTTCCTCTTATTTATGTAATAATTGAATGATTTTCTTTTTAATTTCTATTTTACTTTTCATTAATTTTCCTTCTCAATCCCTACCATCTATTCTTGTCTTAATGGACTACAGATTATTCATCATTGGTGATCACCCAACATTGATTGGCGAAATCCATTAAGGAGACCAGAAGTAGTCAAAATGGGTGTGTATCAAGGTTTTTTTTATTTCATTTTTCAATTTTAAAATAATTCAATTCAATTGGTATTTTGTTTCATCTCTTAATTATCATATCTATTATTAAATCATGAAATATAGTCTTGGAAACGAATTAAACTTTCTATAATAGTTTTTGACAAGATAACAGGTCAATTATAGATGTTGCAGTAAGAGGATCACTAAGGATGAAATCAGATGAAGAAAGCTACCAACTTTTGGATGATATGGAGAGAAATAGTTTCCAATTTCAAGGAGAAGGGATGTAGTGGAGATGTGTTCTTGAATAAACAAAAATTACTAGATGGCAATGAAACTGGAGTTGTTGACCAATAAGTTAGATATTATGATCAAACAGTAACAAAATCCCCAAGGTACACATGTTGAAGAAACCAATTATACTGACTATAATTGTGGAAATCAATTTTAGTGCTGGTGACCACAACAACCGAAAGTCCAAGGGTATCGACAACAACCAAAAGCTTACCAATAACAAGAAATGTAAGATCCCACATTGATGAGCCTGGTCCACTATTTCAAGGAGACTCTCGAAACATTAATGTCTGCATTTGTGGTTGCTCTCAAGGAAATATAAGATGAAGCAGACTACCAAATGAGAACCTTTCAAAAGCCTGATCGTCAAGATGGAAAAATCACAGAGACACTTAAATAAAGAGAAAGAGGACTTTTTCCAAGATTCATTGAATAATTTTCATGTCTATATTTAAAATCTATTCAGTTTAGAAGTGGAATGAAAACACAATAAAATAGAATTGAGTTTGCAGGATGACCATATGTGGAAGCAAGAGAAGATGAATATGAATATGACAAGGAACAAGTAGCACTAGAAGAAGAAGATCCACCTCAATACAAACCAATGATTACTTTTCTATTGAGGATGTGAAAAAACATGAAAAATGTGAACAGAGGTAACTTTATTGATTATTTTAAAAAATTACACATTAATATATCTTTTTCAGAGGCTATCGCGAACATGATAACTTATGCAGAATTCAGGAACAATATGGTAAGAATCATGAAGAAGCTGGAAGATATTTAAACAATTCCACTCACACAATGGAGTTCGGGAGTGGTGTCAAATGACCTACCATCAAAACCAAGAGACCCATGTAGTTGTTCAAATCCATTATTTATTGAAGCTAACAAATGTGGGAAATCTTTTTTCGACATAGCTTCAAGAGTCCATATCATTTCATTCATGTATTTAAAGAGTATAAGACTATAAGGACTGAATCACAAAAGAGTGTCACTTCAATTAAAATACATAATAGTAAAGGATCCATAAGGAGTAATCAATAATTTCATGATAAATGTGGAAAACTTATAATTCCCCATCAACATTCAAGTGATGTATATAAAAGTGTAAAAAAATTCACTAATTCTGAGAAGAAAATTTTTAGCCAAATAGTGTGTGAAAATCTATGTTCAAAATGGAGAAATCTATCTAATAGTCAGAAGAGATCAAGTGAGCTTCAACATCCATCAAGTGATGATGAACTGTGGTGTGCAAGAGGATAATTAGTTCAGATAAATAGAGATAGCTCAATTTGAAGATGTTGTCGAGATTGAAGAATTACATGAGATAAAGGATTCTAGGGAAGAGGATTCTAAACCAAAGAGAAAGAAAAAAATTTTGAAGGCCAAGGTCACTAAACCCAAAGGAGAGACTGAATCCACTACATTTAATAGAGGATAACAAGTTTGGATGGTACATGAACTTCCAATTATTTAATCTTGATTAAGGAAAAAATAGTGGATTGGTCTAATGGAGATAAAGTAAGTAATACTATCAGGATGAATCAAGTTGTTCAAAGAATAAGGATGGAGGACAACCATTATTGATAGGACACAACTAAGACCATTCAGGGACCCCAATGTTGCACAAAATTTTCAATCATCTATCACATGCGATAAAAGAGTAATGGTCAATCCAACTATGCTAAACAAAAATGTTTTCAGAAGGCAACTCAAATTTTTCGTTTTTATAATATTTTGTGTTTTTTGAGGACACGTGTTATCCCTCTAAATATTTTAAAATTCATTGATAATGGCATGTGATTTCCCAGGGTTCTTATTGATTTGTAGGTCCATCAAAAAACAATGAAGCAGAAAATAACAAGGATCAAAAGAAGAAGCACCAGGAGCATTACACATCATGATGGCTAAGTACACATCGTGGACAAGAGAAGATAGAACTTCACAAAAAATAATGAACCACCACATATAAGGGGAGTAAGAGTTTCAAAATTCAAAATTGTTATTCTGTTATTCCCACATTTTAATATTTTTTGAGATATAATTTTAAATTTCATTCCTACACTTGAATCATTATTTACACAAAATGATCTAGGAGGCATGAAAATACCTAGGATATTTAACATTCCATGAATTTAAATGTTATTGTCAATAAATTTGAATGATAAAATTGGAGAAAATAATTAGTAAAGATAAAAATATGGATTAGGATTTGAAAAATCATGATTTAGTGAGCATGATAATCACTATAGATGATATTTTTCTTATAGTTGGAAATTTTTTGGATTACTCATGTATTTTTTAAATTATTTAGTTATTCATATGCATTTGGAAGAGTGATTGACACAACCCTTCATTTCATCCCTGAGATAACCACTGAGCCAATATTTTAAATTCTTTTTAAAGAATATATCTTAATAAATTGGGGCATGTATTATTATAGAACTGACACTACATCTTATTGAATCTATAATTGAACAAAATCACTTTTAAAATGACTGAGGCATTCTTTTGTTAACCCTTATCAGGAGAACCACTTTTCATTATTCTTTTTTAAGTATGTAGAAGACACAAATTTCGTTGTTAGTAATTGAGCAATGTTGTAAGACTATGTTATCCATTCATACCTTCCTCTAAATTTTTTTCATGATATTGAAAATAATAATTGTAGTGGAGAAATTCTGATGGGTGTTCCGGGATAAAATTCACTGTGGATATTTTTCTGGTGGATCTTCATTGTGATCTAGGAGATTCCATGAATCTTTCAATGTATTTTATTATCCACCTCTATTTTTTAAAAAAAAAATTGGGAAGTGTTTTGTGTTGATAAAAAATTAACATTTTACAGACTAATGATTTTTTATTGTATGTGGTTAGGTTTTGGATAAGAGAATTGTCCTGAGCATAGCTTTCTTAAAAATAAAAAATATTAAGACAAAAAGAAAGAGTGGTTGATTCAATAATTTCACTTACATGTATCATGGTCTAAATTTGTTTCTTTTGGGGGATGATAGATTATATTTTTCAATGGAGACATTTTTTGAGATTATATTTTGTTATCATAAAATGTACATTATAGTCAACCATTCTTTTTTGAGACTTTATTTTTATATAATTTACCAACCTACCCTAAAGATTTAGAGTCATTTCATCCTTAACAGTGAATCCCTCATGATTAATTATGATCTCCCTCTTTGCATGGTGGAGATGTTTGATGCCTTGTAATCCTATGGTATCTTACCTATTTTTTGAGGTATGAAGATCATTATATTTACATTTTTACCCAGATAATGAGTGGAAATATTCATGTGATTTTGATTTAAAATGTCAAGAATACAGATAATAAATTGAAAATGGAAATGGACGAAAGAAGGGGATTGCCTATTTCAAAATATAAAAAATTAAAACACACGGTTGGTTTGTTTTTTTGAAAAATGAGGCATTAATGAATTTTTCTACATGTGCTGCTTGAAAATTTAATTGTCCATTTGATCAATTGTTTTTATTTATATTGAATTTAAATCAATGTAAGGTGAATGTCCTTTGAAGTAATATGAGATTCCATCCTTGTGGACAAGGCTGAATTCAAGTGTGGGGGATTTGATAAGTATATATCATGCATATATTTTTGAGTTAGTTAATGTCTTGATTTGTGTATGTAAATAAATGTTCATTCCAAATTTTGTGAAAATTAACTTAATTTATGTTTTATGTAAGGATCCAACAAAAAATTGAAATAGAATGAAAAAAGGGTGAATAATGACGAAAAATCATAGTTGGCGCTACGAGCAAAGAGAAGTAGCATGACACCAAATTTTTGTGGAAGAACAATGCTAGAAATTCTGTAAAAAAATGTTATATGTTTTGTACTAGATTTACATGTTGTTTCTTAATCAGAGAATAATTTCAGCACTAGGAAAATCCATGAAGTCCTCTCACGGCGTGGAACACCAGTACACGTTCTATACTTTCATTAAATGATGAGACATTTTGTCAGAATTGATTTTGCAGGATATTATTCCATGATTAGCAGGATTTGAAGAATTAAAGGTTACACATAATTTAATTTTAGTACAAGTTATGACATCAATCATTAGTCAAAATTCACGTATGAGAATCCCATGATATTCTCATAGACATAGGAGAATTTGAATTCGTAGTACATGAGGTGTAGGCCATGTACACGATGTGTAGGTGGTAAAATTTCCAAAATCTCAGCTGAGATCTGCCCATGAGTCATGCAGATTAACAAAAAGTGGATCACTAGAAGACGACATGACCAAATATTACGCATCATAATCGAAGTCATGTAGGACCTTTCTCACTCCTGTAAATAGTGTCGATGTTTACACATGTGGAGTATTCGAAATTGGTTGGAGAAACAAGCTTGGAGAGAATCTATTGCACTCTATCCGAGTTATTTCACTCCTTTATAATTTATTTTATCCCTCCAAATTATTCCTGCATCACTAGGATGAGGGGGTAAACTCATCTTGTTCTATGGTGATGTAACCAAAGGGGGATGGTGTGTCATATTTATGTATTATAATTATTTATGTGTATGTCTTCTGAAATTTTTAGTCTTCTTCTTCCAAATCCCATTATTATTATTTTTGATGATCATTGGGAACCTAATTAAAAGGAACATTAAAATTGAATAGTTGATAACCCCAAATGAAGAATGACCATTGTAAAGTTTAGGGTTAATTAGGTCTAAATATGGTATCGAGACTAACTCAATTCGGTGAAAAACTATATAACCAGACCAATGGAAATAATTGAATTTCTTAATGAGGTTGAGATATCATGACCACTACATCTACCTCAACATGCCTCTGACATCAACTGTGAATTAAACAACCTATTATATCCTACTTCACTTAAACCTAGAAATTACATTACCCCAACACACACTCCAAAATATTTTTCCGAACCAGTCAATTAATATGATTTTGCATTCATCTTTTTTTTTCCTAAAATCAATCCAATCAATCTTTATTTTCTGACTTCAAAAATTTAATAATTTTTTTTTGAAATTATTGTCAATATAAAATCACCATCTATGTGGGTTTAACCTCAAACATACATAATTCTACATTTTAATTAATCAAGTACCATAGTCTGGGTTTTATAATTTGTTTTTGCATAGGCACGCAGGGAATTAACAATGCCCTGTGGGGATATCAAAAATTGATGAATCTCAAATTTTCACATATTTTATTATATAATTAAATATATTTAAACCCATTGAAGTTTTATTTAATGTAAAGTTATCACATATCTAGATTTTTTTTGTTAATTTGAGTATAATGGAAAAAATTGTTCAGTTCTAGAATTTTAACTACTTTTAATTACTTTTATATTTTAGGATTATGTCACAAGAGACATTATGATGTGAGTTATGAAAAGTGGCATGCCAATAAATTTATAATGGCTATGAAGAAATGGAAAATGGAGCAGAATGACAACACACCATGTCCCACAAGCACACGTCTTCACTTCTTCATGTGGAATTGGTTGCACCTAACAAGCCTTGAAGAGAGAACATGTTTCTAACTTCAACTACATTACTAGAGTCTCAAGTACATGATTTAGAGTGAGTCAAAGTTTTAAAATGAGATTCACAAGATAGAATTGTGTAGAATTTACATGAGATAGAGGGGTTAAATGACATGAAATACTACTACGCATCATGTATCTTGTCAAACAGTCAATGTATTGTCCGCAGATTCAACATGGTTGAGGAAAACCCATATCTTAATTACACTAAGTGTAACCCCAATACATGTTGTGACGAAGATGGAACTCTGAAAATTAAATGTGATACTGGTAGTTTTCAATTGTATTTCCATATAAATTGATCCTTCAACATCCCTAGAAAATCATTCTAGTGGGGAGAACCTCAATGATAACCCTTTGTTGGCCTCTTTAATCTCTTTATAGTATTTACATTTTACTTTTTTAAAGGAATTTTACATTTAATATATTATACATCTTCTTCGATAATCTCCTTATTTAATTTTTATGTTTATGTGTTCGCCCACCTTTGTTTCTCTCTCAACTCCATCAAAAATGGAAAACAAACCCTCAAACTTGTTCAAGGGAGGGAATGGTGATTTGATTGACTTCCACATTCTTAAATTTCTAATCTCTTTACATTACTTGGAAAAAAATTTATTTTTCCACACCCAATGATAGGTGCACATCAATACCGGCATCAATTTCGGGAAGATAAACTGTTATGTCGATAAAATTTTCAAAATTCACATTTTTTGTAAATATTTTCTTTGTTTTCATTTAAAAAAATAAAACAAATCACGTTTCTATGATGTATTCAAAATCTAATTATTATGCATGGAACAATTACTCACTGGTGCTAGAAGAAAAAATAGAATACACTGAGGAGGACCTCCAATGAATGGATGATGATATGATAATAAGGGTCAAATAAAAGTAAAGATGAATATAAGTATGTATCATACTTAAAGATTTTATGGCCACAACCGATGAACTCTAAATTGACATTCAATGATTCATGTCTAAGAAAGAAGTGTCATTGGTCTTCATGGATTTCCCTAAATACATCCATGATGATGAATCCAAATTTGAGGTGTATGATCTTGACTACTTACCTCCCTCTAGTGATGATAACATCCAAGTTACACTTTCAATTTAAGAAGATATTAAAGTCGTAACAACTCTTGTAGATGAAACAGTCTTGATCGAAAAATCAATTTATTTTATTAAAACTACTTTGAGTATTTATACTAACTATTTTTAATTTTTATATTTGAATTAAACTTATTAGTCCCTGGTGGAAATGATTAAAAAGAATATTCACATTTTGAGGAACACCTAGATCTCCCCGAAGACATTGAATATTTACAAGAGGGAGAACAAGAAGAAAAATATGTTTTTGCACACATAGCAATAAATTAGATAACATTATTCATCCCACCCCTACTATAAAAGTTGTACCACATTGGGAAGGGGGTGGATCAAGTTTACTATATCCATAAAGTCCTCCTCACCAAGAACAAGTAAGTGGATTATGAGAAAAATCCACATGTGTTTTCTCAAGTAAAGGAATCCTTAACCACCATCAGAGTTCAGATAACAACTGGTACTTTCAACTGGAGGCAATTGAAATTCACAGACCACTTGGGGATCATATATATATTTATCCTTCACATTATTTTTAATAATTATATTTCCAATATTAGTAATTTATATTTAAAATTTATTCTTAGGAATAATTCAATAATGCACCCACTCCCACCTATGTGTTTTATCTTAATGACATGATCCTTATGCATAATTGAGTTGTATTCATTTATAGATTCATGATGGAAAAAATAATCTTAGGACAATGGAAGAGAAGGACTGAGAATCCAAGGAAAAGGAGTTCATTTTTTATTCAAACCATTAAACTCCTTATATTATTTCCAAAAATATGTTCAGAAATTTAATTGGAAATTTCATGCCCATACTTGAATTCATGATTTACTTGACATATCTAGGTAACATGAGTTTCTTAGGAATCTCATGATTCCATGTTTTATATTTGTATGTTAATAATATTGAATGATTGAAATGGATATTTTTTTTTAAAAAAATTAAAGATTTATATTGAAATAAGGACTCATGAGTTGAGGCAAATGATTGATTCATGTAAATGAAATTTCCCTACCATTTTTCATTCAATGAATTTCTAAAATTCATGTGAATTAATATGTTATTATTAGTCATGGAATGAGTGATTTTCCAATATCAAATGTCTCATTCCCAAGAATATTTCTAGACCAAGTACTTCCCATTTATTCTTGAGAATATTTCTTGAGTGATATTGGGAAATGTCACCGACCTGGACTTGTTTTTGAACTTGTCAAATCTATGACTATACAAAAACCAATTTAAAATGATTGAGGTATATTTTCAAAATACCTTATCCATAAAATTGACATTTACACCAATCCCTATTTATCCCATATAATCCAAGATCAATATTTAGTGGAATGTGACTTATTTCTAGAATGTTTTATCCATTAATACCCTCCTATTGGTATTTTCATGATAATTTAATGTAGAAGTGTGGGGGTAAAATGAATCATGGTGGAAGGGATGATATACATTGTAAAAGAAAAGTGTGGGGGTTCTGAATTGGGAAACAAGAACAACCATTTTAAATATCTATTGTAATCTCTATTTTTTTCCCTCTTGAAAAAAAATTAAAATGAAATCAAAATTGTCAAAATTGACAAAATAAAAAAAGAGTGAAAATGGATTATGTTTTGGGAAAACGAAAAATAACTATTTTCTAGACCAAATATCTTCTGATCATATGTGGTTAGGTGATATATGTGGGGTTTGATCTAATCATGACATTCAAAAAAAATAAAAAATTACAAAAGTAATAAAAAAAATTCAAGACGGTACACAAATAATTGATTATGGTTAAACTGATCATGACTTTACTTTGAGTTTTGGGGGGAACGGGGCGTTGCTATATTTATGGGGAGAATTTCATTTCACTTTTATTTTTGATATCGTGGATTTAACTTAAGAGATAAACCACCTCCTGGATCCTTAATTTTTAAAACATAAAATCTTACCATCCTTCATCCTCAAGACATGTAATGTTTAGTAATAATGAATTGAGGACCCTGAATGAATGAAAGGATATGTTACATAATTTTTAAAAGTGTATGAGTAAAATACATGATTATTTTAAAAAAAAATGGGAAATTACTTTTATAATTTATTTGGATTCCTGATGATTTGTTTTGATATTAAAATTTCTTTTATTTTATTTCTTTGGAATTTGAATATTGGTAACATTGGTTTCCTTTGAATTCCATGATGAGATTTTATGCTTGAGTTCAATAATGGATTTTTTGTGGAGGTATTTGATAAGTGTATTTCATGCATAGATTTTATGCATTAATTGGTGTAATTAGATGATGAATATTTCCATTTTTTTGAATAATTTTATTTGTTTTATGTTTTATAGAAGGAAATGATGAATATATGAAGAAGGAACAAAAAGAGAAGGAAATTTGAGATGAAACACCCTTCGATCCATGACTCAAGTGAAGTGGAATGACACCGGATTTTTAAAGATGAAGCAGAGATGTGAAATGATGAAAAATGGTTACACATGATGTACCATGAGTACATATTGTGACATCATTGGACGAGGCATATCTAAATTGGATATTTCGTGATGAAATAACATGCTATGAATGGAAAGTACACATTGTGATTCTCTAGTACACAATGCAACCCTCTCCTCAAAAATAAATTTCACTACCCTTCATTTCAGCTCAACAAAAAATAAATATAAGGGAAGAAAAACTAAAGAGAATAAAAGAAACAGCCTGACTAAATTTTTAAAGTTCCAGCATCTAGTTAGGATCCTAAATTATACTGTATTAAACCAAAATAATATAAATGAAAAAACATAAGAAACATAAAAATGAATTGAAAGGGGAATGAAAAGGGATATTGCTTGGTTTGACCCCACAAGATGGTTCTAGGTTTTTACTGCCCCTAGCAAGCCAGTTGTAGTGCATTAACCCAAATACGAATGTGGAATGGGTTTCATTCCCATGAACCACTATAACTTCTTTCATCTAGTTCTCTTTATCTTGAATTGTTCATGGAGTAACCCTTGGACAGAGTACATTAGATCCTCCCCAATTGAAATTTCGTACAACTAGATTTATGTGATAAGTTGAAAGAATGGGTCCGCTTTTTTAACAACCACAACATCTATGGATTCATAAACATCAACATCCCACTCTTTCTCATGTTATGTTGTTAATGAAAATTCATGAAAGGGGAATTTAGAAAAGAATTCAACATGAATGAGATTGAAACATGAAGATCGAATAAAAAAATTACAACTTTAATTAAGGTCATCTTGAATCATGATCTCTTCAGGTAAG
Organism: Viscum album; assembly: GCA_963277665.1. NCBI lineage: Eukaryota > Viridiplantae > Streptophyta > Magnoliopsida > Santalales > Viscaceae > Viscum > Viscum album. The sequence continues at coordinate 1,083,953,963 of OY728162.1, read as the reverse complement.
GCTACTAGGAATTATTTTGTAGCAGAGAATTAATCATATTCTTCCAAATAAATATAGGTAGAGAGGTACTAATTCTTAGTTGAAAAATATTTGAGGATCACTGATCTATTGGCATTCAAAAAAATCTAACCAATGTTCATCCAATGCATGTTCATCTCCCATAGTTGTATCACCTTGAATGTCTCCTAAATGAAAATATTATAGAAATTTACAGGGAGAAAGGATAAGATCTTCATGTTGCATATTATAGTCTTCTTTGGGTTTGTCAACATTAATGGTGAGTGGGAAAATCACGATATCATCTGAAAAAATTTCCATTATTTGTTATTGTTCTAACCATCCGACAAAAAATTCATGAATTAATGCGTAAAGGTTATCCAATTGGTTTTAGAGCCCCTCTGATCATCTATTAAAAAATTCCCCCTTCTATACAAACCATAACTAGGCCAAGATTATGAGAAATAACTAAAATAATACATCTCTACCTAAAAAACAATTATATGCATTGAATTTCTTTTTTTGGATTTTTTATTTATTTATAAAATATAGTGTGCGTAAGCACTTGGCCTCCCCAGGAACAAAACCAAATTGATAACACACATTTTTAGTTGCATTTCTATAATATAATAAATTATTATTTTTTCCCTAAGAATGAACCTTAGTGGAAGACCCTTGGGATGATCTCAAGAAAGCCTCCTACATGCACTGTCTTCCTATTTTCACTATTATAAACTAACTAATATAAACTATGAAACTAATATAAATTGCGTTTTTTTAAAACATGAATTAAATATAAATAATATATGTATATATATAAATTAAATGAAATATAGAATATTGTTAGAATAATAAATTATGGCAATTGTTCATGGGAGTTTATGGTGGTTGAAATCACTATTTAAAGGAATTCCAAAAAATTAATTCCATGAGCTAATCATGACCTATCAAACCTCACATTAACATTTGAAATGTGATTACCCATACAGAGACCTCTACATACATGGAAATACTCTTCTAAACATCCTCATGGAGATCTCTTTACCAAACATCACTACCCAAGCCATACTCCATCATATGCATGAAATTGATAGTGATAATAAGGATTATTGATAAATGAGAAGAAGAATTTGGATTATTAAGAAAAAATGGATATCACACACCATAATAAATTTAACAATAATCGAAATTCATAGAATTGAATAATGAGATTAGAAATTAACGCACATGGAACTGAGTCAATGAACAATTCCCTCCCTTGAACAAGTTCTGTGGTTTGTTCTCTATTTTTTTGGAGTTGTGAAGGGAATAACTGTAGGGAACACATAAATATAAAAATGAATGAATTATATGAATGAATAGGATGACTAATATTTGAAAAGTAAACTTCTATTATAAAATAAATTTTATATACTACAAATAGATTAAAGCGGCCAACGAAGGGTTGTCCTCGAGTTTTTCCACACCATAATGATTTTAAAGGGATTCTTAAGGATCCATTTATTGGGAAAATTACTCGGGGAACTTGTAGCATCACATTTAATTTTCATGGTTTCTTCTACTTCATTACATGTACTTGGGTTACACATCGTGTAATTAAGATAAGGGTTTTCCTCCACTACATTGAATTTGAAAATATAGATTTGACCCATTGACTAGCTACAGGACATGTACTGCGAGTTCATATTATGTACCC